>OX422215.1:54013043-55213043 GCA_949130495.1 Sambucus nigra
TCGAGACAAACACTATTGCAAGAACATCAGCACACACATTCGCTTCCCGAAAACACATACATAGGATGACATGATGAAAACGCCTTGACTGGATTCTAGACAGTGATCCTGAAAATCATATTGAACGCAATTTGACGGTCTATTTCTATATCAATGCGTAATAATTGTAACTACATTTTCTTAATTGTAAAAAAATTATGTTTTGTTGAATAATTTATTACATGTGACATCTACCTAAATTTTCTAGATTCCTTTTTTTGACCGTTGTTTTAGTGGCAACACTCTTTTAATATATTTTGTTAATGTGTTTCAATTGCTGTTGAACAATATTCGTAAATCCAGTGCCACATGTATAGAGGGTTATCTTCCACACACACACCACCAAATGTAAAGTAATGTTCAAAATAAAGTAATTCATTTTAAATTTTATGATATAAGTAGTACATCACATCTCAATCTTGTACCAAAATGTAAAATGTCTAATGAGTATAAGGTTAATAAACTAAGAAGAGAAAACAATTTATAATAATTGACACTGGTTTCTCTGTATATAGGGTTCTGTATGGAGTCTCCCCACCAATTATTAACTCCATACAACATCACGTCTTTCGTCAGGGTATGGCACACACAGACTACCTATCTTTCTCTCCCTTTGTGTTTGTATCTAGATTTTATAACAACCGACAGCTACAATTGATTATAGTGGGCTTTAAGTCTTGAAATTCAAAACGTATTACCTTAACATTTATTAAGTTTTAACCTACGGAGTAGTCTCATGAGGTACATAAAGGAATTCAAGAAAACCATTAGCCCTTTTATAAAAATCTATGATTATTTCCAAGAGTTGATAAATAGAAATAATTATTGGTAGAAGATATTTTTCTTAGGGATAAATACTATAATATAATCATTGATAAAAAGATAAAAATGGTGTAAGTGGATGTTTAGTCAGCAAAGAAACTTTGCTAGTATTGAACTATATTATCTTACATTGTCTAGTTTGTTCTACAATAGGGACTTGGAATAATAATGTGTCCACTCTCATTGATATTTTCACACGATTGACTAAAACATTAAAAATTACGATGATAAAGTACATTGAATTTGATAGGATCATCATGATTCATTTTTATGTGGTTAAACAATGTCAGACTCCTAAATCATAGTTGTGACACTGCTGGTTCAGTATAGAGATGGTATGTAGGGGTCATTAGTTTTTTTACAATTAAATATAAGAATTAATGAAGTTTATCCCTAATAATGCTTTGTGCCAATTAAAAAATGGAGGTTTCCATTGTAATTTTAGTAATATTCTTCATAACTCTAGTTCATTTACATCATTTGAGAGAGTATATGTCATCCCTTACTCTATAACTTACAATTTAAGATATAAACAAACACCAAACATGTGTAATATTACAAAAAATTCTTGTATACAATATAAAATTACAAGTGTAGAAATTATATTTTTTTCAAAAGATAAAATAAACATATGTATACTTTATAAAATATATTATATACATTAATATAAAAAGGGGATATACATTATGAGATGAAGGATCGCAAATGTCCAAAAACTATATTAGCGATAAGAAAAAAGGTAGAAAGAATCAGGAACAAATGTTAGTGTCAAGGCTCTCAACTCACTCCAAACCATTCAGTTGGAGAGCCAAGTCTTAGGGTATATTTTGAATAAGTGATAAGGTTTCCTCATCACATGTATTGTTCGTGTGTTATATGGTGGGAAACATAATAAAAAAAGGAAGACCAAATATAAGTTTACTTAGAAATGATAAAAATAAAAAGAAATTAAAAGAAAACAAGAGGAAGCAATAAAATGTCAAAAAAAAATCAAGTTTTCTGAAAAAGTGAATAGTATCAAAGATGAATAAAATATATAAAAATAAAAGAGAAAAAAAGTAGTTTAGAATGTTCACATATGTGTCTAAAGTAGGGTTATTTTGAGTTTGTTCCCCACTTTTTTTTTTATCAATTTTTCAATACACACCCACTTTTTTAAAAATTTATAATATATCCTCATTCTGTTAACTACCCATCCAAACCATCAGTATTATTTACATTTCATATTTTTCCCTCACTTTTATGACTTGTTTTGTGGGAAACCCTTATTTAAACAATAAAATCACAACACCGCCAAATTGTAAACTCTTCAATTTTTTTATTTTTTTATAAAGAAACTTTTTTTAAATAAATCAAAGATTTTATTAAAAAACTAATGCTTAGGGAGCGAACCCGTATACAGGAAGTATACAAAGAAGAAAAAGTAATAAAAATAACTACAGACGAATCCCAATAAACAAACTCAAAAATACATAGTTGATTGAATCTCTTCCACGAAGTCCAAAAAATCATGGGCCGTAACAGTGATCCTCTCCTTGGACCAACTAAGAAGAGTGCTTAAAAAGGAATAACGAAGTCTCGATGGTGGCATCCCAATGCCGTCAAAACACCTCGAATTCCTTTCCAGTCAAATCGTCCAAAAGATTCAGTGCGGAACCAAGCTCCATATCCCAAATAGCCTCGCGGAGGTCTCCACGTATCTAAAAGAGCCCTCACAGACAGCGGCATGACCCAAACTATCGATGTCAACGCGAGGAAGGTGTCCCATAAATCTCTCGTCACCCTACAGTGTAATAGCAAATGATTAGTCTTCTCCTCTTCCTCATAGTATAACCAACATCGGCTAGCCAGGTGATAACTTCTCTTCTACAAACCCTCTAGCGTCAGAATGGCCTGTCTTACCGTCGTCCGAACGAAAAACTTGGCCTTATGCGATGCTTTAACATTCCATATCTTCTTATAGGGGAAAACGATCCGTAGAATTCTCACTCCCCATCAAAGAACCATAGAAGCTGCGAACCGAGAAAGTTCTTGTCCCTCCCCCTTCCACCTCAGTGAATCATCCCTAAGTGTCGGACTAGGAGCCACTCCACGAACAAATCTGCCTCATAAAGCTCCCAGTCCCACAGCCTTCTCCTCAGCTGAGGTCTTCACAATATCTCATCTCCGCTAACCATAACATGATCAGCCACAAGTCCATCTGGATTTTGCCCTAGGTTGAACATTCCCGGCAACATATCCTGAATATCCCCATTCCTACCCCTGTTGTCTTTTCAGAACCTTATCTTATCCCCTTTCCCTAAGACAAAAACTGTGTGTCTCGAATAATCCTCCCATCCACTCGTAATATGTTTCCACAAACCCACTCCATGAGCTAAAGATCCCCCAACTGGCCTCCACCCCATTTGAGAATATCCCAATCTAGCATCCACAACCCGTCTCCATAATCTACTAGTCTCCTGAGGATATCTCCATAGACACTTTCCCAGAAGAGCCCTATTAAATTTACACAAGTTTCTCACACCCGCGCCTCCCTTCTTTATAGACTTACAGACCTCATCCCATCCAACAAGACTGTGTTTAAAGCTATCTTTTGTGCCCCTCCATAAAAAGTTTCTCGTAACTTTCTCCATATTATCACGTACTGTTACTGGTAAAGGGAAGATGGACATGTAATAGGTGGGTAAGATGGACAGGCAGCTCTTGATGAGAGTAAATCTCCCCCCTTTTGACAGATACCCATTCTTCCGTCCTACCAATCTGTTTCTCATTCTTTCCAACACCGGGTCCCAAATTGCCTTGGACTTATATTTGGCTCCTAAAGGCAGCCCCAAATAAGTATTAGGTAGTGTACCAATTCTACATCCAATAGTGCCTACTAAACCCTCCACCACCCCTACCCCCTATTGGGATCATCTCAAACTTCCCCCCATTAATTTGAAGCCCCGAGATATCCTCAAAGAAAATCAGTAGAAACTTAAAGGAACAAATTTGCCTTCTATTAACGTCACAAAAGATAATCGCATCATCAGCAAACAGCAGATGGGATACAATAATCTCCTCAGAACTAGAAGTCCCAAAAGAAAAACCCCTGATCCACCCCGCCTTGACCACCCGACCCATCATTAAACTAAATGCCTCCATGACCAGGATGAATAAGAAAGGAGATAATGGATCTCCCTGCCTCAAGCCACGAGAACTTGGAAAAAATCCTTTTGGGGACCCCGTTAATCAGAACTAAAAATCTTGCCGTAGAAACACACATTTGCATCCACCGAAACCACCGATCCCCAAAACCCATCCTTTTCAGAAGATAGAGAAGAAAATCCCAATTAACATGACCATACGCCTTCTCGATATCCAGTTTACATGCAATTCCATGGATCCCACTAACCAACCTCGTCTCCACACATTCATTGGCCACTAAAACTGCATCAAGAATTTGCCTACCACCAACGAATGCATTATGAGACTCCAAAATCAGAGGGTCGATCACCTTCCTGAGTCTGGGTGACAATACTTTCCCGATTAAGCTAATCGGTCTAAAGTCTCTCATATTAATCGAACCCCCTTTCATGGAAATCAGAGTGATAAAAGTAGCATTTAGCCTGGGCACAAAGTATCCCCTATCATGGAACTCCTCAAAGAAAGCCATCACACAATACACCAAATCTGCCGAATTGTCACGGTCATTGACCTTGACAATTCTGGGCAAGACAACCTGTTTTGTCACGGTCATGTCACGGTCATTGACCGTGACAAGTTCATTAGAATTGTCACGGTCTTATCACGGTCAAGGACCGTGATAATATTTGTCACGATTCTTAACCGTGACAAGACCATGACATTCTTTAAAAAATTATCACGGTCAATGACCGTGACAAGTTTCTTTATCCTGGGCTTGTAACTATCAATGACGGTGACAATTTTGGACAGAATTGAAAAAAAATCTGCTGGGCAGTACTGCCACTGCCACTGCCCAATAGTATATTTGTACCTGCTATAGCAATGTTGTACCTGTTCAAACATCATATATCCAAATAAAATAGATATAATGCAAATATACATTCAAAATAGAGAGAATATGCATCACCATATAATCCAAATATAATTCAAATGTAATAACTTAACACAATTCATTTCAACCCTAAAACAATTCAATTTAAACTAAAATCAATGTACCTAAATGTCTGGGGTATGGTTAACGCTGAGGAGGTGAGTAGGCCACACGATATACGAATTAACACATTCACTAATATACGTCGTGCCGCATTGTTCGCGCAACCACAATTGGGAGTTATTCTTCCCGAGCATTATATGTGTGACGAGCACCCTGGACTTTATGTCTTGAAGCTCACGTCCATGAACTAGTGCACCCTGGATGATATTCGGGTCCCTCAACCCTCGCCCTATCCGTTGGCCATCAAATATGTCTATTATAAACACGCTCGCCCAACCAAGTGTCAACATCGGTCTGTTGCAGGGAGCTAAATAGGGAAGTGGATCATCAAAGTCCGCACGCGTCGGCGATGAAGTAACGAGGTCCACATCCTCATCCTCCCACACCTCCTCCTTCACCGCCTTCGCCTTCTCCTTCCCTTTACCCTTATGGTCTTCACCCAACAAATGCTTCACGATTGAGAACATATCTTGGACTGTCGCCTCCAAATGGCACAGCTTCGCGTCATGTGAATCCACCGATGATCCTAGATTTGGCCACCCGCGAGCTCACCCCCCTTGTCCTCCCCTTACGATCATAGCCAAGCACTTGGCTGAGTGCGTCTGTGGACAAAGATGCATTTTCAGCATCAGATTGCGTCTCATGCACTTCCTTAAGCTTTGCCTGAAACGATAAAAAGAACATGATTAGTAAAATAAGTAAATTAAAAAATTATAACATAATTAACAAAAAGTAAACTGTCGGATTACTTACAATCGTGGCTGCGACGCTTGGGGATACCTCCTTGTCCTTCCCCTTCTTCGTTCGAAGAGACACATATGTATTGAGCCTATGTGGCCTACCCCCAAGGCCACTCTCTGTCCCCTGAAATAAAATAAAGTAAAATTAGTATCGGCCTCGCAAAGTAAAATAATGCAGAATAATATATTTTATATAGTTATAAAAAAAATTAAATCTTACCATCATCCTATGCTCCACCTCGGCGTAAGACGTCCTGTCAGAGTAGTGCACGCCCGTCTTTTTTGCCGGATTTTCCCTTCCCGATTGGCGAGATGCCAATTGTTGCTCCCCGATTTCATTGTCAATGAACCTTTGCCATTATGACAATGAGATCAGCTCCTTAGGCAGGACGAATTCACGCCTTTGGATAATGGACTCTTGTGTCTTCCCAAAGTACCGGGTCCGCATATTTTTCTTCCACGTCTTCTGTTGCTCCCTCAACTGCTCCAAGACGGAATCGCGTAGCTTTGGATCCAAGTTGAATTGTTCCTGTCCAACAAATACAATGTTAGTTGCAAATAAATATAAATATAAATATAAAATGAAATTGAAATCGAAATTGAAATTGAAATATTCATATAAATATAAATATAAATACATTACTTGTAGTGCCACCCAAACAGCTAACTTGAGCTCATAGGGCACCTCCTTCCAACTAATGTACCATAGGTCGATGATCATCTTTACCATCTCGAGGGATCTCGCTAATAGCCTCGACTTTTTCTCAATGGGCATCCCCAATTTGCCATATTTGGGGAGACTAGGGGCCGAGGAGCCCTTGTCACCTCCGCTACCACCGAACCCAGATGACATCATCATAACCAGCATCATCATTCTCGCCTTAATACCTAAAGGAGACGTTTGTTGTAAAAAAATTATTAGTACATATCAAAATGAATTAAAAGAAGACATGCAAATATGTACAATTACTACAAATAAAAATGAATTGTTACTGTTAAGCACCTAAAATTCTGAATTTCAAAACAACAACATCTAGCTCAAAATATATACAAGAATGAAACATTCCCACCCCCACCCCTACTGCCGACACACACGCACACTACACAAGAGTGAAAATCAATTAAAAGCACTAAAAATGGATGTTTCAGTACAAATTGGAATATTTATTACAAATTGGAATATTTATTACAAATTGAAAAATTATTTGAAATTCGGGTTATCATAAAAAATGGATTGATATTCGGTAAGAGCAACCAAGTCATCCACACTACTATTTAGACGCTTTGGCACGTGTTGGACAATTGACCATGGCTCGTTGTTGATATACACCGAGTAAAACACTTGGTTAACCTTTTGAAATGCACACACAAACGGCCCATAGCTCACGTGGTCGTTGCTCTTCAACTTGGACAAGTCAACCATGATCAAATTGGTGACATGATCAACTTTACAAGCATTTTTGTCCTCAACTCTTACCCAGTCACAGTAAAATACAACCTCTTTGAAGCTTATATAATCCAATTCAAATATATTTCGAATTACACCATAGTAAGTCATTTCAGCTTCAACGAGGTTTTTATCTTTTGCGCTCGCTCGAAAGAAAGGTAAGAGCCTCGTATGAAATGCTCGAGTTTTGTACATTTGTACTTTCCTCGTACAATTTAGCGCCAAAAATATAACCGTTCAATCGATACTTTTTATACTCTTGTACCACGAATAAGGGTCAAGTGGCTAGACGAGCAAGTCTTAATGTCGCATCACCCGTCTTTAAGAGCTGAGAATATAGATAAATTAATTATATTAGTGGTAAAATTTGAGTGTAATGTAACGTTATATAATGTCCATTTTCATTATAATTACCTCTTGTGTCCACCACAACCTAAATTCGTTGTCTGATTGTACCATTAGTTTTCGTCTTTTATTGTTCTCACAGGCTTCATAATTTCAGCATATTACCAAATTAATCATGTATAAAATAATCTAAAATAATGTTAAATATTATAATAATCGAAACTTACTTTTTCCACTCTTCAACAACTTCATGTGTGTCAAATAGATAACGAGCTACTTGTTCATGTTGCAAACTCGTTAATTTCACTCGTTTTCCCATCACATGACCACCATCATCAACGAACCCATCAGTGTCATCAACGCTAGTCAAGTCAGGCATATATTCCCGAGTATATATTGATGACTCCACGGTGATATATTCCTCTACAATTGATCCTACAATGTATCGCATATTCTTGACGTAATCTTTAAAAACTTTCATCAATCTTTCAGTTATAAACTTAAGGTAAATGTATAAGACCTGTTATATAATTTGTTTAACTAGCTTTGTCCATGAAGCCTTTTTCATCCTTTTGTGGCTATAAGAGATTTCATTCTAGCGCCTAGGAAGATTTCGTTCATACTTGTTATGAATGTGACCCTACTGTTATAGGTTTTTATTTTGTTTAAACTTGTGTCACTTCAGGAGACTTAGATATAAGAGATATAGGTTTAGTGGGTTTAAACTTTAGGATGCTACCTTCTAGTGTGTGTTTACCTGCCTTTAGGTTCACAATGCTTTTACCCAAGAATTGCATTACCTTTAGTGACTTTTGGTCATACCTTATAGCTTTTAATAGGTCCGTTCTTGCTACAGATTAGGGGAATGGTTGCTTGATGTAATGTCAGCTTCCTTAGGCCATGCGTGTACCTTTGTCCCATCAGTTTTTTTTTAAACCCCACGCCTCTAGCTGGTGATGTAATCTATATAGTCTAAATGGTTGATTTGATAAATTTATATATATATATATATATATATATATATTGCTCTCAACGTTTTTGTTATAAATAAATTAAAAAAAAATTGTCTTGGACAGTAACTTTTTTTTCTTTTCTTGAACCCATTACTTGTATCAAAATATCCTACACATATATTTGAATATCTGTTCTACTTGCCAGATACCAAGAACTCGAACACTTGATTTGATCTTACAATATTCAGGAGCTATAATTTTTTTGGACCACGCATCAACTAGCTGTAAGCTAGCTATTGTATACTTGATATGATATGACTTTTTCAGACCCACTTCGATAGATATGTCATCAATATCAGTAATTCTATTTTACATGTCTTTACCAGATGGCAGTGTATGCAAAGTTGATATTACTATTGTTTTATATTTCTTATCTTTATATTTCGTTTATTCAAAGATTTGAAGTCGAAAGTGGACTGTCAGTGCACGCCAAGTTTATTCAAAGATTTGAAGTCCAAAAATGGACTGTCAGTGCACGCAAAATCTTACGCCACCTAGACGAGATGTTTATTCATTTTTTTTAACCACGATATTATTTTTTATTCATAATACATAGATGAACTGACATATCAATCTTTTGGGCCCATACGTTGATTGACTGATATTGTGTTGATATCCATTGTCTTATCTCTTCGAAGATTGTTTTTTTACTACTGACATCATTTGGAGATCCATTGTGTATTCTCTTCTTTTGCCTCTAACCGCTCTCTTGCATAGAAAAATCTACAACATTTAAGACATCAAAATATTATGGAGTGGTTCAACAGATACGATTTGATTACAAGACATTGACCATTTAATGCTCTCCCAAGTCTACAAATTTTATGTAGGTGAACTCATCTACACTTATATCCAATGGTCATCTTTGTTCCCTACAAAATAGAAGATCAGTTTTTGATTGAAGACATGCAGAACAAAAAAAAGAGAAGAAGATCACTCAACGCTACTAAAAGTTTGAGATAGCTACATATCTTTATTCAACCTTCCTTATATAAGATTGAAGAAGAAGACTTTGTACATAAAAATTATCATTCTGCTACAAAAATTTTGAAGAGAAGACTTGGGCCAAAATCAGATATTTTGTGAAGTCCTTTTGAAGAGGAAACTTATATCAAGTTGTATTTTCAAGAGTTTCATCATCAAATCCTTGTACTCAAAACTTCAGATTTATTTTTGAAGCTTGGTGATTAGCTTCGGTTATATAAGTAGCTAGGTTCAGCTGCTCAAGTTGTACGTTGGAGGTTTTATCCTGCCATAGTGGATCACAGTATTGAAGCACAAAGAGACGGGTGCTGCTCTAGGCGCGTGGACGTAGGCTAGACTTTGGCCGAACCATGTTAAAAATACGGTGTCATCTATTTTCTGCATTTAATTTTATTTATATGCTTGTGATTTTTTTTTTTTTTATATCTAAAATTTGGAAAATTTATTTTATGATTAAAATTATTATTTTCGTAAATATTCATTAAAAATGAAATACTATTTTTTAAATTACGAAAATTATTTATAAATCACTTGGGTCATATAATATTGAAATACTACTTGTTTAATTAATTTGTTGTATTTATTTAATATTCTTGTGTTAATCACTTTAGATTAAATTCAGCATATAAACTTATATTAAAAGCTAAATTTGATAATTTATTTAGTGGGTGTTGAAATCTTTGATTGATCTTGTTTAAATTAATTGGTGATATTTACATTTTTTTTTAAAGTGATATTAATCTGAATTTTAGATTAAGTGTTTTAAAAATAAATATTTATTGATTTTCTAATAAAAGCCCAAAAGTTTGCTAAACTCAATTCACCCCCCCCCCCCCCCCCCCTCTTGAGTTAATATCTGGGAAAAAATTGGTATCAGAGCCACGCTCTAATTTATTATCTTTATTTTAAACATCTTTAGAGATTACGATTAATGGAAAACTTTAGTGTTTCACCTCTTGGTGAGGGTCAATCAATAAATAGACCTCCTCTATTTTCAGGAAACAATTATAGCTATTGGAAAAATAGAATGAAAAATTTTGTTCAATCAAACGATTATGCTGTTTGGAGAGTTATTATAAATGTTCCAAATATTCCCATGAAAGTTGTTAATAATGAAAATGTTCCCAAATATGAAAATGAGTGGAATGATGCTGATATTCAGAAAATTCAAGTAAATGCCAAAGCCATGAATATTTTACATTGTGCTCTTGATGTTAATGAATATAACATAATATGTTGTTGTGAAAGTGCAAAAGAAATTTGGGATAGATTAGAAATTACTTACGAAGGAACTAGTCAAGTGAAAGAGGATAAAATAAGCATGCTTGTTCATAACTATGAGTTTTTTAAAATGAAAACAGATGAAACTATCTCTGATATGTTTACTATATTTTCAAATATTATAAATGGTTTGAAATCTCTTGGTAAAACCTATACTGACTCTGAATTAGTGAGTAACAGTCTCAGGTCACTACCATCTGCCTATATGACAAAGAAGCTAGCAACCAAAGAAGATATACGAGAAAGACCTATTTCTCTTGATGAATTGTTGGGATCCTTAATTACTCATGAAATGGAACTCAAAGAACTTGCTGAAGATGAGAAGCCCAAGGTTAGAAAAACTATTGCATTCAAATCCATTGAGGAAGAAGAAGAAAGTGAAGAAGCAGATGATGATGAAAATGGTGATATAGCACTTCTCACCAGAAAATTCAAAAAATTTCTTGCCAAAAAGAAGGGACATTCTAGAAAAATCAAGAAATTCTTTTCAAAGAAGGCACATGAAGTAAATTCATCCTCCAAGTTTGAGCCAAGATGTTATAACTACAAAGATTTAGGCCATATCAGACCTAACTATCCCAAAGCCAAAGAAGGGAAGAATTATAGAAAAGTGAAAAGAAATGAAAAATACAAAAACGCCATGAAAGCTATTACTTGGAGTGATTCGGATGAAAGTAGTAATGATGAAGATTCAAGTGATGGTGAAGTTGAAAATCTTTGCCTTATGGCAAATGATGATGAGGTATCTTCTAATTTTAATTCAGATAAGGAATATGAAACTTCAAATGATCATGATGAACTTCAAAATGCTTTTGATGAACTTTATTACAACTTTGATGAAATTAAAACTAAATATATTAATCTTAAAAAGTTACATTCTTCTTTATCACGTAAATATGATTCTCTCCTTGAAAATATAGAAGTAATGAAATCTGAAAATAAGTCTATAAAATCAGAAATAGAAAAACTAAGAGTTAAAGATTCACTAAGTCATTATCTTATTTCTGAAAATGAAAAATTGAAACTTGAACTTAAGGATTTAACTTGGTGTCTTGAAAAGTTTGTAAATGGAAATAAGAATTTAAATTTGCTACTTGGAAACCAAAGGTGGATGTATGATAAGGCTGGAATTGGTTATAATGAAAATGAAAATGAGAAAAGCTTTGAAAATTATTATAAAAATATTGGAAATTCTTTATGTACATATTGTGGAAGACACGCCCATTTTTCAGATTTTTGCAAATATAGATTTTCTACTAAAGTTGCATGGATTCCTAAAGAGACTCCTATTTTTGCTAACCCCTATGGATCCAACACATTTTGGGTACCAAAAGAAAAGTTATTTAAATGTCCATTGTAGGTTTGTTTTAGAGTTGGTTCGAACAAAACAAAGTGGTTCTTAGACAGTGGGTGTTCAAGACACATGACGGGTGACAAAAGCAAGTTTTCTAGCTTGATTGCCAAAGATGGAGGACTAGTGACATTCGGAGACAACTACAAAGGCAAAATCATCGGCATAGGTAAAGTCGGTAAGGATCTTTCCCCTTGCATTGAAAACGTTATTTTAGTTGATGGTCTTAAGCATAATTTAATTAGTATTAACCAATTGTGTGATAAAGGTTATGATGTTACATTTAAAGAAGATTACTGTCTAATAAAAAATGCGAAAGATAATAGTGTTTTATTTGTTGCTTCTAGACATGAAAATGTTTATACTCTTGATTTTGATAATTTTTCACAACAAAAGGTTAAGTGTTTAGCTACCCTAAGTGATACTTGTTGGTTATGGCATAGAAGGTTAGGTCATTCCAACATGGAACAACTTGATATTCTGTCCAAAAATGAGTTAGTTAGTGGGATGCCCAAAATAAAGTTTATTAAAGATAAAATTTGTAATGCATGTCAATTTGGAAAGCAAACCAAAACTTTCTTTAAAAAGAAAAGAGATATTTCAACTAGTAGGCCTTTAGAATTATTACACTTAGACTTATTCGGACCTAATAAATTTGCTAGTTTAGGTGGAAAATATTATGCTCTTGTTATTGTTGATGATTATTCTCGATTTACATGGGTTTTCTTTCTTACTCATAAAAATGATACACACCCTATTTTTTCTAAATTTTGTAGAAAAATTCAAAATGAAAAAGGTTGTAATATTGTATTTATAAGAAGTGATAGAGGAAGAGAATTTGATAACAAAGATGTCGAATTATTTTGTGATGAAAATGGTTTTGAACATAATTTTTCTGCACCTAGGACACCCCAACAAAATGGAGTAGTAGAAAGAAAGAATAGATCTTTACCAGAAATGGCTAGAACTACGCTAAATGAACATAATTTACCGAAATTTTTTTGGGTGGAAGCCGTTAATACATCTTGTTATGTAATAAATAGAACTATTGTTAGAAAAGGTTTAGATAAAACTCCTTATGAAATTCTGAAAAATAAAAGACCAAATGTTAGTTATTTAAAGTTTTTCGGATGTAAATGTTTTATTTTAAATGATAAAGATAATTTGGGTAAATTTGATGCAAAATCAGATGAAGGTATTTTTCTTGGGTATGCACTTCATAGTAAAGCATATAGAGTTTTTAATAAAAGTACTTTAGTTGTTCAAGAATCAATACATGTATCTTTTCATGAATCTAATCCTTTTGCTAAAAACAACAAAGATGATGATGAGGTTTTAGTTCTAAATAAATATGTTAATGAATTAAAATTAAATGAAAACATTACTTCTAGTGTTGATAATTCCATTAGTGTTGAAAAGACTCCAAATAAAGATAAAAATGATAATGATTCTAGTTTACCTAAAAGTTGGAAATTCATTAATAATCATCCTTTTGAAAATATATTGGGTGAACCTTCTAGTGGTATTCTTACTAGATCCTCCTTAAAGAATGTATGCAATAATTTAGCTTTTGTGTCACAAATTGAATCAAAAGATATTAATGAAGCCGAAAAAGATGAGTTTTGGTTGTTAGCTATGCAAGAAGAATTGTTACAATTTGAACGTAATAATGTTTGGTCACTTATTCCCACACCTAAAGATAAAACTATTATTCGAACTAAATGGGTTTTTAGAAATAAAAAGGATGACGGCAGATTAATTATAAGAAATAAATCTAGACTAGTTGCACAAGGTTTTAACCAACAAGAGGGTATTGATTATGATGAAACTTATGCCCCCGTATCTAGATTAGAAGCCATTCGTATGTTGTTAGCTTATGCATGTTATAAAAACTTTAAATTATTTTAAATAGATGTCAAAAGTGCTTTCTTAAGTGGTTTTATAAGTGAAGATATTTATGTTAAGCAACCTCCCGGTTTTGAAAATCACATATTTCCAAATCATGTTTATAAACTAAATAAAGCTTTATATGGATTAAAACAGGCCCCTGGGGCTTGGTATGATAGATTAAGTGGATTTTTGCTTGAAAATGATTTTGTGAGAGGAAAAATGGATTCTACTTTATTTATAAAAATTCTTAACAATGATATGCTTCTTGTACAAATTTATGTTCATGATATTATATTTGGATCCACAAATGAAAATTTATGTAAATATTTTTCAGAATTTATGCAAAAAGAATTTGAAATGAGTATGATGGGTGAGTTAAATTTCTTTTTGGGCTTACAAATTAAGCAAACTAAAAATGGTGTTTTTATTAATCAATCTAAATATATTAAGGATCTTTTAGTAAAATATGGTTTAGAGAATGCTAAAACACTTTGTACACCTGTGAGCACATCTATAAATTTAGATATTGAAGAAAAAGAAAAATTTGTTAATACAACTTTATATCGTGGTATGATTGGTAGTCTACTATATTTAACTGCTAATAGACCCAACATTATGTTTAGTGTATGTTTATGTGATCGCTTTCAAGCCAATCCTAAAGAATCTCATTTATGTGCCGTAAAACGCATCTTTAGATATTTAAATGGTACTAAAGACTTAGGCTTATGGTATCCTAAAACTACATCGTTTGAACTCGTAAGTTATTTCGATGCGGATTTTGCGGGTTGTAAAGTTGATAGAAAAAGCACTAGTGGTACATGTCACTTCCTAGGACACTCACTAGTTTCTTGGTTTAGTAAAAAGCAAAATTCAGTAGCTCTTTCCACGGCCAAGGCAGAATATATTGTCGCTGGTAGTAGTTGTGCTCAAACATTATATATGAAACAATAATTAGAAGACTTTAAAATATCTTTTCAAAATACTCCTATTTTTTGTGACAAAACAAGTGCAATATGTTTGACAAAAAATCCAATTCTTCATTCTAGAAAAAAACATATTGAAATTAGACATCACTTTTTACGCGATCACGTTCAAAAAGGTGACGTTAGACTAGAATTTATTTCTACGGATCTTCAATTGGCCGATATTTTCACAAAACCGTTATCCGAAGATCGTTTTACTTTTATTTGTCGTGAACTCGGTATGGCATGTATAAATGATATAAAATTATAATTTTTTTTGAAATATTGCATTATTTATATGAATAGCATATTCACATCTTTCCAAAACACTTTATCACTAGTAGACAAACTATTGGTATCTTGATCACTAGTTGACAATCAATACTCCCCTATATATATGTGTTACTCCCTTTTACTCTATCTTCACACACAAACCATGAAGTCCTTCTATGTTGTTTGGGTTGGAAAACAACCCGTAATTTATACCTCTTGGGGAGAATGTGAGCTTCAAATAAAAGGTGTAAGTAATGCTAAATTTAAAAAATATTCCTCTCACTCCGAAGCTCTTAACGCCATATCTCTCTCTCCTCCATTCGCTCCTTGGGTAACACCACCTCCTTGGCCTTTTGTCTTACCACCTCATATGGCTACTCCCTCTTAAGCGAACACTTCTACCAAATCTGAATCTTCCTCAACCGGTTCATACACCGAAAATTCCATCAAACTTATGGTCAAAGATAATGGGAAAGAAATCCTTCTTGAAGGACATCCCAATGATGTATGTCATATGATAAATAATCTGAAAATGTAATTTCCTTTTAGCATCAATAAACCAGCTGTTATGTTTATCTTCTCTTTGCATCTTATTTTTACAGAGTGAGCTATTGTTATTCCTTTTTGTTTATGACAAACAGGGGGAGAAGTATGTGAATTTTCTTTATTGTGCCAATATTTATTATTTTGAGTCACTTTGTTTGTCATCATCAAAAAGGGGGAGATTGTTAACGAAAATGTATTTATCCCTTAATTAATACTTAAATTAGTTTAATTAATGTACATTTTAGTTTAAAATAATATATTGATTTTGATTATTCCAAACATACTTTTATCAATCCTTTTATTTCTTATTATATAATATTATAATATAATTCATATATTTATACCTGTAATGCCCTACATAGTTCTTATATGCATGTGCCAATTCATATATGTTAGGAATTGTTTGCTGGAATTTTCTTTGATCAGTTATAGACTTAAGGTAAATGTTTAAGACCTGTTATATAATTGGTTTGACTAGCTTTGTCCATGAAGCTTTTTTCGTCCTTTTGTGGCTATAAGAGATTTCATTCTAGCACCTAGGAAGATTTTGTTCATACTTGTTATGAATGTGACCCTACTGTTATAGGTTCACAATGCTTTTACCCGAGAATTGCATTACCTTTAGTGACTTTCGGCCATACCTTATAGCTTTTAATAGGTCCGTTCTTGCTAAAGATTAGGGGAATGGTTGCTTGATGTAATGTCAGCTTCCTTCAGCCATGCGTGTACCTTTGTCCCATTAGTTATTTTTAAAACCCCACGCCTCTAGCTAGTGATGTAATCTATATAGTCTAAATGGTTGAGTTGATAAATTTATATATATATTGCTCTTAACGTTTTTGTTATAAATAAATTTTCAAAAAAAATTGTCTCGAATAGTAACTTTTTTTTCTTTTCTTGAACTCATTACTTGTATCAAAATATCCTACACATATATTTGAATATATGTTCTACTTGCCAGATACCAAGAACTCGGACACTTGATTTGATCTTACAATATTTAGGAGCTGTAATTTTTTTGGACCACGCATCAACTAGATGTAAGCTAGCTATTGTATACTTGATATGATACGACTTTTTCAGACCCACTTGGACAGATATGTCATCAATATCAGTAATTTTATTTTACACGCCTTTACCAGATGGCAGTGTATACAAAGCTTATATTACTATTGTTTTATATTTCTAATCTTTATATGTGGTTTATTCAAAGATTTGAAGTCCAAAGTGGACTGTCAGTGCATGCCATGTTTATTCAAAGATTTGAAGTCCAAAAATGGACTGTCAGTGCACACCAAATCTTACGCCACCTAGACGAGATGTTTATTCATTTTTTTAACCACGATATTATCTGCATTTGGACAAGTTTTATATCTGGTTTATTTTTTTATTCGTAATACAAAGATGAACTGACATATCAATCTTTTGGGCCCACACGTTGATTGACTGATGTTGTGTTGATATCCATTGTCTTATCTCTTCGTCGATTATTTTTTTACTAGTGACATCATTTGGAGATCCATTGTGTATTCTCTTCTTTTGCCTCTAACCTCTCTCTTGCAGAACAAAATCTACAACATTTAAGACATCAAAATATTATGGAGTGGTTCAACAGATACGATTTGATTACAAGACATTGAGCATTTAATGCTCTCCCAAGTCTACATATTTTATGGAGGTGAACTCATCTGCACTTCTCTCCAACGGTCATCTTTGTTCTCTACAAAATAGAAGATCAGTTTTTTATTGAAGACATGCAGAACAAAAAAAAAGAGAAGAAGATCACTCAGCGCTACTAAAAGTTTGAGATAGCTACATATGTTTATTCAACCTTCCTTATATAAGATTGAAGAAGAAGACTTTTTACTCAAAAATTATCATTCTGCTACAAAAATTTTGAAGAGAAGACTTGGGCCAAAATCAAATATTTTGTGAAGTCCTTTTGAAGAGGAAACTCAGATCAAGTTGTATATTAGAGAGTTTCGTCATCAAATCTTTGTACTCAAAACTTCAGATTTATTTTTGAAGCTTGGTGATTAGCTTCGGTTGTACAAGTAGCTAGGTTCAGCTGCTCAAGTTGTACGTTGGAGGTTTTATCCTGCCATAGTGGATCACAGTATTGAAGCGCAAAGAGACGAGTGCTGCTCTAGGCGCGTGGACGTAGGCTGAACTTTGGCCGAACCACGTTAAAAATACGGTGTCATCTATTTTCTGCATTTAATTTTATTTATATGCTTGTGATTTTTTTTTTGGTTTATTTATATCTAAAATTTGGAAATTTTATTTTATGATTAAAATTATTATTTTCGTAAATATTCATTAAAAACGAAATACTATTTTTTAAATTACGAAAATTGTTTATAAATCACTTGGGTCATATAATATTGAAATACTACCTGTTTAATTAATTTGTTGTATTTATTTAATACTCTTGTGTTAATCACTTTAGATTAAATTCAGAATATAAACTTATATTAAAAGCTAAATTTGATAATTTATTTAGTGGGTGTTGAAATTTGTGATTCATCTTGTTTAAATTAATTGGTGATATTTACATTTTTTTAAAGTGATATTAATCTGAATTTTAGCTTAAGTGTTTTAAAAATAAATATTTATTGATTTTATAATAAAAGCCCAAAAGTTTGCTAAAGTCAATTCACCCCCCCTCTTGAGTTAATATCTTCGCAATATGAACACTTATGTCAAAGAATGTTGGGGGAAAGTACTTCTCCATTACACAAATCGCTTCGGTCACCTCTATCAATTGACTTCCTTCTCACATAATAGTGAGAAGGTAATACTAATTTGCATAATAGCCCTCCACAAATCCTTGGGCTTGGAGAAGCAGTGCTTAAACAATAGAAGAACCAATTGCATGATCACATGCCAATCGTGTGACTTACACTTATGGAAATCATGAGTAGCAGAATTCACAATCCTTTGCAAGTTGGACGAAAAAGTAGTTGGGCCCTTCAAATTATAAAGTGTGTCTAAAAGCACCTTCCTTTCCCCACTCGTCAAAGTAAACGCACCAGGGGAAATTATTGTCCTTCCCCGACTATCTTCTTTCAACCATAGTTGTGGCTTAAGTTTCAACGATTTAAGGTCATTTCGTGCATTTTCTCCATCCTTCGAATGACTCCCCCCAAGGCAACTACCCATAATATGTTCAGCGAAGTTCTTCTCTACATGCATCACATCCAATACATGGCGCACCGGGTTATTATTCCAATAAGGCAAGTCAAATAAAATTGACCTCCTAGGCCATGCCTTTCTTGTCTCAGTTTAATTCCCAGTTAGGGTCTTCTTATGGTTGACGTTCTTAAATTTAAGATTCTTATATGGCATATTAGGGTCGCATTCAGAAGATTTACTTTCAATTTCTGAACCCGAAAGTTGTCTCGGCGGAAGCCTATGTTCAACCCCGCCCAATAAAAAATTAGAAGCTTTCTCAGATCTAAAACTATGAGCCGGGGGTAAAAACCTCCTATGGAAATAGTATACATTTTTTGAGCTAAAGGATAGACGAAGAGATTCAGTCTCCTCTCCACAAATAGGACACCCCAAATAACCATGTACTACACAACCGGATAATGTCCTATAAGCTGGAAAATCATGAATTTCCCACATCAACATAGCTTTCAGCATAAACTCTTCTTTTCTAAAAGAGTCAAATGATTGCACACCCTCTTCCCACAACTCATTTAATTCTTCTACCAAAGGAGCCAGGCAGACGTCGATGTCATCATTTGGTATCTTTGGCCCAGGTATCAACAAAGCCATCATCAAAAATTCAGGTCATATATACTTTGAAGGAGGGAGGTTGAGTGGGGCTAGGATCACTGGCCATACACTTTGATTAGTGATTAGATTTCCAAATGGATTGAAACCATCTATTGATATATCCAAACGAATGTTGCGTTGTTCTCGAGAAAAATCGGGATACTCATAATTCATCCTCCTCCAGGTAGTAGAAGCAATAGGATGACGCATGATATGACCCCCTACTTCTACCCTAGCATGCCATGTCATTGCCTCTGCTATCTATGGTACTGTGAAAAATTTCTTTAATCTAGGCCCAATGGGAAAATATTTTTATACTTTTTGAGGCACTTTTGAGCTTATTCCTTCCTTAGATTGGACATATATCTGCGTTCATCGCATACCGGACAACGATCGAGATTTTTATACTCCTTTCGGTATAGTATGATGTCATACACACAAGCATGAATCGATTTATACTTAATTCCCAAACCTTTCAAACTGTTCTTCATAACAGGATATCTATTTAGAAGTGTATTCTCCTTGGGTAATAAGCCTTTCACCCATTTCAGAATTCCTGTCACATTATTGCCAGATAAATCGTACTGCATCTTAAAACTGTGCAAACCAACCATGGCACGTAAAGTTGTTTGATCTTTCTCAGAGCCTGAGTATAACGGTTGGGTCTCCTTAAATTTTAAACTTTTGTAGTCATCGTCAAGTTTTATCGTGATATCTTCACGAGCACTTGAAGCTTCTACATCATCAGTAACCTCATTCTCCTCTACTTCATAAACTTTGTACGCATCATCAACTAAATCCTCTAACATATTATGATCTACGTCATCCCCTTCTACATCTATCCTACTTGTTGGTGGTTGTTGTGAAAGTTGGTCGGGTACAAAACGAACTTTCAATTCACCATGAAAACTCCAAAATCGATAACTATCTTGCATACCTGATCTTAACAAATGTAGTTCAATTGTTTTCCACTCAAACACCTTACCATTATTACACCTAACACACGGACACGGAAACTCTTCATCATCATGACATCTCTTTACAAATTTCACAAATTCATTAGCACCTCTACGAAACACATCCCCCATTATATTTGTTTCACCCATCCTCTCTTTGTATTTCGGATATCCCATCAGAGCTACCACAACTAATCACCTATTAAAGGTACGAAGCGTATTGTTGATGTAAAAAATTAGATTGCTCTAATTATTCAATCACAGATAAATAAAATGGGACAAAGAATTTTAAAGTCGTTCAGCCTTATAAGAATGGCCTACGTCCACTGTTATGTTATTGCTGAGTGTTTGGGAATTCTCGATTACAAGTTCTATAAAGAAATTCCCGTCCCTTTGAATGAGGGTGATACAAGGTATTTATAGCCCTTAGGCTGTACATGAAAGGGTTGATACATTAAATGATATACATATGAAAGGGTAATACATTTAATGCAACGGGTGCGTCAAGATGATAAACATTCAATGAATAGTTGAACTGTTGATTATCTGGCAATTAATGCTACGGTCGAGATGCAACTCGGACCGCCTTAGTTGCTCGTTGCTCAGGAGTTCCTCGGAGTGCTGGAGTACCTCGGAGTGCTAAAGTTCCTCGGTGAGAACGTGAGTTGGTCGGGGAAATGAACCTCCTCGTTGTTATTGTGCCATGTGTCTTCTTATTATTCGCCCACGTCAGCATATTAATTTTGGTATCAACAGAAGCCCCCAATGCTTCATGCTTGATGGTTTACTTGAAAGGATGGAGTATTTTATTTTGCAGTGTAGCTCGGTGTTCGTGAAATTCTTGATCTACCTTCTTGATCTGTTCAACATAAAGTGCATTATCTCCTGGACGACATATGATGCCGCTTGTAGCTTATAACTTGTCATAATCTTCAAGTATGTTGACTGGTTTGCTAGTCGACCAACTGCCTCCTGTGCCGAGTAACTGAGTGCTAACTTCACGTGTTTGATTCTTATGATTTATGATCCTCTGAATACTTTGTCGAGATAGTAGTAGCAAAGATCTCAGTGCTGTAGATGTTGATTTTGACTTTTACCTCTGCTCGGGGACGAGCATGAGGTTCTCGGGGACGAGCAAGAGCTGCTCGGGTAACTGTCGAAGAACAGAGAACTCAATCTGCTTTGGAGAATCAAGCCTTCCAACTAATGGCAAAGAACTAGGCCTTGGCTGAGATGTCCGAGAAGATCATGAGTCTTGAAGAGAAACTTCCTTCTTGGGGACGAGCAAAAGCTTATCGGGGACGAGCAAGAGCTGCTCGGACATACCATTTGTGATGAACATCAGAATGCTGAAAGATCTTAACTTCATAAACTCCCCTTATGCTTTGGATGATTCTCCTGCTGGTGAGGAACCTGTTTTAAAAGCAGAGGGAAAGAAACCAATAGAGTAGGAATCTCAATGTAATATTTAGTATACATTTTCATTCTCAATGTAATACATTTGCGTAATTCATTTTGAATTCAGTGAAAGAATTTCATTTTTGTTCGCAAATTTGTATTTGCTTCTGTCTTGTAAATATCAAACACTTTTTATTTGTGCTTGCATAACAATATTGTATGGCTCATCGACCAAAAAAGTTACAAGTATCAATGTTGCTCGATCACTTAATAATAAAGTAATGAGTATAAAAATGTTTAAAATTTTTCCAATCAACCAAGGTTGTTAAATTGTACTCGTCGACCAATTATAGTTAGTGAGAGCATATTTTGTTTTCAAACCAACCGAGATTGGTGTTATAAGAATGTTGTTCTTGCCCTTTTACCAACCAAAGTTGGTCGTGGGTTTGAACTATTGCCTCCTAACCAAAAGAGTATATTTTGTTCTCGCTATTTTACCAACCGAAGTTGATCACGCTCGAACTATCAGGTTCTTTTGAACTATTTGGTTCTTTCGAACTATCTTGTCCACAAGATCTTTTACCAACTGAAGTTGATCACGCAAGTGTACTCCTCCTAACCAAAGGAGTATAATTTGTTCTCGCTATTTTACCAACCGAAGTTGATCACGCTCGAACTATCAGGTTCTTTCGAACTATCTGGTTCTTTCGAACTATCTGGTTCTTTCGAACTATCTTGTCCACAAGCTCTTTTACCAACCGAAGTTGATCACGCAAGTGTACACCTCCTAACCAAAGGAGTATAATTTGTTCTCGCCATTTTACCAACCGAAGTTGATCACGCTCGAACTATCAGGTTCTTTCAAACTATCTGGTTCTTTCGAACTATCTGGTTCTTTCGAACTATCTTGTCCACAAGCTCTTTTACCAACCGAATTTGATCACGCAAGTGTACGCCTCCTAACCAAAGGAGTATAATTTGTTCTCGCTATTTTACCAACCGAAGTTGATCACGCTCGAACTATCAGGTTCTTTCGAACTATCTGGTTCTTTCGAACTATCTTGTCCACAAGCTCTTTTACCAACCGAAGTTGATCACGCAAGTGTACGCCTCCTAACCAAAGGAGTATAATTTGTTGATCCTGTAACATCCACAGGTTGATCAGCGAGCAACTTTTGTTTCTCGGGAGTATTAAGATCTGTAAACTCTGCTACAACTCGGCTTAATGGCATGTCAGTATGCATGGTATGGACCTGCAAACATGGCCTCATTCTTCTACTTGCCTTAATTAATCCCAATGCTAATTTTTCCAGCTTTGGGTATCTGATCTCTGCACCTCTTCCTTCGTCGTTGAAGATCGCAACCCTAAAAGTGCTTTGATCTTGTCTAGATTTGCTTCAACGTCTCGCTGGTTGATGATGTACTTGAGGAACATTCCTTCTCGTACTCCAAATGTGCACTTCATCGGGTTGAGTTTCATTTGATAATTTATCCAGTTGATCAAAGGTCTGATCTAAGTCAACTAGATGATCAGCAGCTTTCTTGCTTTTTGTCAGCATATTGTCGATATAGACTTCCATACTGCAACTGATTTGTTCAAAAAACCTTGTTCATCAGCTGCTGGTATGTCGTTCCCTATCTTCAGGTTTCATTTTGATCTGGTTGTAACCAGAGTAAGTATCCATGAGCATCTCGTGTCCCGAAGTAACATCCACTGCCTTGTTGAGATCGGTGAAATCAACACACATTCTTCATTTATTATTTTTCTTCTGCCTGACGAGGAGATCTAGATCTCTCTCTTGCTCGGTCTTCATTTCCTCTGGTATAGCTTGATTCTTCTCGGGGCTGGATACTCTTCTTCTTCGCTTTATCATCTTCCATTTTGGTTTCTTTGGTGTCCATATTCTTCTTTGCAGACATGGCCTCCTCGGCATTCATAATCTTGGATGCTTTTCTCATTAGGTCTGACATGGTTCGAGGAAGGTCTTTAGCCAAAGTGTAGTACAACTTGTTAGGCAACAACCCACTCATCAAGGCGGTGATTGTTGTCTTTTCTTCATAATTTATGACTTCCAGCTTCTCGTTATTGAAACGAGTTATGTAATCTCTAGTACTTTCACCAGATTTTTGTCTAACACTTAACAAATGCGTTACTCGTTTTACTGGCTTTGCTCCAAAACAAAAATTGCCAATGAACAACTCGGCCAACTGAAAGAAAGTTGAAATCTTACCCCGAGGAAGATTGTTGTACCATATCTGGGCAGATCCAGTAAGGGTTCCCGAGAATGCTCTGCATCTCATCTCTTCAGGGACAGCATAGATGTCGGCAGCAACTTGATATTGTTCTATGTGAAGAACAGGATATGTCTTTCCATCATATTTGGGAGTCACCACAGGGGCTTTAAACTTTGACGGTGTAGGAAAATTCACAATGGCCTGGACGAAAGGTGTCCCTTGAACAAAAATTCGTTGTAGGGGGTTCCTCGCCTTAGCCAAATCTCTCAATTTATTCTCCAACTGCTGAATGGAACCTTTCCACGCATCATTTCCCTCCTCGGGCCTATTAGTTCGAGCAATTGATTGTTCTGAAGTAGCCTCCTGAGATCTATCCTGACGAGAAACTGATCGTGATTGTGCTGATCTTTCTCTTAGATCTGATGGTTGCCGAAAACTCCTAGACATGGCTTTAGGTGGATTCTTATTCCTCCTAGGGCCTAATTGACTGAAAGGAGACACCCTGCTCAGTCTTTCCATGGCACTGGTCCTCTCTGGAGAGAGAGTAATACGTTGCTCAGTATCTGTGGCCCTTATTGATGAAGTTTGCCCAGGTTGATAAGAGAAATCATCAGATTCCTCATTACGATACGTCTCTGTATGCCTGGATCGTGAAGAAGGTGCACGAGTATTTCTTTGGATGTTCCGTGATCCAGGATGGGTTGGTATACCGCCATGGAGAGTTTGGATGAGTTGCTGCATTGTCTCTTGCATGGCGGTTTGTCCTTGAGCCAGATTCGTCATAATTCCAATCAGATCTGGAATAATTGGTGGTGCATATGGATTTGGAGAGGTTCCAGCATTTCGATTGCTGGATTCTGGATTATCTGCCATTGATGATGAATGATTTTTGGTGAAAAACGATAACAACAGTCGTTCCCACAGACGGCGCCAATCTGTTGATGTAAAAAATTAGATTGCTCTAATTATTCAATCACAGATAAATAAAATGAGACAAAGAATTTTAAAGTGGTTCAGCCTTATAAGAATGTCCTACGTCCACTGTTATGTTATTGCTGAGTGTTTGGGAATTCTCGATTACAAGTTCTATCAAGAAATTCCCGTACCTTTGGATGAGGGTGATACAAGGTATTTATAGCCCTTAGGCTGTACATGAAAGGGTTGATACATTAAATGATATACATATGAAAGGGTAATACATTTAATGCAACGGGTGTGTCAAGATGATAAACATTCAATGAATAGTTGAACTGTTGATTATCTGGCAATTAATGCTACGACCGAGATGCAGCTCGGACCGCCTTAGTTGCTCGTTGCCCAGGAGTTCCTCGGAGCGCTGGAGTACCTCGGAGTGCTAAAGTTCATCGGTGAGAATATGAGTTGGTCAGGGAAATGAACCTCCTCGTTGTTATTGTGCCATGTGTCTTCTTATTATTCGTCCACGTCAGCATATTAATTTTGGTATCAACACGTATATTCATGGATTAGTATAAACAAAACTTAGATTTATAGTATGTTTCATTTAATTATGTCTTATTTATATTCAAGTTCAATTTATCATAGAAAATTCTATTTCCTCCATTTCCTCTAAAGGGTGAGTGGTCATATCCCATTCAAGACCGCATTTTTCTGTAATATACTTAACAACTCATACACATTGTTACACTTTGAAAAAAATTTAACAGCATATCCCCGTAGTTCTCCAAGTACACGATGTAGATTAGTAAGTGTGAGTGTTATTTCAATTGATCAATTAAAATAACAGTCACACTTGTCAATCTAGTATGTACCTAGAGAACATTAGGATATGACTGCACAACTTCCTCCAAAAGTAACAACTTTAAGCCACTAAGAATATTATACATAAATTATGCATTCCCAAAAGTTCTAAACGGGACAATTCGAGAGATCTCATTACAGGGATAATGACTCTCGAACGGGTCTAAGGGCTATTGAATGCGTACGCATAAGAACTAGAAGGCTAGTATCTATGCGCACTATATGTAATTTCAAGTATGTTTCATTTAATTATCGTACTATATATATATTGTTCGATATACAAAGTAATTTTCAAAAAAACTTAAAAAATCTCACCCCCATATGGACAATAATCTAGTGGTCATGCCACTTTTAAAATTAACCAACCCAACATCGATCCACTATAAGCCAATAGAAATGTTAATAACAAATGTGTATCCCGTACCCCTTCTAATTCATATACTCAATTAATTATTTTCATTAATTAAACTAACAATTAAAGTGTACAATTATTAATTTACTAATTTACAATGAGGGGCAATCCTACTTTCATAATTAATCATATATTAATTTACTAATTTACAATGAGGGACAATCAATCAATTCGTTTACAAGGGACATTACGCACAAACATGCACACTACACACACATATACACACACGACCACACACACACACACGTAGCCCCCAACCCCTACCCCACCACCCACATACCCATTCCTGCCCCCTCCCCCCACCATGCCCCACCCCCCTCCCCACCCCCACCCACCACACACACGCACACACACACAAACAGCCTCCCACCCTGCCCCACCCCCTACCCCCACCCTGCCCCACCCCCACCCACCACACATGCATGCACGCATAGCTCCCCCCACCCTTCCCCACCCCTAACCCCACCCTACCCTACCCCACCCCACCCCCTCCCCCCACCCACCACACACACACACACACACACGCACATATATACTCACACACACACATATATATATACACACACACACACACATATAAATGGAAGAGAGAGAGAGAGAGAGAAAAAAGGACGGAAGAAACGGCGGGGGGGGAAATAAGGGGAAAGGGTTATTTACTGCGACATTTGTCACGGTCGTGTCACGGTCATTGACCGTGACAACATTATAAGTATTGTCACGGTCAATGACCCTGACAAATCCGTGATCAGTAGAATTGTCACGGACTTATCACGGTCATTTACCGTGACAAGCCTTTGCCACGGCCTTGTCACTGTCAATGACCGTGACATAAAACGTGTGTTTGTTGTCACGGTCAATGACCGTGACAAGGCTAAGCGCTGGAAGGGTGCCAATTTATCCATTTTGGTATAGTTATATCTTCCCTGACAACTGACCAATTATGTTGAAAGAAAGAAATTGAGAACCCGTCAGGTCCCGGAGCCTTATCCACACTCAAAGACTTGAGAGCATGAACAACTTCCTCCTCTGAGAATAGCCCCTCGATTCCTTCCGTCTCTCTCGCTGAAATACTCTCGAACTAATCCCCATCAAGCGATGGACGCCATTCTTCATCTTCGCTGAATATATCTTCATGATAACAAGCAATGGCCCCCCTCACCTCACTAGCTTCTTCGAACATCTCTCCCCCTACTTCAATTTTTTCGATATAATTCCTACGCCGATGAAAATTAGCTACTTTGTGAAAGAAATTAGTATTCGAGTCACCTTCCCTCAACCACAATGCCCTTGATTTCTGTCTCCAACTGATTTCTTCCTGAATTAGCCTATTCCCTAACTCCCCCTTTTCAACCTCTATATCTCTCCTCTCCTCCTCTGAATGCCCGACTCTCCTTTCTTTCTTGTCCGATCTCCTAATATCCTCCATAAGTCTCATAGTAATCAAATGAACATTGCTGAAAACTTCTCTATTACACTTATTTAAATCTTCCATGAGTAGACTTAATTTTACGGCCAGTTTAAAGTTGGCGTTCCCCTCTATCTCGTACCCAAGCCACCAAGTCCTGACTTTGTCCTCAAAATCGGACTCTTTGAGCAACATGTTCTCAAATCTAAATGGAATCCTTCCTCCCCCCCCCCCCCCCCCCTCCCCCCACTCTAGAAGGCCAGGACAATGATCTAAGGTCACCCTAGGTAAATAAGACTGAATCACCCCTAGAAAATGCTCCTCCCATTCCTGAGAAATGAGAAACCTGTCTATCCGGGAAAAAGACGGAAACCCCCTAAGGCTCAACCAAGTAAACAGTCCCCCTTCCAGAGGTAAGTCCATAATCTCCATCTCATTAATAAAGTCTGAGAAATCTTTGAGATACCTATCAGTTCTACCACCATTGCTTCTATCCGTTCCAAATCGCACCACATTGAAGTCGCCACCCAAGAAGAACGGAAGATCCCATAGTGTAACCACTCCAGCTAATTCCTCCCATAACTCCCATCTATCCCTATCCTCCATTAGCCCATAAATTCCCGAGAAACTCAAATAAACCCATATTCCTTATTCTTAAACAATAGGATAAGGACCACCTACCCTCTAAGCTCTCCATTAACTCCACCACCACAGAATTCCACAAAATAACCACCCCGCCGGATACTCCCGTAACATCCATACTCACCCATTTAATGTTGCGTCCTCCCCATAAAGATCTAATAGCACCCTCCTCCATGATGGACATCTTTGTTTCCTGAAGGCAGAGGATGTCCGGTTTCCACTTAGCAGCTGCTCCTCCAATGATACTCCTTTTGTTGCTGTCATTTAGCCCTCTCACATTCCACGATATGACTCGTATCTTTATTAAATAAGTAAATAATTAAATCTGCCCTCCCTCTCCCTTCTCATTTCCCTCCTCTCCAACCCCAAACCTATAAACAAATACAAAACATGTGCAATATTACAAAAAATTCTTGTATATAATATAAAATTAAAAATGTAGAAATTATATTTTTTTCAAAAGAAAAAATAAGCATATGTATATTTTATAAAATATATTATATACATTAATAGAAAGGGGATATACATTACGAGATGAAGGATCGCAAGTGTCCAAAAACTATATTAGTGATAACAAAAAAAAAGTAAAAAGAATCAGGAACAAATGTTAGTGTCAAGGTTCTCAACTCACTCCAAACCATTCAGTTAAAGAGCCAAGTCTTAGGGTATTTTTTGAATAAGTTATAAGGTCTCCTCATCACATGTATTGTTCGTGTGTTATATGGTGGGGAACATAATAAAAAAAGGAAGACCAAATATAAGTTTACTTAGAAATGATAAAAATAAAATGAAATTAAAAGAAAACAAGAGGAAGCAATAAAATGTCAAAAAAATCAAGTTTTTTGAAAAAGTGATTAGTATCAAAGATGAATAAAATATATAAAAATAAAAGAGAAAAAAGTAGTTTAGACTATTCACATATGTGTCTAAAGTAGGGTTATTTTAAGTTTGTTCCCCACTTTTTTGATCAATTTTTCAATACACACCCACTATTTTTAAAATTTATAACATATCTCCATTCTGTTAACTACCCATTCAAACCATCAGTATTATTTACATTTTATATTTTTCCCTCACTTTTATGACTTGTTTTGTGGGAAACCCTTATTTAAAAAATAAAATTACAACACTGCCAAATTGTAAACTCTTCAATTTTGGGGCAATAACGGAAACAAAAGAAAGGCGGTAGGAAAGTGTAGTGGGGGAAAAGAAGTTGAATTATCTCTTAAGAAAATAGAGGACAACGGAGGTAGGGAACCGTTATTGATAGCAAAAAATAATTGCAAAGCGATTGTGGTGGCTAGTGAAATGACTTCAGGGGGTAGTAAAAACATTGGTGTGCAATTTCAAGAATTGGACAATTCTAGATTATGGGTAGACTTAGAGATTCCAAACCAAGTAGGAACTTTTGATGGAAGTGAGGAAGAAGGATGGGACAAAGACCCGGTGAGTTGGATTGATTTATAAAATTCGATTTTTTTTTCAAACTAATGGAAAAAGATTAAAAAAAATCAAGAAATTTGGCAATAAAATTTAAAAAAATGAAGACTTCTAACGACATATATTAAAAATTACCAATAATATAAATTCAAATAAGTAAAATATGTCAAATTATAATAATAATCTTTTTAAATAAATCCTAATTAGCCATATTTTTAGAAAATTGGTGACTTTTGTCTAAATACGTCCCCTTTGTCAATTCCCAATTAGAATTTTTCTAAAAATTTTCTGATTGTATTTTGACATATTTGTAACAATCCCTATTTCTCATGTAAAGACTCGCCAGGCGCGATATGCCGAAGATATGGCTTGTTTGTCAATTAAAACCAATCTTAGCATGAATGCGAATATAAAATGATTATTATTTAAGGCCCACGATTGAAATGTCACGAATACATCCACACTAATAAATAGATCCAAACCACCACAAATAAAGTAATAAATCCAACCAGTGTAATCGAAATCTCAACCAACATAAAGTAAAGAAATCTCGGTCTTATGTCCTTACAATTGTTCCAAATAAATAAATACTTACATCAGAAAAATCACCTATACTAGAATCGAATGGTCTGAAGTCTTGAGAGCAACTGAGATTGCAGGACTGATATAGCATAATCCAGCTATCGCTATCTAGGAACATCTGGTGTAAAAAATATTTAAATTTGGTCAGAGCCCTAGGTGCGCAAGAATTAACTTAATTAATTTATGATGCAATAATACAGTCGATGCAAAATAAATATTTCCCCGTCGTCACTCACTTGCGTATAACACATTACCCATCTTCTAAGTGTGATATAAGATGTATATATGGATAATTAAATATTTAAATGTAATATCTACATTTAATTGCCATCACCCGTTTATCCGAGTCTCATAAGTTTCATATTTATATAATGCGTAAACATCTATTATGCATTATATAGTCCAATTATAATTATTATCCACATTCTTACACAATTAAATTTATTCCATTTATGTCCAGGTAATTATGCATATATGTCCTTACATATATTTGCCACACAAAGTCATCTACCATTGGTGTCTAATTCATGATCTATCGACAAGTCCGAAGGAATCTCTTATCCTAACCGAACATCACAAAACACAAATAAATTTGGGGCGATCCCTACACAGGCACTACAAGAAAAAGTACTTTCCACGACACCTGAAATGCGTCGTGAAACTACTTCCACGACACATTTTGTGTAGTCGTTGAAGGGGGGTGTCGTAGAAAGTTACCTTCTATATCGACATCTTTGTGGTGTCGTAAAACTATTTGACGACACCCCTCAAGTGTCGTTGAAACAAATATCCACGACACGTAGTTACTAGTCGTAAATATCCACGACACCTTTGTTGTGTCATAAAACTATTTCACGACATCTGCCAAGTGTCATTGAAACAAATATTAATGACATCTAGTTACTAGTCGTAAAAGTCATTACCCAAAAAAACCTTCCACGACTACTTATTGTGTGTCGTTAATGTTATTTTACGACTGAATGTAGGTGTCATTAATATTGTACATGACTACATATAAGCGTCGTTATATCATTTTACGATGTATAAAATATGTCGTTAAAAGTGTATAATTTTTTTTATAAAAATTAGCTTCTCAAATGCATGTTGCTTATACTAACATTAACATATCCACATATATGATTGTATCACAATTAGACATTCCACAATTCTTGAAATTTAAAACAAACTTATATAATTAAGAGGAACTCATAATATGTACTCATAATCATAATATCAAAGTCGTGCGCAAAACACTAGAAGGAATATATACTTGGGTGTTACAAGTCATATAAAAGCATGGGATTATAATGAAAGGAGCATAGCCTAACAAGTTAAAATGCAATCTTCCTTAAAAAAATAACTAATATCATTCTTCAAAAACATTCCTCCCATAATGTCTTCAACATCTTCAAAAAATAAGTCCCTGTTCAGAAAACAATTTTAGTAAAATACTCTCATAAATTAACAAAACACTTGTAATAATAAAATAAAAAATCAAAGTATACCTTCAATCCAAAAAGTAATGAAGAAAGACCATACCCACTTAATTCCTTATGTTTATCTGAAATCGATACGAGAGAATGTCAAAGCAAAATTCTTAGAATAAAATTCAAGAACTATAACTATTCCACTCACATAACTAGTCAAAATGAATGTATCGATGTGGCCATGCTATGGTACTTCCTTTTGCATCATCAAGTATGGAAAACGCATCTGAGTATCGAAAAACTGGCACTTTGGGCACTAAAATTTCAACAACCCATACTTTATAACAATCAGGCCCAAGGATTTGGTGGTGCACTAGTGACTTCGGGTCTGTAGAATCAAGTTCTGCGCTTGCAACTTCTTCTCCAGTCCCCAACCAATGTAACAATTTGCAGGGAGAATTTCTTTGTGGACCACTTTGTATACATGAACTTTCTCGATTGCACTAATAAATATTACAAAGAAAACAATTAAAAAATAATTATTAAAGCAACTAGTAAAATAATTTAGACTTAGATAATTCATTAACAATAACCTGTAGAGTATGTGTGTGATTATGCATGGCGTCCCCACCACCCTCATGTTGACCCTATAGAAATTGCAAGTGAAGTATATAAAAACAAAATAAGGGAAAAAATATATGCATTGAATCATGTTTAATTTTAAAAATATACCACATTTCGTTCATTTCCTTGCGTCATTCGACTTTCCATGTGCATCTTCCATTCCAAAAGTTGTTGAATTTGATTTTCAAGAGTCGTTACCCTTGCATTACTATGTAACGACACATCTACCTTCGTAGGCGTCACCCCAAATCCAAGACCTCGGACATGACCCGGACGTTCAGGACCAAGCACCTTTACCACTGCATCATCTCTCAACGATGTTGAGTCATGAGATGGAATTTTTTCCATCTTTTCCTAAAATAAATACAAGAATTTAACATATTAAAAAATAATAATAAACACATTGTAGCTTTTAAAAAAATTGTAAAGTGTTGTGTATGTGTTTAAGTCGTAACTATTGCTTCACCAACAACTTGATTAACTGGATCGCCATTTTCTCTCCTATGTCCCCTTATCCAAACATCAACACGGCGTATAGTTTTATTTGGGTCTTCGGCTTTCTACAAAATTTTGAAAGATAGGAATACGAAATAATGTAAGCTATTTCTGAAGTATACAACTTCAAAGGGGAAACATACCATGTTTTCCTTAAGTCTTGCATAGCCTCTACGACTAGTTGTGTGTGGATGGATTTGCTTTGCTCTAGCCTCCTTATGCTTTTCACTTGTTTCCTATAAAAATAAAAGAAATCATATATAATTGCAAGAAATACAAGAATACTAAAATTGGACTTTAGTTTATTAATAAAAATAAAAAATAAATAGTCAAATTCACTTGCATCAAATTCAGGTGACAAACGAGATTTAACAAATTCATCCCATTCGTTTGACTTCATTCCAGGGGGCTTGAGTAATGTAAGATGGCGAGTGGAATTTGGTCTTTTAGCTTCTTCTCGTATTTGTGTTGACAATTTTGACTTATATTCTTTCCAAGCTCTGCCCGTCTGACCTAAAACAATGGCCTTTCGGCATTATTCAAGGTTATATTTTTGCTGCATCATACAGAAAAAATACACTAAATTAGTTACAATTAAATATGTACAAAGTTACATTCAAAATATTACATAATTGTGCAAAGGGTAGAGAAATAAAATACTCACAGTAACAAACTCCCATATTTGATCCTTGATGTCACTTGTCACCTTATCCCAACCTTTATGTGTTACTGGTACGCATTCTCGTGCTAAAATTCCAATCATAGAACTAAGCTGGATGGAATAGAGTCCAATTGGTTGCCCAAACTCATTGAATTCTACATCTTTACGGTCTTTTATCCCAGTTGCAATTACATTCAATTTTGATGGCCCCCGCTTCTTTTTTTTGCCCTTATCAACAGAATCGATGTTGGGTACTTCATCCGCATAAATTTCTTCCGCCGCATGTGAGTTAGAGACTTCACATGATATTCTTGCATCCTCATTCTCATTGCATGTAGTTCGTTTTGATCTCTTACCCCTAGCAACCTGTTTTGGATACACACAACATGCATGGAATGTAGTGTAAATTATATGGACTTCAATAACATTTATTACAAAGTTTAAATTAAAGAGATAATGGACTCATAACTCACCTCTTTAAACATATCCGCCATATTCTCAAAAGGTAGATTTTTTTTTTCTATTCACTCTATTTGACAAGCAAAAAATTAGAAAAATTAGTACAACTCGGTCCAAACAGAGTAGTTCAAGTGAAGGTCCAGGATGCAATATAAATGGGAGGAATAAATTTTTTATTATACATCTGCACTTAAAAGCATAACTTCAAGTTACACATGTACCAGGAATGCGAAAAAATATTATTCATGATTGATACATGATTGATACAGAGCATGATTGGTACAGAGCATAATATATGAAATACATGCATTTTCTTAGTGTCCCATATTTTCATTTATATTTTCAGTTTCCAGTAGGCACACAATTGATGACACTAAGCTAAAAACAAAGGTACACTAAGAGACATAAGTTTCCATGATTCAATATGAACCACACAGGTTTTCTTGTGAATCATCAACGCAAATAGCTCCATTTGGATTCTTTGGAAACATCAATGGAAAATTTCTATTGACAATAATTCTATGCAGTCTATAGCTCTTAAAATTCAAGAAAACTCTCTTCCTTGCCCCATTAAATTTATAGCTATGTATGGTAAATGTAACAAAGATGACAAAGAAGAATTGTGGGAGGATATCTATGGTCAATGCAATTTCCCTCTTCCTATAATTGTTGGTGGAGATTTTAATGTGGTCACTTATCCTCTAGAGAAACTGGGGGGTAATGGGATAGACCTGGAGGCTTGTACACAGTTTAATAACACTTTGGGAGCAGCAGGCCTGTCTGAAATTCCATAAAATGGATCCAAATACACTTGGTGTAATCATCGAGAAGGATTTAATCGAATTTGGGCCAGGTTGGATACAGTTGAGTGTAACTTTCAATGGATCCAAACTTTTGCTTTATCAAATGTTGCTTATTTAAATAGAACTAACTCTGACCACAGTCCACTTCTTCTTAGTCTTATTCTTAAGAATGAAGCTGTCAAAAGAAGCTTTAGATTCCAAAATTTTTGGTCTAAACACAATTAATTTCAGTCCTTAGTCAAGAAAGCTTGGAGTATTGATTGTACAGGTGATCCTCTCAGAATTTTCTCGCAAAGACTCAAGGAAACAAAGCAGGCCTTATCTCTGTGGAATAAAGATACCTTCAAGAATATTTTTCAAGCTACCATTGAGGCAAAAGATGATGTTTTACTGAAAGAAACTCAACCAAAATCAAATTTTACTGAGGTTGCTAATATTGAGTACAAGCAAGCAAAGGCCAAACTACAATTCCACCTGTCACTTGAAGATGAATTCTGGAGACAAAAGGCAAGAATTAAATGGTTGCAAGAAGGTGATGAAAATTCAAAAAATTTCAATGCAATGGTGAATCAAAGGAGAAATAGACTTGTAATTTCCAGAATCAAAGACTCTAATGGAAATTGGACATCTGATCCAATCTCTATCAAAAATCAATTTTCTGATTATTTCAAATCTATTTTATCCTCTCCTACTTATATTCATGAGGATGCATCTTTGCTAAATCACATTCCACACCCGATCACTGAGAATGAAAATATCCTTCTTTCTGCTCCTCCATCTATTGATGAAATCAAACTAGCCATTGACTCAATGGACTCTTCAAGCACAACATGTCCGGATGGTTTCAACTCATTGTTTTATAAACAATGTTGGGACACTATAAAAGAAGATCTTTTCAAGGCCATTTCAAGTTTCTTTATAGGGAATCCTCTTCCAAAAAGTTGGACTTCAACACTTCTCACACTTATTCCCAAGACTGATAATCCTTCTTCTTATAATGATTATAGGCCCATAAGTCTTTGTAACACTTCAAATAAAATCATATAAAAAATTCCTGCTACTAGACTTGGTAGTCTCCTTAATAAAATTATCAGTCCAAACCAGGCAGGATTCATAAAAGGTAGAGCTATTTCTGAACAGGTACTTCTAGCATAAGAAGTCATGTCCAATTTCAATAATAGAAAGAGAGGCTCAAACATGGTGTGCAAGCTAGATATGTCTAAAGTCTATGACAGGGTCTCATGGATGTATCTCCTTCAAGTTTTGAGAAAGTCTGGCTTCAATGAAACACTTATTGACATGGTTTGGAGACTTATATCCGAATGCTGATTTTCTATTCTCATCAATGGTTCTTCTCATGATTTTTTCAAGTCTACTTATGGAATTAAACAGGGGATCCCCAATCCCCTGCGCTATTCATTCTCTCAACTGAAGTTCTAAACAGAGGGATGCATCATTTATTCTCTAATGGTAAAATTGATTCATTTTCACTGCCACCAGGAAGTCCCACTATCTCATGCCTCTCTTTCGCAGATGACACTCTCATATTCACTTCTGGCATCGCTAAGGATGTGTAAGCACTTTCATCATACGTCTCCAGCTCATGAAAACCTCGTGGCGGTGCCTTGAGAACCACATACCAATTTGATGTTCCACTTTCTCTCGAATAAAATACTTGTCTTGCTTGTGATGCTAGAACAAAAGGATCTTTTTTTAGTTGATTTTGTCCTTGGTGGAGGTTAACCAAAGTGAATCCATCGTCAAATTTAACACCATTCGAAATGTTGGCCCAATCACATTGAAAGATAGGCATTCGAAATTTGTGAAAGTCCAACAAAATTATATCCCGTATAATCCCATAATATGAAACATTAGCAACAACGTGTGTGGTATCCCTTGCACTAGATCTACAAATAGTCTCTGCCTCGAAAAAAACGCCACTATCTTGGGTGGACTTTTCAACCATGGATGTATGAAATCGTTTGCCATTTATTATGTAGCCTGAATAAGACATAGCATAACGTCGTGGCTCAACCGCTAGCCACTTTAGGATTGTTGATACTTCAGTTGTGTTTGCTTGGACCTTAATCTGTTTAAAATATCATAAATAAAATTATATGAATTTTTATATACATAACAACATTAGACTCTTACAATGCACAACGTAAAAATTGGTCTACCTTGTTCATAAACCACGAAGCGAATGTCTCGATATGTCTTTTTTGTAGCATAGTCTCATCTTGGGATAAACTTCGATTGGAATGCTTTAGCTCGCTCAAATGCATTCTAATATGAACGTAGAGGAATTTTAATAACAATATTAATGATAACATAAGTTATAAATATATATAACGAGCATCATTTTACTCACTCTATATATGGCTCAACTTCTAAATTATTAAAAAGCACAGAACGATGGGCAATTTTTAACAAGTCATCGGACAATGTTATTGGCTTCCCCTTTGAGATAGGTCGTCCTCCCAGTATTGTCTCATCTTCGAACTCTTCATTTTGAGATTGTGGAACACCTATTTCTGCTATTTTTTTAGATACATGCTACAAAACCTTACACACTCATCAGCCAAATAATTTTCTGCTATGCATCCTTCAGGTCGTGCACGGTTCCTAACATAACCCTTGAGTACCTTCATAAACCTAATGAAAAACCATAGCAAAAGAATACGAATACAACATCTATTTACTACATATCTAACTTGTTAATAAGATAAAAGTTAAATACATTCTAAATTACCTCTCAAATTGGTACATCCATCGAAATTGTACGGGCCCACATAATCGAGCTTCTCGAGCTAAGTGAATTGGCAAGTGAACCATAATGTCAAAAAAAGAGGGAGGAAAGTACCTCTCCAACATGCATGTAATCTCTACGATATCTTCCTCTAATTTTTCCATTCTCCTTTTATCGTTCACTCGTTGACATAACTCATTAAAAAATGAAGATAAGCGAAAAATTACTTGTCTTAGCCCCTTTGGTAGTAGTCCCCGTATAGCAACTGACAACAATTGTTGTATTAAAACATGATAATCATGGGATTTCAATCCCAATAACTTACATTCTTCCACTAAAACACAACGACTAATGTTGGAGCTATAACCATCAGGTAACTTCAAATCATATAGTCTTTGACAAAAAACTTTCTTTTCTTTCTTTGAGAGTGTGTAAGGTGCTGCCGGTAGGTAAAATTTATTCCCTTTTGGTTGTGGATGTAATTCCTTTCTAATGCCCAATTCTTGCAAATCTTTACGAGACTCGAGGCCATCTTTTGATTTTCCCTTTACATCTAACAATGTGGAAATGAGTCTATCACTTATATTCTTCTCGATGTGCATCACGTCCAAATTGTGACGTAAATCTAATGCCTAGAGAGAAAAAATGAGAGAGGATTAATATGAAAAATAATTGTCCTAAAACATTTAATAGAATTGCATTAAGTTAGTGTCTTAGATTATGAGTTAAAATATACGTACATGCCAATATGGTAAATCAAAAAATATTGACTTCTTTTTCAAGAACACTTTCTTCCTCTTACGCTTCTTCCCTTTACCGAAATTATTTTCAACACCCTTCAAAGCATCTAAAATTTCCTCTGCATTCAAAGGTTTTGGTGGCCTCCTCAATTCTTCAAATCCATCAAACCAACTCTTTTTGGTAACCCTCCACGGATGGTTCATTGGGAGAAAACGCCTATGGCACATATACACCGATTTCATACTCTTTGATAACCGTAGTGAGGATGTGTTAGGACCACAAACTGGACATCCAAATTCCCCTTTTGTGGTACAGCCGGCTAAATTACCATATGCGGGAAAGTCATTTATTGTCCACATCAAAATAACTTTCAAATTAAACGTAGATTGGCTAGATGCATCGTACATCTCCACCCCATTATTCCACAACTTAATTAAGTCATCTATAAGTGGTTGCAGATATACATCTATGTCATTTCCCGGTTGCTTTGGCCTCGGTATAAGCAAAGTCAACATCAAATTTTCCTGCAACATGCATAACCATGGGGGAAGATTGTACACAGTTAAAATTATGGGCCAACAACTATAGCTCGAGCTAAGATTATTAAAGGGATTAAATCCATCCGCTGCAAGTCCAAGCCTAAGATTTCTTGGATCGGATGCGAAATGAGGCCACTTTTTATTAATTGTGTCCCATGCTAATGAATCAACTGGATGTCGCATCTTTCCATCTTTGCTTATGTGAGTTGAGTGCCACTGTAACTGCTCTGCTCTATCTGCTGATAAAAACATCCTTCGAAATCTTGGGATTATTGGAAAGTACCGCAATACTTTTGCAGATACTCCCTTCTTAACCTTCTTTGTGCGTTCGTCAACTTTCCACCGCGAGGAGCTACATTTAGGGCATTTATCCAAATGTTCATACTCTTTTCTAAATAAACAACAATCATTAATGCATGCATCTATCTTCTCATAGCCAAGATCAAATTCCTTTAGAAACTTCTTCGTTGCATACAAGGACTTAGGAAGAACGTTATCCCCGGGCAACATTTCATGTAGAGACTCAAGAAGTTCATTAAATCCTTTATCAGATAGTTCGTGTGTAGCTTTATGCTTGTATAAAGTTGTAATTGCCGACATCTTTGTATACTTTGTACACCCGGGATATAAAGGAGTCTCGGCATCTTTTAACTTTTGTTTAAAACTTTCATAGCCGCTTTCAAAACTATCTTCAGCAAAAATTGCATCTTGAACATAAGCATCTTTATACATCCTATGTAAATCTGACAATTCAATATCAATATCATTAGAGTATGAAGAAGTCGAATGTTCTCCGTGAAATACCCACTTCTTGTACGTAGGATCAAAGCCATGAATGACTAGGTGTTCAAATAGTTTTTCCTAGTCTTGTTGACAAAGGTTTTTACATTTTCTTCAGGGACATATTATCATATCAGGATTTCTAGCAGTTTTCTTGGCAGATTCAATAAATTTGTACACGCCATCTTGGTACTCCTCGGTATGTCTACAGATAATAAAAAAAGACATGAAATCATAATCACTTCTCAATTTCACTACAGTGTTCATTCAGAAAAATACTTTAGGTATTTGTAATATATGTAAACGTATATGCATGCGAGTAATAATAAAAAAAAACCTTGGAAATCTCAACCAATCTTTTTCCATCTTGAGTTTCCCACTTACTAGTTTCTAGTCTGTTTACACCAGCAAACGTTAATATTAAAAAAGAGGTAAAATATCAACAATAAACGGATAAAATGTCATATTTTTTTCAATATAGTCATTCTACGAGATCTCATTACATTAGTCACATTTTACTAAATCTGATTAGATTATTCACTATCTACAGAGGTAGATTGAAATAAATATATAGTTAGATCATCGGGGCTACAAACTATAGCCATTTTTGTCTTATTCGTGATTTTCTTAAGCATAGAAGTAATATAATCACCCACACTCAACAATACAGATTCATACACTTAAATCAAGTTGACCTGTTGTATACACATATGTTCAGAAATATCAATGTGGGTATATACACTTAATTATACACAAATGAAGCAAGATAAAAATACCTATATTGGATTTGATTTGTAGTATCTGAATACTGCCTAAGACAATCACCTGCAAAATAGAATAATGAAATATTGCAAATGAAAACATCAGATTTAGTATTAATGAGTTTGCCCGGGAAAAAAAGAATTAACCCAAATGTCGATAAAAAAATAAAACTCACATAAAGCAATTAAGAAAGAAAAGAAGAATAACACACAAGTTGTCAGATTTCACACTATATATCCAATGTCAAAGAGTAAAAAAGTTGTTTAGGATCCACAAAATTTGATTTTCAGGAACTAAGAGCAACAAACTTTCACATCTAAAAAAATAGCATCGAAATATCATTCGGTGCATGATTACGTGTCTGTAGCAAAAAGTAACAAAGTCGCAAGCCAAAACTTGACCAAAATAGAAATAATAAATAAATAGATTACAATTTATATCATCGTAGCTTAATGTGGTTGTCATTATAAAAAGAAAGGCCATACCAATTTTAATCATCCAACAATACTATGGACTTTGAGGTCTGACATAAGCATCTGACATAAGCATCTAAGATATATTTTTTTGACATAGCATCTAAACATACATTACCCCTTCTTCAAAGCTAAAAATCAGAACATTTATTTTTTTTGGTCAACTAGAGGTTGAAACAGTGTATCTTACTAGATTGAAAATAAGGAAATTTGGTGTGATGATCAAATGGCATTTGTATAACACACTAGACAGCATGATCAAATTTAGTCAGTGGGTGAACTGTAATATTTGTCCTCCTTGTCAATGTCTTTGTGGTAAATCCCTAAATTGACAAAGAGAGAAAATGGGCAGTGAATAAAAAAATGAGCTCAGAAAACCAATACTCATATCCCAAAATCCAGGGTGGGATAATTATCTCCATTTACAGGTATGCGTCAAATTCTTTATCATGTCTACATTTTTTCGTTCTTGTACTTTCCAATGCCGTTTTAAAAAGTTCGCATAATATAGAAACACAGTGTTTTCTAAACACAATATATTTGGAACTGACATAAGCTAAACAAGAACATAATGGAAAATTTAAATAATTGGAAAGTTTTCTATACTAGTTGGATCGGGAAAGAGAAAAAATGCCTTACATTAATGGAGGTGAAGCTCTGTGGGTCTGCTACAATGGAGATTTCCCCGCTCTGTTTCAATGGAGATTTATGTACGAAGAGTTATATACCTAGATTTCTATACCGCTCTGCTTCAATGGAGACTCTGATTTCGCTCTGTTTCAATGGAGATTTATGTACGTAGATTTATATACCTAGATTTCTATACTGCTCTGCTTCAATGGAGACTCTGCTTCAAGGGAGATTTATATAGGGCTCTTCTTCTAAACCTCCATCGAAGTTGTAGTTCCATACGGCTCTCCTTCATGACAGATACGTGAGTTTTTTATGGGATCGTGGATGAGGGTTGTTACGATAATATCCAACATTTTTTTTTGACACACGACTGAAAATTCTAGCGCTAAACCTGGCGCCTTTTTTTTTTCTAATTTACGACACCCAATAACGTGTCGTCTTGAAAAAAATTAGAACATATTTATTTTAATAGACAATTAAAGTATAGGTCATGTTCCTTCCTATATTTAGATTTTAGGAAAATTCTTTTCAAGTTTCTAAATCTAGTCCCTGTGGTACAATAACATTTATAAATTTAGTCCCTGTGGTACAATACCTTTATTTTTTTGGTCCGCGCCAGCGGCACTATTTTTCACCATTTTTCATGGTATTTTTAGTACAGGGACTAAATTTATAAAATTATATAGAATGTCCTATTTTTATACACTTTGAACATTATGAGGACCTTTTCCTAAAACCCCCTTATTTTATATGTCGTGATATTTATTATAATTGAAATGTTTACGACACGTTTCGAAATTATGTCGTGTTTATCTACTTTCCACAACACATTTTTATAAAGTGTCGTCTTTATCGACTTTCCACGACACATTTTTATAAAGTGTCGTAAAACATATGTCGTGGAAAACACTTTTTCTTGTAGTGAGGATACTTGTGCACGGCGCATACCCAACGGTGACAGAGGATGGATTAGCGCCAACACCTATATCTCGTTGATGTCTGTAACAACCCGTCCTTTTTAGACAATTAAATTCCATAATTAAATTAAGTGGCAATTTGGGGAATTTTCCTAAATAGTAAATTTTGTGATTTTCGAGGATTGAATGATTTTCGATGGGTGCTGTAATTATTTTTGGGACTATATAGGTCAAAATATTTTAATTATATGTCGTCGTTGAGTAAAGCGACATGAGGCAAGATTTTTAATTGGAAAACCCGCATTTAATTATTTTGGGTTGTAATAGTGATTTGCGGTCAAGTACCTCGGATGGGAATTTCGACTGCGCCATAATTCTCGGAATGGCCGAGATAGTCGGAAAAGAGTGTCCGATTATCGAAAATGAGTTTCGGGTAATTTTAGAGGTAAAAGTAACTTGTAATTGGGTAAACGAGTCGTTTTTGGGTTTTAAGGGTTTAAAATCCTTTTCTCCTTATAAAAGGAGGAAGAGAGGGAAAGAAAAGAGAAAGAAAGAAAGAAAGAAAGAAAGAAAAGAGAGAGAAGAGAGAGAGGAAGGAGAAAGAGGAGAAGAAATGGGAGATCTCGGGCCAACTCCGTCGGATTCGACTCGAGGTCGTCGGATTTTATCCACGAGGCAATTGTTTACTTGCTTTATTTATCTTTTTTTCATAAATATCTCATACCTTAGTTGGTATACACAAACCCTAATGGTTTTGGGGTGGGTTATCGTGGATAAAACGGGTTTTGGGGAGTTAAAACAATTAAACCCCAATAATATTTCAATTTTGTGGAACTTAGGTTTTAATCTAAATTAAATGGTGGTTTTGGGTTCTAGGATGTTTAGAACCCTTAATATATGTGTAGTAGCAGTTGGTTGAGGTTGTAGGACGTTGGGTGAGGCGACAAAAGCTTGGGAGAAGCTTTAATGGCCGAAATCGTCTTGGAAGAGACGATGAATAGTAACCCATCACCTTAGGGAGCATTTTTGGCCAGGAAAATAATTGATTTAGCTTTCGGCCAAAACACGAAAGTTGTAGATATTTTCGATACGGTCGCGTCAGCGCCAACCGCGTAATTTTCTTATTTTTTTACGATTTGATATGATTTTTACAAGATGACAGCTCCCGGTTAAAAGTACCAACTCGGAAATCAAATCGGGAATTGGAAAAATAAAGGCTAGAAATTATTGTGTAGATGTTTGGGATGTTTTTTAGTGTAGAGTAGAAACCATGAAAATGAATTTGGATTGATTTTTGGGTATTTTGGAGTTTGAGAAATCGCCCAAACTGTGACCCTCGAACAGGCCGAATCGATTCGGGTACAGGCCGAATCGATTCGCCTAAGAGGAATTGGGTTTCTGCAATGGGCCGAATCGATTCAGGTATAGACCGAATCGATTCGCCATTTACAGACCTATTTGCAGAATACTTTCCGAATCGATTCGTATTGGGAACCGAATCGATTCGCCCATCCGAATCGATTCGCAAAAGGGGCGAATCGATTCGCTTAGGCCAGAATTTCTAGTTTTCTCCCTTTAAGAGTATGGGGAGTCGAATTACCGTTTGGGATTTTTATGGGGATTCCTAAATAAGGGTTTTGAGGATAAATAAACCTTTAAGAGATGATTGAGGTAATTAGTATTGAACAAAGTAAGGAAATACTTTGGGTTTAGTATCATGCTTATATGAAAGCATGATTATGATTCCTCGAGGGAATCTTTGGGATTAATGGTCATCGCTATATATAGTTGGCAAATATGGCCATTTATGTATATTCAAGGATGAATAGATGGTATATGTATATACTATGTGATTAAAGTATATATGATATGATGAAAATGATTTTGAACATAATATATAAATGTTTTTTAAAAATGGAAAGACAAATGATTTTCATAAATAATAAAAGTGAGGATACACACCTCTCTAAATCGCTATCATAAGGGAAGTTGCATTCGTATGGTGAAGCCCCCTGGCTAATGATGCAGGGTGGATATAGTCCTATAGGCCATGTGAGCGTTTGTTGTTATATTTTCTGCGCTGGTTAGGAGATTCCGGGTGTGGTCTTGAATATCCCGCAGGCACATGGTCGCTTCCCGATGTCTTTCGATATAGGATCCCAGGTTGTCTTGGAGGCCCTGGAAGATGATAGCCATTTAGGGGCGCGCACAGTGGAGAAATCCGGACGGGCGATCTTAGAACGCGTTTATTAAAGCAGTTCATAATAATGGATTTGTTTTAATTACATTTCCTGGATATAGGAAGGGAAATGGGTTATATTATTTGGCTTCAGTAACACTTCCCGGATGGAAGAAGGGATGTGGAAGCATATGTTATGATCAAAGCATTTTTATAATAATGAAAATGTCTTTGAATACATTTCCTGAGTATAAAAAGGGAAATGGGATAATTGATAAAGGAAAAGCATTTTATGTTAATAAAATTGGCTTTCAAAAAGTATATGATTTGTTAAAGCAATTCATGATAATGAATTGGCTTCTATAAATTACATTTCCTGGATAAGAGAAGGGAAATGGAAGTTTTTGAAATGAAAAGGATAAGTATTTATAAATACTATATGTATCAAGTAATCCTCAGTCCGGGAGATATTATCCGGACGTATATTGTAGATGTACGTATATGTATAAATCGAGTGCCGAGGGTCTAATGGATCCCGACGATCGACCGTGCTTCATAGTAGTGTATCGGGGAGGTTCCTTGTTTGGATTTCGCTTCGCGAGACACCCCACGCACGAATATGGCATTGTGTTGAGACTGGGGAGAAGTTTAATCCTTAGTGCTCTAATATTATTAAATGTTTGTGGTATATATATTATATATATCTTTTTGTACTGAGGGACTGGCGATCTCAAAGATCGACCTTGCTGCATAGTAGTGTATCGGGGGGGTTCCTTGTTTGGATTTCGCTTCGCGAGACACCCCACGCACGTACATGGCATAGCGTCGAGATTAGAGTGAAGTTTAGCCCTTAGTACATCTGTTTGACTATCTAGGTTAGATAGTGGATGGGTATTAGACTAGTTTAGCAGGGTAGCTTGACCAGGATGTTTATAGGGATGCGCTAGGTGTGCACTGTTAGAGGAGAGGTGAGGGGTATCTCATGAGAGTGCGATACCAATTTAAATATGAGATAAAAACTATTTTTCTAAAAACAAAGCATTTATGCACTTGCAAAAAATTTCTAAACATTCGGGCTCTGACCCGTTTGTCTACTCTCCTTTCTTTCTCTATACTATATATATATAGGTGTCCAGACACAGGGACGCCTGGATGGAAACTCTTTCGGGTCAGACGTCTGCTGCAGCAGCTGTGGATGCTTGCAGGTTATCGGTAGACGTTTATTTCTTTGTACTCTAGATAGGAGATATTGTATAAACACTCGAGCCAATGGCTCAATTGCATTTATTTATTCTTTCAGTACAACATTCGATATGGTTGTATATTTTATACCGAGTGTTCGGTTATTTTAGTTCCTTTCAGTTCATTACGCATTTAATTGTGGATGTTTTAATTTGTTTGCTAAAAAGAGTAGTTAAGTAAAAGTTTTTAACGCTCACCTAATAGGATATTAATAATTAAATGGATTTTCGACAGTGATGCTAAGAATGATCCATATGAAACTCCTGTTTTAATTTAATATTGGAGTGATCGCCCGGTATCTTATTAGGCGGGGTGTGAAAATTGTCGCCTCCACATTATACCTATATCACCTACACATCGTCAAGCCCACCTGTGCCGACATGTGGTACCCAATGCGAAGGCGCAAACCCCCGAGCTGATAGGACATTCCACGAATATTATTGGTATGTTTACACAAATTCATAAGAGTGTATATTATTATCTCATAAAATATGTATAGGTAATTACTCAACAATTACCATAAAACCCCAACTAAAGTCCCCATAATTTCATTTATTAATAATTTACCATCTAATAAATTATTAATTCCATCCCATAAATAATTACTTAACCATCTACTTATTTCTAATTATTATCAATTAAATGTTGACATATAAATGTTTTTAACAATTTCTCAAGTTAATTCCATTTACACTAAACCAACTCAGCCCGAAAAAACAACTCCAATAAGGCAACCCATTCCCAGGCAAGTAGAGCCAAAAATCCCAAGGCGTCGCTCGAACGAGAGTGCTCTCATTCGCGCGACATAACATGTCAGTCGAACGAGGCCCCACCTCATTTGAACAACTTTTCGTCGTTTTGCCACGCCCTTTCCTCAATACGTGTTCTTCCCAGATCAGGTTTTGAAACCCAAAACGTCTAACAAAAATCCAGAAATGCTTATACAAAAATCCTATTTCTATATCCATAAATCACTCAAAATCCATACATTTAAACCCAAAATTTTACATATGTTCAAGGCTTATACGATTGGGATGCTTTCCAATTTTCAACCATTATTTAATTCACAATAAAAGGGGCATTAGTCGTGGAATTCAACATTAAATTTCAGTCCACAATTAACAGAGACATACTATACTTCAATTAGTCACATATCCTGAACTTAACTATTAAAATCCTACGAATTCTATCATCAATTTTCAGAATTTCGATACCTAATTCCTTTGATAAATTTTACATTAAATTTAGTCCTCCACATGCATTGTTCATCATCAAATCAATTACATTCAAACCTAAATCCCAAAAATATAAGGGGAAATTATGATGTATCAATAAATAAATTGGAAACATAAATTAATCAAGAGATTTCTTGCCTTCAAATTCCTAGGAGAAAGCCTCTTCAAATCCTTTTATTTTTCCCTTGGTTTCTTGCCCATGTTTCCTCTCTTTTGGTATTTGTCATATTCTCTCCCGTTAACTATTGATTTAGATTTTCTGTAATGATGGTGGGGGAGTGGTTTACCCCCACTTAAACACTAAAAATTGACTAATCCAGGGTTGGGCCTAAAACCCAATTTTTGGACCCCCAAACGGACTTGAATCCATAATCCAACTACCCCAAAAGTTCTCCAACCTATATACTACTGACCGGGAATATTTTTAAAGGCCTAAAGCATCTAAACGAGCCTATATGTGTCCCAAAATATGCCCCAGATTATTTATGTTAATAATTGGTACTTCTTATATGTGTCCGACACTAATTATGTATTTCTCTTCATTATATGTAAATTCCATATTCATGCACATAAAAATTAGTCACACCCAAATATAGCTAAATAACCAATTTCAACTCTACAATTTTGAAATAAAAATGTAATTAGGTCCAATTTTCGAAATTAATTATTTATTCTAAAAAATATTATTTCGTTATTTATTTTAGAAGAACATACGGCGTATTACAATATTTTTTTTATTTGAATTCATAGCATTCATACTTTCTAATAGGTGCCGATTAAAAATTGTCTGTTTTTTAGTTTTATTTTTATTTTTTCTAAAATTTCTTTCTTTTTTGAATTAGTTTTTAACATTGAATTAATTTAATGTCTTCTATATTTTTTAACTTTTTTTCAAAATTAAACTATTTTGATCTTCCAAAAATATTTCAATTCTATTTTGACGGATTTACATATTGCCAAATTTTAATACAGTGGAGGTGTATTGCAAAATTAGTCATAAAAACCGGAGAAAAAGTTAAAATAACCATTTAAAATATATATTCAAACAAATGGAAATAAATATCGTTTAAAACTGCGGTGGTTAGATAGTTGAAATAAATCTCCCTTAAAAATGTACAAGATTTCTCATCCTTCTCATCAACACGTTTTACAGATTACTTACAGAATTAAGCAAAATGGTTGAATTTGAATAAAGTTTGGATTTCAAGATGAGTTTAACCCCGCTCTTATACCTAAAATCCATAACCTGATACGACAAAACTAGAAATGCCCCTCTTTTCTTCTCCCAAGTAAAAAATAGAAAATAGAAAATCTGTATTTTTAATATTATATATATATATATATATTTTTTTGAACAAGAAACTTTCTTTCAACTCCGCTTAACTTTTTTAGAAGATAAATTTGAAAAAAATATATATTTAACTTTTTTAAAAGTTTATATTGAAAAAATAACTGTTTATTAAAGATAAAAATATTTTTTATTAAAAAATGTTTTTAGAAACATTTTTGTTCTATAAAAATTCTTTTTAACGGTAAGGGCGGGCTTGGGACTGTGTGGTTAGGCGCACGGTGTTGGATTTGATTCCTCGCCTGTAAGCCAGTATTTAAGCGGGGTACCCCCTATTTAGCTTGCACGGGGGGGGGGGGGGGGGTGGAGGTTCAGGGTTACAAAAATATATATATATATATATATATATGGGACAATGGTGTTATGAATATTAACTCGTGCATGATAAACATGCATGGCATTTTATGTGTTGCATGCTTGCATGCATACATACATACATTATTATTTTATTAATTTTTTATTAAAATATTTTAAAAATATATATTTTTTAAATACTTTAAAAAATATATTTTTTTAAATATTTAAAAAAAGTAATATATTTTTTATTAAAATATTTTAAGAAAATATATTTTTTAAATACTTTAAAAAATATATTTTTTTAAATATTTAAAAAAGTAATATATTTTTTATTTTTTTATAAAGTTTTTTTTAAAAAAAAGGCGGGTTATTATGGGTTGGGTTTTATCACGGGGGCAAATTTATTGTCGTGCCCTCGGGCATGGGCATCCGCTAGTATATATATATAAAATAAGGCTCTTGTGCGGATTAGTCCGCATTTTAAGAATGCGGACCGGACATGTGTCACCTAACGGTGCGCCTAGAAATTATCGCCTAAATTATAGGCACACTCTCTCTCTTTCTGGGCTCACCGCCAGGTGACACATGTCCGGTCTGCATTCTTAAAATGCGGAGTAGTCCGAACAAGAGCAGGATATATATATATATATATATATATATATATATATATATGTGTGTGTGTGTGTGTGTGTGTGTGTGTCACCTGACGGTGAGCCCAGAAAAGAGAGAGAGTATGCCTATAATTTAGGCGATAATTTCTAGGCGCACCGTTAGGTGACAAATGTCCGGTCCGCATTCTTAAAATGTAGATTAGTTCGCACATGATCATTATTATATATATATATATATATATATATATATATATATATATATATAGAGAGAGAGAGAGAGAGAGAGAGAGAGAGAGAGAGAAGTATAATTTTTTGAAAAACGTTGTTTTATAAAACAGTTTTTTTTTTCAATGTACGGTTTTTATATCAAAGGCAGATTTTGAAAAGTTAAAACAACATATTTTAGTAAAAAATAGTTTTCTATGCTATATAAAACATTTTCTTAGTTTCTATCAACTGTTTTTAAAAAATAAATCACAGTTTTAAAACAGTTGAAATAAAAAAATAATAATAAAATCAACTACAACTGTTTTATATAAACTTAAAATTTTTCCTTTTAAAAAAACTAAAAACAAATTCTATATAAAATAAAAAAGCATTTTTTACAAAAATAAACTTTTTAACTTTTTAAAATGTCTTTTATATATAAAAAACTTTACATTTAAAAAAAAACTGTTTTACTTTTCTGTGAACATTAAAAAAATACAGTTAAAATTGTTTTTATACAAAACATTTTTTTCTGGTAACAGTTTTTTAATAAAACAATTTTTTTGATTTTTTATAGCCATTTAATTATTTTTTTTAAAACATTTAAAAATTGTTTTTTTTAAATAAAAACTTATATGTCATTTCAAAACCATCTGTTAATACAGTTAAAAGAAGTTAAGAACATTTTTCTCAAACATTTTTTTATTAAATATAATATTAAAAATACAGATTCTCTGTTTTATAATTTTTGGTTTAACACAGTTTCTAGTTGGGAGATGAAAAGTGTACTCTGGGGCACTTTTAGTTGTCTTATTAGTTTGGGAGTTTTAGTCTTCATGATAAGATAAGATTTAATTTGAATGAACTAAAAGACAAAATTTGTGCTCAGCAACAAATTTTTAGACACTGTTCCGCCTATATATAGAGAATTTTTTTTTTGTATGCAATTTTTCATACCATGAGAGTTTCGGATAATTTACGCGCATCTTGACTAATTTTTCTTTGCGGTTCGTGGCTTTCGCTGACCAAGTATTATTTTAAAACTGTCAAGGATCGAACTGAAAATCAAATTCAATCCATCCTCAAATAGTATTTAAGTGACAATCTTATATCACTGTCCACGAGTCTATATAGAGATTTAAAGTGTAGTAGCTCCCGCACCCTTCTCAGCAACACTGTTCACCAAAATGATTTCCGAAACAATTGTTTTCCTTTGCCTTTCAATGGCTATTGTTGTGCTAGTCGCTTCCGAGGTGGCAGCAGCTGGTGAGCCAGTTGAGACTACCACTTCTCAGACAAATAGTGAGCCTCCATCCATATAAATCTGGGAGTTTTTCATGACAATCAATTTTTTGAGGTTTATTAAGAAATAGTTTTTTATAAAAAAAGATAAATTTATGGAATACTTTCCATATTTATGATTATTGTTTTTATATGATTTACTTGATTATTGGCTCCAAGAAGACAGTTCCATTTGATTCTGTCTTCTCTACAAAATAGCGATGCTTGTACACTATTTCTCAGCTACATGGATTTTTTAATTTATGGAAACCTAAGAATCTGTTTGATAAGGAAGTTGGGAAAATAATTAGAAATTAGTCATTTCCATGATAAGTTAAAAAATGATGGAAAAAAGATAACAATGATGTGGTCATATTTTTGTAGTTTTTCATAGAAATCAATTTTTTGAGGTTTGATTAAGAAATGTTTTCCTTAAAAAATGTGAAAAAAAACGGAACACGTCTCGTATTTATTAAATAATGTATTTGAACTCAAAGACTCTAAGTAAAATGAATAAGAGAATATTTGTGGGGTTCAAAAAATTGTTAAAAAAAATAATATTTCATGCATGCAAGAATAGTTGTGGGGTTATAATATTTCATGTATGCAACAATGTACGTATATCACAAATCACTAATAGCTAACATATGCGTAGTAGGTGCAGGTGACGAATCATATGGGTTAGACCAAGTGAGGCGCTGCCGTAACGGATGCTGCTGATATTATAACGGATCTTGCAGAGGGTGCTGCCGTAATGCCGAGGAGGTAACTGAAGCATCATTTCCATCCACAAATACAGTTGAAAATCAACTGTTCAACTACTAATATACTTCGTTAGAAATATTATAATTAGAATAACGGGTGGGTGGATTGCCTTGTTTGTTTCTTGTGTGGGATTTCTCTTTTATCTTTCTAAATCACATTACAGTTATTGTAAAATAGGTAATGAGTAATCTGCTATACTCTCGAGTTTCTAACGTTCTTCGTGAGATTTTCAAGTATTGCAATAAATATAAATTATTGTACAAAAATGTGCATCAGAAAATAAGTTTAGGGGCTCTTATTGATTGTGCTTTAAAATGGCCCATGGCGTTTGTTGCATTCCAGTTTGGCTCTCAAATTACCTTATTCCTTTCAAATTATTACCTTTTTTGTGACAGATTCCCTCCTACACTTTAATGAACATATATTTTGATCCTAAGGTTTTCGAACTTTATATAAATACAACTAATAAGTTGAGAACCAATAAGTAATACCCGATAAATATGAGACTTGTTAATAATTAATCCATTGGGAATAATTTAATTAATCAATTGGTCGTTTATTCTTGTTATATAGTTTATATTTAATTCTGAGCATTTATTGTTTAAAAGAACTAAATTGGAAACATGGAACTTATTTGGTAAATTGTTGAAGTTGTGTGGGCACACGTGTAATTTCTATAATGTTTGGAGCAAATATGGTAATTATTATAACTTAGTTAATGGGTTAGATTAATGGATAATTTCGGGATAAGACCAAGGATATAAGGGTCTTTAACGTTTTTCTTTGATCTTTTTAAATCACATTAAAGTGATTGCTAATTGCGCAGCGAGCGATCCTTTGTACTCTCGAGATCTCACAACCTATGTAAGATTTTAAAATATTGCAATAATTATAAGTTTTTTTATAACAACCCCCATTTTCTAACGTAAAGGCTGGCCAGGGAAGATACGTCGAAGATGGGGTTTGTCGATCAATTAATACCATTCTCAGCACAACGTAATAAAAAATATTGTTATTTAGAAAGCTCGATACTTTAAACTTTATGAAAATCTAACTCACAATAATTAAACTCAATCAACACCAACGAAAATAATAAATTTAACATCAAGTAAATATCACAACTCCAGAATAAGATAAATAAATAAATAAATATTGGGCTTATGCCCTTAGGATATTTTCCAAATAAAATAACTAAACACTGACAGAAAAGCACCTAGGTTAGTATCAATAATCTGAAAATTCACTAAGCACGAAAAGATCGCAAGGCTGGTACAGGAATAATCCTGCTATCTCTGTCTAGAAATAAAGCACCAGGTGTGCCAGAATTAACTTAGTTAATTTATGAGGGAATAATACAGTCAATGTACAATAGCTATTCCCCCTTCGTCACTCACATGCATATTACACCTCACCCCTCATCTAAGTGTGATATGTTCCGCATCCCAAAAGTCCTCGTATAATAACTACGACTACGAGTCAAATTAATAAAATGGTTTAATGATTTAAGTGTACCGACCACATTTTGCTATCAATTCCCGTAGTATCACAGTCTCATAATTTTTACATAAATGGCATAAACATCTATTATGTATTAAAGAATCATAATTGTAATTTATGTCCACATTCTTAAACATTTCAGTTTATCTCATATAAAGTCTGGGTAATTATATATGTGTCATTTATGTACATATATGACACACAAAGGCATCTACCGTTGGTGTCTAATTCGTGTCCTATCGGCAAGTCTGGAGGAATCCTTTATCCTAAGCGGACATCACAAAACACACACAAGTTGAGGGCGGTCCCTACGCAGGGCACATGTACACCGCCCATACCCATCGGTGATATAGGAACGATCAGGACCAACACCTACCTCTCGTGGGTGGGACCTCCACGTAGTACATATATGGCCTACGCATCATCCATCCCACACATACCAATGTGTGGTACGTGGCCCGAACACGCGAACCCCCGTACCGATAGGACGGTCCACTAGTATGTCCACACAAATAATTGTACATATTATTATTCCATATAATATGTGAAAGACCGTGTGCGATACCGATTCGAATAGATGCGCAAATTATAATTACAAACTTATTTAATAGGTGTCAATTTGTGAATAAAATCAATTCAGCTCATAAACTCAAATAGCTATGTGCATGCAAGTGTCAAACCATCATAAATAAAGTATACGACACAAATTTCAGGAAAAATTCCCTCAGGGAAAAACCTTTTTATTTCACTATAATTGTAAATCGTAACTTACACATTTACAATAAAATACAATTTGACACTCGAATACCCGCAGGCATCGATCGATGTGGTCAGCAATAAGTCCACACTCAGCAAACCTACATGAACCGCAGTCCAGTCTTCAACCTAGGAACACCGCATCACTCCCTAATGATACGCAATCACAAAACTCCACCGAGACTCACTTCACAATAACACGCAACCCTCGATTGTAGATATCTCCCCACAAAGTATGAACAATAGCAAACTATGCTTCGGGTTCCATAAAAACAACTCACACAAAAGCAATTGGGATTGTTAATTTTAAAACAAAAGTTATGAACCCTTAAATGGTTGGAGAATAAACCAAAACACTCAAAATCATATTCTGTTTAAAACCAGTGTTTCTCAACATAAAAATCAGAAGCCTGACACCCTTATTTATAATAAAAAACAAGGCGGTGATGTGTCAGCAAAAACTTATGTCGCTCGAACGAGGGACGACGTCATTCGAGTGATACTCCATCTCTTTGAACGAGATGTAACGTCGTTTGAACGACAATCACTTATCCAAAAAAACTTTAGTCATTTAAAAAACTTGGAAACCTCAAAACTAAATTTTTTTACGAAATCAGAAAAGATTTATCCAAAACTTCTATAATAAAATATTTTTGAAAAAAAAATAAAAATCATTTATAAAAATTTCAAAAACCATTTATAAAAATTTCAAAAACCATTTTAACTTTTAAAAAAAAATATGCTAACACTTTTAATGTAAAATGTAAATGAAACTTAAACACATTTTACCAAATTCATCCTTGTTGGGATTGAATGTTGAAGTCTTTATGTAATTCGGATTTGTCTCTGTAGATGTCATCTTCTCAATCCTTTGATGACTTGTAGAAACTTGTAGCAGGATATGACATAATTAATTATGACGGACAATGTCCTTACAAATCTCCCCCTATGTCTATGCCGGTACAAAATAAAAATATCTGAATTATCAATGTCAAATGATTTATACAAATCTACCCTCCCAAGAACTGAAATGTGGAAAGATAAACTTTCAAGTCTTCAAACTTTTCAAACGATTCTTCAACAATCAATTTTTCAAAAATCCAAGATTTTCTCATCAGTGTGTGCAATATAATGTTCTTCAACTGTACCTACACATATGAAACAAAGAAAAAACCTCATGACATATCGAGTTTTAAATGATATAACGCATAAACATGAAAGCACAATCAAATCTCCCCCATACATAAACTCCCCCATAATATCATAATTATTTCTCCCCCTTTTTATTTGTCTGAAATAGACAAGGAAAATAATAAATTACATAAAGAAAATCGGGGTGTCACGGTAAACTAAGCAAACAAACTATTTTTCAACTTTTCATTTTTTTATACAAAAATGCAAAAATGATGTTACAAAAATCAAACACTATGAATTTACACTAAGACAACCAAATTGTGGAAACGGAATGAATGGGTGTGAACACATTCGATAGAAAAATCAACTCAATCATATCATATGTGCAATATGCATAAGTGTACTCCTAACGAATGAAAAAAAAATAGTCCTTAGGTGTAGAATCTATTGAATTTAGATGACATCGTCTTAATTATATCAACAAATCAAGGTATAAAGGATTTCCACACCAATAACGTCCAAAACTATGTAATGCTTTTTCATGACTTTCAAGGACGTGCAAACCATTGAAAATTCCATCCAAACTCCCTCATTAAAAGATAATTCTTTTTATTTTTCTTATGAGATGATGAAAGTAAAAACTATTGGTCCATTTTTGCCATAATTTTCTTTTTATTGCCTTTCATTATTTTCGGGATCTTTTAAACCTAATTGGACCCAGGATAATTTTCAATTCCTCACTACTTTAGGTCCATTTAAACATTGGCTTAATCGCAAAGCATAAATGAGTATGTTTCGAAGCCCTTCCCCGTTTTTCAAAACAAAATCATACAATCTCACAAAAGGTTTATATCTTGCACTACTTTTTGTCAAGTTTTATCGCATTTGGTTTGTTGTATATACAGAATTGAGATGGAAACACTCAACCAACATGTGATAGACAAGAACAAAAGTGAAACAAATCCGTGATTATGTGCAATAAAGGACAGAGAGAGTCAATCATGTAGGTAGTAACACTATATCATCTCAAAGACTCCAAACTTTGTAAAGCACATGAATAATACAATATATTATCTCAAAACACTATCAAATAGTCACATAGATATGGCATGAAGTTGTGACTTGGTCATCCCAAATGTCAATTCCTATAAGGTGCAAACAAAATACAAAACTCTTTTTGGATTTTCCAAAATTTTCTAAAAAAAGAAAATCTTTTTGAATTTCTCGAACAATGTTAAAAAATAACCCAGTAGTGCCAAATAATATATCAAGATGAAACAGAGGACTGCAGACAGAAAATTAATTCCAGGCGTCGTTCGAACGAGACTCCATGTCGTTTGAACGACATAGGATCTAGTCAGAAGACTTCGCACGATATGGATTCTCGTTAGAATGAGAAAAACACAATTTCCCAGATTATTCAAAATATCATGCAGTTTCAGCTAGTGAGAAAAGTTCGTAAAAATAGTTCCTAGAATGTGCAGACAAATCCAAAACAGTGCTAAAACAGTACCAAAAACGAGAAAGTAAATAATAATGCTACTAACTTATAAAACAAATGGTACATACTAGAAATAGGCATAAGATAACATCATGCAAATCAACCTATGCTAGCAAACATGTCTAGACCTCAACCAGTAGGTGCAGTGGATTTTCTAAAGATGGTGACATCTTTTGAAACAAATCCATCAAATCATGAGAAGTCTTGACCAAAAACTTTACTTGCTCTCGAATATGTGCAGACTCTCTATCATTATGTGCAAGAAAAGTATCATGGGTGGGCGCATGTGTGCGAACATGTGTAGAAGTAACACCTGATACATAACCCAATTTAAAGCAAAACACCCTATGTGTTATGTCTTTTTGCAATGGGAGCAAGCATAAATCAACCTAGGTACACCTCTTTCAAAAACTTTAGGACATGCTTTCCTAATAGGTACAGGACACCTAGGTGGATCGGATCAAAAGTCATGTGAATATGACTCTAAAGTAGGAACCGATTAGGGTACAACAAGCCAAGTAGATTGACCCTCATGACTTATTCCTAAATTCTCACCACTCTCCAAAACAGGATTGAGAACCATCTTTCCCATCTTATTAGATTCGTTCTCCAAAGTGACTTTAGCCTCTAGGGCGTTCTTAAGATATGTCTCTAATTCTGACATGCAGGCTATAAGCTCACTCTTTTCCCTATTGAAAGCAATCAACTACTCACTCAAAGAAACCTTCAGTTTCTCAAGTCGACATGCTTTTGTCTCAAACTCCTTCAAACTCTCAATTTCTCTCTCCAAATCTTTCACCTTGAGACCCAACTTGTTATTCAATTTTTTAGTCTTTAAGGTCTCGGCGTACAACTTTCAAAATGCAATTTGGAGCTCACTCTCATCATGACTACTTCACTCTCTCTCAGATTTGCTACTCAAAACCTCCTCGGGGGTATCACGTGCCCAAGTGTCCTCATCGTTGTGGTACAAAGTGGGTGTGACCTTATGACTGGCTAAAAAGGAAACACACATACCATGTCCTAAACCTTTACCAGCCCGATCGTCCTCATCTCCCTCTCCTCCCTCACTATCACTAATGGTGGTTGGCATGGCAACATTCTTCCCCTCTCTCCTAAGCCTAGTGGGACACTGAAATGACTCAAAACATTTTAGGTTTTCAAACTTTACTTCACCCTCTTTCCCTTTGTCACCGCTTTCTTTGGCCTTGTCTTTCTTTTTGTTTTTCTCCGAAAAAATTTTATTGGAAGAATTTTGTTTCGAAAACTGAAGAAATTTTTTAAAATTCTTTCCAGGAAGGGCCATGTCAAAATAAGACTCGTCCTCGGACTCACAAAAACTCACTTTCTTTAGATTGGGATTTAAGCGGTGTCCCTCTGTTGATGTAAAAAATTAGATTATCTCTAATTAATCAATCACATATAAAATAAATGAGACAAAAGATTTTTAAAGTGGTTCAGCCTTATAAGAATGGCCTACATCCACTATTTTTGTATTGCTGACTATCTGGCTGGAACTCTCGATAAGTGATTTACCAAGAGATCTAAAGTCCCCTTCTAATGAGGAGGTTACAGCGTATTTATAGCCTTGAGGCTGGACATGTGAAAGGACAATGAGGTATTATTTAGTAGACACATACATCTGTATAATAATGATGAGCATTTAATGCACAGTCGTCTCTTTGATTATCCTGATTTGAGTGCTCTGTACGCTAAGTAGCTCGGACCGCCTTAGTAGCTTGGCACGCTTGAGTTGCTCGGGCTGCTTAAGTTGCTCGGTACGCTCGAGCTGTTCGGAGAGTATGAGTTACTCGGGGCGCTTGAGTATCTCGGTGACAGTGAGTTGCTCGGTAGAAGTATTGGTAATTGCCATGTTCGTAGACACGTGTCTGTAAGTGAACGATCCATGTTAGCAGACTAAATTTGGTATCAACAGAAGCCCCCAATGTTTCATAGTTTGATGTTGAAGAAAAGTATGGAACATTCTGCTTGAAAACTGCATAGATTGTTGGTTTGTATGGTTTTTAGGAAAGCATTCGTTGTATATAACTCCTTTTTTTGTGCACAATATCAGGCCTCATAAATATTTTGAATTTTCATGACCACTTCAATATTTGTGGTGCTCCTTTTCTTCTTTTACCCGCCGTATACGCAAACGTCCTCCCTTGTAATCATTGCTTTTCTCTATTCTCAAGGTAAAGTATTTAAGAGTGGCGGAAATCCTATCATCTTACACTTTTCAAATTTGTATCTTTGAACTCTTCATTTTCTCTCTATCTTGTGCCTTAGTTCCTTCCATCGTTCATTGTCACCTGATCTCTTTTTCTCTGTAAGATTTTCTTCCCTTTCTTTTATTTACTTTGTTCATCATGGTGTATCTTATTGAGTCATTGGACAAATTTCGGTATGAATTTTCAATCCCTTCGTGGGTTATTTTGGAAGAACTTTCTGAACCTTCTGATTATTTTTCTTTGGCTGAGAGACATTGGTTCCCAAGTCTCTTTGTGGTCGAATGTCGCTTTTCTTTTCCTCCAAATCCCCTATGTTTGGAGTTTTGTTAATATTTTGACGTTGTACCTGCAAAAATAGCTCCAAATACCTGGAGGATAGTTGATGGAGTTCGTAGATTGAATCAACTCCATGGAACCCATTTAGGGATTCTAGAGATTATGTACTGCTATAGATGGGTTGTCAGTGATTCCACATTCTATTTGAAAATTAGGTTTTTGAATAGGGCTTTAGTCGTCAATCTTCTAGATTCCAATAGGGATTATTTTGAGAATGGGGTTGTTATGAAAAATTGGCAACACGCTCCATTAAATGGAGATGACGTATATCAAGGTCCCAGGTGTCCCCCTTATGGAAATGGAATAGGCTGTTTTTATTTTTTGAAATCTTGTTTTCTTTGTGTTTGATAAAATGTATCACTAACATTTGTTTTTATTTGTTACAGTTGACAGTAAAAGAAAACCTCCAAAATAAGATGACGTTAATTTAAAGCATTTAAAACTTATCTGGGATTTACACCAATTTGCTGTTGAGGAACATATTAGATCTGCTTCCTACTTGCTGTTGTACAAGAGCTAAACTTCATTTTTTACTGCTCGTCCTCGTCCAGTGGTGGTTAATCTTGACCAAGAACCAGCTTCTGAGACTAGTGTGGAAGGATCTTCCTCTGAGTCAAGTATTCCTATCAGCAATCAGATGAAGAGGAGAATAGCTCCTGCCTTTTTTGACAAGTCTGCCTCTGATAATGTGGAGGCAACGAAAAGTAAATAAGATGTTCCAGGAGAAGGGACAAGAATCATTGATGCACCCCCTCCTACTGCTACCAAGAAAGTTGTTGAGAAGCCCCCGGTGGCTCCGAGCAAGATTACTGCTATCTCTCCTCCGAGTGAGGTTATTGTCATATCACCAATAAAGACAACATCCTTAGTTGAAAATGTTCCTTCCCCTCTGAGGAGGTTGAAGAAAATCTCTTCTGAGAGACCTGTTGAACCTGTCTCTCAACCTTTAAATGTTGAAGGTGGTGTTCTAACATTTGTTCCTCCGAGCTCTGTTATGGGATTGGTGAAGTCCTGGACTATCCCATAAGTCCAAGGCATTGAAGACATTCTTTCTCGTGATAGAGTCACTACCCTGGTTACTCAACACATTGCATCAGTAAGTATTATTAGCCTGAGTCTTTCACTTTCTAATGTTATGTTCATGTATTGACTCAAAACTATTTCTTTTTTCAGCTGGTAACGTGTTTTAACAGCATTCTGAAGAAAGATGAAGCTATCAAGGCTTCAAGCTCATCGGTGTAGAGGAAGATTTTGTTGGGCTGACCCAATCTTTGAAAGATTCTCGTCAAAAATACGAGGAAGATAAAGTTTCTTGGGAGAAGCAATTCAAGTCCATTGAGTTAGAGAGAGATCCAGTTGTGAATGTCTCCAAGAATTTGGAGAAGAAATTGACGGAGTCTGAGCAGAGCAACAAAGTCTTTGAGTAAAGTAACAAAGAGATGGAAGTTAATCTCAAGTCTGCTGAAGAGGAAGTTGTTAGACTCTAAGATGTTGAGCGAGAGAAACTAGAGGTGGAGGAGAAATTGAAGGCTGCTGAGGAGCTCCTTAGGGAAAGGACCTCCTAAGAGAAGGAAAAAAGGAAGAAGGCTGTTAAAAAATCATTCAGTGCTGGTTGGGACAAAGGTGTGACAACCCGCTCCAAATAATAACGGGTGGCCATCCCTATACTACATAAATCAGGTATCTCATATGGTACAGTCTCAACATCAACAACTAAACACTATAATATATAAGGCTAACTACCCGAAATCATAAAGTGCGAATTGCCAAAAATTTTAAAACTTTTATTTTTAACAACAACAACAAAACCAATAATGCACACAACCAACAATATACATCTAACTATGATGTGAAATGTGCATGCTCCAATAGTAAAAGAGTACAATACATTATACAATAAAATCTCAACAATGAAATACCCGAATATGCTGTCAGGTAACAGACAATACAATAATCTGATAAATAAATATGAAAGTGTTAATCTACAACACTTGAATACTAAGTCAATATAACTGATTCCTAATCTAGATGTACAATAGATAGGAATCGACTAAATCAAAGTGCCGCAACAGTCCTCTACTGCCACAGCTCCACAAAATCCTGAATGGAGGAATACCAAAGGCGTCCTTGCGGAGGAACACCTGAAGTAATACAATATATATACATGGAGGAGGAAAATATAAATGGGTCAGAGCCCGAGTTTTGAAAAGCATTTTATAGCAAGTGTATTAAAATGCATAATAATTATAAATGCATTATTACATGATTTAGTTGGAATCGAACACTCCATTAAAATTCAACTCACCTCTCATCTAAAGCGCGCACTAAGCGTATGCACGTGTCTCCAAAAAGGATGTCCGATTCTAATTAGGTAAGAGGATTGTAACTTAAACCCAATTAAAGTAGTTATGTGAAACCATCTAACCTATCTCACAATTCTACATTTATTCCCATAATTTATAAGTCATATACATTAACTTTAATGTAATAGTTATAGTTATCTTTATAATGTTCATTTGTTGAAAATATAAAGTTACATGATCCAATCATGTCCACATCATCACAGTATATCAACAATCTCATTTACTAGAATTTATATTCTAGTGATGCCCATATAAGGTATGAAACCATATATATAATTATTATAGATGAGTTATTAGCATCAAGAGTTAAGGACTAAACTCCCCCCGATTCTCAACACGGTACTGCGTTTCGTGTGTGGGACGTCTCGTCGAAGCGAAATCCAAACAAGGAACCCCCCCGTTACACTACTCCTGACCGTATCGATCCTCGGGGCTCATTATGCCCTCAATGCAAGATGCATGTAACCCAAATGATTATTGTCCAATTTTAATTAATTGATATTCCCAATTCTCAACAGTACACGACGTTTCATGCGTGGGACGTCTCGCCGAAGCGAAATCCAAACAAGGAACCCCCCCGTTACACTACTCCTGGCACTGTCGATTGTCGGGATTGGTGATATATATGTATATATGAATAATTATGAGCATTAAGGACTAAACTTATCCCCAAGTTCCAACATTACACTGCGGTTTGTGCGTGGGACGTCTCGCCGAAGAGAAATCCAAACAAGGAACCCCCCGATACACTAATCCTGGCAATGTAGGTCGTTGAGGTCCATTATGCCCTTGACACCCAAAGTACAAACACAAGAAATAATAACCATCCAACCGAGCTATAACTCGAAGGACGCAGGCTCACATGCTATCATCTTCCAGCAGTCCATATACGTAGCAAACTGGAGCCACTTGGTGGGGTTCAACGACACCCACCTCGTGACCAACTCACGCACACAACGTCCCGGGAAGCGGTCATAGTTCCTATCCGGCAAGTGAGAGCGACACATACCCACGACCTCTCACCCCCAAAATAAATAAATATATATATATATATATATATATGTCATTTGCTGACCCCAAAGGACGACTATGACCTGGGGAATATCTACATCCTGCTTTTCTAGTCAGAATGCTCACCCTCTACGCACGAAACTTCCCAATGATAGCAAGGAGGGGGTATGCTTAACATGTATATAAACCATCATATAAGGTATACATACATCCCACATAATAAAGATATACCGTTATATAAGGTATACCTGCAACAATCCTTTTCATTTTCATTATACGCTCTTAGGCGCAATATGATTAACATCATTGTTTAGTGTATCCCTCTCTTTTGAAACACTAACCGTCAATACTCACACATTTACCCCACTTAGTATATGCTATACTAATTCTCGCTTGAAGCACTCATGTCGCTTCTAGTATGAATTGTCTTTCAATTCTATTTAAGTTAAGGATATTCTATATCCTAATGCACCTCAATTATCATTTCTCATTGTGTGAGATATCTCCCAAATCAATCATCAATTAGTATACTTTTATATCCGTATGCACATCAAATAGCATTTATAATTGTCCATCCATTATAGGGTTCAATTTATTTTATGAACCTCTAAAATTATCCCCATTTGGGATTGGATCCTAAGATCCGGCATCTCTAAGTCAACCTCATTTTCAAATCGTGAAGTTGTTATCATCACCAACCAATCTCAAATAAAAGTGGGCTTCCCCACTTAGAAAAATACCAAAATCTCTAATCGGAATTCCTCAAATTTAGTCAATGTGACTCCAAAATTTCTTTTAGGGGAAACTCGCTAAAAGTCTTAAAAACATGCTCCAAATATCTCCTATAGAGATCCCCAATCGATAACCTTGAAGAAAACGGGATAAGATCTCATTTAGAAAAATAATCCCTCAAAAGCCCTGTTTCCGAATCGATTCGGCCCAGCGAATCGATTCGGCCAGGAAGGCGAATCGATTCGGGTCATCAGACCTGGGATTCTGTTTCAGGCCGAATTGATTCGGTCACTCAGACCTTGGCGTCTGCATATTTTCGAATCGATTCGGCTAGGGGGCCGAATCAATTCGTCCCTGCTGAACCTCGAAAATGGCTACTTTTTATGTAAGCCAAAATACCCAAAAATCATTTTTATGGTTTTCTCTCCATTTCTCTTCAACCCAATCACAAATATATCATCAATATTCATCCTAGGATACATATAAACTAATTTCTAACCTTAAATCCATTTTATACACTACAAATCTAAGGTTTTTCCCAAAAGTTAGGTTTTAACAATTTAAACCTAAAACCCAAAATTGAATCCACAAATCATGCAATAATTGATACACAACAATTATTTAGCAAGTTTAATCACTTGCCTCGGGTTCGTAGGGTCTAAATCCGCCTTGAGATCGCGTATTGGCCCGAAAATCCTCTTTTTCTTTCCTTTCTCCTTCCTTTTCTTCTTTATCTCTCTCCTTCTTTCTATTTCTCTTTCTCTCTTTTGGAGAAATATCTCCCGTAGGCTTTTTAAGCCTTGTCTCCCAATGTACACATCTTTAAATGATAATACACACTTTAAATGACTCAGTATCTTTAATTCGAGTCAAACGGTCCTAAATTATTTCAGAACCTAAATAGACCCCAAGTACAGTCATTTCGAACTTCTTGACCCTCCCGGACACAATGGTACCCTCAGAATTTCCATTCGAGAAACTTTCTAACAACACTAAATTTTGACCTCAATTGCCAATATGATTATTCTCCAATAAAATAATATTTATTTCTCCCAGAATAAATAAATATTCGTCTCCAAGACCTCGGGTTGTTACAAACTTCCCCACTTACAAAAATTTCATCCTCGAAATTTAGCTAAGCCTAATTCTCCAAAACTCAACTAGTTCTAATATACCCATACTCACTAATCCTATCTCCAACTTCTAACCTCCCACGACGAATTTATTTTATTTTAAGTATATTATGAGTTAAATAAAACCAATTTCCACAACAAGGGCGCCCATACACCTTTAAAATTTGAGCTTTATGCTCACAACGATCATAATGAGGCTTTATTTGCCTCGCAAGTTCCACATTGCCAACAATAAGTAATACTAAAATTTTATTAGAGTGAAATTGGAATGGTCCAAAGAAATAACTCCTCTCAATTCCTGACAATCGCCAATTTCGTGCGGGGGACGTCTCGCAAAAGAGAAATCCAAACAAGGAACCCTCCCAATACACTACTATGAGGCGACGCCGGGGATTGAGAGTTTGTTAAATCCGGACTAGGGTTTGAAAATATTTTATTGAAGAATTTAGTTTGAAAGGGACCGAAGGCCGATAAAAGTTTTATTTTGAAAACAGTATATTTTGAAAACGGTTTATATATATAATATAATATAAAATGCCTTGTGTCCAACACAAGGTCTTTTGAATCATCATATACATAACATATAGCTCACAATTATTATCATACTTATGAGCTAAAATTTTACCTGCGTCACATCATTCCACAATCTCAATTTGAAACATAAGCAACATCTTTCATCATTTCAACCTATTGCCATACATAAGGCAAATCCATATCTGGAATACAACAATCATAATAGTCTATCCTGACTATATAAAAGAAGTAGCTTTTATCATTACTACTTATCACCCTTACCATCTTTACATTTACCATAAGGTTTAAAGCCCTTTTTGAGCACCTTACAAAATCCTCAATCCTTCTTTCAACATAATAGAATAAGATCCTATCTTGCTCAAAATTTTCCTTTTTAAAGGTCATTACACACATAATAGGGCTATATTTCTACCCTTTCACAAATATCTTACATATGATATCCCCAAAACTCATTTTAGTAATTATCCTATTTATAAAGGAAAATTAACTTACATTACCCATATCTAGTCCGATTGCCCATCCTCATCAATGGGTTCCCAAACGTAGTCCCCCGGTCTAAAGCGAGCTCGAATCTGTTGTAGGGGTTGCACTTCCAAAATTTCATCAAACTGTGGTCCTTTACCTCTTTTAGGACAATCTCTCTTTTTATGACCTATTTCTTTACAAAAGAAACACTTACCCACAAATTCTTTCTGCGTATTCTCATTACTGGCACTCTCCTTGCCAAAATTTTTCGATGAACTCGAATCTCCAAAGTTCTTACCCTCTTGTGAACGAAGGCGATATTCATGACACGTTAGTAGTGCCGCATTCACTACCTCATCGAAAGTCACTAACCTAGGACTCCCTAACAAATGTTGTCGGATTTTCCAATCCAAACCTCGAACAAACTTCGATATACGCTTCTCTTCCGTATTTACCTCATTAGGTACTAATCTCGACCATAGAGAAAAATCTTCTTCATATTCTTCCACCGTCCTATTTCCTTGAAAAATCCCCATATCCTGAGTAGGGGAAGGCAAATACCTTCGATCAAAAAGTTCCCAAAATTCTTTTATAGGTAAAGTATCTCTCTGTTCAGATGTGGTGACAGACTCCCACCATTGAAGAGCCGCACCCGATAACGTAAAGGTGACTAAAAATTGTTTCTGGACCTCACTACTCTCCACCATACGAAGGTGCCTCTGCATAATATTTTTCCATTGACTTGTAGCCATTGCATCAACTCCCCCTGCAAACTCGGGAGGATGCCCCTTACTAAAATCTTCCTTCACTCTCTCCCATAAAGACAATCCTAAATGGGACGGGGCTGCTCGAGCGGCAGATTGCTGAGCCATCGTAGAAACGGCAACAGTTACTGCTTGTGCCACTATATTGGCAACATCATCCGTAGTCATGTTCCTTTGAGGCATTTGGGGTTTCACATTCCCTTTATTTTCCCTGACTGAACGACCTCCCTTCGGTGGCATCTGAAACAAGAATAATTGTATCAAAACACCTTTCAAATATTTTCGAATCACAGAAAGATATGGACGTATGAATATAATTATCCTAATAATAAGGCTCTACATCAAGAACGCTTACGGAAGATCGTAGTAATGCACACAGATCCTAAAGACACTAGAACCTGATGCTCTGATACCACCTGTGACAACCCGCTCCAAATAATAACGGGTGGCCAGCCCTATACTACATAAATCAGGTATCTCAGATGGTACGTCTCAACATCAACAACTAAACACTATAATATAAGGCTAACTACCCGAAATCATAAAGTGAGAATTGCCACAAATTTTAAAACTTTTATTTTTAACAACAACAACAAAACCAATAATGCACACAACCAACAATATACATCTAACTATGATGTGAAATGTGCATGCTCCAATAGTAAAAGAGTACAATACATTGTACAATAAAATCTCAACAATGAAATACCTGAATATGCTGTCAGGTAACAGACAATACAATAATCTGATAAATAAAATATGAAAGTGTTAATCTACAACACTTGAATACTAACTCAATACAACTGATTCCTAATCTAGATGTACAATAGATAGGAATCGACTAAATCAAAGTGCCGCAACAGTCCTCTACTGCCACAGCTCCACAAAATCCTGAATGGAGGAATACCAAAGGCGTCCTTGCGGAGGAACACCTGAAGTAATACAATATATATACATGGAGGAGGAAAATATAAATGGGTCAGAGCCCGAGTTTTGAAAAGCAGTTTATAGCAAGTGTATTAAAATCCATAATAATTATAAATGCATTATTACATTATTTAGTTGGAATCGAACACTCCATTAAAATTCAACTCACCTCTCATCTAAAGCGCGCACTAAGCATATGCACGTGTCTCCAAAAAGGATGTCCGATTCTAATTAGGTAATAGGATTCTAACTTAAACCCAATTAAAGTAGTTAAGTAAACCATCTAACCTATCTCCCAATTCTACATTTATTCCCATAATTTATAAGTCATATACATTAACTTTAATGTAATAGTTATAGTTATCTTTATAATGTTGATTTGTTGAACATGTAAAGTTACATGATCCAATCATGTCCACATCATCATAATATATCAACAATCTCATTTACTAGAATTTATATTCTAGTGATGCCCATATAAGGCATGAAACCATATATATAATTATTATAGATGAGTTATTAGCATCAAGAGTTAAGCACTAAACTCCTCCCGATTCTCAACACGGTACTGCGTTTCGTGCGTGGGATGTCTCGCCGAAGCGAAATCCAAACAAGGAACCCCCCGTTACACTACTCCTGACCGTATCAATCCTCGGGGCTCATTATGCCTGCAATGCAAGATGCATGTAACCCAAATGATTATTGCCAGTTTTAATTAATTAATATTCCCAATTCTCAATAGTACACGACGTTTCATGCGTGGGATGTCTCGCCGAAGTGAAATCCAAACAAGGAACCCCCCCGTTACACTACTCCTGGCACTGTCGATTGTCGGGATAGGTGATATATATGTATATATTAATAATTATGAGCATTAAGGACTAAAATTATCCCCAAGTTCCAACATTACACTGCGGTTCATACGTGGGACGTCTTGCCGAAGCGAAATCCAAACAAGGAACCCCCCCGATACACTAATCCTGGCAATGTAGGTCGTTGAGGTCCATTATGCCCTTGACACCCAAAGTAAAAACACAAGCAATAATAACCATCCAATCGAGATATAACTCGAAGGATGCAGGCTCACATGCTATCATCTTCCAGCAGCCCATATACGTAGCAAACTGGGGCCACCTGGTGGGGTTCAACGACACCCACCTCGTGATCAACTCACGCACACAACATCCCGGGAAGCGGTCATAGTTCCTATCCGGCAAGTGAGAGCGACACATAACCACGACCTCTCACCCCCAAAATAAATAAATGTATATATATATATGTCATTTGCTGACCCCAAAGGACGACTATGACCTGGGGAATATCTACATCCTGCTTTTCTAGTCAGAATGCTCACCCTCTACGCACGAAACTTCCCAATGATAGCAAGGAGGGGGTATGCTTAACATGTATATAAACCATCCTATAAGGTATATATACATCCCACATAATAAAGATATACAGTTATATAAGGTATACCTGCAACAATCATTTTTATTTTCATTTTCATTATACGCTCTTAGGCGCAATATGATTAACATCATTGTTTAGTGTATCCCTCTCTTTTGAAACACTAACCGTCAATACTCACACATTTACCCCACTTAGTATATGCTATACTAATTCTCACTTGAAGCTCTCATGTCGCTTCTAGTATGAATTGTCTTTCAATTCTATTTAAGTTAAGGATATTCTATATCCTAATGCACCTCAATTATCATTTCTCATTGTGTGAGATATCTCCCAAATCAATCATCAATAAGTATACTTTTATATCCGTATGCACATCAAATAGCATTTATAATTCTCCATCCATTATAGGGTTCAATTTATTTTATGAACCTTTAAAATTATCCCAATTTGGGATTGGATCCTAAGATTCGGCTTCTCTAAGTCAACCTCATTTTCAAATCATGAAGTTGTTATCATCACCAACCAATCTCAAATAAAAGTTGGCTTCCCACTTAGAAAAATACCAAAATCTCTAATCGGTATTCCTCAAATTTAGTCAATGTGACTCCAAAATTTCTTTTAGGGGAAACTCACTAAAAGTCTTTAAAACATGCTCCAAATATCTACTATAGAGATCCCCAATCGATAACCTTGAAGAAAACGGGATAGGATCTCATTTAGAAAAGGTGTAAAGTTGTAGGGAATAAAGAGAAGGTGTAAAGTTGCTCGGGCTTTTATTTTATTGTTCTACTGAATGTAACCTCAGACTTTGTATTTTTTCTTATGATGAAATAAAAATTTGAACTTTGGTTGTTCATCTTGACTTTCTCTTTTACTTGCCATGTTTGCATCATTATTGATTCTTTTTATTTCTCCGCTTTGCTAGTTTATGGACAAGATGGAACTCTTATCATCTCAAGATACAGAATTGATGAAGAGATGCAATGACTATATTAAAGCTGGTCATACAGATCTTAATGAGGCTCAAATCACTGATATCCTTGGTCCAGATGCTTCTGAACGAGCAGTCAAAGCTTACCAATACCTGAAATGTCTGCTCGATCGTGTTGCTCCCAACAATGTGACCTACTATGAGATGATTGAAGATCTCTAAGGAACTATCGAGGAACTCCAACAGCAATATAAAGAATCTTCTGCCTTTTTGCACCAAGGATACGAGAAAACATATCGACAATTGAGTGTTGACAAAGGGTATGATAAATTCATTTCTGCTTATGAAAAGAAAGAAAATGTTTTGAAGCTTGAAGTCGAAGAACACAAGCATATTACTAAGCTGTTAGAGTAGGAGAACATTGCCTTTCAAGAGGAGATAAAGAAACTTAAATAGGATGCATCCTCCTCGGGAGCCTTGGTCCCTGTTAATGATGAAGGTTTCTCTTTCTTGGAGATAGAAAATGCCAACTTAAGATATGAGTTGGAAACTTTGAAAAGGGCTGGACCCTCCTCATCTACTCGTGGACGAGCAAGATTTTCTTCTCGTGGACGAGCTAGGGATGCTCGTGTTACCATTGAAGAAGCTAGAACGTAGTCGGATTTAGAGAATCAGGCCTTTCAGTTGGTGGCAAAGAACCAAGCCTTAGCAGAAATGTCTAAGAAGATTCTAAACTTCAGCGAACAACTCTCTACTCAGAGCTCTGCCTTGGAAAATAAAGAAATCCTGGTGAAGAATCTCCACGAGCAACTGGAGAGGTTAACTTACCAATTTCATAAACAACCCAGAGAGTTTTGGATGGCTGGGTATAATGAAGTCCTTTACCATCTTGATGCTCGAATCCAGCAATCAAATAACGAGGGGTACAAGCAAGGGTGGCTGAATGCACTGTGTGCGCTAAAATTGGAGTAGGGCCACTACTTATGGGATTATTGTGATCCTGGAGTGCTTGATTTGCCCGTGCCTCCTTTTAAGCTTGACATCAGTTGGATTTTTGCTCGGGAATTTCTCAATGCTTGATCTCCAAGAATCTGGGTGATTACAGTCTGCATGCCAACTTCGAGATATCTCGCCTAGAGCACTTGCTTGAGCGACCTTCTGTAATGAATGTTAGAATGCTTCGAGATGTGAATTTTATAAATTCTCCTTATGGCTTAGATGACCCTCCTGCTAGAGTAGAACCTGTTTCAAAGGCAGAAGGGAAAAAACCAATAGAATAGGATTTGAAGTGTATTTTTCACAGCATATGTAATTCTACTTAATTTGAATGAAGAAATTTTTAGTCTTTTGCCATTTTATTTTCTTCTAAATAATTTGTACAATGTCCTTGCTTGTTTGTTTATATGTACATTCTGTTTTGTTTTTAGATAATGGAACTTGTTCCATTTGTTGTTTGATTATAGTGACTTGTCACTCCTTGGGTCTAAGCAATGAAATGATTTGCATCCCATGTTCCTGCTTAGTTTAACCAACCGGAGTTGATTGTATTTGACTTACCGACCAATCGGAGTTGGTGGTAATTAGTTCCCGACCAATCGGAGTTGGTGGTAATTGGTTTCCGACCAACCGGAGTTGGTGGAAATTAATTTTCCGACCAACCGAAGTTGGTGGAAATTGGTTCCCGACAGATTCTGACCAACCGGAATTGGCGAAAATTGATTTGCCGACCAACCAGAGTTGGTGGAAATTAATTTGCCGACCAACCGGAGTTGGTGGTAATTGGTTCCCGACCAACCAAAGTTGGTGGAAATGGATTTGTCGACCAACCGGAGTTGGTGGTAATTGGTTTCTGACCAATCGGAGTTGGTGGAAATTATTCTGAACTTGATGTGTAGTGTGTAGCACTAATATTTTGAAAATTTTCAACATAAAGAGAGAATTGGGTAAAACATTCAACACTTTATTCATACTGAAGAAACTGCATTACATAGGAATTTCAACTATTGATAATACTTGTGTAGATGCTCTGCATGCCACGCATTCTTGAATTCTTCTCCTTCCAATGTTTCAATCCTGTATGTCCCTGGACGAACAACTTCTGTTACTCTGTAGGGTCCATGACAGTTGGCTTACATTTTGTTATTCTTTTGTATTACTTTCTTCAACACATAATCCCCTTCCTTCAAATAACACTTCTTCACTCTTTTGTTATAGAACAAAGATGTTTGTTGTTGATACCCTGCATTCCTGATTGCTGCTTCTTCTCTAACCTCTTCGAGCATATCCAAGTCTAATCTTCTCATCAAATCACTGAAAGGAGAATTGAAATTAAGCACCCTATGCGTGGGTAAACCCAATTCAGTAGGTATGACAACCTCACTCCCAAAGGCCAGCATGTATGGAGACTCTCGTGTTGCTGTTCGTGGCGTGGTACGATAAGCCCATAGCACAGAGTGTAGCTCGTTAATCCAATTTCCTTTTGCATCATCTAGTTATTTTTTCAAACCATTCAGCAGCATTATGTTTGTCACCTTAGTTTGCCCATTGCTTTGGGGATGGCCTGGTGCAGAGTGGATCTTCAGTACATTGGATTGATGACAATACGCAACAAACTCCTCGTTATCAAACTGAGTTCCATGATCCGTGATAAACGCATGTGGTAGACTGTATCTGCCGATAATATTCTTCTAAATGAATTCATATACTTTGTCGTATTCCATATCAATGAGAGCCTCAGCTTCCACCCATTAAGTAAAGTAATCCACCTCAACCACGAGGTATTTAAATCTTCCCCTGGTCGTTGGAAGTGGCTCGACCAAGTCTATTCCCCACATGGCGAATGGCCAAGGGGATGTTATGGGTGTTAACAATGCTTGGGGAGTTCTTTGGATAGAAGAGAAGCGTTGAAATTTATCACACTTCTTTGCATAAGCTGTACAATCAGTTGTCATCGTCGGCCAGTAATACCCTTACGTTGGTATTCTTCGCAAGAGTGTCCGACCTGCTATATGGGTCCCACAAGACCCTTCATGGACCTCTTCGATCAAATCTTTGACTTCGGAGGGGTGGACACATCTTTGTAACCCTGCTATAATTCCTCGTCTATATAAAATGCCATTGGTCAATACATAACGAGCAACTTTAAACTTCAATTTCTTAGCTACGAGTTTATCAGTTGGCAGAGTCCCCTCTTCAATATAGGCCCTGATAGGATCCATCCAAGATGGTCCTAAATTAAGGGTAATAAAGTTCATCATTAGATCCTCGTCTATGCTCCGACCAGCTAGGATTTCTATTGGGATTTTTCTTCGTAGCTCTGTGCGTGTGGCGGATGCTAACCGAACTAGTGCGTCTGCTCTTGCGTTCTTCAATCTCGGTATTCTAGTCAACTGAATTGCAGTAAAACTCGATACACCTCCATTACTTTAGCATGATACTTGATCATTAATTCTCCTTTTGCTGCATACAACCCCAGAATTTGGTTTACGATTAATTTTGAATCACTGAATACAATGACATGTTCTGCCTTCATGGTTTTAGCCAGACTTAGACCAACGATCATAGCTTCATATTCAGCCTCATTGTTAAAAGCCTTAAATTAAAAGCGCAGAGCATACTCCACATCAATCTCATCTGGACCGTTTAAAACAATCCCTGCTCCACTGCCTATAGAACACGAAGATCCATCCATATACAAATTCCATATAGGTATTTCATTATCGAACTCTTGATCAGACAGAGTTCCTTGGTGGAATATTTGATACTTCCTTTTGTCCTCCTCCAACACATCTCGCTGCTCGTTTACTGACGTAAGTTGGTCGGGGTTTAATTTTGATGATTCTGTAACATCCACGGGTTGGTTTGTATTCAATTCCTGCTCGTCGGGGGAATCCTCCTGAGTAAATTATATGATAAAATCCGCTACTGCCTGCCCTTTGAGGGACGATCTAGGCTCATAAATTATATCATATTCTCTAAGTTCCACTGCCCAATACATCAACCTTCTTGATTTCTCTAGTTTGTGCAGAGCTTGCCTTAATGGCATATCTGTATACACAACTATAGTATGAGCTTGGAACTATGGCCTCATCCTTCTACTTGCTTTAATCAGTGCTAGTGCCGACTTTTCCAGCCTTGGATATCTGATTTCTGCTCCTCGGAAAGCTTTGCTGGTGTAATAGACTGGTTTTTGTACTCCGTCCTCCACTCTTATCAATGCCAAACTCACTGCGTTTTCTGAAACTGCCAGGTACAAGTATAGTCTTTCTCCCATCACTGGTCTAGATAATAGTGGAGGTGTCCCTAGATACTTCTTCAACTCTTGAAAGGCCTCTTCACATTCATCATTTCACTCAAACATTTTTCGGAGTGTTTTGAAGAAGGGGAGACATCTATCAGTTGCTCGCGACACAAATCTATTAAGTGCTGTAACTCTCCCTGTGAGACTTTACACCTCCTTCTTCGTCGTTGGAGGTTGTAGCTCCAATAAAGCCTTAATCTTTTCAGGATTCGCCTCAATCCCTCATCGATTAACAATATATCCGAGAAACATTCCTTCTCATACTTCGAATATGCATTTGGTGGGATTCAACTTCATTTGATATTTCTCTAGTTGATCAAAGGTCTGACCTAAGTTAACTAGATGATCGGCAACTTTCTTGCTCTTCGTCAACATATCATCAACATAAACCTCCATGTTGTAGCTGATTTGCTCTACAAACACCTTATTCATCAGTCGCTGATATGTGGCACCTAATTTTTTAAGTCCAAAAGGCATAACATTATAACAATAAGTTCCCCTTGGGGTGATAAAAGAGGTTCTCTCCCTATGCTCATGCTTCATTTTAATCTGGTTGTATCCAGAATAAGCATCCATAAAACTCAATAATTCATGCCCCGAGGTAGCATCCACTAGTTGATCGATTCGGGGCAAAGGAAAATGATCCTTTAGGGATGCCTTATTAAGATCAGTAAAGTCTACACACATCCTCCACTTGTTATTTTTCTTCTTCACCATCACTACATTTTCTAGCCAATCGTGATATTTAACATCTTCAACTTCTTCAGACCTACTCTTTCTATGCTGATGTTGTAAGCTGATTGGAAGTTTTTATCCATTATAAAAAAGCGTACTCTTTATGTTCGATAAGCAGTCCATGTACCGATAAGCATATCCAACTTGATCGTCCCAAGTGGAAAAAGCTTATCGCCGGTAAAACCAAGGAGGGGTCTATGATATGGCTCCAACTCAGCTAGCTTCAGATTCAAACTGTCAAAGCATGGATAGAACATGATATCTGCCGAGCTATCATTATCTACTAGTACTCGTGAAATCACCACTTCCTTCATTTTCATCTTCATCACCAATGGGTCATCATGAGGATATAGTACACCTGTCAGGTCGTTCTTAGAGAAACTAATGACAAGTTTGTCTTTATTCACCTTCCTCGGGCGATCATCTTCAACCAGATTTATTCGCGAAATGTACGAGCAAGCTTGAGCCTCATTGAGGTAAGCTTTTCTTTCCGCAGTTAGATATCCACCTCCTGCATCTCCACCTGTAATAACATTACATTCAAATGATCCAAAATGGATTGAAAATACCTCACGTTCTTGCTGCTTTGGTCTTTTGGCGAGATCGGGGTCATCTTGGTCATCTTCTGGGTCTTCTTCATGACTTATCTTCTTGTTTTCTTTTGCTCGACGAGGGGATCTATACCTCTGCCTTGTTCGGTCATTGATCTTTCCACCATTTTGATGATCAACATATTTAGCCACCTTTCGTCGTCTGATGAGTGCTTCAATTTCATTCTGGAGAGCTATGAAATTTTTGGTCATGTGACCATGATCTTTGTGGAACTCATAATATTTGGATTTATTCCTCTTGTCAGGATCTGCCTTCATTCTCTCTGGCCAGTTTAGCTCCTCTCTGTTCTTGATCTCTTCTAGAATGTGGTTTATATCTACCTTCAAAGGAGTATAATTTTCAAATTTCTTCAATTGTTCCAGTGCTTGCTTTGCTTTTGACGGCCTATTGCCACCATTATTCTTCTGATCCTTCTTTTCAGTCTTACCATCTTCAACCTTGACCTCCTTAGTGTCTGCATTCTTCTTTGTAGTCGTAGCTTCCTCGGCATTCATGATTTTGGCTGATTTTTCCATCAGTTCTGCCATGGTTCTGGGTGGATCTTTGGCTAAAGTGTAGGATAATTTATTTGGCAATAATCCACTCATCAGGGCATTAATTGTTATCTTCTCCTCGTAATTAATTACCTTGAGCTTCTCGTTATTGAAACGAGTAATATAATCCCTGGTGCTTTCGCCTGCCTTCTGTCTAACACTCAGCAAGTGTGTTACTCATCTTACTAGTTTTAAGTTACCTATAAAGAGCTCTGCTAGTTAAAGGAAAGTCGCAATCTTCTCCCAAGGAAGGTTATTGTACCATATCCGATCTGATCCGGTACGAGTTCCTGAAAATGCCCTGCATCTCATCTCGTATGGAACTGCATAGATGTTGGCAGAAGCTTGGTACTGTTCTATATGAAGGACAAGGTCAGTTTTTCCATCATACTTAGGTGTCACCATTGGAGCTTTGAATTTTGATGGCGTGAAAAAATCCACAATCGCTTGAATAAAGGGTGTCCCCCAAACAAAAGTCCTTTGTACAGGATTTTTGGCCTTAGACATTTCCCCTAATTTGTCCTCCAACCTCTGAATAGAGCCCTTCCATGGATCGTTTCCTTCCTCAGGCCTATTGGTTCGAGCAATTGATCGCGTTGAATTTGCCTCTTGGGATCTTTCGTTGCGGGCAGTTGGTCATGATTGGGGAAAGCCTTCCCTTAACTCGGATGTTCGTTGAGAATTCCTCGACACAATCCTAGGGGGACTTCTATTCCTCCTAGGGCCCAAATGATCAAAAGGAGAGACTCTATTCAACCTTTCAAGAGCACTGGTCCTTTCTGGAGCTAAAGTGACATTTTATTGAGTGTCTATAGGTCGTACTGAGGAAGTCTGACCAGGCTGATAAGAAGGATCATTAGATCTTTCAGTACGATATGAGTCGGTGCGTCTGGATCGAGATTCCTATGGGAATAACATTTGTCTAGTTCGTGAAGAGGGTAAACGGGTATTTCTCTGAACACTTCGTTGTCCTGATTGGGTCGGCACTCCACCTTGAACAGTTTGTATAAGTTATCGCATGGTTTCTTGCATGGTCGTCTGGCCTTGGGCCAGATTAGCCATTATACCAGCCATATCTTGGACATTTGGGAGAGTGAATAGATTTAAAGGGATTCCAACAATTTGATTACTAGATTCGGGATTATCAACCATTGATGATGAATTATTTTGGTGAAAAATGCTAATTACAGTCGATTTCCCACAGACGGCGCCAATCTGTTGATGTAAAAAATTAGATTATCTCTAATTAATCAATCACAATAAAATAAATGAGACAAAAGATTTGTAAAGTGGTTCAGCCTTATAAGAATGTCCTACATCCACTGTTTTTGTATTGCTGACTGTCTGGCTGGAACTCTCGATAAGTGATTTACCAAGAGATCCAGAGTCCCATTCTCATGAGGAGGTTACATTGTATTTATAGCCTTGAGGCTGGACATGTGAAAGGACAATGCACTGTTATTTAGTAGACACATACATATGTATAATAATGATGAGCATTTAATGCGTAGTCGTCTCTTTGATTATCCTGATTTGAGTGCTCTGTACGCTAAGTAGCTCGGCACGCTTGAGTTGCTCGGGGCCTCTGAGTTAATCGGGGCGCTTAAGTTGCTCGGTATGCTCGAGCTGTTCGGAGTGTATGAGTTGCTCCGGGCGCTTGAGTAGCTCGGTGACAGTGAATTGCTCGGTAGAAGTATTTAAAATTGCCACGTTGGCAAACACGTGTCTGTAAGTGAATGGTCCATGTCAGCAAACTAAATTTGGTATCAACCCCCTCTATCCTTAGGTTTGACAGCATTGGGAAACATATAAATTTCGTATGTCTATAGGTCTCCTACCAACTCTTCTAATTTTTTACGATTCAAATTTCCTAATGTATTTAAAACAGATACTTTAGGGATAAAATGTTTTGGGTGCGATCTTAAAATCTTCTTAACTGCTCGTGCGTCAGGTTTAGGCTCACTTAGGTTAAAACTCATGTTGAAAATATCAAAGAAACATGCATAAAAGTCGCTAAAACACTTAGTCTCTAGCATGGTGATGGTCTCAAATTGAGTGGTTAAATTTTGAATTGTAGAATCTTTAACTACGTTCGTTCCTTCGTAGGAGAGTTGCAAAACATTCCACGCTTTGTGGAACTCGTCAAGGGTGACGTGTCCGAAAATTGCACTAATCCCTCGTGAATTGTATGTGCTCCACCTAAAGTCATCCTCAGTCCAGTCAGACATAGGTATTAAATTCGTGACACTATTTACGGTGACTGTGGGAGGATTCCAACCTCTTTCACAAATGACCCAAACTCTCTCATCAATTACTTTTAAATGGAATTTCATTAGGACTTTTCAGTAATCATAATTAGACCCATCTAAAATTGACAACCGACTATATAAGTTTTTGTTTGGAAACATTGCGACAAACTTTCAAAAACCAGATTTTTTCAAAAAAATCATTATCACACAATTTTTGCGAAAAATAGGAATATGGGATAAATTAACGTAACCTTCTCTAATACCAATTTGAAAGACTGTGTACGATACTGATTTGAATAGATGTATAAATTCCAATTACAAACTTATTTAATAGTCGTCAATTTATGAATCAAATCAATTCAGCGCATAAACTCAAATAGTTATGTTCGTGCAACTGTCAAACCATCATAAATAAAGTATGCGACATAAATTTCAGAAAAAATCCCCTCAGAGGAAAACCTTTTTATTTCACTATAATTGTAAATCGCAACACACACGGTTACAATGAAATACTGTTTAACACTCGAATACCCGCAGGCGTCGGTCGATGTTTCCAGCACCTACCTCTCGTGGGTGGAGTATCCATGTAGTACCTATATGGCCTACACATCGTCAAGCCCACATGTGCCGACGTGTAGTACACGGCCCAAACGCACGAACCCCTGAGTAAATAGGATGATCCACTAGTATGTCCACACAAATAATATTACATATTATTACTTCATATAATAAATATCGGTAATTACTCCATAATTACAATTAAAAGTCCAACCATAGTTCACAACATTTTTCCATTTATTAATAATTTATCGTCTAATAAATTATTAATTCCATTCCATAAATAATTATTTGACCAACTAGTTAGTTGTAATTATCCTTGTTTAATGGGGCACATCCGTATTTTTAATAAGTTCTTTGTTTTCCCAAACCTGGTTCCACTCACTCACTTGGACTCATAAAATTCTCACAACCAAAAATCCTAGGCCCAATACCCATATCAAATAAATTATTAAACTTTGCCGCTAAATAATTACTTAACCACTTGTTATTTGTAATTACTATCGATGTGATGTGGACCCGACATTCCATAATCACTAATGGTAATTTCCCCTTTTTAACTCATACACAATAATACAATCCAACTCCAGAACCACCCATTCCCATTTACTCAAACCAAACCCAGGCCCATACGTAGAAGGAGTAACCTACCACACAACCCTTAGTGACGCTCGAACGAGGGTCATGGTCATTCGAGCGACTTGACACGTCGTTCGAACGAGATCAAACCTCGTTCGAACAACCCCTTGTCCCTTTCACATCTTCTTCCTCATTTGTGTTACTTCCCAGAATCAATATTTCACAACCAAGAACACCATACACGAAACCCAGAAATTTTATGATTACAGTTTCATATACAGTCCCACCAAGGATACTAAAATTCCCAGATTTTAACGATTCAAAGTCCCCAAATTTCCAACCAGGTTTGTGTCACAATAATGAGCATTTATTAAGGAATCTATATCCATATTTCAATCCATTAATGAATAATAATTTTTTTTACATTGATTATTCAATTACCCCCAAATAACCATCAAAACTTAAGGAATTATAACCTTAATATTTAGATTTACGATACCTAAATTTATGCGACAAATCTGTATAAGAAATCAGTCCTCTATATGTATTGTTCATGATCAAATTAAACACTTTAAGCCCTAAATCCCATAAATCTATAGGGAGCAAATATGATGCATTGATAAATAAATTGGAAATATAAATTAAATAAGAGAATTCTTGCCTTAAAATCTGTAGAAGAATTTCCCTTAAAGCTCCCTTGATTTTCCCGTTTATTCTTTCTCTTTTCTTCCCTTTTTGGTATTTCTCCTATTTTCTCCCATGGAAGCTAATCTAGGTTTTCTCTATTGACAGTGGGGGGCTAGTTTAGCCCAACATAAAGACTTAACTAGAAGGCAAATCCCGAGTTGGGCCTATAACTGAACTTTTGGACCCTTAAATGGGTCTGAACCTATATCCCAACTAGCCCTAAACTCCCCAACTCATATACCTATGACCCGGGACCATTTCTAAATATTTAAAATACTAAACTGAGTCTCTAACACTTTCCAAAACGCGTCCCAATTATTTTTTATTTCACTTAGACATTTCATTATGTTAAAATGACACACGACCATAAATTTATTTATGTGATTTTATTTTTCCCTCGCAAGCCCATTATGTCCAGTTGAATTTTATCTTTATGTAACCATGAATAATTTTTTATTTAAAATTAAATTTTTATTCATCTAAATTTAAATTCATGCGATTTAATTTATTCCCAAATTAATATTAAATCAAGAAATTTAATTTAATCGAAATATTTTAATCTAAAATTACTTGGTATTACATTTTCCTCCCCTTACAACCGAATTCCGTCCTCGAAATTTGCTAAAGCGCAACCTTATGTTTTAAACCGCATTATTAACCCAAGTTTTACACTCAATTAGTCCATACCCATATCATATGCGATAGAAGAAAAGGTTCACCCATGCCTATCATAACATCACCGGGGTGTTCAAATATTCCACATTATATGTACATACACATAACAATACCAATGACGGATGGAACATATACATCTAGTTGGTACCATTCATACAAATCACATCCATACACCAAATATACCACCATATATGTACATGATAAAGAAAAATATTGATCTCTATATCCGTCTTCCCTTAACTCCCGACTTTTTTCCAATTTCGTGCATGGAACGTCTCACAAGAGAAATCCAAAACAAGGAACCCTCCTAGTACACTATTGTAGGTCTTAGTCAGTTATTGATATCCTTCGCCAAAGATTAAAAGAAAAAAAATAAACACAAATATGTGCAGTAAAAATATAGATTTTAACTTTTGCCCACTGTTAACTAAAGTCTCATATAGCCAAAGGGATACACTAAATCTCAATAAATTTTCCCACTTATTTATGCTTATTATCATAATCGAAAATGTCATAGGGTCTAATATCTCTCTACTCCTGACCTTTGTTGAAATAACCTAACACCCTAACGTGTTTTATTTAATAAATAAAACTCCAACTCTTTTAAATTTAATTTAAAATTTGATTGAACATAAATGAAAATAGATTTAGAATGTGATGAGGAAAAGTCGATAGTGACTCAATATTTGTTCTCGGGAAAACCACCGTGGTGGAAAACCCCGTGTCCCTAGTCCCATGACAACTCACACACCCAAGTCCACTATTACCAATTACAAGTTACGAATTACAATCCCCAAGTTCACAATGAATTAAACTAAGCAAATACACACCCATATAACCAGCCTGGTCTAAAACAACCCAACTTGAATGAAAATTAGTCAACCCAATAATACCTAAGTAGTAGTGAGTATCACTCACTCACTACACACGCATAAGTACCCACTCTAACCCGAGACCCCATGAATTTGTGCGAGGCATAAAATAATTAGAGGTTTGTTTTTCTCAAAATAAAAAATTTATTTTGTTTATAAAAAGAGACTAAACACACACCAGTTTAAGTCTACTTTTATTAAAAACAAAAATTACCAATCAGTGACTAAGTGAGAGGTAAGTATAGATTCAAACACACACTCTAAAAATGGTCTTTGCTCAAGCCCAAAAAATGCGCACCCAAAATAATATGCCTTTAAAATAAAATAAATAAGTCTTGATCAGTTTAAAAATCAGAAAACCCACACAAGATATCTTACACGCCAAATAACCCACATGCGATAAACACACGTTGATTTACACACTGATTTTAAACACTCCTACACAAGTTTGAAATAGCCTTAACCCAAATTTTAGTTAAGTCCAAGATTAGTCCAATACTAAACTAAGTTGGTCTGAGTTAACACACTGATTTAATGTACAAGTTAACACTAAGTTGAGTTCGAGTTGGTTCAGTGAGTTAAGTCCGAGTTGGTTTAATGAGTTAAGGTCCAAGTTAGTTCAGTGAGTTAAAGTCTGAGTTGATTTAGTGAGTTATAGTTCTAGTTAACTCGGAGCCTAACCAAACTAACACACACACCCGAAAAATACAAGCAGCAGATCTAAAACTCACACATGCAGCAGGTCTAAAGAAAAACTCACACACGCAGCAAGTCTAAAAATCATCCACATAGCAAGTTTTAAAATCACACACAGTTTAACAGATCTGAACTGAGCAAAAAAAACGAATAAATATCTCTGTATATATAAGTGTATATGAATATATATAGGTATTTTAGATAGAGAGAGCGAGTAAAAAGAAAACTCACAAAGAAAGCGTATAAAGGGCTTTTGCAGAAGGTTTGTGCGAGTGAAGAAAATAAGCCAAAACCGTATATTAACCAAGTCCACAAACAACAACACATTCCTCAACCAAAACCCTCCAAGTAACACATGATGACCACTAAAGCCCACACAGGTAAACCCAAATCGAAATCCAACAGAAACAGCACGGAATATTAAAACACACTAGATCTCAAACTCTATAATGAGTATGAGGGAAATAGTAGGTAAAGATTTAACACAAAAATCTCAAAGGGATAAAGGATGTGAGTTGTGTAAAAAGACAGAGAAAATGAGAAAATAGAGAGACAAAGTTTTGGCCAATTTTCGACTTATCAAACCCTAAAAACAAATTATCCCTCTTACATCTATTTATAGATCTTATGGAAGGATTGTGAAGAGCTTGGGTAAACACGTAAAACCCAATGACACAAAGGGCAGTCAAGGGAAACCATATAAGATTCAAGGGTAAAAAAGTAACACCAAGTGAGGGGCACAAGCGTAAAATCAAATAGGAAACAATGGTTAACAGTAGCTGGCATCCACCACACATTGTCAAATTGTGTGGCATACGAAAGCGAACCCCATTGTCTTAACAAAGATCACTAGGATTGATCAAACAAACACAATATGGCACGATCTGAGGCATTACAACCAATACACAAAAAAATCAGCCATTTGATCTTGTTTAAAAATTAAAAATAAACAAAATTATTTTTTGTTTAATAAAAACAAATGTTTAAACTAAACGAAATCGAAGAATATAATGGCAAAAAAAATTTCAAGAATTTTTTTTTAAGACCATAAAGAATTATAAAATATTTATGCATATAAATATATTTTTATATTTAAATATAAAACAAATATGAGTTAAAAAAATATAGGATTTAGGATATCCACAAACAAATTGTTGTAAAAAATAATGTCACAAAATTGAGACAGTTCAGCAAGGTAATTTCAATCTCCCCCTTTGGCCAATTTTAAGTCAACATGACTTTGAGATCAAATACATGACTCAACTAATAACATTTGAATCATAGAGAATGCATACCTCTACTAACAAAATTTTGAGCCCTAACCAAATACATAACTCAACTAACAACATATATCCTAAAAGACCATAAAAGACACGATCTCAAATTCTCCCCCGGTTTGTTTCAAAGGGACAAAAGGAGGAAACTAAAGTTAAATTAGGTTGGAAACACACACACACCAATAGACATTCATAGAGTCTCAAACCTACGGTTATCCAATGGTTTAGTATATAAATCAGCAAGTTGATCTTTAGTATTTAAATACTCTATGCAGATTTCTTTTTTCTCAACAAGCTACCTAATAATGCATTTTGATATGTTTGGTTCGTGAGTCAAAAACGGGATACTTTGAAATAGTAATGACACTTTGATTATCATATAAATTAAGTGCAGTAGGTTCAATTATACTATAGTCATTTAACATTTGTTTGATCCACAAAACTTGAGTACAACAACTAGCGACAACAATATACTCGACTTCGCGGAGGAAAGAGACACAAAATTCTTGTTTTTAGACGACCAAGAGACTAGTTTGTGTCCTAAGTAAACGAAGCCACCGAAATTTATTTTACTATCATTGGCACACTAGGCCCAATCCCTATTATTTTGGAATTTGTGTCAAATGTTTACATAATACCAAAATTTAAAGTACCACTAACATATTTTAGTATGCGCTTAACCGCAAGCATGTGAGATTATTTGGGTTCACATTGATATCTAGCGCGCGCGCGCACACACACACACACACACACACACACACACACACACTATATGCATTATATCGGGTCTACTAGCCGTTAAATAAAGAAGGCTCCCAATCATACTACGATAAAGTGTGATTTCAACCTTTTTACCCGATGAATCTTTAGATAGCCTATTTGTGGAACTTATAGGGGTCCTAGCAGTTTTTGGATTAGTTAGCCCAAAATGCTTAACCAATTCAGTGGCATATGTAGTTTAACATATAAAAATGCAGTCCGGTTTTTGAGAAACTTTTAAACCCAAGAAAAATTTCAACTCACCCATCATAGACATTTGAAATTCATATTTCATGATGTTACCAAAGTCTTATCTTCTTATGAAGATGTAGACCCAAAAACAATGTCATAAACATGTATTTGAGCAATAAGAAAACAAGTTGTATTTCCTTTAACAAACATTATTAGATCTACTCCCCCTCGATTAAAGTCGTGGGTTAAAAGAAAAGAAGTTAGATGCTCATACCAACCACGAGGGGCTTGTTTGAGCCCATAAAGATATTTCTTTAATTTATACATATGTTCGAGAAGATAAAGATCAATAAAACCTTTAGGTTGTTCAACATACACTTCTTCATCTAAAAACCCATTTAAAAAAGAATATTTTACGTCCATTTGGTATAATTTAAATTTCAAATGACACTAAACGACAAGGAAAAGTTTAATAGACTTTATTCTAGCAACAGGGGCAAATGTCTCATGACCATCAATCCCATCAATTTGGGAGTACCCTTAGGCTACTAGTCTAGATTTATTTCACAAAACACTATCGGTTTCATCATATTTAGTTTTAAATATCCACTTAGTTCCAATGGCATTAGTATGGGAAGGACGAGGAATTAAATACCACACATCATGGATCTTAAATTAACCTAATTCTTCTTGCATGGCGAAGAGCCAAGATTCGTCAACAAGAAAATCTTTTATATTTTAAGGTTCTACTAGAGAAACAAAATAATACATCAAGGCATTTAAAGTTTGAGCTCTCGTTTTAATTAGTTCTTTAACATCACCCAAAATGTTCTTTTTAGGATGATTTGCCCTAACCCAATTTGGAGCATCAAGGTCTTTCGGTGGAAGGTGGTCCAAGTCACTATCCGTTGATTATTTTGAAAAATCATTCGACGAAATGTTTTCAATGGGTAATGATTTCGGAATATCTTCTACTAAAGGGGCAACACAATCATTTATCACAACATTAATGGATTCCATAATAGACTTAGTTTTTAAATTATAAACTCTATAAGCCCTACTATTTTGGGAGTATCCTAAAAAAATCCTGGTCTCCTCTAGTATCAAATTTAGATAAGTGCTCACGATCCTTACACACATAGCATTCACTACCAAATACTCTAAAATAGTTCAAATTTAGTTGTCTTCCATACCATAATTCATAGGGTGTTTGTTTAATATTTTTCCTTAAATGAACCCTATTAATTATGTGACAAGCTCTTTGAGTAGCTTCAACCCAAAAATATTTTTGTAAATTCTTAGCATGAATCAAAACACGAGCCATTTCTTAAATGGTTCGATTTTTTCTTTCCATAATACCATTTTGTTGAGGAGTCTTAGGAGCACTAAATTCATGTTGATACACATTCCCAATACAATAGTCAATGACACACGTGTCTTTAAATTCTCCACCCCTATCACTACGAATACGAGTGATTTGAGTATCCTTCTCATTTATAATTTTTAGCAAGATTTCCAAAAAAAGATTGAAGGTGTCTAATTTTTCTTTCATAAAAGCAATCTAAGTAAATCTAGTGAAATCATCAACAATAACATGAATATAAGAATTACCACAAAAACTAATTGTCCTAGAGGGACCCATTAAATCCATATGTAACAATTCCAAAGGGTGAGCAGTAAAAATATCAGTCACTTTCTTATGAGATGCCTTATGAATTTTACCAATCTAACATAGACCAGAAATAGAGTGTTTAACTTTAGTTATTTTGGGGACACCACTAAAAAGATTTTGAATAGTTAATTTCGACAAAATATTATAAATTAGATGTCCTAATCTTTCATGCCACAAGTCTAAATCACTCATCCTAGAAGATAAATAATTTTCAGATTCATGTTCATGTTTAATCGCATAACAATTGTCTAAAGTTCTAGTACCACACAAAAAAAGATTCCCATTTGGGTCTAAAAATTTACAATCAGATTTAGAGAAATTAACAGTATGATCAGTGTCACAAAATTGACTAATAGTTAATAGATTTACTTTTAAACCTTCAACAAGTAAAACTTCCTATAAGTTAGGGAGCCCAAATGTCTCAATCGACCCCTTGCCTATGATGTGGGACATCTTTCCATCACCAAAAGTTACAACACCACCAACAAAATATTTTAACGTGGTAAATTTGTATTTGTACCCCGTCATATACCAAGAGCAACCAGAATCTAAATACCATTAAGAATTCTTATTACGAGCATTCAGTGATGATAAAACCACATTACATCTCAATGAGTCATTTGATTAAGATTTTTAAACCCAATTAGCCTTAGTTTTCTCAAAATCTATTTTTGTTTGATAAGGCTACTTGTTGGACATATTAGGCTTCTTGACAAATTCAGTTTTACTGTAAAATCGAGCAGGCCTGTTTTGAGTTTGGAGTTTTTTATAGCAGAATTCAATCAATTGACCATTTTTATGACAAAAATCACAATGGAAAAATTTCCTATAAACAAGTTTGGTTGGGACAACATGTTTGTGGTCTGGTATAGAGTTAACCATTTCGCCTTACTAAAATAGAACGGTTCTAAATGACTTAATTTAAGGAAAAATCCACATTGAAAAATCTGCGTAGTGGTTTTATATTTCTGTACATTTTTAGTTTTCCTAAATTAGGTCCATTATGTCATAATTTCTTAAAATATTTTTTTTTTCAAATGTCCAGTTTTGTGACAAAAATAGCATTTAAAGACGGGTTTAGAAGAAGTAGAACAACCCTCATCTTTAACATGTGTCTATGACAACCTAATTTAATTAGACTTGGGAAATTTTTCTTTTGAATTAACAAAATTAATTACATCAAACTCTTCACCCTCAAATACGAGCCCTTTTGTAGGAAGAAAATCAAAATATGAATTGGTTGGATCATAACCACAAGTATATAAAATTCATCCAAATTAGCATAAATATTTCCAATGTCAAAAAGAGAAGCCATGACAGTGGGGTGATTTTGAGCAGGAATGATGTGAGATAAATTGACAAAGCCTAAATCACATTTATCATCACACAAATCTGAAATATCAGATAGACTAGATAAATTATCTAAGATGTCCTTCGATATGACAGTACATGCAGAAGTAAATGCCATAAGATTATCAAAAGTTTCTTCATCATCACTATCGGAGCTATCATCCTATATTTTGGACAAATGTGCTTTATTTGAAGGTTCCCATTTAGATTTAAAAAATACTTATCAGCATAGTGACCAAATTCATTGCTCTTACTGCACTGAATATGGATCAAATCCTTTTTAGGTCCAGATTTTTCAAAGTTTTTCTTTTCAAAATATTTTTCATGGGGTCCATCGAAATAACTAGGTTGGCCTTGTTCTGATGCAAATTTATTCCTAAACTTCACAAATTTCTTATCGTGTTTAGTCAAGAGAAAAAATTCATTATGCAAAGAATCTAAATAGATTTCAGATTCATTCACATTAGATAAGGAGGATACAACCGCCAAACTATTTTCACTTGTTCTAAAATTAAGCACATTTTGAGTTTCGATGTGTGCAGGTGCTTTGCCTCTTTGGTCATCTCTTAAAGGATTTTTATATTCATAAGATTTAAGTTTGCTACACAAGCGATGAGGTTTATAGCATCCAAATTATCAGCTATAGTGTGGCCAATCAAATCAAAGCTCTTAGGAATAGACCTAAGGATTTTATCACATATTTCAGAGTCTGCATAAATCACACCATTAGCATGTGATTGATTTACAACATCTTGCAATTTTAAATAAAAGTCATCAAATTTCTCACCATCTTTCATATAGAGAGAATTATAAAGTCTAACTAGCATATGGGAGTTGGCCCTTTTAACTCTAGAGTCTCCTTCATGGGTAGTCATTAAAATTTCCCAAACCTCTTTAGAAGTAGTGCAAGCTAAAATTCTTTTAAATTCAGTTGTACCCATCACTTGAAAAATGGCATTTTTGCCTTTGTTAATAGACCGTGAGCATTGCTTTTCCTTTTTGGACCATTCTGAAAGGGGCTTAAGAACAAAAAATTTAGCATCATCACCACTAGGTCTAGTAGGAGCAGAAAAATCGTTTTCAATCGTATCCCATACCTCATCTCCCAAGTGTTGGAGGTGTGCAACCATTCTTACTTTTCAGTAAGCGAATTTGTTGCCATCAAATATGGGAGGACGTACGAAAGACCCATTATGGTCACCCATAATAAAAAGTTGTATATTGTAAAAATAAAAGAGTTGAGGATCTTTGCGGGATAAAACATTTAAAAAGTGGGTCCTGAAGCTCTGATACCACTTAAAATAACCTAAACACCCTAATGTGTTTGAGTTAATAAATAAAACTCCAACTCTTTTAAATTTAATTGAAAATTTGATTGAAATTGTTGTACGTAAGAACACAAATTAAAATGGATTTGTGATGATTATGTTGAAATAAAAATAATTTAGAATGGGGTGAGGAAAAGTAGATAGTGACACATTATTTGTTCTCGAGGAAACCACCATGGTGAAAAACCCCGTGTCCCTAGTCCCATGACAACTCACACACCCAAGTCCACTATTACAAATTATAAGTTACAGATTACAATCCCCATGTTCACAATGAATTAAACCAAGCAAATACACACCCGTATAGACAGCCTAGTCTAAAACAACCCAACATAACTGAAAACTAGTCAACCTAATAATACCCAAGTAATAGTGATTATCAATCACTCACTCCACACGCACAACTATACACTCAAACTTGAAACCCCGTGAAGTTGTGCAAGGCAGAAAATAATTAGAGGTTTGTTTTTCTCAAAACATAAATTTATTTTCTTTATAAAAAGAGGATAAACACACAGTAGTTTAAGTCTACTTTTATTAATAACAAAAATTACCAATTCGTGACTAAGTGAGATGTGGTTATAGATTCAAACACACACTCTAAAAAAAAAATTTTGCACAAGCCCAAAAAATGTACACCTAAAATAATATGATTTTAAAACAAAATAAATAAGTCTTGATCAGTTTAAAAATTAGAAAACCCACATAAGATATCTTACAGGCCAAATAACCCACACGTCATAAACACATCTGCACAAGTTTAAAACCGCTTAAACCCAAATTTTAGTTAAGTCCAAGATTAGTCCAATGTTAAACTGGGTAGATCTGTGTTAACACACTGATTTAACGTCCAAGTTAACACTGAGTTGATTTCGAGTTAGGTCAGTGAGTTAAGTTCGAGTTGATTCAGTGAGTTAAGATTTGAGTTGGTTCAGTGAGTTAATGTCCAAGTTTATTCAGTGAGTTAAAGTTCGAGTTAACACCGAGCCAAACCAAACTAACACACACAAAAAAAAACCACAAGCAGCAGATCAAAAACTCACACACGCAGCAAGTCTAAAGAAAAACTCACACACGTAGCAGGTCTAAAAATCACACACACAACAGGTCTAAAAATCACACATAGTTAATAGATGTGAACCAAGCAAATAAATAAATAAATAAATGAATAAATCTCTCTCTATATATATAAGTATATATGAATATATATGTAAGTACATATATGTATAGCTATATATATGTACATATATAGAAAACTCATAAAGAAAGCCTATAATAGGCTTTCGTAGGAGGTTTGTGTGAGTGAATAAAATAAGCCAAAATCGTATATGAACAAGGTCCACAAGAAACAGCACATTCCTCAACCAAAACCCTCCAAGTAACACATGATGACCACTAAAGGCCACACAGGTAACCCAAATCGAAATCCAACAGCAACAGCTTGGAATATTAAAACGCATCAACTCTCAAACTCTCAAATGAGTATAAGTGAAATAGCAGGTAAAGATTTCACACAAAAATCTTAAAGGGATAAAGGTTTTGAGTTGTTCAAAAGTATAGACAGAAAATGAGAAAATAGAGATACAGGGTTTTGGCTGATTTTCGATTTATCAAACCCTAAAAACAAATGACCCCTCTTACATCTATTTATAGATCATGTGGAAGGATCGAGAAGAACTTGGGTAAACACGCAAAACCCAAAGAACCAAAGGGAAGTCCAAGGAAACTACACCAGAGGGGTAAACAAATTACACCAAGTAAGGGGCACAAGCATAAAATCGAATAAGACACAATGGTTGATAGTAGCTGGCATCCACCACACATGGTAAAATTATGTGGCATACGAAAGCCAACCCCATTGGCTTAACAGAGATCACTAGGATTGATCAAACAAACACAATATGGCACGATCTAAGCCATTAAAATCAATACACACAAACATAAACCATTTGATCTTGTTTAAACATTAAAACTAAACAAAATAAATTTCCGTTTGATTAAAACAAATTTTTAAAGTAAACGAAATCCAAGATATAATGGCAAAAAAAATAAAGACAATAAAGAATTGTAAAATATTTATGCATATAAATTTATTTTTTTGTTTAGAAAATATAAAAAAATATAGGATTTAGGACATCCACAAAAAAAATGTTGTAAAAAATAATGTCACAAAATTGAGACAATTTAGCAGGATAATTTCATTTCCTACTTTCATGCGTGGGATGTCTCGCAAGAAAAATTCAAACTAGGAACCCCCTCGATATGCTACTCTATAGCATTATCGGTCCCTGAGATCCGTCAATCCTGGACTCATGTCTATAATGTGCTCAATCAATTCACAAGGCTATCCAGACCCTATAGTCGCCCATTCATCCATATTTAAAACTCAATGTGACACAATTTCCTTTAGTATTTTCTACCGTGAAAATAAAATTTAATGCTAACTAGTCACACTACATTCGACTATTACTTTAAATTATTTTCGTAAAAATCAACGCACACCTATGGTTTAAGTCCTCTTGAGGTAAATTAACATACCCTTACACACGTGGCATTATAGGTGCTTGTCCATCAACTCGCGGGTCAAACAATACAAAGCATTCAAATAATGCAGTTTACCCCCCCCCCCCCCCAATGTGAAAATGAGATATCCTCTACAAAGGAGTATTGTCCAGTAGTTCTAAACTAAGCATGTCCTACAAAAATAAAAATAAAAATTAGGGATCATACCATCACTATCTATGCTGGTGTCGGTACCTGTCCTGATGCGAGGTGATACATGCGCTCGTACTGCAGCTGCAGCTGCTGTCCCTGAGGTGGAGCGGGTAGCGCTAGCGTGGCTAGCACTAATTCCACTGACGGTACCTGCAGTGGTTGGCACACCCCATGGGTACATGGTGTCCCCCGTTGTCCCCCTAACTCTTATGTCGCTCGATTCCCCTGAGGGCACCTCATGGTGAACTGTCCCTTCTCACCTCAAACATAATAATTGCCCTGGAACTGGTGCCTTGCTGGATGTAGCCCCTATTAGCCCAGATTTTGATGCCCTTCTCCCTAATAGCCTCTTTTTTGTTAGCCCTGTTGGCCCTGTCCCTGTTGGACCGGTCTATTCCCATTATCGGGACCCATATATCTCTTGTGACGCTCTGAAGGTTGAGGACCTCAAGATTGCTGGTCCTCCTAGTTGTTTCTCCCATTCTCCCTACTCTGCTGGTTTGACATTTCGGAGTGGTGTCTATTTCCCCCCTTATCTTTATGAAATGCCATATAATCCCGATAATGTAGTAAAGAAACATTCACTACCTCGTTATATGTGGTGAAAGTCGGGTTCCCCAACAGTGACTATCTGATGTGTTAGGTCATCCTTGACAAAAACTTCTCCATTTTACTCAACTCTGTGCTCACATCCTCTTTAGCAAAATAATAAAGAGCTGTAAACTCTTCCTCATATTTTTACACAGTAAGACTCCCCTTCTTAAGGTCCATGAACTTCTTTTGAATCTCTATTTGCAATGTTAGAGGATACTACTTCCCCTCAAATTTCTCCCAAAACTCATTTATGGTGAGACTGTCCCTCTCAATAACCGTCGTAATCGGCTCACGACCATTCGAGTGCGGTCCCCACTAATTGAAATGATGCTAGTATCTAATTCTTGACGGGTGTGCACTCTACCATCCTTAAGTGTCACTAAATCTCTCTCTTCCACCAACTCGCCACTAGAATATCTGAACTGCCCGCAAACTCTAGCGGTTTGCTTTTAGTGAAGGCCTTTGTAATACCCCGCATGTTTGATTGAATTGAAATTGAGAAAAAAAAACTATGTTAGTATATATATGCCAAATATTTGGAAATGAAAAATTAAAATGAATTCATTGAGATACGAATGTGAGTCTTAAATATTAGAAGTGAATTAACGCGTAAAAGGATCGAGAGAGTTAAATTTGGGGCAATGGCATTTTGTAAATAAACTAGCCCTAAGTATAAATAGAAAAGTAGAGAAGAAGTCTTCATTTTATCATTTCACAAAAGGGGGCTAGGATTTTGTAGAGAGAGGGAGAGTAAGAAGACAAGAAACTAAGAGGATTTCAAGAGGATTCAATTTCTCCATACAATCTAAGGCAAGTTAACAACCTATATGTGTATAATATGTATCTATAATGAAATTTCACATGAACGTGTATTTGGATCCCTCAATTAATATGAAATTGATGTTAAAAATGATATGCAATGTATTCGAATCATTCTCCACGTAGATTCAAATGCAATAACATCATTATAGGGATTGAGTTGTAGAACAACCTCTTGAATTTTAGAATCTATGAAATTGAGTAAATCGTCATATTAAAAATTGTTTTGAGCTTTTTGGTTTCGAAAATGGATGTTTTGTCCGCGAAACCCGGAAAATCATATTCTGGACAACTTTGAAGTTTTAAGTTTTTTCAAAAACGGATCAGAAATCCTCGAATATGCGTTTTACAATTTTGGGCACAAAGTTGTCGTGAAGAGGTACGAACTGTATATGTTACTTTTGGGTCTATTTTAAGCAGGCTATGGTAGCGTGCTAACGCGACCTTGTAGAAAATCATGTTCCGAACTACTTTGTAGTTTTAAGTTTTTCCAAAAACGGATCGAAAAAGCCTCAAATCGGCATTTTACAATTCTGGGCAGAAAGTTGTCGAAAACAGGGGAAAATATTAAATGTTAGTTTCAGGTTTGTTTTAGCCCGTCTATGGTAGCGTGCACACGAGTTGTTGTAGAAAATCATTTTTCGAACAACTTTGTAGTTTTAAGTTTTTCCAAAAACGGATCGGAAGAACCTCGATCTGCATTTTAAATTCTGGGCAGCATGTTGTTGAAATAAGAGCGCTAAGGGTGTTCATGTTTTTAGAAAGATAATTGTGGTGTTGTGCCTAATATCCTAACTTGATCACATAGTTATGGTTATTAGGTACATATAACCTTGAAATGATTTGATGTTGCATTAGAAAATTAATACTGTCAATTATGTTATGTTATAAATAATGACTATTGTATAACTCGAGTAAGAGACTTGACACGATTGCATATATACATAAGCGTGATATTTTTTTACATCTATATTGTTGAGTATACACTAAACTAGTCCTCCGGTTGACATAGGGACATGTTAAATGCGAATTTTTTTGTGATTGATCCGGTTAGGTTTCGCTCGAGTGTCGTGTCGTTGATAAACCACCGGAACCGGACACATGGTTGTAATGCGGGTCGGATAGAAAGACCTTGGAATGCCATGTGATTTAGGACTTGGTATGATTTCCCTTGCCACGTAATATTGGGGAATATTCGTGTGTAGGCCTAGTGTTACGACCTGTTCCCCCGGGTAGCGATAGTGACCCGATATGACTTGTTGTTTGAGATATTATGCTTGTGTCTTAAAGCAATATCCCGAATCAATGCATTAGATGTTATAATTGAAGGAAATATTTTGATACGTTAAATACTGAAATGAGATTAATAATGATCAATCATGATACGATATGATACTACATGTTACTCGAGTTTGGGTTGGGTAGTCACGACATAGGAGCATTGGTTGGGTAATTGAACAACTTAATTACTGGAGACGAGTAATGTCTAGTGTGCTTTCATTATAAGTACATCTTGTAATCTTATATCTTGTTTTCTTGCTTTGACGTTCGTCTATCTTGCTTCTTGCTTCTTGCTCCTCTCCTATATATATAATATATGGCAGGTCCTCGTCCCGCTGGACAATAGACTATGGAGCTTGATGAGATCACATCAATCTGAGGATTCCTATAGACATGGAGTTATTCTATTTTAATTTATGTCATTTGTTTCCCTTTTCTTGAGGATGGTATCATAGATTAATATCACTTTATTTATACTTGGGATTTGAGAAAATTGTTGTATTACACTTTCCCGTTTTGTGTTGGGCAGCATGTATTGGCATTTTATATTTTCAGTTTGATATTACTAATGGATTATTGCAGTTAATAGTTATGAGTTGGTTTCACTTGTTATAGTTGTTATGATGCGATTTGGTTACACGTATGAGAGTGTACATGTTTACTTTACTGCGTTTATTTCAATTCTATTTCTCATGCCAACATATTGACGCTCCACTTTAATTTAATTGGGCGTAGCTAACCGAATTAGATTTAAAAAGAAGGGGTGTCACAGTTGGTATCAGAGCACGATTTTAGAGCCTTTAGGGATCTGATGGCGTCCGTTACATTTTCCGCGCATCGTTTCCTTGATACGTAGAGCCTTACGATTAGGTCTTGTATTCGATGACTTAGAATATCTTCATGCTACGATTTTGACGAGCGATTCAGAGCTAGCCTCGTGTATAGGGAGGGTTCCTTATTTGGATTTCATTCTTGAGATGTCCCACACATGAGGTAAATCTTCAATCGACCACAGGATATTACGTGTGAGGTCCGTGTATGCGTACTTGTTGTAATTATGACTAGTACTCCACTCGAAGAATTTTTTTTAGGATACGTGTTCACTTACTATCTTTTAAGATGGTGATTTGATGAGACGTGGACTCTAGGAGGTCATAGGGTCTAAGCATTTTAGGAGACCGTGATTCACGTGCAACTATTGTAGTTTCATTGCCCACCAATAGGTGAGAGCACCTATGTTGAACTCAATGATTCAGTTTGCTTTGGTGCTTTAAGGGGAGGAAACACCCGTATATTTATTGTGCATTATCAACTTTGAATATCATCGCTCTTATGGTTGTAAATAAGTTGGTATAAGTTATAGCCCACCCTCTAGTACAACTGAGTTGTTGGTACCACTTGTGTGTGTAGTTGTCTGAAGTTATTTCCAATATGGAAGGGTAGAGGTTTAGATATGGTTTGCCTCAAAATGATGAGGTCCAATAGTTGTTGTGACGTTTTCCTGAGAAGGAATTATCGCGCTCCAGCCATGTTGGACAGACTGCTGAGGCATTCGATGAAGTATTAATCAGTGAATGGTCAACGAAGTAAGTCTTGTGGTAATAAGATTATATTATTACTTATGAACATGCAAAGGAAGGATTGTGATTTGAGAGAGGACTACTCCAAATCGGTGTATGTCCTACCCCGTCAAAGGATGACCTGAGGGGTCCAATTTTGGTGTCCGCAAGAGTGTTATCATACTTGTGAAAAGAACGAACTAGATTCATCCGTTTGATGATGTTCAATGGGAGATACATGAGTCTAAATCTGGAATGGATAAGTGATTATCCTTGAAATATTGTGTTAGTATCAGGTAAGTCTGGTAGGCATGTAAACCTACATGTTGTCCACACCAGCGATAGATGCCATATTGTGGTGGCATAGTGGTTTCATAGTGTTCTGATCGGATAAAATCCGTAATGGAATGAACTTAAGGACGATTAGGTGTGTGTTCGGTCATGCACAAGATATGTTAGTGGGTTGGGTACTCACATGTTCAAAGTGGAATGTTTCGACAAGTTATCTTGAACAAGATCATGAGAAGGTATCAGTAATGTTGCGATGTCTTGGACATGGACACTAGGGATGAGGAAGTATGTATCGCAAGGTCATACGAGGATTGACATTGGAGAAGTCCAAAATTTTCGAGGGAGTTTTATTTCCATATTTTGCAATGATTTGAGTTCAGTGTCCTTCGTAAAGCCCTAAATTAGAATTGGTGTTCGATATGATGTGGTTATATATCTTTGTAGCACCGGTTTAATTGTTAAAAATTATCGAGACCGGGACGTGAATATGGGTGTGCTAAGGGATGGACTTAAGATGGAGTTACCAGTTGTGAACCCTACGGTGAGTAGAGAATCTCGAGGGACGAGTTATCGAATGAGAACATCATGAGGGAGTGTTCAATAGGCGTTTCATTTTATGCGAGTGTGATCGGTTAAGTTGGTGATATATCCATGAGTTTGGTTTTATGTTATCACCCGGTGATTAGGGGTACTATTTTTTTGCACCGTGATAGTGGTGCTTGATTTTTAATCCATCAGATATGGCAATGTGACTATATTGTGGCCCTCATTATGTATTAATGTGAATTCGAGCATGATTGAGTAGTCAGTGAAATGATGTTTACTTAGATCGTGTGAGATTAAAGATGCGTTCCGAAACCAAGTGTAAGATGTTAGATTTTGGTGATGTCTAGAATAGTGAATAGTCATATAATTGTCTTGATGGTCTTTTGAAAATGGTAGAGTCGTGTGTAGATCGGTCAATTTTTGCATGATTGATGATAGTGTTGCCAAATCAGTGTCGTCATTAATGACAAGGATTGAGACATATTGGGGTTCCAAATGTTGGACCCATTCATTGAAATGGTTGTCATAACCTCCACTATAGGGGGGTAACAAAAGAGTGTTTCGACCATTGTTGAGAAGTTTTGTAAGGAGGGTGTGTACTCTTGGGAAAAAACCCGCTAATGGGTTCGTAAGATAGTTAATTTTTAATTCAATTATGTGTGGAGTACTAAGTGTTAATTTGGGTCACGGTACGCGAAGGTACCTGCTACCTTGTATTTACGACCTTTGACCTGTTTGATAGCACACTGTTCTTCATAAAGATCAGGTAGCATTGGGGTGATGGAAGATGAGTATCCGGATGGTAAGTGTGACAAATCTGATATTCTGATTTGGTATGATGAGTGGGAATTTTGGGTCTTACCTCGTTTCTTGGAAAATATACAAGCCTTATTCGTGGTTTGAAGAACCAAGCTCATTTCATGTTCGGTGAGAAAATTCTAATATACTCCCAGTCTAAGGAAAATCATGTCAAATAGGTTGAACTCCTATATGTGTTTTTAACAAAAGAGAGGTAAGTCGAATCAAGCGAGGGTCTGTCGCCTTGGGTTAGAGCGACCAAACCATGAGAAGTAAGGGTGTGCAAGGGGGAGTATTACATCTCAAGTTAGTTCGAAACCTTTAGGTGAGGGATCGTTGATCGCCCAGAATGAAACTTTGTTGGTGTTGTCTTGTTTGAGAGAGTATGAAACTTACTGATATTATTTACCGAAGTCCAAACTTGTAAAGATGGAACAATATTTGTAAGTGCATAGAAGTTGTATGCTTATGCACATGTGCAACCTTAGTGGATAAGAAGGGTTTCCATATCGGTTGACTCACCATCAATTTAAGTGCAAGGCAAGTGTTATTGACAAGTCGGAGTAGATTTAGCTTTTGAGCTTTCAGTACCATCTGTTAGTCGATCCTGAGTTGAATATTGAGGCATAATTGATGAATAGTGACATCTGTATTGAATAGGCGAAGTTGGATTATTTGTTGTGTGATGAACCGTTGAGTCCGAAGATAAGTAGTTTTTGGAGTTAGATGATTCTTGTATCACTAGGGGTCTTGAGTTGACAAATTCCTTATCTCGACAAGCTGACAGTAGTCTATCGGAGGGGTTCCTTATTTGGATTTTGCTTGCGAGACACTCCATGCACGAAACTTAGTGAGTCGAAACTTGGGGGTATGGATTTTTGGATTAGCTTTGTAGTTTAGTATTGTTAGGCTTCGTGGTGAGAGTTCGGTTGAATAGTTAGGAATGAGAAACTATCTCCATGGATTTCATTGTTGGGTTGCTAAGATCACAGCGCGGGCATGATTCGATTTGGGTCATCGTCGACATACTGACAAAAGTGTCTCATTTCTTTCCAGTGAGGACGAACTATATGGAAGCACAGTACGCCACGGTGTTTATTAACGAGACTGTGAAGTTACAGGGGGTATCGCGTGATATCGTGTTAGATCGTGGTAATGCCTTCATCTCGCACTTTTGGGGCGATCTTCAAGAGGCGGTGGGAGTTTAGTTGAGTTTGATTACTGCATTCCACCCTCAATTTGATGGTCAGATGGAGCGGTTAGACCAAATTTTGGAGGAAATGTTACGAGTTTGTGTGTTGGACTTCAACGGTGGTTGGGATACACATTTTCCACTAGTGGAGTTCACATACAATAGTAGTTATCAGCAGACTATTGGCATGGCACCATACGAGGCTTGTTACGGCAGGCCTTATTGATCCCCAACATGTTGATTGGAGTTCGGAGAGCACGGTATGCGGGGTCCGGATATTGTTAGGGAGACCTCGAAGAAGGTTGATTTAATTCGTGCATGGATGAAGGCCACACAAGATCGTCAGAGGACTTATGCTGATATAAGGCGGAGGAAGTTATAGTTCGCCATTGGGGACCAAGTGCTGTCGAGGGTCTCACCCATGAGAGGCGTTGTTCGCTTTGGTTCCAAAGGGAAGCTTTCACCGCGATACGTGGGTCAGTTTATAGTGTTGGACAGGGTGGGGTCAGTTGCCTAACATTTTTCCCTACCTAACCAGCTTTAGCGGGTACACGATGTTTTTCATATATCCATGTTGAGGAAGTTCTTATGTCCCGAGGACTCACACCTACACATAGATTTAGATGGGTTTGAGATGCAGCCCGATGGGAGCTATGAGGAGAGGCTAATCAGGATCCTAGATCTTCGTGAGCAGCATTTGAGGTCAAAAGTCATTCCTCTTGTTCGTGTTATGTGAAGTAATCATGATGAGTCTGAGGCCAGTTGGGACAGAGAGGATGACTTGCGAATTTGTCACCCATATCTCTTCGTGGAAGGTACGTGCGAAACTACATTACTTGACTTGAATAGATTTGTTTTAATTTGGATTTCGAGGATGAAATCCCGTTCATAGAGGGGGAGAATGTAATACCCCGCATTTTTGATTGATTTGAAATTGAGAAAAACAAAACTATGCCAGTATATATTCGAAATGTTTGGAAATGAAACTATGTTAGTATATATATTCAAAATGTTTAGAAATGAAAAATTAAAATGAATTCATTGAGATACGAATGTGCGACTTAAATATTAGAAGTGAATTAATGCGTAAAATGATCGAGAGGGTTAAATTTGGGGCAATGGCATTTTTCAAAAAATAACTAGCCCTAGGTATAAATAGAAAAGAAGAGAAGAAGTCTTCATTTTATCATTTCACAAAAGGGGGCTAGGGTTTTGTAGAGAGAGGGAGAGTAAGAAGAAAAGAAAGCTAAGAGGATTTCAAGAGCATTTCAATTTCTCCTACAATCTAAGGCAAGTTAATAACCTATATGTGTATAATATGTATCTATCATGAAATTTCACATGAACATGTATTTGGATCCCTAAATTAATATGAAATTGATGTTAAAAATGATATGCAATTTATTAGGATCATTCTCCATGTAGATTCAAATGCAATAATATCATTATAGGGATTGAGTTGTAGAATAACCTTTTGAATTTGAGAAATCTATGAAATTGAGTAAACCGTCATATTAAAAACAGTTTTGAGCTATTTTGGTTCCGAAAATGGATGTTTTGTCCGCGGTTTCCAGTAAAAAATCATATTCTGGACAACTTTGTTGTTTTATGTTTTACAAAAACGGATCAAAAAATCCTCGAATATGCGTTTTACACTTCTGCGCAGAAAGTTGTCGTGAACAGGTCCGAATTGTATATGTTAGTTTCGAGTCTCTTTTAAGAAGGCTATGGTAGCGTGCTCTCGCGACCTTGTAGAAAATCCTACTCCTAACAACTTTGTAGTTTTAAGTTTTTCCAAAAACAGATCGAAAAAGCCTCAAATCGGCGTTTTACAATTCTGGGTAGAAAGTTGTCGAAAATAGGGGCGAATATTATATGTTAGTTTCGGGTCTATTTTAGACCAGCTATGATAGCGTGAACACGTATTCTTGTAGAAAATTACGTTTCGAACAACTTTGCAGTTTTATGTTTTTCCAAAAACGGATCGGAAGAGCCTCGAATCTACATTTTAAATTCTGGGTAGCATGTTGTTGAAATAAGAGCGCAAAGGGTGTTCATGTTTTTAGAAAGATAATTGTGGTGATGTGCCTAATATCCTAACTTGATCACATACTTATGGTTATCAGGGATATATAACCTTGAAAGGATTTGATATTGAATTAGTAAATTAATGTTGTCAATTATGTTATATTGTAAATAATGACTATTGTATAACTCGAGTAAGAGACTTGACACGGTTGTATATATACATAAGTGTGAAATTGTTTTACATGTATATTGTTGAGTATACACTAGAATAGTCCTCTGGTAGACGTAGGCACATGTTGAATGCTATTTTTTTTATGATTGATTCGGTTAGGTTCCGCTCTAGTGCTGTGTCGGAGATAAACCACCGGAATCGGACATATGGTTGTAATGCGGGTCGAATAGAAAGACATTGGAACGCCATGTGCTTTAGGTCTTAGTATGATTGCCCTTGCCATGTAATATTGGGGAATATTCATGTATAGGCCTAATGTTACGACCTATTCCCCCGGGTAACGATAGTGACCCGATATGACTTATTGTGTGAGATATTATGCTTGTGTCTTAAAGTAATATCCCGAACCGATGTATTTTTTATTATACTCGAAGGAAATATTTTGATACGTTAAATACCGAAATGAGATTAATAATGATTAATCACGATACGATATGAGACTACACGTTACTCGAGTTTGGGTTGGGTAGTCACGATATAGGAGCATTGGTTGAGTAATTAAACAACTTAATTACTGGAGACGAGTAATGACTAGTGTGCTTTCATTATAAGTACATATTATAATCTTATAGCTTGTTTGCTTGCTTTGAAGTTCATCTATCTTGCTTCTTGCTCCTCTCCTATATATAAAATATATGGCAGGTCCTCGTCCCGCTGGGCAATAAACTATGGAGCCTTATGAGATCATATTAATCTTAGGATTCCTGTAGCCGTGGAGTTATTCTATTTTAATTTTTGTCGTTTGTTTCCCTTTTCTTGAGGGTGGAATCAGAGATTAATATCACTTAATTTATACTTGGGATTTGAGAGAATTGTTGTATTACACTTTCCCATTTTGTGTTGGGCTACATGTATTGGCATTTTATATTTTCAGTTTGTTATTACTGATGTATTATTGCAGTTAATAGTTATGAGTTGGTTTCACTTGGTATAGTTATTATGATGCGATTTGGTTACACGTATGAGAGTGTACATGTTTACTTTACTGCGTTTATTTAAATTCTATTTCTAATGCCAACATATTGACGCTCTGCTTTAATTTAATTGGGTGTAGCTAACCGAATTAGATATAAAAAGCAGGGTTATCACAGCCTCTCTTGCCCCGTCCCACATGTAACCTGGTTCCTGTGTGGTATAGCCACCTGCTGTGGTGGGCGTTGCTGAGGTATCATTGGTGGTGGAAAGTACTGAAGCATGGCTACCATAGTCGTGGAGACAGTCTGAGACACAATGGTAGCTATATCAGAATGGGAAATAAGCTGTGGGGCCTGTGGTGGCTCAGGGTGAGCCTCCTCCTCCCCAACCGGTGGAACCCGTCTCTTCGGTTTGCCCTTATTTCCTTTTGCCATCTGAAAGATAATAAGGTTCGCATAAGTAACTTATCGTATAGAATAAAATGATTCATAAACACAAGGTTCTACATCAAAGAACGCAGCGCAAAACGTAACGAGATCAAACTTATATCCTATGGAACCTAGAACCGTTCTCTGATACCAACTATAATAACTCCCATTTTCCCACGTAATGGCTGGACAGGCACGATACGCCGAAGAAAGGGCTTTTCGATCAATTAATACCATTCTCAGCACGACGTAATAATAAATATTGTTATTTAGAAAGGCCCATACTTTAAGATTTATGAATATCTCACTTACAATAATTAAACCCAACCAAAACCAACTAAAATAATAAATTTAACATCAAGAAAATATCACAACTCAAGCATAATGTAAATAAATAAATAACTAAATAAATCTTGGGCTTATGCCCTTACAATAATTCCCAAATAAAATAACTATTCCCTGGCAGAAAAGCACATAGTATAGAGTCAATAATCTTAAAATCTGCTAAGCACCGAAAGAACGCAATGCTAGGACCAACAACAATCCTGCTATCCCTGTCTAGCAATAACCTGGGGGGGGGGGGATTTATAAGTTAATTAATTTATTATGCAATAATAAAATTATTGCACAATAAATATTCCCCCTTCGTCACTTACATGCATATAAAACCTCACCCCTCATCTAAGTGTGATATGTTTCGCATCCCAAAAGTATGCAAATAATACTACGACTACGAGTCAAATTAATTAAATGGTTAAATGATTTAAGTGTACCGACTACATTTTATTATTAAATATCGTAGTATCCCAGTCTTATAATTTTGACATAAATGACATAAACATATATTATGCATTAAACAATCAGAATTGTAATTTATGTCCACATTCTTAAACATTTCAGTTTATCTCATAAAAGTCCAGGAAATTATATATCCTTTATGTGCATCTATGACACACAAGGGCATCTACCGTTGTTGTTTAATTCATGCTATATCGATAAGTTCAGGGGAATTTCTTATCTTAAGCGAACATTACAAAACACAAATTGGTTTGGAGCGGTCCCTACGAAGGACACCTGTACACGGCCCATACCTAGCGGTGATACAGGAACGGTCAGTGCCAACACCTACCTGTCGTGGGTGGAGCCTCCACGTAGTACATATATGGCCTAAACATCGTCAAGCCCACCTGTACCGACGTGTGGTATTCGTCTGAGCGCGTGAAACCCCATGCCGATTGGATGGTCCACTGGTATGTGCACACAAATAATAGTACATATTATTATTCCATATAATATGTATAGGTAATTACACCATAATTACCATTAAAAGTCCAACAAAAGTTCAAAGCATTTTTCCATTTATTAATAATTTACCGTTGTGACACCCCGACTAATTAAATACCGGGTAGCTACTCCTTTATTAAATCAATACAAAATGCCAAGTTGGTTCAATTAATAGCATCACTGTCGAAAACATTTTAATGGTTACTAACCACCTAGTATTTAAAAAGTAAGTTGCCAAATTTTAAATTAAGTTTGGTTAACATGCAGTAAAAGAATTTTGAAAGAATAACATAACCATTCACCATAATGAAGAAATGGAATAACCAACAAATAATAATAAGCCCGGAGGAAAACTCCTCACAACAATCCCACAACTGAAATAAGTAAAACAATGTATCCTGAATTAATTACATGCCCAAAGTCTGAAAATCTGAAATAGGAAATGTTTCTAATAGAAATGGACGACATGCCCTACAACTGATAAAAGCTGAATATAGAGTCAAGATAGATGAAGCGTCTATTAGCAAAATCCTGTAACTTCCACAAACAGCTACAGCTCGTCATCTGGATGAGAATCCTAAGCACGGTGTCCTTGTGGCTGGGCACCTAAAATGGTTTTTACAAAAAAATAGATTTGAAAGCAAACGGGTCAGAGCCCGAAAGTGGAGAGTATTTAAAATAGCAAGTGTTTTAATAACATTAAAATAATGAATGCAAAATACATGTTAGGACGTGCACTCACATGAAATACTCACCTCTCGACTAATTGTGCACTCCTAACGTATCATACTCATCTAAGTGATATACGTAACTAACCAAAACGTAATAAGTTCTACCCCTTACTACTCGATTCTCATTATGCATTCTAGCGTTATCAACTAAATAGAGGGCGTTACTTAAACTCGGATTCTCAATTATTAGCAATACAATTCTCTACCGGTTATCCCGTTATAACTTCTCAAAATATTACCATAATTATACTCATAATACTTAACATGAAAGTTCTCATTATTTAAGTGTATATTATTCACGTCATAAATATACAATACAAGCACCCCGAGACTAGCTACGGTGCACACATACTCTGATATCCATCCCGGTACATCATGTACATAAGGATCACGCATTCTGAATCTCTCAGGAATCGTACTCAAATAATAGCAAATCACAAAACAATGGAGGCGAACACAGTCACATCACATGGGTCACGCACATACCTACGCTCCCACGATCAGCAGACTTATTAACTTCCCAATAAGTCCTTCTCTGACCTATGTTCTCGAGGTACCAATCTAAATTCGGGCAACACAAGGATTAGAGGGCCCTAAGCGAACGTAAACCTCCCGTGATAGCAAGTATGGTAGGTATGTCATACACATGAAATCATATACATATACTAAGTATGCATGCATCTTAGAAATCACCATAATTTTTTTGTGGTACACTTCTCATTCTCGTACCGACATATAATGTTACACAATTTACATATTCCCGGTTAATATAATTATTTAAGCCGTCAATAATTCTCGCATCGTAATAGTCACTCACGTCCTATTCCACAACTTCCATTCAATTTAAATTACACTTCTATGTTTTACTCCTCTATATATCCCAAATGTCCCTACCATAACAATTTATCATCAAGGGAATGTTATCTCTACAATTAAATAAGGTTACGGAACACGCGAAATCAAAACAGGCCAAAAAGCCTAAACTGTCAGCTCGTTAGAAGTCTCGTTCGAACGAGGCTGTTCGAACGAGAGTTCGTTCGAACGAAGTGGGACTTATAACGAGATCTCGTTCGAATGAACATCCCTCTCATTAGAAGTCAAACTGTCAACTCGTTAGAAGCTCGTTCGAACGAGCTCGTTCGAACGACCTGGTCAGGTCTTCTAACGAGAGGCCAGTTTCGAGCCCAAATTTTCCCAAATTCGTTTTTCCAACTTTTCTTCACCTCTAATCACATTCAAACATCAATACAACAATTGTTCAAGGTTTCTAATCATTCCTAAACATACTTAGGTCATATAATAACATGTTTATGGGGTTAATTCATCCTAATCATCACCCAATTATCAAGTCTCTACATTTTTCCCCAATCTCAAGAACATGAACCCTAGAAATTTGTAAGATCATCAATGGTCATAATTAAATCCTTTTTTGTTTCATACAAGATATATTATCATCAGAATAATCACCTAAATACAATTCTACATGCGATTCCTCATCAAAATGTAAGTTTCTAATTCCAATTTAATGGGTTTTCATCAATCTCCCAAAAGCAATGAAATTTTCAGAAATGTCTAAGCATGGAAGAAACATTCAATGCAATTAATGTAATTAAACCACTTGCCTCTGATATATCTTTGAATTTGATGTTGAAGATTGAATTGTTCTCTCTCTCTCTGCAGAATTTCTCCTCTCTCTCTCTCTACAACTTCTTCTCTAAAGATGACAATGGTGGCTAGAGGTTGTCTTAGGAAACCCTAAACCTATTTCCAATAACTCCCGTAGCCCATTAAGTCAATTAGTGTAGTTAGTGGGTTTAGTGGTTAAAGGTTAAGTCATATTTTAATTCCTAATTTTCGTGGGTTTTAATTACCAAAATTCGAAAATTACCAAACTACCCTTACACGTTGCCGGTATGGCCTAAAAATGCCCTGGGACCCAAACTAAACGCCTGGCTAGTGTTTTCTGACTATTTCGACCCTTCCGGACGCATTGGCAGACTCAAAATGACCATACGGTTAATAGAAATAAAATTCACTTTTCAATTAAAATAAATATATTCCTGACGCGACTGTCACACGCGTCTCAACAAAGTTTCCCGAATTGCCGTATATCAATCTCACGACAATTTGATAATTCAATATTCATATATAGCCATATATACTCATTAAAATCAAATACCAACTCGCATCTCGCTAGTATTTTAATCCGGATTAATTTCCAATTAATACACATTTAATTCAATTAATCCCATAGATAAATATCACAAAAATACGGGGTATTACAACCGTTTAATAAATTTTTAATTCCATTCCATAAATCATCATTTAACTAACTAGTTAGTTGTAATTATCCATGTTTAATGGGGCACATCTGTATTTTTAATAAGTTCTTTACTTTCCCAAACCTGGTTCCACTAACTCACTTCTACTCATAAAATTATCACAACCAAAAATCCTAGGCCCAATACCCATATCAAATGAATTATTAATCTTATCCCCTAAATAATTACTTAACCACTTTTTATTTGTAATTACTGTCGATGTAATGTGGACCCGACATTCCATAATCATTAATGGTAATTTCCCCTTTTTAACTCATACACAATAATACAATCCAACTCGAGAACCAACCAATTCTCATTTACTCAAACCAAACCCAGGCCCATACGTAGAAGGAGTAACCTGCCAAACAACCATTAGTGATGCTCGAACGAGGGACATGGTCGTTCGAGCGACTTGACACGTCGTTCGAATGAGATCAAACCTCATTCGAACAACCCCTTGTCCCTTTCACATATTCTTCCTCATTTGTGTTACATCCCAAAATCAATCTTTCACAACCAAGAACACCATATACGAAACCTATAAATTTTATGATTACAGTTGCATATACAGTCCCACTAAGGATACTAAAATTCCCAGATTTTAACGATTCAAAGTCCCCAAATTTTCAACCAGGTTTGTGTCATAATAAGGAGCATTTATTAAGGAATCTATATCCACATTTCAATCCATTAATGAACAATAAATTTTTTTACATTGATTATTCAATTACCCCCAAATAACCATCAAAACTTAAGGAATTCTAACCTTTTTATTTTGATTTATGATTGAACCACTCTATATCTTTGACTCATTTGTGTCTATATTATATTGGTTCTCATCTAGTTTGGAAATAGTGACAAAATTGAGTCATACCCTCTCAAACCAAAGAATCTTAAGACTCTTTATTTTGAATTCCTCTTCCTCTCATCCCTTTCTCAAGGTTGTGTTGATTTAAGTTTTTCTTTTCAAAACTAGTGAACCGATACCTTAAATAACTCGTTCATACTGTTTTACACATCTTGTGTTAAATATTTGTTTTAAGAAAAGAGTTTCTTCAACAAACTGTTCGGAGCCATTTAGATAGTTTAATCTTGAATTAAATGACTTAAGTGGTAATTTTTCAATGATACCTAAATTTATGGGAAAAATCTATATAAAAAATCAGTCTTCTACATGTATTTTTCATCATCAAATTAAACCCATTAAGCCCTAAATCCCAGAAATCTATTGTGAACAAATATGATGCATTGAGAAATAAATTGGAAACACAATTTAAGCAAGAGAATTATTGCCTGAAATTCTGTAGAAGAATTTCTCTTGAAGCTCCCTTGATTTTCCCCTCTGTTCTTCCTCTTTTATTACCTTTTTGGTATTTCTCCTATTTTCTCCCGGGGCTACTAATCTAGGTTTTCTCTAATGACAGCGGGGGAGTGATTTACACCCACTTAAATACTTAATTATAAGGCCAATCCCGAGTTGATCCTATAACCCAACTTCTAGACCCTCAAATGGGTCTGAACCCATATACCAACGAGCACAAAAACTCATATACCAATGACTCGGGATCATTTCTAAATATTTAAAACACTAAATCGAGTCTATAACGCTCCCAAAACGCGTTACAATTTTTTTTTATTTAAGTTAAACATTTCATTATGTTAAAATGACACACGTCGAAAAATTTATTTATGTTATTTTATTTTTCACTCGCAAGCCCATTAGGTCCAGTTGAGTTTTATCTTTATGTAATCATGAATATTGTTTATATAGAATTAAAATTTTACTCATCTAATTTTAAATTCGTTCGATTTAATTTATTCCCAAATTAATATTAAATCAACAAATTTAAATTAGCCAAAATATTTTCATCTAAGATTACGGGGTATTACACTTTCCTCCCTTTACAACGAAATTCCGTCCTCTAAATTCTCTAAATCCCAACCTTATGTTTTAAACCTCATTATTAATCCAAGTTTTACACTCAATTAGTCCGTACCCATATCATATGCGATAAACGTAAAGGCTCAACCATGGCTGTCATAACATCACTTGGGTGTTCATATATTCCACATTATATGTACATACGCATAACATTGACAAAGATGGATGGCACATATACATCTAATTGGTACCATTCATACCAATCATATCCATATACCACCATGTATGTACATGAGAAACAAAAATAATGATCTCAGTATCTGGCTTCCCTCAACTCTCGACTTTTACCAATTTCGTGCGTGGGACATCTCACAAGCGAACTCCAAAACAAGGAACCATACCAATACACTATTGTATGGCTTTATCAGTTATTCATGTCAATCGGCCCAAGATCAAACGAAAAAAAATAATCATGAACGTGTCAGGTAATAATATTGATTTTAACATTTGTTCATTGTTAAATAAAGTCTCATATCGCCGAAGGGATACACTGAATCCTAATAAAATTTCCCATTTACTTATGATAATAATCATAACCGAAAATGTACTACGATTTAATATCTCTTAGCTCCTGACCATTGCTACTTTCATGCATGGGACGTCTTGCAAGAGAAATCCAAATAAGGAACCCTTTCGATACACGACTATATAACATTATCAGTCCCTGAGATTTGTCAGTCCTGGACCCATTTCTATGACGCTCTCAATAAATTCACAAGGCTCTCCAGACCCTATAGTCTCCCATTTATCCTTATTTAAAACTCAATTTGTCACAATTTCCTTTAGTATTTTCCGCCGTGAAAATAAAATTTAATGCTAACTAGTCACACCACATTCGACTATTACTTTTAATTATTTCTGTAAAAATTAATGCAACCCTATGGTTTAAGTCCTCCTGAGGTAAATTTCCATATCCTTACACACGTGGAATTATAGGTGCATGTCCCTCAACTCGCGAGTCAAACAATATAAATCATTTCAAAAAAATGGAGTCTACCCTCCCCAATGTGCAAACGAGATATTCTCTACTAAGGAGTATTGTACACTAGTACTAAACTAAGCATGTCCTACAAAAAGAAAAGAATTAGGGATCGTACATCACTATCTATGCTAGTGTCAGTCCCTCTCATGATGCGAGATGATACATGTTCCCGTACTGCAGTTGTGGCTGCTGTCCCTGAGGTGGAACGAGTAGTGCTGGCATGGCTAGCACTGTTTCCACTAACTGTACCTGCAGCGGTCAACATTCCCCCGGGGTACTTGGTGTCCCCGTTGTCCCCCTAACTCATGTGCCTCTCGATTCCCCTAAGGGAACCTCCTGGTTAAATGGCCCTTCTCACCACAAAGATAATAATTGCCCTAGAACTGGTGCCTGTCTAGCTGTAGCCCCTGTTGGCCCTGATTTTGATGCCCTTCGCCCTAGTGGCCTCTCTCTATTGTTAGCACTTCTTGCCCTGGCCCTATCGGCCTTATCTATTCCAATTATTGAGACCCCTACATCTCTTATGTTTCTCTGAAGGTTGAGGTCCCCAACATTGATGGGCCTCCTAGTTGTTTCTCCCATTCGCCCAACTCTGCTGGTTGGATGTCTCGGAGTGGTGTCTCTTCTCCCCTTTATGTTTTTGAAAAGCCCTATAATCCATTCAGTACCTGCTTATATGTGGTGAAATTCGGGTTCCCTAAAAGTGACTATATGATGTTTCTGGCCGCCCTTGACACAAACATCTTTATTTTCCTCTTCTCTGTGCTCACATACTCATTAGCAAAATAATAAGGAGCAGTAAACTCTTCCCCGTATTCTGCCACAGGAAGACTCCCCTTCATAAGGTGCATGAACTTCTTCTGCATCTTTGTTTGCATTGTCTGAGAATAGTTCTTTCCCTCGAATTTCTCCCAAAACTCATTTATGGTAAGACTGTCTCGACAATCGTCGTAATCGCCTACGACCATTGGAGTGCATCCCCCACCAATCAAAATGACACTAGCATCTACTTCTGTACGGGTGTGCACTCTATCATCCTTAAGTGTCACGAAATCTCCTTCTGCTACCCACTCTCCATAATAATATCTGAACCGCCCATAAACTATTGCGGTTGGCCTTTAGTGAAGGCCTCTCTTGCCCCATAACACATGTATCCTGATGCATGTGCTAGTATAGCCACCTGTTGAGGTGGTGGCTTCTGAAGTGCCTGTGGAGGTTGAAAATACTGAAGTATGGTTGCCATAGACATAGAGACCGCCCGAGACACGATGGTGGCTAAATCAGCATGGTTAATAAGTTGTAGGGCATATGGTGGCTCCGAGTGGGCCTCCTCATCCCCAAGTGGAAGAACGAATCGCCTAGGTTTGCCACTACGTCCATTTGTAATCTGAAAGAAAACAAGATTCGTATAAGTAACTAATCGTATAAAATATAACGATTCCACAACACAGGGATCTACATCAAAGAACGCAATGCAGAACATAACGAGCTCAAACACATATCCTAAGAACCATAGAACCCTTCTCTAATACCAACAGTAACAACCCCCATTTTCTCATGTAAAGGCTGGCCAGGAACGATACGCCGAAGATGGGGCTTGCTCATTAATTAAGACCATTCTCAGCACAACGTGATAAAAAATATTTTTAGTTAGAAAGGTCGATACTTTAAACTTTATGAATATCTCACTGACAATAATTAAACTCAACAAAAACAAACTAAAATGATAAATTTAACATCAAGTAAATATCACAACTCCAGCAAAATGTAAATAAATAAATAAATCTTGGGCTTATGCCCTTACAATTTTCCCAAATAAAATAACTAAGCCTTAGAAGAAAAGCACCTAGGCTGGAGTCAATAATCTGAAAATCTTCTAAGCACCGAAAGAACGCAAAGCTGGGACCAACAATAATCGTGCTACCCTTTGTAAAAATAACCTGGGGTGAAGATTTATAATTTGGGTCAGAGCCGAGGTGTGCAAAAATTAACTTAATTAATTTATGATGCAATAATACAGTTAATGCACAAAAACTATTCCCCCTTAGTCACTTACATGCATATAACACCTCACCCCTCATCTAAGTGTGATATGTTCCGCATCCCAAAAGTCCGAAAATAATACAATGACTACCAGCAAAATTAATAAAATGGTTAAATGATTTAAGTGTGCCGACTACATTTTACTAATAAATCCCGTATTATCCCAGTCTCATAATTTTCACAGACATGGCATAAACATCTGTTATGAATTAAAGAATCAGAATTGGAATTTATGTCCACATTCTTAGACATTTATATTTATCTCATATAAAGTCTGGGTAATTATATATATATCTCCTTTATGTACATATATGGCAGACAAGGGCATCTGCCATTGGTGTTTAATTCGTTCTCAATCGAAAAGTCCAGAAGAATTACTTATCCTAAGTGGACATCACAAAACACATAAAAGTTGGGGGTGGTCCCTTCACAGGACACCTGTACACGGCCTATACCCAGAGGTGATACTGGAATGGTCGGCACCAAGGCCAACCTATCATGGGTGGAGTCTCCACATAGTACCTATATGGCCAACACATCGTCAATCCCGCCCATTCCAACGTGTGGTACACAGTCCGAATACGAAAACTCTCGAGTCGGTAGGATGGTCCACTGGTATCTTCATACAAATAATAGTACATATTATTATTCGATATAATATATATAGGTAATTACACGATAAGAATCATTACAATCCAACCAAAGTTTAAATTTCCCATTTATTAATAATGTATTGTCTAATAAATTATTAACTCCATTTCAAAAATCATTATTTAACTAACTAGTTAGTTGTAATTATCCTTGTTTAATGGGGCACACCCGTATTTTTTATAAGTTCTTTATTTTCCCAAACCCGGTTCCACTAACTCACTTGGACTCATAAAATTCTCACAACTAAAAATCCCAGGACAAATACCCATATCAAATAAATTAGTAATCTTATCCCATAAATAATTACATAACCACATTTTATTTGTAATTACTATCGATTTAATTTTGGCACGACATTCCTTAATCACTAATTGTAATTTCCCCTTTTTAACTCATACACAATAATATAATCCAAGTCCAAAACTAACCCATTCTCATTCACTCAAACCAAGCCCAGGCCCGTACGTAGAAGGAGTAACTTGCCAAAGAGCCTTTATCGTCGCTCAAACGAGGGGCGTGGTCGTTTGAGCGAGTTCACATGTCGTTCGAACGATATCCAACCTCATTCGAACGACCCCTTGCCTCTTTCACGTCTTCTTCTTCATTTTTGTTTCTTCCCAGAATCAATTTTTTCACAACCTAGAATAGCATACACGAAACCCATAAATTTTATGATTATAGTTGCATATACAACCCCACAAAGGATACTAAAATTCCGAGATTTTAATGATTCAAAGTCCCCAAATTTCCAACTAGAATCGTGTCACAATAAGGAGCATTTATTAGGGAACCTACATCCATATTTCAACCCATTAATGAATAATAAAAATTTGTACATTGATTATTCAATTAACGCCAAATAACCATCAAAACTTAACATATTCTAACCTTAATATTTTGATTTATGATACCTAAAATTATGGGACAAATCTACATAAGAAATCGATGCTCTACATGTATTGTTCATCATCAAATTTAAAACATTAATCCCTAAATCTCAGAATTCGATAGGGGATAAAGATGATGCATTGAGAAATAAATTGGAAACATAAATTAATCAAGAGAATTATTGCCTTAAAATCTATAGGAAGAATTTCTCTTGAATCTCCCTTGATTTTCCCCTTTGTTCTTCCCTTTTTTGTATTTCTCCTATTTTCTCTCGTTGCTGCTAATATAGGTTTTCTCTAATGACAGTGGGGGAGTGGTTTACCCTCACTTAAACACTTAATTAGATGGCTAATCCCGAGTTGAGCCTATAATCCAACTTCTGGACCCTCATATGGGTCCGACCCCATATCCCAACTAGCGCAAAATCTCCCCAACTCATATGACCCGAGACCATTTCTAAATAGTTAAAACACTAAACCAAGTCTGTAACGCTTCCCAAAATACGCCCCAATTATTTTATTTCACTTAGACATTGCATTCTGTTAAAAAGATACACGTCGATAAATTTATATATGTGATTTTTTTTTCCTCGCAAGCCCATTATGTCCAGTCGAGTTTTATCTTTATATAATCATGAATAATTTTGAACTTAAAATTAAATTTTTACTCGTCTAAATTTAAATTCTACCGATTTAATTTATTCCCAAATTAATATTAAATCAACAAATTTAAATTAACCTAAATATTTTAATATAAAATTACGGGGTATTACATTCTCCTCTCCATACAATGGAATTATATCCTCGAAATTCGCTAAATCCCAACCTTATGTTTTAAACCGCTATATTAATCCAAGATTTACACTCAATTAGTCAATACCCATATCATATGTGATAAAAGAAAAGGCTCAACCATGGCTGTCATAACATCACTGACGTGTTCATATATTCCACATTATATGTTCATACACGTAACATTGAGAAAGATGGATGACACATATACATCTAGTTGGTACCATTCATACCAATCATATCCATACACCAAATATACCACCATATATGTACATGAGAAAGAAAAATAATGATCTTAGTATCCGGCTTCCCTCAACTACCGACTTTTTCCAATTTCGTGCGTGGGACGTCTCGCAAGAGAAATCCAAAACAAGGAACCATCCCAATAAACTATTGTATGGATTTTTTACTTATTCATATCCATCGGCCCAAGATTAAAAGAAAAAAATAAATGTGAATGCGTGCAGTAATAATATAGATTTTAACTTTTGCCCATTTTTAACTAAACTCTCGTATCGCCAACGGGATACACTAAATCCCAATAAATTTTCACATTTAATTATTCTAAGAATCATAATAAAAAAGTCCTACGGTCTAATATCTCTCAGCTCGCGACCTTTGCTACTTTCATGCGTGGGATGTCTCTCAAGACAAATCCAAACAAGGAACCCTTCCGATACACTACTATATAGCATTATCGCTCCGTGAGATCCGTCAGTCCAGGACCCATGCCTATAACGTTCTCAAAATAATTCAAAAGGTTTTCCAGACCCTATAGTCGCCCATTTATCCATATTTCAAACTCAAGGTGTCACAATTTCCTTTAGTATTTTCCGTCGTGAAAATAAAATTTAATGTTAACTAGTCATACCACATTCGACGATTACTTTTAATTATTTCCGTAAACTCAATGCAACCCTATGGTTTAAGTCCTCCTGAGGTAAATTTCCAAACCCTTACACACGTGGCATTATAGGTGCATGTCCCTCAACTCGCAAGTCAAACAATACAAAGCGTTTAAAAAATGGAGTATATCCTCCCCAATGTGCAAACGAAATATCATCTACTAAGGAGTACTGTGCAATTGTACTAAACTAATCATGTCCTCCAAAAAGAGATTAATTAGGGATCACATCATCACTGTCTATGCTTGTGTCGGTCCCTCTCCTGATGCTTACACTCGCCTGTACTGAAGCTACGACTACTATCCCAGCGTGGCTAGCACTATTTCCACTGACTGTACCTATAGTGATTGGCACACCCCCGGGGTACTTGGTGTCCCCGTTTTCCCCTAACTCATGTGCCGCTGGATTCCCCTGAGGGCATCTCCTGGGGAACTGGCCCTTCTCCCCACAAATATAACAATTTCCATGGAACTTGTGCCTATCTAGCTGTAGCCCTTGTTGGCCTTGATTTTGATGCACTTCGCCCTAGTGGCCTCTCTGTTATTAGCCCTACTGGCCTTGGCCCTATCTATTCTCATTATTGGGACCCCTATATCTCTTGTGCTGGTCTGAAGATTGAGGACCCCAATATTGCTGGGCCTCCTAGTTTTTTCTCTTATTTGCCCTACTCTACTAGTTGGAGGTCTCAAAGCGGTGTCTGTTCCCCCCCTTATCTCTTTGAAATGCCATATAATCCTGATAATGCAGTAAAGCAACATTCACAACCTGGTTATATGTGGTGAAGGTCGGGTTCCCCAAAAGTGACTATCTAATGTGTCTGGCCATCCTTGACACAAACTTCTTTATTTTCCTTTGCTCTGTGCTCACATCCTCCTTAGCAAAGTAATAAGGAGCGGTAAACTCTTCCTTGTATTCTGACATAGGAAGACTCCCCTTCTTAAGGTCCATGAACTTCTTCTGCATCTTTTTTTGCATTGTCTTAGGATAGTACTTCCCCTCAAATTTCTCCCAAAACTCATTTATGGTAAGACTACCCCTCTCGGAAACTGTCGTAATTGCCTCCGACCATTGGAGTACGACACCCACCAATCGAAATAATGCTAACACATATTTTTTTACGGGTGTGAACTCTACCATCCTTAAGTGTCATTGAATGTCCTTCTACCACCTACTCGCCACTAGAATATCTGAATTGCCCGTAAAATGCGGCGATGGGCCTTTAGTGAAGGCCTCTCTTCCCCATCCCACATGTAACCTGGTGCATGTGTTGGTATTGCCTCCTATTGTGGTGGTGGATGCTGAGGTGCCTATGGCGGTAGAAAGTACTGAAGCATGGCTACCATAGCCATGAAGACCACCTAAGACACGATGGTGGCTTTATCAGCATGGGTAATAAGTTGTGGGGCATGTGGTGGCTCTGGGTGAGCCTCCTCTTCCCCAACTGGTGTAACCAATCACCTCGGTCTGCCCCTATGTCCATTTGCCATATGAAAGGAAACAAGGTTCGCATAAGTAACTGATCGTATAAAATACAATGATTCCTCAACATAAGGCTCTACATCAAAGAACGCAACGCACAACGTAACGAGATCAAACACATATCATAAGGACCTTACAACCGTGCTCTGATACGGATAGTAACAACCCCCACTTTCTCATGTGAATGTTGGCCAGGCACGATTTGCCGAAGATGGGGCTTGTCAATCAATTAATACCATTCTCAACACAACGTGATAAAAAATATTATTAATATGAAATGCTGATACTTTAAACTTTATGAATATCTCACTGACAATAATCAAACTCAATCAAAACCACCTAAAATATTCAATTTTACATCAAGTAAATATCACAACTCCAACATAATGTAAATAAATAAATCTTGGGCTTATGCCCTTACAATATTTTCCAAATAAAATAACTAAGCTCTGGAAGAAAAGCACCTAGGCTAGAGTCAATAACCTAGAAATCTGCTAAGAACCGACATAATGCAAAGTTGGGACCAGCAACAATCCTGCTACCCGTTTCTAAAAATAACCTGGGGCGGATATTTTTAATTTAGGTTAGAGCCGAGGTGTGCAAGAATTAATTTAATTAATTTACGATGCAATAATAAATTAATGCACAATAACTATTCCCCATTCGTCACTTACATGCATATAACACCTTACCCCTCATCTAAGTGTGATATGTTTCACATCCCAAAAGTTAGCAAATAATACTACGACTACGAGTCAAAATTAATTAAATGGTTAAATGATTTAAGTTTACCGAAAATTGTGTATTATCCCGGTCTCATAATTTTCGCATAAATCGCATAAACATCTATTATGAATTAAAGAATCAGATTTTAATTTGTGTCCATATTCTTAGACATTTTAGTTTATCTCATATAAAGTCTGGGTAATTAGGATATCTACCGTTGGTGTTTAATTCGTGCTCTATCGACAAGTCTAGAGGAATTCCTTATCCTAAGCGGACATCACAGAACACACAGAAGTTGGGGACGGTCCCTTCGCAGGACACCTTTATATTGCCCGAACGCTCAAACCCATGAGCCGATTTGATGGTCCACTTGTATGTCCACATAAATAATAGTACATATTAGTATTCAATATAATATGTATAGGTAATTACACCATAAGTACCATTAAAAGTCCAACCAAAGTTTAAATTTCCCATTTATTAATAATGTACAGTCTAAAAAATTTTTAATTCCATTTCAAAAATATTATTTAACCAACTAGTTAGTTGTAATTACCCTTGTTTAATGGGGCACGTCTGTATTTTTATAAGTTCTTTATTTTCCCAAACCCGGTTCCACTAACTCACTTGGACTCAAAAAATTCTCACAACCAAAATTTCTGGACCAATACTAATATCAGATAAATTATTAGTCTTATCCAATATGTAATTACAAAACCACTTGTTATTTGTAATTACTATCGATTAAACATGGGCACGACATTCCTTAATTACTAATAGTAATTTCCCCTTTTTAACTCATAAATAATAATACAATCCAAGTCGAAAACCAATCCATTCTCATTTACTCAAACCAAGCCCAGGCCCATACGTAGAAGGAGTAACTTGCCAAAGAGCCTTTAGCATCGCTCGAACGAGGGGCGTGGTTGTTCGAGCGAGTTCACATGTCGTTCTAACGAGATCCAACCTCGTTCGAACGACCCCTTGCCTCTTTCACGTCTTCTTCCTCATTTTTGTTACTTCCCATAATCAATTTTTCACAACCTAGAATAGCATACACGAAACCCATAAATTTTATGATTACATATGCATATACAACCCCATAAAGGATACTAAAATTCCTAGATTTTAACGATTCAAAGTCCCTAAATTTCCAACTAGGTTCGTGTCACAATAAAGAGCATTAATTAGGGAATCTACATCCATATTTCAACCCATTAATGAACAATAAGAATTTCTACATTGATTATTCAATTAACGCCAAATAACCATCAAAACTTAACGAATTCTAACCTTAATATTTTGATTTACGATATTTAAAACTATGGGACAAATCTACATAAGAAATCAATGCTCTACATGTATTGTTCATCATCAAATTAAAAACATTTAAGTACTAAATCCCAGAATTCTCTAGGGAACAAAGATGATGCATTGAGAAATAAATTGGAAACACAAATTAAGCAAGGGAATTCTTGCCTTAAAATCTATAGGAAGAATTTCTCTTGAATTTCCCTTGATTTTCCCCTTTGTTCTTCCTGTTTTCTTCCCTTTTGGGGATTTCTCATATTTTCTCCCCTGGCTGCTAATCTCAGTTTTCTCTAGTGATAGTGGGGGAGTGGTTTACCCCTACTTAAACACTTAATTAGAAGGAAAATCTCGAGTTGGGCCTATTACCCAACGTTTAGACCCTCAAATGGGCCCGACCCAAATCCCAACTAGCCCCAAAACTCTCCAACTCATATACCTATGACCCGGGATCATTTCTAAATATTTAAAATACTAAATTGAGTATCTAATGCTTCCCAAAATGCGTCCCAAAATGAGTCCCAATTTTTTTTTATTTCACTTAGTCATTTTTATGTGACTTTATTTTTTTCACCTAAGCCCATTATGTCCAGTTGAGTTCTATCTTTATGTTATCATGAATAATTGTTTATTTAAGACTAAAAAATTTAGTCATCTAAATTTATATTAATCTGATTTAATTTATTATTAAATTAATATTAAATGAACGAATTTAAATTTGCCGAAATATTTTATTCTAAAATTACGGGCTATTACAATATTCTACAAAAAAGTGTCAACCAAAAAAATTGAGGGGCTCTTACTATTATGTCCGTTAAAGTCGGAAATGGAAGATTGTGTCTTTCCTTTATTAAGGCAATGATACCTTCTTTCCATTAATTAACTATTCACACTAACGGCCCATTTGATTATGTATTCAGAAAACTCGATTTAAATGATTTTTTGAATATAGTTTTGAAATTCAGTTTTTTGTGTTTACAATTATTGGTGCGCGTTTGGTAAAAATTTGACAAAAATGACAAACCTGTGTGTGTGTGTGTGTGTGTGTGTGTGTGTATTATTCCACAAATTAATAATACATGTATAAAATTATAAATAAGTATCATGCATCTGTTGATAATATTATTTAACATGTGGATTGTAGTATATTATATAATTTAATATATAAATATACGTAATTTTGGGTACATGAACATATATATTTTTCATTTATAAGAATTTACATTCATATTAATGTATTATGTACGTATGTTATTTATTAAGGTAAAATGCATTAAAATATTAAGAATGAATAATTCTGAGCAGAAAAAAAAGTTATAAAATTCATTTGTGCTATTTTCTGAGAAACTTGATTATAACATAGAAATATTATAATTTCGTGTTTAAAAACAGGTTGTCAAACGCAAATTTTTATCATAATTATATTAAAACGCAAAAAAAAAAAGAATTATAGTTGCAAACCAAGTAGGCCCTAAAGTACAATCTTTCCCTTTATAAAACTTAAGACGATATAACAACAAAATAAACATGTATTTTATCGTCGTGGTGACTCATAGCACCACAAAAATCAAACATACTTCACTACCATGTGTTCTATGATGCAATGCATTGACAACATTGTATGTCAAATTCGAGTTCCACTAAATGAAAATATATAGTCCTCCACAAACATTAACTAGTGTTCTCGTATCATAATCAACTCTAATTATTCTACATAGATATAAAAGGCTCTTAGGATTGTTAAATCAGGCTAAACATATCTAATATCATGTTTATGCCAAAAAATACTCTCAAAGAAGGTTTAGAGTCAGTGGAACAAAGGGGGTTCCCTACACACGATTTTGACCATAATTTCTGCCATTTGTTATGAGAGCTTGGGACCAACGAAAGGGATCGGGTTCCCTATAGTGAACTGACCTACAATTGTGCAAAAATGGGTCATTAAAGTGGGGTATTTGGAAAAAAGATCAATTCCACTATTTATGTGGGGTAACCTATAATGTAGAGTTTCACTACAAGAAATTGCACCATTTGTAACAATATTTAGCAACATAGTCCAGTTTTGTTGCTAAAAGTAATCCTTCCGCAATAAAATATCTTTCTTGTTGCCAAAAGATAATCTGACATTTTAATTTTGACAACAGAAAATAAATTTTGTTGCCAAAAAATAAAATTTTAGACGGGAAAACCTAAAATAAAGTAGAATATTTATTTAAAGTTTTGGAAACATCCAATTGTGTTGCAAGATGTCATATTCCTTTCGGCGACAAAGGCTCGTGTTGCAAAACAATGGGCAACTTTCGGTAGAAAAAATAAATGTGATGCCAAATATATTTTAATTTATTGTGTATATTTAGAAAAATTAAAACTCCCAAATAAACAACCCTACCCCCCAACTCTCTCTCTCTGGATCTCTCTTTAGCATCACAGTCAAATTTTGTTGCAAAAAATAATCCTTCAGTGACAAAATATCCTTCTTGTTGCCAAAAGATAATCTTACATTTTACTTTTGACAACATAAAATAAATTTTGTTTCCCAGAAATAAAATTTTAGACGAGAACAACTTAAATAAAGTAGGAAATTTGTTTAAAGTTTTGGCAACATCCAATTATGCTGCGAGATATAATATTACTTTCGGTGACAAAGGCTCGTGTTGCAAAACAATGGGAAACTTTCGGTAGAAAAAAAATGTTATGCCAAATATATTTTAATTTATTTTGTATACTTAGAAAAATTAAAACTCCCAAATAAACAACCCTAACCCCCAACTCTCTCTCTCTCTCTCTCTCTCCCTCTCCTTCTTTCCTGACATCCTTTTCACCCGTACTCTCTCTCGATCTCTCGATGCTCCACCTCCACCCTCAGGAAAATCACCCCCTTATCTTCCCCTCACTCTTCCTCTCGTCGTGGAACGACCTTCTCAGGCACACACATCACGACATCTCTCACTTTATCTCTCTCTATCCCCCCCGCCTCTCTCTCTCTCTCTCTCTCTCTCTCTCTCTCTCTCTCTCCCTCTCTCAGTCTCTCGCTTTCAAACACACACAAACGCATATACACACACAAACAAATGTACAGTCGTTCTAGGTTTGGGGTTAGGGTTCACCACACGTGCACAATATATATATTGCAATCTTTTTTTTATTTCTTACATTTTATTCTTAAGATGTTTCAATGAGGAGCTCTAGGGTTCATTATTGGATCATTTTGTTCCCAAATCACACTCTCACGGGTTTTCTTTGAGATTTAATTTCTCGATATATGCATTGGTTACTTCCCAGATCGAAGTTTTAGAATTGGTTTGGTTTACCAAACCGATAGGTGTGTTTGGTGTTTTCGAATAAAATGAGATTATATGATATTTTTTGCTAGTTCTTGTAATTTATGACATGGATATCTCCAATTTGACTATCAAATGTTTGACAAAATATAAATGAGGCACTCTGTTTTCTGCCCTGAAGTGATTGAGAAGTATATAATGAGTTTCTGCAAATTCCAATTCGAGAAAGGCCTAAAAAATTTTGATTTGAGAAAGTCACCATCCATTTTGATTCGTGATGTTTGATCCTCTCTGATTACCCCTAATGTCCATGTGTATTGTGGTTCCCGGCGATGACTCTGATATTAGCTATTTGTAAGTGCAAGGATGATGTTAAAAGTAAGGTTCATGTTGTGATTGACAAATTTGCTAAACATGGGCTTCGGTCTTTGGCTATGGCCAGATAGGTTTTCGAGTGTCAATGGGATGATTTTACTATTTTTCTATTTAAAGGGATACGCAACTATTTTTTTTTATTAAATATATACATGTTCACAAGAAGTACCCGAGAAGACAAAAGATAATCCTGGGGCAATAGCATCTTGTTGGTTTGTTGCCTTTATTTTATCCACCCAGGCATGATAGTCCTGAAACTATCCAAAGAGCTCATCATCTTGGTGTAAATGTAAAGATGATTATTGGTAATATATAATTAAATATTCTTCTTCTTTTGTCTCTCGTGTTTTTCCTTATATTTGACCACATACATTAGGTCATCAACTTGCTATTGCTAAGGAAATAAAAGAATTATCTCAAGTATTTGACCATCTATAATCTTTCGTTACTTGCTTCTTCTTCTTTTTTCTCTCGTATTATTCCCCCAATTCTTTTGCATTATCTCAGGCATTCAGAATTTGAAAAAAGGTAAAGTCTTGTTATCATGGAAAAATTTTACTTTTATTACTTGTGTGAGTTATTTGTGGCAAAAGAGTGGTTTCACATGGTTGATAGTTTTATATAGTGGCTTGCAACTTAACTATTTCATTCTTATCCCCTGCTTAAGGTTATCAATATATGAGTTGTCTTTCTCAGATAAAAATAATATGTACATCTTACTGATTATGTATATATAATCATGATGTAACATATAGATTAAGGGAATTGTTAAATTCACCTACCACATACGCATCTTGGCCCCATTTTAAAAAATGTGTAACTCATCTCATCATTACTTACAAATTAAATACAATTCAACCATTGAGGAAGCAAAGATAGACTTTGAACAAATTCATTTTGCAACTAAGTGAAGGAATCATGGAAAGGAAGCAGAGATTTTAGGTTTGGAGCTTTGTAAATTGTGGGACAATCACCTCAGGGATCCTAATATGCTTATTTGTTTCATAAATGCAGCCATACATGTCGTCTAGTTGTGTATTCTACTAGGGTGCTTCAATTGATCTTTTACATAAAGATAGATGTGTTTCATATATTATGCTTGTCTTGCTAATCGATTAGATATGTATCTAAGAAGTTTGTTAGCTTATATTATTAAAATGGAGTTAATTTTATCAAATAGTTACACTGGATCAAAGTACACATTTTTTTGGTACATTTAGATTTTTAGGGGATATGGTTTTGATGTCTTTTTGATAATGGTTATGTGACATTTTCTTCTTACTACACTTTATAGATTTATAAGATGAATTTGATGGACAGGATCACCTTGTGACCTCGCAATGACTTAGAAGGCTAATGCAGCTTAAGTCCAATTATACTTGTTGTTCCCTCAATTATAATGTTTGTCCCATTACAATGTTAGCAGAATCAATTATAGAACATTATTTTTTTATTTCTAGCTTTGCTTGTAGGCATATTCGGCATTGAATTATTCCGGGTAAATAAATAACTTAGATTTTACCGCTTATCCACTCGATTTATATTGCTTAATGACATTGGTTCATTATACTAGAAAATGAACTTCTCATCCTATAAAGCAGTCTTATTTAGATGTTTAGAACTCAAATACTTTTATGGCGAACAAATGAATAGAATTTTTCTTAAAAAAAATTACAATGGAAAGGTGATAATTCATTCATATAAGTGCCTAATTATTTATTTATCGTATTCATGTGACATTTTATAGATGTCCCATACACCATATCTGGGCATTTTAATATAACTTATATTGAACTTGCCCTTAAAGTATAGACACTATATCACAGAACAAAATCACTAGTGAAACTTTCTCATTCTTGCTTTATCTTCCCTTCTCCTTCTTTTAATCAACCTTGTATCTCTTTTGACTATTTTATCTATAAATAAAATACAAATTCTTCATCTAAAAAGGGAAATTTATCTGTTTTTATACGAAAACAAAATTTATACTTTACCTTTATAAGCATTGATTGACTTTGGACTTTTGTTGCCCCTAAAGCTTGTTTGGTTCCAATGTTTGTTTTGGTTATTTTGTTGGTTAGGGTGTCGCACCACATGGGATGACTTGTGAACTAGAAAGTCTTTTAATTGCATGGTTATGTTGTAGGCTAGTTGCGCGTTGTTCTCTAGCCTCGTGAGGGTATGCTCGATCTGTTACTGTATCTATTTCTTTTTTCCTTTATACGACTTCATTTACCTAAAAATAGTCGCACACACACACATACGCAAACATAGAGTTTTACGCACACACGCACACACACACAGATATACACACACACACACACACATATGGTGAGGGTTGGGGTAGATATGTATACACACAGAAATCAAAATTATACACTTTCACATCTACTGACCAATTGTCTTTGTGATTTCAGCAGGAAGACCTCGACAAACACCATTTTTTTCATTTGCTTTGGTTCAAATCATTTATTTTTACCAGGTATCTCCCCTTTTTAGTTTATTTTTAAGGTTTTGGGCATCTGTATTGGTATATTTGGGTATGCATATTTATAGATATTCGGGTTTTTCCGTCTGTAATGGGAGACACACCCGAACCCAATTTGAATTTGATTCGAACATACACGAATTTGAAAATTGGTCATTGGTTGGTGAAAATGTAAAACAATTTATAAACATACTGAAAAATGCACAAACACCTCATACATGATCAAAGTATATTTTATAAACAACCCTTGTAATCAAGGGTCTCACGGAATCAATCGTCGTTCTAAATTTTAAACTTCTAAGAATAAAACTTTAGAATTAGGGGTTGTAGCATTAAAAATTAATATAAGAACAAACTTATCTGAAAAGAGGCTGAAACACCTCACATGGGATCAAAGTATCTTGTGGAAACAACCCTTGAGTAATGCGACTCACGAGTTGGAACTTTGACAAAAATTTGAGTCTTCGTAGTGTTAAAGCTTGAAAATTAACACTGGTCAATGAAAATATAAAACAACTTGTAAGAGGGTAGTCCCCTTGTATCCTGGGAGTGTGGTAATACTAGTTGAGGTGTAACCCCTATAGGTATGGTGATAAATGATTACCTGTAAAAAAATTTAATGAACACAAGTAAACACACAATATTATATTTGATCAACACTCATATTGAACTCATAATACACTCATGTATAACTCAAACAATAATAAACGAAACTCAGAAGTAACTTAGTAAGAGGGAAAGAGGAGTAAACACCCTAGATACACCTTGGCAAGCAGCCAAACACACCAACGACTCCTGAAAGATCTCTAATCAGGTATTCAAAGCTTAAAAATAAATGACAATGGTGGGTGAGTAAGAGTTCTTGTTTGTAATAACTTCTACCTAGTATATTCTCTCTCTCGCCAATAAATCACTAGAAAAACCACACCCCTCTCATAGGTGATTAAGGTCCATAAATAGCCCCCACACAAAACCCAAGATGCCTTAGTCCCTTACATCAATAAGTAAACGTCCCCCATGATTTAAATCACATATAATAAAAACTTGATGGATTAGTCAACTCTATGTAATAAACATTAAATGCCAAGGCATGCCTTTTTCCTAACCACTGTGCACCAGAGGACTGTCACCACAAATGTGGCTCACCAAACCGTCTGACACCCCTAATACCATAGTGGTTTACTCGAGTATGAATTGGACAGTGTTTAGTTGGCTAGTGACATCACCTACAGTAGATGTGACATTAGATAGAAGGTTGTTTGGTTCGAAAATCAGCATACGATGGAACTCAAGGTTGCTCCGTACAAGTTTCTATAGTGAAAGGTCTCTTAGTGTTTTACTAGGTGCATCTAAGGTGGTCGGGACAAGCCCCAACGATGCCTCACTTCTCAATCCTCTAAACCAAGTCCCTTTGAAGTTTCCATAACGAGGTCATTCAATAGAGCATGAAAGCTCTCCCAGGCCCTGCCATGCCTATTTTCTCGTAGTACCGTTTGACCTCACACTGATAAGTTATCATCATTACATCATTACAAACGTTACATATCATAGTCAATATAAATAAAAGTTACAGCCTGATTAAATAAGAACATAAATACACTGAGCTACATCACTGAGTTGCCTCCCTAGTTCCTTCTCTTGAGTCTTTCAGGATATTTTAGGAATCTTCATATAATTTGGGGATGGTCTTCAGGCCCCCCCTACACAACTGATAAACATATCAAAAAGTGGTCCCACACACATCATACACGATTAAAATAACTTTTACAAACAATCCGCATAGTCACGAGTCTCGTGGATTCATATGTCGTTCAGAATTTCAAACCTCTATGTATAAAACTTAATAATTGGGGTTTGAAGCATGAAAACTTAGGATAAGAGCAAAACGATTCTAAAATAGGCACAAACACCTCACATGGGATCAAAGAAACTTGTGAAAATTACCCATATAGTTATTCGACTCAGTGGTTGAAACTTTGATCCAAATCTAATTATTCTTAGTGTCAATGCCTGAAAATTGAGCTTTGGTGGACAAAAATTAAAAATAACAATCAAACCTTACAAAAAGAGACAAAAACACCCCATACATGATCAAAGTAACTTGTACAAATAACTTGTGTAGCCACGAGTCTCATGGATTTACATGTCATTCGAAATTTCAAACGTTTAACTATGAAACTTTTGAATTGGGGTTGGTGCGCGAAAACTTAGGATATGAGAAAAATTATCCGAAAAGAGGCAGAAACAACTCAGGAGGGATCAAAGTAACTTATGGAAACAACTCGTGTAGTAATGCGACTCACGGGTTAGAACTTTGACCAAAATATAAGTTTTCTTACTGTTAAATCTTAAAAATTGATATTGGTGGATGAAAACGTAAAACAACTTATAAACATACCAAAAAGAGGTACACACGCCTCATACATGATCCAATAACTTGTACAAATAACCGGTGTAGTCACGAGTCTCGTGGATTCACATGTTGTTCAAAATTTCAAACTTCTCAGTATAAACCTTTAGAATTAGGGGTTGGGGCATGAAAGCTTAGGATAAGAGAAAAATGACTCTAAAAGAGGAAGAAACACCTCATATGGGACCAAAATAACTTGCAGAAATAACCCCGTTTAGTCATGGGTTGGAACTTTTATCAAAATTTGAGTATTCTTAGTGTTAAAACTTAAAAATTGAGCTTTGGTGGACGAAAACCTAACACAACAATAAAATATTATGGAAGGAGGCAAAAACACCTCGTACGTGATCAAAGTAACTTGTAGAAACAATTCGTCTAGTCACGACTCTCATAGATTGACATGCCGTTCGAAATTTAAAACTTTTATTTATAAAACATTAGATAACCATGTAATAAAAGATTTTGTTAATAAAAAAAATATCACATTAGATAAACATTTAAATACAAATATGATTACTATAAAGTGCATTATTAAGATCTCCAATAGTAAATTGTTTTGATATTTGTTTCCTGAAGGAGATTGCAATATGTAAAAATGGCACCCCAAGCTATAATATATACTTTGGCACCTAATATGGACCCATAAGAGGCACAAACACCTTATACGGGACAAATTTAACTCGTAGGAGCTGATCGCGTAGTCACGGGGCTCATGGTTTGTGTATAGGATGTAAATTTGCCAAAAGTTAGACTTAGGAATAAAAACATTCCGTCAAAGGGTGAAAACGTAAAACAGTCACAACACGATCCCGTAAGAGGCATGGACACCTCGCATAAGACCAACGTAGCACGTAGGAACCGACCACGTAGTCATAGGACATTCGGTTTTGTTCGACTTAAATTTGTAAAAAATTAGACTACGCGATAAAAACAGATCGTCAATGGTTGAAAACATAAAATAGCCACAAAATAGTCTTGTAAGAGGCACGAACAACTCGCACAAGATCAATGTCACTCGTTGAAACTTATCATGTAGTCATGGCACTCTTGGTTTAAGTATATGATGTAAATTTTTCAAAAGTTTGACTTAGGCATAAAAACATGTCGTCAATGTAAAACAACCACAAAATGGTCTCGTGAGAGGTATGAACACCTCGTACGGGACCAATGTAACTCATAGGAACCGATCGCATAGTCAGGGGACTCCCGATTTGAGTGTATGATGTAAATTTTCCAAACATTAGACTTAGGCATAAAAATATGTCGTCAACGGGTGAAAACGTAAAACCACAAAAAAAACCTCCCGTAAGAGGCACAAACACCTTGTACGGGACCAATGTAACACATAGAAATTGACCTTGTAGTCTCAAGGCTCCCGATTTTAATATACGACGTAAATTTACAAAAAGTTAGACTTAAGCATAAACACATGCCGTCAAATGGTGAAAATGTAAAACAACCATAATACGGTCCCGTAAGAGGCACGCACATCTCGTAAAAGACCAATGTAACTTGTAGGAACCTTAGCATAGTCGCAAGACTCCTGATTTAAGTGTACGATGTAAAATTGCTAAATAATAGACCTAAGCCTAAAATTATTCCGTCAAAGCGTGAAAACATAAACCGACCACAAAATGGTCCTGTAAGAGGAAGAATACCTCGCACGTGACCAATGTAACTTGTAGGAACCGACCATATAGTCATGGGTATTTCAGTTTAAGTATATAATGTAAATTTGTAAAAAAGTTAGACTTAGGCCTAAAACATGCCTAAAATGAGTAAAAACAAAAAATAACAAAAATGTACCGTAAGAGGCACGAACACCTCGTACGGGACCAATGTAACTCGTAGGAACCGATAACATAGTCACGTGACTAACGGTTTGAGTATATGATGTCAATTTACAAAGAGTTAGACTTAGGCATTGGCAACATCCCGTCAAAGGGTGAAAACGTAAAATAATCATAAAATGGTTTCGTAAGAGGCACGAGCATCCTCGTACGGGACCAATGTAACTCGTAGGAATCGATCGCTTAGTCATGGGACTCATGGTTTGAGTATACGTCGTAAGTGTATTTATGATATCTTCTTTATTTTATTACTACGTTTGATTACTGATATTTTTTTGTGTGTGTTACATATATTACATTTGAAGGTATGTGGTTATACGGATATGGAGGTGCTCGATATGTATCTACTTGGATAATTATTTTATTTTATGTCATGATATTCAATTTTTACTTTGTTACATGAAATGGGATTGTTTGGTGATATTATGAATGGTCTATTATATTTTTACACTTATATTATGTTTATGGCAGTGCGGTCTTGTGTATAGCAGTAGATTTTTTTTTAATGTTAAGAAAATAGTGGTGATTTTGCCAGATTTTTTTAATTGTTATGATATGCAATATTCTTTAGCAATTTAGTTGCGGAGGATATAATTTTTGAGTTTATATATGCAAAATCGGTGGAAGGGATATATTGTTTTTTTTTCATTTTGGCTTTTCTTGTTAGGTTTGTTTTAATGTTCAAATAGTTTCGATTTAACGAATAAACAAAAGAAACTCTGTCGAAAGTTTTTGAAATTAAATAGTATTTTAAATTGATACGACATACATGCATTTGAAAATTGTGTATTGGTGGATGAAAACATTAAACAACAAATAAACATATCGTAATGAGGCACATACACATAAATGATCGAAGTAACTTGTACGAACCCATGTAGTTATTTTTTTGTACCTTATATAGGTCGATGATGGATTTTTCTTGGATTTTTTATATTCGTGGTGGTTTGGAGTTGCAGTTTCTTTTTGTGTATTAGAACCATATTGTCGTCATCATTTTAGTTTAAACGATTTTTTTTAACATTTTTGATGTGTTAATGTATTAGGCTAGATCATGTTTACATTTTGTAATGTGTTAGGATTTGTTATGTACTTATTTGGGAGGCATTTCTTTTGTACCATTATACTTAGATTGTGACGAAATATTATTTTGTAATTCATATTTATGAGATTTGGTTGAAAATTGCGGCACTTTGTATTACGCATGATTGTGTGAAAATGCGCAATGTGATTTTGAATTATAAGTTTTCAGGTTTTATGTTGTGTGAGTTTTGATGAAAAATGCACATGTTTAAACTTGCTTCCCATTATGAAAAAATAATAGGTAATAAATAAAAATATAGTACTTTTGGCGACACAAATTTTTGTAGCCAAATGTCATTCTCTACATGCTAAAAGATATACTTTTGGCAACATAAGAGTCATGATGCTAAAGGTATAACATTTGACAACACAAGAGTTGTGTTGCGAAAGGTGTGGCTTTTGGCAACAAAATAAATGTGTTGCCGAAAGTTGTTTATATATCATTTGCCTTACATTCTGCAACATAATATGTGTCGCTAAAAGGTTTCTTTTTGGAAACATAATATTTTGTCGCCGTTGAGTCACATTTGGCAACATAAATAATATTTTAATTATAAATTTAACAAATTATAAAATACCTTTGCCAATATAATTGCGTGTTACCAAAAGTATACCTACGGAAACACAACCATGTTGTGTTGCCAAAGACATTCCCAGACAGACTTTGGGCAATAAGTTGGCAAGACAAAGGATTTTTTTGCCAATTCCTATTGGCGACACAAAAAGTTGGTCAATGACCGTGACAACAAAAGTTGTCACCCCCACAATTGTCACGGTCATTGATCTTGATAAGTTCAACTTGTCAAGGTTAATGACCATGATAATTCGGCAGATTTGGTGTAGTGAAAAGCCTTGCCTAATAAACCATAGGCTAAAACCAAAACAGATCCAAACTAACAGAGAGTAATAAATCACATACAATCTGAAAAGAAAAAAAATAAAACTATGAGCGACATGCTCGAAATAAATTGATATGAATCCCTACAATAGGAATAGAAAAATAGATGCGTCTGTCCAAATCCTGCAACATCCACATATGGTGCACCTGCGAATCCCTGGAATGAAGTCACACCTGGCGTCCCAGTGGGTGGACACCTAAATTGTTTTGAAAATATTTGATAGCAAGGGTTAGAACGAAAATATTTTGAAAATATTTAGTAAATGATTAACTTACAGTAATTAAAATGCATGAATGCTCTCCATATTTAAGTTAGTGTCGCACTCTCTTAAGGACTTACTCACCCCTCTACAATTGTGCACACCTAATGTTACTTTTTATAATCCTCTAATTATACTACCCCGTCTAACTATCATGGTTATAAATTCTCCTTTCAACCACCCTACTCAAACCCGAGTATGCTTAAGATGTGATTTGTAAGTTGTTAATCACATTAACTTAGTTAATCATTTTTCCTTTTTAAATCCATATAACATTCACACCCGTTATATAATTAAATATAACCCACTTCATGTATGTCATTACTTGTATATAACTATTTATCCCATTATATATGTAAAACCATATTGCAACATTCACACATATGTTGAATATGTAATAGCCCATCCTCCCGAGTAATAACTCACCAGATGTATTCTCTAATGTGCTATCAACCCAGGCTACTCAGTCCCACTTGGAGTCCCGAGAGAACTATGGTCCTCCGAATTCGAACATAAATAATAAATAAAATGGAGGTGGTCATATCCCCCCGAGTATGAGGACATCATCACAATACCCCACCTCTATAATTGGACGTTAGGACCTGGGGATATACTCGTCCTACTTCTCAAGCTAGGGGATTCACCCACATTGCACAACCTCCCTTGATAGCAGTAGAGTATATAATTTAAATAAATATCTAATCAGTGATATTTATAAGCACACAATATATATATACTATCACACAGCGTATATATATATATATATATATATATATATATATATATATATATATATATATATATATATATATATATATATATATATATATAATTTATTCCTGGCTTTACTATGTACAAATATCGTAGCACTAGACCAAAAATCCCGAGTCTATAGTCTGACTCTAATCTAATTAATTAATTGCACTTTAATTAATTATCTTCAAGTAGTGTCGCTCAACTACACTACCAGGACATTTTTCCTCGGTTCAAAATTAATACTTAAGAATTATTATCACAAAATTTATCCATAATGTGTCACCCACATCGCACCCCGTAATCAAATTATATTCCCCATAATTGTGAGGAAATTTATTTTTATATTTATTTTTTCCTAAATAATTTCTTTGAAATTTAATTCTTAAATAAATCGCCCTTATATATTAAAACTGGCCGACCTGGCAAAATCCTGGGACCGTCGATCGATCAATCGATCAGATACCCTTCTTCCCCGAGTTGTCTGTCTCCTCCATTGTTAAGCCAACCAAGCTTTTAGTTGCACTCTCAGTATCCTCCGATCATAATAAACAATATTAACACATGAAAACACGTTCTAATCACCCTAGAAACCTTAATTCATAAACTAATTTTTATGAATTCCAACGTTTTCCATATTTGGGTTTTATTCGGGTTTCAAACATCCACTAAAATTTTACATCTCTATTGTCTTAAATTTAACATCGATTCTTACTAGACTTAATATACGATTCATACTCTTACATTCTGAAATCATAAAACATAATTAATTTCACCCTTAATCTCATCAAAGTATTTCATTCACCGAAAATCCAATTTCACCGAAATACCCGCCCGAAAATGGATTTATGGTACACTCACTACAATATGAATTGATTATCACAATTAAAAATCACATCAAGTTAACCACTTGCGTTTGGGTTCGTAGAGTCTGATCCTTTGAGGTAGAGAAAGGTTTGATGAAGAACACCTAATTTTTTCCGTGTTTTGTCTCCAAAAAGATCCCCAATTGCTCTTCCAATTGATCCCTCTAGCTTTATCTCAAACTCTTAGGTTTAGGTTTGTGTTTTTGTACCGTTCAACACTTCTTAGATTTAGGTGTAACACACGAATCCCGTTTTTAGTGTAATGCACCAAGCCCAAGTGACCCAAACACTCCCGTGTGGGCCCAATTATGCCTAAAAATGTCCCGAGACCCATTTACTACCACTGGGCACTCTTTTTCAACTATCTCGGCCCATTCGGACTTAACTGTACTCTCAGAATTGACATCCAAATTAATTTATTAAAAGTTCATATCTCACACCCAACTAAGTCTATAACCGACTCTGGGCTGAGATAAATAAGTATCACATCATTAATACACGTTATGATGTAAATAAATAATTACTATTTACTTAGTAATTCAATTTCATAAATATTAAACATTTACTCTCCGATTAATAGTTAAATAAATATTACCATAATTAATTCAATTAAATTATGACACGCAAGTAATTTAAATTCTACCCGAATTAATTAAGTATTTAAATGCACATAAATACGGGGTGTTATAGTGTATAAGGTGGAAAACCTAACTCGAGAAGTAAAGATTCTAACTAAATAATTTCAGTAGTGGCATCCACCATTATTTTGTATTCTACTTTCGTGGAGTATCGTGGGACAATTTCATGCTTGTTGGATTATGAGGACATCAAATTAGAGCCCAAGAAAATTGCATACCGACTATTAGATTTACGATCGTCGACACATACTACCCAGTGAGAGTTAGTGAAGGATTCGATTTCAAGTATATGGTTAAGAATCAAAAGATGGGTTTAACAAGAGTCCAATGCATATTAGCGGGTTGATAGATATTCGGGAGAAGATGTGGACTTAAGAATATATATTTTAACTCGGAGGGAAATGGCTTAAGTTCCAAAGTAGGAAGAGATTCGGGAGAAGATGTGGACTTTGATGAAGAATTAGAGATCGTGGAATCATTTGGACGAACGTCGAAATGATTATCCATTGAGTGAATAGCCATAAGGATGAGATATTCAAATTGATTATCCCACTTATTAATGTGCAGGAATGGTGTGGGATCTAATAAGGCATTAAGGTCGTCGGTGGAGGAATAAATCTTAAAATCAGACTCAAAATGAGCCAAACATTGTTGAAGATGATCCTCGAAGTACTGTTGATCCAATATATCATGAACCGGTGAGTCAATCAAACACACCTCCTCAACACACTCAACATCGCCTTTTTGTTACATAAGGTGGAAAATATTGACATCAACGATCATGTTTCCAAAACAATTTTTCATGTAACCGTCACGAAATTTGATGATTGTATTGGTTGTGGCCAAGAAGGGGATGACCCAATATGATAGTAACATTAAGTGGGTCGGCTGTTGGGGTGCCCAACATGATGAAATCAACAAGGTAGTAAATTTTTGGACACATTTATGAAAACTTCTTCAACCATTTCTTTAGGAATTTTCATGGAACGATCGGCTACTTGAAGAGTAACTAGTGTGGGTTTTATGAGTTGTAACCCAAACTCAAGATAGAGTGAGTACGATAACAAAATGACACTAGTTTTGCGTTCAAGTAAGGCATGAATAGTGTAATTTTCTCCTAACATGCAAGAGATAGTTAGAGGACCGGCGTACTTATAATTCACTAAATTCTGATGAATAAAATACATTTCTTGCTCAGTGACAAAAACGCCACGAGGAACATTTGTTCGTTTCTTGGCAGTGCATATGTCCCTTAAGAATTTGGCATATGATGTGATGTTAATGTTAACATTCTGAAAAACATGTTTGATCTAATCAAATTGGTGATACTTCATTTTGAGATCTAATCCACAAGGAAATAGTGTTTTGGTCATGTAGACGGTGGTTTTCTCATTAGGCTTTTAATCAGACTTTCCTATGAATGTCTTGGATTGATGAACCTTAGGGACACATCCTATTGGACTTTTCGTGGTGGGCTACGTTTGAACATCTTTGGGCACATCAAAATCATTGTCAATCTATTTACGGGATCTTAGAGTGGTCATTGTTTTCATGCCTTCTTAGTATGTGAGTTGGATGGATGTAGATTCAACCACATAAGTCGACTCTTTGACATTACCCTTACAGTTAACAATAAGTTGTGGAAGAAAATTTTGAAGGAATGGAAGGATTTATCAAGATACAGGGAGTTTCCAGTGCGGAGAGTTAATAGGGTGGGGTTCTAAAAGGATGAATAAGGCAAGAATCACTCCCTTCAAGATCAGTTTCATAAAATGTTCAGCTTAGGAGGGGATAAAGACATGATGGCTACAAATGTTATGGTTCTCATTAGGGATCATGTGGTGTGAAATCCTAAGTTCATAAGATGATTGTAGAACTGGGAGACTAGAGAGGATAAGGATTTTTTATTGGCTAGGGTAGGCTCCCCGACCGTCGAATGAGGAAGATAAGATGAGTTGGTCGGCTAGTGGTTAGGGGGAATTCACGGGGAAAGGTTACTATTACATTTTGATGGTTTAAGGGATCTTCAAGTCTCCATTACTATGGAAATAAATATGGAAATATAAGGATCCCCCTAAAGTGATGTTCTTTTATTGGATTGCGGTGAAGCATGCTATTCTGACGACGAAGGGCTTACAGGGGAGGAGACACTTAATGGCTAGTCGATGTTGCTTGTGTAAGAAGGCGGAAGAGACGACTAATAATATACTTTTGCATTTTTAGGTGTCGAGAGGTCTTTAGAAAGTCTTCTTGTATACGATTCAAATTATGTGGGTGATGCCCAAGTTAGTGAGGGAGTTGTTACATGTATGCTCCACCCAAGGGGTGGAAAGCTGTGAGAAAAGTTTGACAATTTGTGCCATTTTGTATTTTTTTTAATGATCTGGTAGGAGAGAAATGCGATGTGTTTTAAATGTTTAAAAATGGATTCGTCTTGATTCGTTGCTTGTTCGTGTGTACGTTGTTGAGGTATTATAAGGAGAGACATTACATGAGTTCGCCTAGTTTTCGGACTTTGGGGACGAGTTGCATAGAGTATTGTAGTTCTTTTTGTTTGTCTGAGCATTGGCCATTATCGGTTCCTTTTTGTTGATTTAGTCTATACTACATGTATTCAGGTTATGCCCCTTAGCGGATAGTTTTAAGGATTACAATTACTTATCATAAAAACTTATATATACACACACACACACAGGAATTACTTTTAGTTTTTTTTAACACATGAGTTTAAAATCCCAAAATACCCATCTAAAAAGTCACATGCAATGGGCATGATCCGCTTTTTATCCAAAAATTAACGGTGTTAACAGTAGGGGATTATTTGTAGTGTCTGGATTGAAAAGTAAGAATGAGATAAAGTTCAGTGGGGAAAGCATAATTAATCCTATAATTTAACTATAATTCAAAAAAAAATCTAACTAATAAAAAACGTGCGTTTAACTGAATTATTTTTCCGAGTGACATTTATTTAAATTTTCTTGATTCATTTTCGCATTGTTCTTTTAGCGCCAAAACTCTTTTACTATAATTGGTGAATATTTTTTACTGTTGTTGAACGACAGTTGTAAATCGAATGCAATCTATATAAATGGTTACTTTTAATTTTTTTTTTTTATTATTATTATTATTATTATTATTTTGTATTTCCAACTATAAAGTAATGATTCAAATCAAGTAAAACTTTTTATATATTTTCATATAAATATTACTGTAACAACCCGCTCCAAATAATAACGGGTGGACAGCCCTATACTATAATAAATTAGGTATCTCAGATGGTACAGTCTCAACATCAACATACAAAACACTATAATATAAGGCTAACTACCCGAAATCATTAAGTGCGAATTGTCAAAATTTAAAACTTTTACATTTAACAACAACAACAAAACCAGTAATGCACATAACCAGCAATATACATCTAACTATGATGAGTGAAATGTGCATACCCAATAATATGAAAGAGTACAATACACTGTACAACAAAAATCTCAACAATGAAATACCCGAATATGCTGTCGGGTAACAAATAATACAATAATCTGAGAAATGAAATAAGAAAGTGTTAATCCACAACACTTGAATACTAACTCAATATACAACTGAATCCTGATCTAGATATACAAGAATAGGAATCGACTAAAGCAAAGTGCCACAACAATCCGCTACTGCTACAGCTCCACAAATCCTGAATGGATAACATCAAAGGCGTCCTTGCGGAGGAACACCTGAAGTAATACAATATATAAACATGGAGGAGGAGATATAAACGGGTCAGAGCCCGAGTTTTGAAAAACATTTTTATCGCAAGTGTATCAAAATGCATAATAATTATAAATGCATTATTACATGATTTAGTTGGAATCGATCTCTCCATAAAAACCATCTCACCTCTCAACTAAAGCGCGCAGTAAGCGTATGCACGTGATCTCCAAATGGATGCCCGATTCTATTTAGGTAAGAGGATTCTAGCTTAAACCCAAAAGAAGTATTTAAGTGAAACCGTCTAACCTATCACAATATACATCTGTTTCCGCAATTTATAAGTTATATACATTAACTTTAATGTACTAATTTTAATCATATTTATAACGTTCATTTGTTGAACATATAAAGTTACATGATCCAATCATGTCCACATCATCACAATACATCAACAATCTCATTTACTAGAATTTTTGTATTCTAGTGATGCCCTTATAAGGCATGAAACCATATATATAATTATTATAATAATTATATATGAGTTATTAGCGTCATGAATATTAAAGACTAAACTCCTCTCGATTTTCAACACGGCACTGCGTTTTGTGCGTGGGACGTCTCGCCGAGGTGAAATCCAAACAAGTAACCACCCCGTTACACTACTCCTAACCGTATTAATCCTCGAGGCTCATTATGCCCTCAATTCATGATGCATGTAACCCAAATTATTTCCAATTTTAATTTATGAATATTCCCAATTCTCAACAGTACACGGCGTTTCATGCGTGGGACGTCTCGCCGAGGCGAAATCCAAACAAGGAACCCACCCGATTACACTACTCCTGGCACTGTCGATTGTCGGGATAGGTGATATATATATAAATGAATATGAGCATTAAGGACTAAACTTATCCCCAAGTTCCAACATTACATTGCGGTTCGTGCGTGGTACGTCTCGCCGAGGCGAAATCCAAACAAGGAACCCCCCCGATACACTAATCCTGGCAATGTAGGTCATTGAGGTCCATTATGCCCTTGATACCTAAGTACAAACACAAACAATAATAACCATCCAACCGAACTATAACTCGAAGGACGCAGGCTCACATGCTATCATCTTCTAGCAGCCCATATACGTAGCAAACTGGGGCCACCTGGTGGGGTTCAACGACACCCACCTCGTGATCTACTCACGCACACAACGTCCCGGGAAGTGGTCATAGTTCCTAACCGGCAAGTGAGAGCGACACATACCCACGACCTCTCACTCCCAAAATAAATAAATGTATATATCATAAATGTCATTTGTTGACCACAAAGGACGACTATGACCTGGGGATATCCACACCCTGCGTTATTTGTCAGGATTCTCACCCTCTACGCACGAAACTTCCCACTGATAGCAAGGAGGGGGTATGCTTAACATGTATATACACCATCATATAAGGTATACATACATCCCACATAAATAAATATATACCATTATATAAGGTATACCTGCAACAACATATTCATTTTCATTATACGCTCATAGGCGCGATATGATTAACATCATTGTTTAGTATATCTCTCTCATGATACACCAATCGTCAATACTTACACATTTACCCCACTTAGTATATGCTATACTAATTCTCGCTTAAAGCTCTCATGTCGCTTCTAGTATGAATTGTCTTTTAATTCAATTTAAGTTAAGGATATTTTATATCCTAATGCACCTCAATTAGAATTTCTCATTGTGTGAGATATCTCCCAAATTAATCATCAATAAGGATATTTCTATATCCGTATGCACATCAAATAGCATTTATGATTCTCCATCCATTTTAGGGTTCAATTCAGTTTATGAACCTTTTTAAAGTTATCCCATTTGGGATTGGATTCTAAAATCCATTATCTCTAAATTTGTCTCATTTATTCATATAATTGTAATTATCATCCCCAAGTCGAATCTCCAAATCAAGGTGGGCTTCCCCACTTAGAATATACCAAAATCTTTAATCGGTAATCCTTAACTTTAATGAATATGACTCCCATGATTTTGTACGATGGAAACCCTCTAAAAGTCTCCAAAACATACTCCAAATGTCTCATATAGAGGCCCCAAATCGATATCCTCGAACAAAAAGGGATGGAATTCTCCTTAGAAAACATCTCCAAAAATTCCCCTGTTTTCGAATCGATTCGGCCTAGGAAAGCGAATCGATTCGGCCCATCTGGATCGATTCTTTCCAATAGACCTGGGAGTCTGCTACATGCCGAATCGATTCGCAAGGGGTGAATCAATTCGGCCCTAAAGACCTGGGCAATCTACAATAGAACGAATCGATTCGGTAGGGGCGAATCGATTCGGCAAGTGCAGCAAGCTACGAAATGGGTTGTTTTCTTCTTAACCCAAATTACCCAAAAATCATTTTAATCATCTTCCAACTATTTTGGTCCAACCCAATCACAAATACAACATTTATATTCATCCAAGAGCACATATAAACCAATTTCTAACCTTAAAATTCATTTACACACTACAAATCTAAGGTTTTTCCCAAAAGTTAGGTTTTAACAATTTAAACCTAAAACCAAAAATTCAATCCACCAATCATGCAATAATTGGTACACAACAATTATTTAGCAAGTTTAATCACTTTCCTCGGGTTCGTAGGGTCTGAATCCGCCTTGAGATCGCGTATTGGCCGGAAGAATCCTCTTTTTCTTTCTTTTCCCCTTCCTTTTCTTCTTCTTTCTTTCTCTCTTCTTTCTTCTATTTCTCTCTTTTGGGAGAATTGTTTCTCCCGTAGTCTTAATAAGCCTAAATCCCAAAATACACATCTTTAAATGGTAATACACACTTTAAATGACTCAGTGACTTTAATTCGAGTCAAACGGTCCTAATTTATTTCGGAACCTAAATAGACCCCAAGTACAGTCGTTTCGACTTTCTTGACCCTTTCGAAAACGATGGTACCCTCAGAATTTCCATTCGAGACACTTTCTAACGACTCCAAATTTTGACCTCAAGTGCCAATTTAATTATTTTTCTAATAAAATATTATTTATTTCTCCCTAAATAAATAAATTGTTGTCTCCAAGACCTCGGGTTGTTACAAATTTCCCCACTTACAAAAATTTCGTCCTCGAAATTTAGCTAAGACTAATTCTCCAAAGCTCAACTACTTCTAATCTACCCATACTCACTAATCCTATCTCTAAACTTCTAACTTCCCACGACGAATTTATTTTATTTTTAGTTAATTATGAGTTATATACAACCAATTTCCACAACTAGGGCGCCCATACACCCTTTATATTCGAGTTAGCACTCGTACCAATCATAATGAGGCTTTATTTGCGTCCAAAGTTCCACAATTCCATCAATATAGAATATATTAACATTTTAAGGATAGAAAAATTTGAATGGTCCAAAGAAACAACTCCTCTCAATTCTTGACAATCGCCACTTTCGTGCGGGGGACGTCTCGCAAAAGCGAAATCCAAACAAGGAACCCTCCCAATACACTACTGTGTGGCGACGTCGGGGATTGATAGTTTGTTAAATCCGGACTAGAGTTTGAAAATATTTTAGTGGAAAATTTATTTTGAAAGGGGCCCGAAAGCCGATAAAAATTTTATTTTAAAAACGGTATATATATTATAATATAACATAAAGTGGCTTATGTCCAACACAAGGTCTTTTTAGATCATCATCTATATAACATGTAGCTCACAAATATTATCATACTCATGAGCTAAATATTTACCTGCGTCCCATCAAACCACAATGTCAACTATCAAACATAAACAACATCTCACATCATTTCAATATATAGCCTTTAATAAGGCACATCCATATCTGGAATAAAAAATCATAATAGCCTATCATGACTATATAAAAAGTAGCTTTTATCATAACTACTTATCACCATAACCCTTTTTACATTTACTACAAGGTTTAAGGCTCTTTTTGAGCACCTTGAAAAATCATCTATTCTTTTACAAAATCATAGAACAAGAGCCTATTTTGCTCAAAATTCCCCTTAGGGTCATTACATACATAATAGGGCTATATCACTACCCATTCACAATATCACCCATACGATATTCCAAAACTTTACATATTAATTATCCTATTTATAAAGGAAAATTAATTTGCATCATTCATCTCTAATCTGATTGCCCATCCTCATCAATGGGCTCCCAAACATAGTCCCCCAGTCTAAAACGACCTCGAATATGCTGTAGGGGTTGCACTTCCAAATTTTCATCAAAACGTGGTCCTTTACCTCTTTTAGGACAATCACTCTTTTTATGACCTATTTCTTTACAAAAAAACACTTACCCATAAATCCTTTCTGCCCACTCGCATTACTGGCACTCTCCTTGCCAAACTCACTTGATGAACTCGAATCTCCAAAGTTCTTACTCTCTTGCAAACAAAAGAAATATTCTTGACACTTTAATAGTGCCACATTCACTACTTCATTGAAAGTCATTATCTTAGGACTCTCTAACAAATGTTTTTGGATTTTCCAATCGAAACCTCGGACAAACTTCGATATACGTTTCTCTTCCGTATTTACCTCATTAGGTACTAATCTCGCCCATAGATAAAAATCTTCTTCATATTCTGCCACCATTCTATTTCCTTGAAAAATCCCCATATTTTGAGTCGGGGAAGGCAAATACCTTAGATCAAAAAGTTCCCAAAATGTTGCTATAGGCAAAGTATCTCTCTGTTCAGATGTGGTGACAGACTCCCACCATTGAAGAGCTGCACCCAATAACCTAAAGGTGACTAAAAATTGTTTCTGCACCTCACTACACTCAACCATACGAAGATGCCTCTGCATACAATCCTTCCATTGACTTGCAGCCATTGCATCAACTCCCCCTGCAAACTCGGGAGGACGCCCCTTACTAAAATCTTCCTCAACTCTCTCCCATAAAGGCAATCCTAAATGGGGTGGGGTTGCTCGAGCGGCAGATTGCTGAGCCATCGTAGAAACGGCAGCAGTGACCGCTTGTGCCACAATATTGGCAACATCATCCGTAGTCATGTTCCTTTGAGGCATTTGGGGTTGCCCTTTGTTTGCCCTGACTGAACGACCTCCCTTCAGTGGAATCTGAAACAAGAACAATTGTATCAGAACGCCTTTTAAATATTTCCGAATCACAGAAAGATATGGACGTATAAATGTAGCCGTCCTAGCAATAAGGCTCTATATCAAGAAAGCTTACGGAAGATCGTAGTAACACACACAGATCCTAAAGACACTAGAACCTGATGCTCTGATACCATTTGTAACATCCCGCTTGAAATAATAACAGGTGACCAGCCCTATACTATAATAAATCAGGTATCTCAGATGGTACAGTCTCAACATCAACATACAAAACACTATAATATAAGGCTAACTACCCGAAATCATTAGATGCGAATTGTCAAAATTTAAAACTTTTACATTTAACAACAATAACAAAACTAGTAATGCACATAACCAACAATATACATCTAACTATGATGAGTCAAATGTGCATACCCAATAATATGAAATAGTACAATACACTGTACAACAAAAATCTCAACAATGAAATACCCGAATATGTTGTCGGGTAACAGATAATACAATAATCTGAGAAATGAAATAAGAAAGTGTTAATCTACAACACTTGAATACTAACTCAATATACAACTGAATCCTGATCTAGATATACAAGGATAGGAATCGACTAAAGCAAAGTGCCACAACAGTCCGCTACTGCCACAGCTCCACAAATCCTGAATGGATAACATCAAAGGCGTCCTTGCGGAGGAACACCTGAAGTAATACAATATATATACATGGAGGAGGAGATATAAATGGGTCAGAGCCCGAGTTTTGAAAAACATTTTTATAGCAAGTGTATTAAAATGCATAATAATTATAAATTCATTATTACATGATTTAGTTGGAATCGAGCTCTCCATAAAAACCATCTCACCTCTCAACTAAAGTGCGCACTAAGCGTATGCACGTGATCTCCAAATGGATGCCCAATTCTATTTAGGTAAGCGCATTCTAGCTTAAACCCAAAAGCAGTATTTAAGTGAAACCGTCTAACCTATCACAATCTACATCTGTTTCCGCAATTTATAAGTTATATACATTAACTTTAATGTACTAATTTTAATCATCTTTATAATGTTCATTTGTTGAACATATAAATTTACATGATCCAATCATGTCCACATCATCACAATACATCAACAATCTCATTTACTAGAATTTTTGTATTCTAGTGATGCCCTTATAAGGCATGAAACCATATATATAAATTATTATAATAATTATATATGATTTATTAGCGTCATGAATATTAAAGACTAAACTCCTCTCGATTTTCAACACGGCACTGCATTTCGTGCGTGGGACGTCTCGCCGAGGCGAAATCCAAACAAGGAACCCCCCCGTTACACTACTCCTGACCGTATTAATCCTCGAGGCTCATTATGCCCTCAATTTATGATGCATGTAACCCAAATTATTTCCAATTTTAATTTATGAATATTCCTAATTCCCAACAGTACACGGCGTTTCATGCGTGGGACGTCTCGCCGAGGCAAAATCCAAACAAGGAACCCCCCTATTACACTACTCCTGGCACTGTCGAGTGTCGGGATTGGTGATATATATATAAATGAATATGAGCATTAAGGACTAAACTTACCCCCAAGTTCCAACATTACACTGCGGTTCGTGCGTGGGATGTCTCACCGAGGCGAAATCCAAACAAGGAACCCCCCCGATACACTAATCCTGGCAACGTAGGTCGTTGAGGTCCATTATGCCCTTGATACCCAAGTACAAACACAAACAATAATAACCATCCAACCGAGATATAACTCGAAGGACGCAGGCTCACATGCTATCATCTTCCAGCAACCCATATACGTAGCAAACTGGGGCCACCTGGTGGGGTTCAACGACACCCACCTCGTGATCTAGTCACGCACACAACGTCCCGGGAAGCGGTCATAGTTCCTAACCGGCAAGTGAGAGCGACACATACCCACGACCTCTCACTCCCAAAATAAATAAATGTATATATCATAAATGTCATTTGTTGACCACAAAGGACGACTATGACCTGGGGAATATCCACACCCTGCGTTATTTGTCAGGATTCTCACCCTCTACGCACGAAACTTCCCAATGATAGCAAGGAGGGGGTATGCTTAACATGTATATACACCATCATATAAGGTATACATACATCCAACATAAATAAAGATATACCATTATAGAAGGTATACCTGCAACAACATATTCATTTTCATTATACGCTCTTAGGCGCAATATGATTAACATCATTGTTTAGTATATCTCTCTCATGATACACCAATCGTCAATACTCACCCATTTACCCCACTTAGTATATGCTATACTAATTATCGCTTGAAGCTCTCATGTCGCTTCTAGTATGAATTGTCTTTAAATTCAATTTAAGTTAAGGATATTTTATATCCTAATGCACCTCAATTTGCATTTCTCATTGTGTGAGATATCTCCCAAATCAACCATCAATAAGGATATTTCTATATCCGTATCCACATCAAATAGCATTTATGATTCTCTATCCATTTTAGGGTTCAATTCAGTTTATGAACCTTTTTAAAGTTTTCCCATTTGGGATTGGATTCTAAAATCCATTATCTCTAAATTTGTCTCATTTATTCATATAATTGTAATTATCATCCCCAAGTCGAATCTCCAAATCAAGGTGGGCTTCCCCACTTAAAATATACCAAAATCTTTAATCGGTAATCCTTAACTTTAATGAATATGACTCCCATGATTTCGTACGATGGAAACCCTCTAAAAGTCTCCAAAACATAACCCAAATGTCTCATATAGAGGCCCCAAATCGATAAACTCGAATAAAAAGGGATGAAATTCTCCTTAGAAAACATCTCCAAAAATTCCCCTATTTCCGAATTGATTCGGCCTAGGAAAGCGAATCGATTCGGCCCATCCGAATCGATACGGTCCAATAGACCTGGGAGTCTGCTACATGCCGAATAGATTCACAAGGGGCAAATCGATTCGTCCCTAAAGACCTAGGCAATCTGCAACAGACCGAATCGATTTGGTAGGGGAGAATCGATTCGGCAAGTGCAGCAAGCTACGAAATGGGTTGTTTTCTTCTTAACCCAAATGTGGGTACCCCGATTTTATCACCATAAGGCCTGGACGAGTAGCCCCTCTTCAGCGGCCCAAAGCCCAGGCCCGTCACCTCTGGTACTCATCCATTTCCTCCACGATCCCGTGAAGAGAAGTTGTGGGGGAACACGATCCCATGTAAGGGAGATGGCTAATAAAGAGGAACCCATCACCCCCACTACTCCAACACACACATATATAAATTAAACCCTAAGTCCGGGGCAAAGGACAAGTTGTACTCTCTGTACTTATTCCTCAGAATATAGAGAAATAACACTGACTGAACCACCGTGGACATAGGCACTTCTTTGCTGAACCACGTATCTCCGTTGTTGTGTGATTGGCCTTTTATTTATCCTTTCTTGGTTGTTACCTCTTTCATATTTATTTGTGTTGCATAATAATTGTCACCACAATTGGCGCCGTCTGTGGGAAGCGTTTATCTTTCCTTGAGAAGAGCCCACGCCAAGAAAAATCTAAGATGTCTGGTCACAGCAGCAACGCTCCTCAAGCAGGAGATATTCAGGAGCCACCCGCTCCTCGCAGGATTAGGTCTGAAGTCCGACGTTCAGATCACGGGGCTCGCTTAGAAAGGCCAGCCTCAGAAGAAAGTCAAGGACCAGCAAGGTCCACTCAGATATCCAGATTGATCGATGCATACGAAGTAAGGCTCCACGAGCAGAGGGAGTCTTCTCGCAGGTATGAGGCTGAGAATGCTCGCCTGAAAAGAAGACTGGAAAAACTGGAAAAAGAACTACGTCCTGATACCAGGAGACGCCCCTATCGCACTCCTAGCCCTCAGGCGAGCAAATCTCGCAGCCGAGGAAGGAGACCTAGGAGTCAATATCAAGGGTTCGAAGGTGGTGACTCAAACGACGACCTCCACGAGCAACTGAGAAAAGCTCGACGCTATCATAGCCCTGCTCGCAGCGACGGTAACATACGGAACCTAGTCCGCAGAGAGATGGACCAACATCCAGCTCACCGCGGCACCAGGTCAACCAGAGAACTCACGAGGAGAGCCCTCAAGACCCAGATGAAATCGTCCTTCACGAGGGAAATTGAAGAAGAAGAAGAAGAAGCTCCCAAAAAGTTTTCTATTCCAAGGTTCAAGATTTACGACGGGAAGACTGATCCCATTGATCATGTCAGGCAGTACCGGCAGGCTATGACCCTCTGGAATCACCGAGATGCACTGATGTGCCATATTTTTCCCTCGAGCCTTCATGACGTGGCCCAAAAATGGTTCGAGAAACTCCCTCGCCGATCCATCAGAAATTTCAAATCCCTGGCCGAGCTCTTTATGGCCCGATTCATCACCAGCAGTTCCCATCCAAAAAGGATGGATGCTCTATTGACGATGAGGAAAACTCCTTAGGAGACACTTCGAGACTACGCGAAAAGGTACTGGGAGTTATTCAACGAAGTCGAAGACTGTGCGGAAGAGGTGGCAGTGGCTTCATTCAAAATTGGGCTACCTAGCTCTTCCCTCCTTTACCAGTCCTTGACAAAGAAGGAAGCAACCACCATTGATGACCTGATGGCCCGGATTGAGAAATACACAAAGGTGGAAGATATCACCCGCCTTAACGTAGGTGAGAGCGGTCGAGCCAAGCTTGCCGCGAAGGGAAGTGAGAAAGTTGATAACCAGAAAAAAGGAGGAAAGAATGGGAGCAAGAATGGCCCCTAGAACGGAGGAAGCCCTGACGTTGCAAAGTCGTTCCAGGCGGTCAACACCGTCTTCAAAGAACCAATTTACAAAATTCTCGCTAAGATCAAGGATGAGCCGTTCATCAAATGGCCCCGAAAAATGGGAGGAGATCCATCGAAAAGAAACAATGCGCTGAGATGCACCTTTCACAAAGAGGGAGGACATAAGACCGAGCACTGCAAGGCTCTTAAGTCCCACCTCGAGGAGCTGGCCCAATCCGGACATTTGAATGACTTTGTGGAAAGGAAGGTAGAGAGAGTGATTGTCCACAAGGAGGCAAAACCCGACAACGTGTTAGAAGACGACACCGGACACGAATTCGCAGTAATCCATGGAGTATCCGATGTTAAGAAAATCCAGGGCAACTCAGTTCGGATGGAGTTAAAGAAGCTGACAGCAGTAATGCAAGCTTTTCAAATAGATCCAGCGAAATCACAGGCAGGAAAACGCCGGCGAGCAGAGGACATCAACTATAACAAGCATATTGTTTTCACGGATGAAGATCTTGTGGGAGTAAGGACCCCACATCACGATGCCTTAGTCATTACACTCAGGATAGCCAACTTTGATATCGACAGGCTGCTCGTCGATCAAGGAAGCTCATCCGAAGTAATGTACATCGACCTGTTCAGAAAATTGAAGTTGAACATCGCCGACCTGAAGGGAACCACTGTCCCTCTGGTCGGCTTCGCTGGAAAAATGACCATGCCTCTGGGCAAGATAGTACTACCAGTGCTCGCTGGGAATGTTTCGAAAATGATCGAATTCTTGGTGGTCGACATCGATTCACCGTATCAAACCATCCTCGGCAGGGGATGGCTTCATGCAATGAAGGCAGTCTCCTCGACCTACCACCAGAAACTCAAATATATCACCGAGCGGGGAGTAATGGAGATACATGGCGACCAGGCGATGGCAAGAAAGTGCTTCATAGCGGCCATCCGACCGAAGCCAGAGAAAAAAGACGTTCAAACCAGCGAGAAGGTGGAGGAAGGTACAATCCCTTCCAAATAGCAATTAAAATATGGAAGGCCCGGAGTGGAAGAGACCAGGCTCCTCCCCTCCGAGCGGGTTGTAGAGGACCTGGTAGAAGTAATTGCTAGAGAAGGCGACAACAGCAGAGTCTTCCTGATCGGAACCTCACTCACTGACGAAGAGCAAAAGGATTTGTTAACCCTACTCAGAAGCAACATAGATGTTTTCGCTTGGGAACCCTATGAGCTGCCAGGAATCGATCCCAATATGGTCTGCCATCGGTTGCACGTCAATCCCACATTCAAGCCGATAGCACAGAAGGCACGACGAACCGCTCCCGAGAAAGCCAAGGCAATAGAACTAGAAGTCGAAAAACTGCTGGATGCAGGATCCATACGGGAAGTGCAATTCCCCAAATGGTTATCCAACCCAGTGGTAGTTCCAAAAAGCAACGGTAAGTGGAGAGTATGCATAGACTTCACTGACCTCAACAAAGCCTGCCCCAAGGGTAGCTTCCCTCTTCCAAAAATAGACCAACTAGTAGACGCCACTGCAGCTCACGAGAGAATGAGTTTCCTGGATGCATACTCAGGCTATCACCAGATTCCCCTGTATGCACCAGATCAGGATAAAACGACGTTTATCACGACGGTTGGTTTATACTGTTACAAGGTAATGCCTTTTGGGCTAAAAAATGCAGGGGCAACTTATCAGCGGCTGGTTACTAAAATGTTTAAGAATCAGATGGGAGACACGATGGAGGTCTACATCGACGACATGCTCGTCAAGAGCAAGGAGAAAGAAAACCACCTTTCGGACCTGACAAGTACCTTCGAAATCCTCAGGAAATACCGAATGAAACTCAACGCGAGCAAGTGTTCCTTCGGTGTCCAGTCAGGAAAGTTCCTTGGGTATTTGGTCAGCAAGCGTGGCATAGAGGCAAATCCGGACCAGATTGATGCAATTAAACGGGTGCAACCTCCTCGCACAATCCGCGATGTACAGAAGCTCACTGGAATGCTCGCTGCTCTAAACCGTTTCATTTCTAAATCCTCCGAGAGATGCCAGCCCTTCTTCCAGCTCTTAAAAGGCAGTAAAACGGTAGAATGGACCCCAGGTTGCTCGCAAGCATTAGGCGAGCTCAAATCCTACCTGAGCTCCCCACCACTGCTTGTCATACCACAGCAAATGGACCCCTTGTACCTCTACCTCTCTGTATCCAGCCATACTATCAGCTCAGCGCTAATGTGTAAAGTCATAGGGATCCAACATCCAGTCTATTACGCGAGCAAAACCTTACTAGACGTCGAGCAGCGCTACCTGCCATTGGAAAAGCTCGCATTCGCCCTAGTAATGTCCTCGAGGAAACTGAAGCATTATTTCGAAGCTCACACGATCATTGTCCTTACATCACACCCCCTCAAGGCTGTCCTAAGGAAGGAGGATTTGTCGGGCAGACTGTCTAAGTGGTCAGTCGAGCTCGGCCGGTTTGACATCCAATTTCAACCAAGGATAGCTATCAAGGGTCAAATCCTCGCTGACTTCATAGCCGAATTCACAGGCGAAGAACCCTTCGACCAGCCTAAGCCAACAGAACAAAACAGCCAGGCTACAGGGGGAAGCTGGAAGCTATTCGTTGATGGAGCCTCCAACTCAAAGGGGGCAGGAGTATGAATTGTTCTCATCACTCCAGAAAATGCAGTCCTCGAGCAAGGAATCAGGCTGGGATTTGCAGCCTCCAACAACGAAGCAGAATACGAAGCCTTAATTGCAGGTCTCCAAAGGGCGCAAACTCTAGGAGCAAAGCATTTACAAGTATTCGGAGACTCGCAACTAGTTTCCAATCAGATAAATGGAGACTACAACGCGAAGGACGAGAGGATGGCAGCCTACCTCTCCTCGGTAAGAAACTTGATGACGAACTTTGAAGAAATCAACATCCAACAGTTTCCCAGGGGGCAGAACAGCCACGCTGACGCTTTGGCAGCCCTAAGCTCGGCAGTTGATTCCAGCCTTAAAAGGATAATCCCTATCGATTTCCTTAGCTACCCGAGCATTCACCCCAACTGCGAGCTAACAAAAGCGAAACAAATACTCCAATTGGAACCATCCCCTAGCTAGATGGATCCGTTAAGAGACTATTTGAAGAACGAAACGCTCCCAGAGGATAGGAGGACCGCCCACCAGATAAGAGTCAAAGCTGCTCGCTTTCACTTTTCCACGGGAGGCGACTTGTATAAAAGATCTTTCTCTGGCCCCTACCTTAGATGCGTCCACCCAGGCGAGGTCAAGACAGTGCTTCACGAGCTTCACGAAGGAATCTGTGGAAGTCACGTCGGAGGAAGGTCTCTAGCTTTCCGAGCAATAAAGGAAGGTTACTGGTGGCCATATATGCAAAGGGACTCCGCAGTATATGTCCGCAGATGCCTAAAATGCCAGCTTCACGCCCCCATGGTCCACCAGCCTACCAGCGAATTGAAATCCCTGACCAGCCCCTAGCCTTTCGCCCAGTGGGGAATGGACATCGTGGGACCACTACCCACCGCTGCCGGCAATCGTAAATACCTGTTGGTTGCCACTGATTACTTTACCAAGTGGATCGAGGCAGAACCACTGGCGAACATCCGAGATGCTGACATGATGAAGTTCATATGGAGAAATATAATCACTCGATTCGGGATCCCCAGAACCATCATCACTGACAATGGGACACAGTTTGAGAGTGGCCCCTTTCAGGACTTTTGCGACCAACACGGGATCAGGCACCACTTCAGCTCGGTAGCTTATCCTCAGAGCAACGGACAAGCTGAGGCTTCCAACAAAACAGTGATCGCTGGATTGAAAAAGCGGCTAGAGTGAGCAAAAGGCGCTTGGACTACCGAGCTACCACATGTCCTATGGGCATACAAAACGACTCCCAGACGAGCCACAGGTGAGACGCCATTCTCACTAGCATATGGTATGGAAGCGGTCATCCCTTTAGAAGCAGGATTGCCTACAATGAGATCCGAGCTTGTCAAGTAGAATCAAAACGATCAGGCTTTGCTCGCTGAACTCGACTTGGCCGACGAGCGCAGGGAACTTGCCCTAGTAAAACTAGTGAGCTATCAGCAACAGCTTGCGAAGCACTACAGCAAAAAGGTCAATCCGAGGAAGTTCGAAGTTGGAGACTATGTCCTAAGGAAGGTCCTGGGCAACACAGTGAAGCCATCAGATGGTAAACTGGGCCCAAACTGGGAAGGACCTTATGAGATAATTAGAGACGATCTGCAAGGTGCCTATCATTTGAAAACGATGGAGGGCAGAGAGATACCACGAGCATGGAACGCAGCTAATCTCAAGAAATTCTACTTTTAGGAGTTCTATTGTTAGATCTTTTATTGTACTCATTTTGGGAAAAGACAGTTTATTTCTCTATTCACCAATAAAAATCTCTCAGTTGATTACTCTCCAAAAAAGTAACAATTATATCTTATTGCACATCCTTTTCAAATCACAGGTATAATGGTTGACATAGCAGGGGAGCACCCCTCCTCAGGTCATCGTCACGAAGCACGACAGACCTCTTAGCATTGCCCATGGCAATATATGAAGCCCTACAGAGTATTCTTAGGCATCAAACCTACTTTGGTTAAACAAAATCCTGACCGGATGAAGACATCCAACAACAGGTGTGTCCTCGCCAATTGCCCCTCTTAGACCTAAGGGAGTGTGACGACACGACCTAAAAGGTAAAGAGAGAGAGCACAATGGTATTCTTAATACTGGACTGGGCGGACACTCACATGACAAGATAAAGATTGTGAAGCTGCAAAAATATGACAAAGATTGGATAAACACGTTTAGTCGGCAAAAATTCCCAAAACTCAAACTTTCCATTAATCTTTCATATTTACAAACAATAATAGTACATGTTTAGTCGGCAAAGGCTCGCCTAAAGCCTTTACAATTATTAAAAAACAAAATATCAAGAAGGAGGAAGCCTCCGAGCAAGGTAGTCAGCAACCTTAACTCTCCTCCCGTCATCAGGGGAAGGATCGAATTCCTCAACAACTTCATTTGTGTCCAACTCCAGTAGCCGCCGAGGAATAGCATCGATAGGAATCCATCGATCATCTCGCCTGAATGGATTGGGCATCAGAGTAGAGGGAGACATCTCATGCCGATACCATAATATCGAATTTCTCGGGACCTGCAGCTCTTTGAGAGCACTCAACCACCCCCTGATGAAGGAAAGCTCCTCGAACTCTGATAATCTTGTGGGAGCATCCAGCCAGCCCTGATCATAGCCATCAGTCCACACTTGGCGAGGGCCCTTCTTGAATAAATGCCACAGTCGGGTGACGTCCCTCTGGAGCCCAGCAGCAGTTACGTAAGCTCGCTGGACATCGCCGTACAGCTCCCCCATCTCCCTCTCACGCTGCTCCTCAGCTTCCCTACTCCTACCCCGCGTACTCCGACCATCTCGCGGGAGGGGTGGCCGAGCAGCTCGCGATGAGGAAGAACCTTGTAGGATTGCCGAAGCGGTGCTCGGCGAATGCTCCTTAAGCTTCAAGACCTCCCGCCTCAGGTCGTCATTCTCCCGCTGAAGAAACTCCATGACCTGATTGATCTCGGTGGCCTCCAGTAACTTTACTCTCAGCTCGCTGACTTCTTCTTGCACTGAAGCTCCGATCTCTCCCATCTCCTGGAGCCTGTCCTTCAATTTAGCCACCAGCTCGGACTGATCCTTATATTTCTGGTTCCTTCATTTAGCAAACCTACAGAGCCTAGCAAAAGCCTGGCGAACTGCAGGGCTTGCATTAGGACCCAGAGTCCTACCTAATTGGGAGGTAACAGGAATATAATCATCCATATCAACCAACTACAAAGAAAATAAGAGAAAAGAAAGAAATCAGCACAAACAAAAACGAAGCCTTTTTATTGATACCAAGCGAGGTTACATCAGAACAAAAAAGAAAAAAATTACAAAGAATCCCTATCACTTAGCAACCTCGGTGGATGGAACCTTGTCTTTATTAGCATCAGAAGGGGCATTACCCTCTGCAGGGGTATCCACTGCCTCCTCGACCAAGGGAGCATCAGAAGAGGTCGCCCGAGAAACAGGATCGGTGCTTTCAGCAGTTGGGGTTGGGTCCTCATCCACGATCGGCTTTGGCCCTGGATCATGCTCGTCGAAGAGTGGGGATACAACATCCACCCCAGCGGCCACAAGGGCCTTGGTCCACCCGTTCTTGAAGTTCAGATGGCTAATATAGCCTATCTGAACCTCGGCGTCTTCATACGCAGCAGCCCAGCCAGAATTGTATGAATCTTCCTTAAGGGTGGTTGCCTGGGCTTTCTCCATCTCCAGCTGCTCAGCAAGAACCCTGTTCTTCTCCACAAAGTCCAGCTTGCTCGAGCAGACCTGATCATACGACTTCCTCAGCTCGTCGAGCTCCCTGACAGCATTATCTCTCTCGCGAGCAGAATTAGCAAGGGCCGAGGCAGATGAAGCTCGAGCCACATCAGCAGCCTTTAGATCGGCCTCCAGCTGAGAACCCCTGGCCACTAGAGCAGACTTCTGCTGTTCTAGCTCACTGTTCTTTCTCAACAGCTCGTCGCGAGAGCGATAGAGCACAGCAAAGTCAGTCACAAACTGCAAGCCAAACAAAGGAAGGATCAGAAAGAAGAAACCATCAAAAAGGATTAAAAGAAGTTGAGAATAAGAAAAGGAACCTTACCAAGGCAAGCCTCTGGCTAGCTTGCAAAGCCAGTTGATCAGACCCTAACGCCCTCTCACGATCTGCAGGGAGGACTGCCCTCTCAAGCAGCGCAGGGGAGAGCTGAGGAGAGGTGGCCACCGAAGCCCCCTCAGGCAAAGCAGATACTGGGACCAAAGCTTGACCAGCTTTGGTCCTCAGTTCCATCTTCCTCCTCTCCTCCTCCTTTTCTTTCTCCCTCCTCTTTCTCTCTTCCACCTTCTTCCTCTCCTCCTCCTTTTTCTTCTCCCTCTCCTTCGCCTGCTCCTCCTCTCTCTTCTTCTTCCCTTACTCTTGAGAGAAAGGCCGAGAACCAGTAGCTATGGCCCCAGAGACAGTCTTCGATTTCTTGGACCTCTGTGCAAGAAGCACATCATCATCATCATCATCATCTCGGATTAAATTCTTCCTGGGCGGCATTTCTTCACCTGAACTGCTGGTAGTACTCAAAAAATTGCCACTATCAGCACTTCCTCCACCCAAATTACTCACAACACCTGCAGGCTTGCTCTTCGAGCTGCTCTCCTCCTCGTCCAATTGGATGGGCTCAGCAGAAATCTCTTCGGAAGAGTCAAAGTCCGGAACACTTTCCACAGGTCGGGCTATGAAGCTGGAGCCTGTGTTCTTGTATTCAAGCAGAAAAGCAGCAGACCTAGGATGCTCGCCATCACCCAAAGGTTCCCTGATGTTCCAAGCTTTCACCAGTTCCGAGATACGAACCTCGCTGAGAGCTGGCTCCAAGTTCTTTATCTTCGCTATAAAAGAGAAAGCAAGGAGGAGTTAGAAAAATCACAAAGTCAGCAAAGGTTGAAACAACAATACAACATCTACCTATATATTCTTCCCCATAAAAGGGAATAGTGAACCTCTCAGACCTCGACCCTTCAAATTGAGCGGAGTATTGCCAATTTCTAACAAGGAAACCTTCTTGCCAGTAGTCCTTATGGGAATCAGGTAAATTTACTACCAATACCCTATCAGGGCTCCTAGCCTTAAGGTACAAGACACCTGAACTCGTTCGAGAAAAAGAATAACAAAAGCAGACCTCGGTAAGCCCTAACCTCGTGCCGTACAACTGATTTATCCTATGCACACCGTTCACTATTTTCCATACGTTGGGCGAACATTGTGCAGGCACAATACCAAAATAACTAAAAAAGTGCAGAAACAAGCCATTAGGGGGAAAGGTAAGACCCCCCTGGGAGAGCAACAGGACATGAATCCAATGTGCATCCTCTATATCCCTAACGTTCCTAGGCGGCGAGGCACAACACTCAATCTCTACCCACTCAGGAATACCGTAGAATTTTCTAAACTCAGTTACCGACCTATTTCCAATCTTCACCATTAGAAAAATACAGTAAAAACTATAAACTCAAGAAAAAGGGGACGAAAGACTTACAGGACAGAAGATCAGATCAAAAGGCGAAGAAGCGACGAGAATGGAGACCGAAAACAGAAGGTACAAAACTTAAGAGTTCTCAGAAGATAGAAGATTGCTGGAAAAGCTGGAACGACGAAGAGAAAATGTGTCTTATTCCAACAAGCCTTCAAAACTAATCATAACGCACGGATAGCAAAGCGGGTGCCGCCAAAGCAACTTCACAGTTTTCAAAGAGATCAACCATCATTGCTGATCATTTAAATTCATCGGACCCGCAAGAGCGGCCCAACAAATTTAGGGGCAATTGTGGGTACCCCGATTTTATCACCATAAGGCCTGGACGAGTAGCCCCTCTTCAGCGGCCCAAAGCCCAAGCCCGTCACCTCTGGTACTCATCCATTTCCTCCACGATCCCATGAAGAGAAGTTGTGGGGGAACACGATCCCATGTAAGGGAGATGGCTAATAAAGAGGAACCCATCACCCCCACTACTCCAACACACACATGTATAAATTAAACCCTAAGTCCGGGGCAAAGGACAAGTTGTACTCTCTGTACTTATTCCGCAGAATATAGAGAAATAACACAGACTGAACAACCGTGGACGTAGGCACTTCTTTGCTGAACCACGTATCTCCGTTGTTGTGTGATTGGCCTTTTATTTATCCTTTCTTGGTTGTTACCTCTTTCATATTTATTTGTGTTGCATAATAATTGTCACCACACCAAATTACCCAAAAATCATTTTAATCATCTTCCAACTATTTTGGTCCAACCCAATCACAAATACAACATTTATATTCATCCAAGAACACATATAAACCAATTTCTAACCTTAAAATTCATTTACACACTACAAATCTAAGGTTTTTTCCAAAAGTTAGGTTTTAACAATTTAAACCTAAAACCCAAAATTCAATCCACCAATCATGCAATAATTGGTACACAAAAATTATTTAGCAAGTTTAATCACTTGCCTCGGGTTCGTAGGGTCTGAATCCGCCTTGAGATCGCGTATTGGCCGGAAGAATCCTCTTTTTCTTTCTTTTCCCCTTCCTTTTCTTCTTCTTTCTTTCTCTTTTCTTTCTTGTATTTCTCTCTTTTGGGAGAATTGTTTCTCCCGTAGGCTTAATAAGGCTAAATCCCAAAATACACATCTTTAAATGGTAATACGCACTTTAAATGACTCAGTGACTTTAATTCGAGTCAAACAATCCTAATTTATTTCGGAACCTAAATAGTCCCCAAGTATAGTTGTTTCGACTTTCTTGGCCCTTCCGGAAACGATGGTACCCTCAGAATTTCCATTCGAGACACTTTCTAACGACTCCAAATTTTGACCTCAAGTGCCAATTTAATTATTTTTCCAATAAAATATTATTTATTTCTCCCAAAATAAATAAATTGTTGTCTCCAAGACCTCGGGTTGTTAAAATTACATCACATCTCACTCTTCTAGCTAAATGTAAAATATCTCCTTACAAGTATATGGTTAAAGATTTAATTGTAATACTACATTAAGTTAGGTAAAACGACACTCTCGTGATAAAGACAATGTTAAAACAACGCATAATAATTTTTTTTACAAAACATAAACTTTTTTCAAAATCACGGTATTTTACAAGTGATGCCCGTTGTTGCAGAATATACATAAGTAAGACGACGCATATCATGACTCAAAGCAGGCAATAACAAACTAGGTACAAAGTTAAAAATCAGAGAACAAAAATGACTCAAGACAGACACTACAGCAAGAACATCAGCACATACATTTGCTTCCCGAAAAGACATTCGTAGGGTGAGATGATGGAAACTCCGTAGGGCTTCGTGGATGGGGCCTTCATCAAATCTCGGCGAGCTGGAATCTGAGCAGTGGTCCTGAAAATCATATTGAAAGTAATTGACAATCTATTTCTATTTCAATGCAAAATAATTGCAAATGCATTTTCTTAGTTGTAAAAAAATTATGTTTTGTTGAATAATTTCTTACATGTGATATCCACCTAAATTTTCTAGATTCCCTTTTTGATCGTTGTTTTAGTGGAACACACTTTTATTATATTTTTGTTAATGTGTTTGGATTACTCTTGAACAATATTCGTAAATCCATTGCCATGTATATGAAGGGTTATCTCACACACACAAACACACACACACACACACCACACCAAATGTAAAGTAATGATTAAAATAGAGTAATTCATTTTATATTTTATGATATAAATATAACATCACATCTCAATCTTGTACCAAAATATAAAAGAGTGGTGATAGGGAGATCTACTTTTGGGACTCAATTTTGAATTCACACATAAAACAAAAATGGGTATAAATTTTTAATGCACATTTTGATATTCTGACGGGACCCACAATAATAAGGTATAAGTTTTTAGTGCAGTAAATTTCAAAATTGAGTTTTTTTTTATCTCCCTAAATTTATTCAATGTAAAATATCTCCTAATGAGTATAAGGTTAATAAAACACTGTTTTAAACACTTGAATACTATTTAAAAAAATTCTTTATATTTTTTATTAGTTGTTAAAATTATTTAAATATTTCAAAAAATGTATTAATTTAACTTTTTGGTAAAAACTATTTATTTTGGTCAAATATATTTTATGTTAGTCAAATTTTTATTTGATTTTTGAAATAGTTATTTTACTTTATGACTCACTGGGTAAACTTTAATTTTTATTTCATAGGTTGTTTGATAGTTCAAAATGAAAAACTTAATATTTGCCTATAAATGTTTTGCCATGACAATTTTTACTATAAAAAATTTTGCATACTTAAATATTTGTCCGCAATCAAAACGGACCCTAATAAAAAACAATATCTATATAATAAGGAGTAAAAATTTTGACACTATTCCATAAGTTCATAACTTAATCAGAGGCTAGGATTGAATGGTGCAAAAGTGAATCCAATGGTTGAAAATTCATGGAGAAATTTTCGCCCCTCTACCCTCACTACTATTTCACTTTATTTCAAATTTTGGGGTATTTTGGTAACGCCCCCTTTCCACTCAATCAACCCCATTCCCCCTCAATCAACGTGATACCCACTCACAGACTCATACCATACCCACTCGAGTTCTTCACGATCTCTCTCTCTCTCTTTCTCTCTCATGTTTTTAACGCAATTTTCTTCTTCTTCTTCAGGTGAGGTTTTCCTCTTCTTCTTTAACTTGGCTTGATCTCTATTTTGTGAAGATTTATGGAGTTTATTGTTCAAAACTCTGAGTTATAATTGTGTTTATGATTTTTTACCTTACATTTTAACTCAGTCTCTCTCTTAAACCAATTTGTTGTTTATTGATTTTGGGTATGTTTTTTCATATGAAGATGCTTTCTAGAAATAATTTGAAAATTTGGGTTTGTAGTTATTTGGGGGTCTTATGTTGAATTTTCTATGCCTCCCGTGGCAATTTAGTTTTGCAAGTTCTTAAGGATTATCTTTATAGGAATGAAAGTTTTTTAAGCTTTATATGTTGTATGTTTAGGTAAGAAATTTGTGTTGAGGTAGAAATTTTCCCCAGACTTTATATCCTAGGTCTCTTCGTGGATTCTAATATTTGGGTTTGAAACTATTTTATAGATGTTTTATAGTTGTTGTATTCCAAATTAATTTTAGTCTTAACAACACTCTTATACTATTTTTGGTCATTTGAGGTAACATGAATCCCAAGCATTCTACAAAATTGTCAAGTGAGTATTTTAACTGTGAACTTATTCATATCCCTTTTTATATTATGAATCTATTTATCTAAATTGTTTTATAATTGTTTAGATGGTCCATTTCATGATAAACATAAGTTTACATGGTGTATGGAAATACATCTCATACATTTGGACTTTAAAGAAAGTAAAATAGATCTAAGATCAAAGGTTGAGCTACGAAACCTTTCTTGGGCGATTTTGTTTGTTCTATTTTGTTTTGGGGATGCAATCAACATAAAGGTAATATCATATTTAAATATTTTTTTGGTTCTATTAAGTTTTATACAATGAACATAAAGGTAATATCATATTTAAATATTTTTCCCAATGTTTCTCTGATCTTTTTGTTTTATTTCATTTAAATTTTAGTCTTGGAACTAGAACTGTACAAACTTTACATACTGAAACATTTTTATTTTTATTTTCAATTTGAGAATTCAAAATTTTAAGTATCGTTAAAGCTCTCTCTTTCTGAGGGCGTAAGTCTTGGACTCACAATATATTAAAAAGAACAAATATCAAATTGAATTCATAAAAAATGTATTATTATTAGAAAAGATTTGCCTTTCTAATAACATGAATTCATCATTGTGATTATTTTAATTTTCATCTTTTCATGGTTTTATCATATCCTATATTGATGCTTTACAACTTTGATAGATTGTTGGAACTGCTCCCTCCGGTACCAACCCTTCCCGATATTGAATATGGCTTCCTAAACATTCTCATGTCATGTATATTACTATAAGAGATGTTTTAAACATGATCATGTTTAAAATATTCCATTACATTCCTGTTAGCTTTAAAGCTATATATTTACTTAATGTTGTTAGGTTACTGATGTTGCAACTGAAATTGGTATTGGAGTAAACTCCAACCCGTTTGGTACTTGGAATGACAAGGTATTGAACATTAAATATGGTATTGAACATTCATATTTGTAGTTTATTTATTTATATATTTTAATATCTAATGCACTTACACGTATCTTCTTAACAGTGGGGGTTCTCTTTGTCAATGTGTTGATCATAGTGTAGTAGATAATTTTTTGGTTGGATCATAATGTCAAAACATATAGATGTCTATATAGCTCTGTACTCTTACATAACCATACAGTTCCGGAAATCCGATGTTCGTTCGCAAACCTTTAACTGAATAATATCTAAATCATGACGTGCCAAAATCTCACTGAATCTGTTTCAGCAGAATGTTCCAGACGTTCCCAAGACTTTTACTGGAACTGATGATTCATCTTAAGACTTTTACTGGAACTGAATAATATATACATCACTGAATCTGTTTTAACTATTTTTCTTCTTTTCATAATTATGTTTTGAGAGTTCGCTGTTTGATTTTGGTGTTGGGGATTTAGGAATTTTTTTGGTGGTCCATTAATTTGGGATTTTTGAAGTACTAATCTATTGGATTGTTCTTCATCATCAGGTGACATTTTTCCGTTTTGAGTTAGGTTTTTTCTACACATTATGACATTTTAAAAACTTTTTTGATGATTGCATTTCTGAAATGTTGTTCTGAAAAATCTAAGAACAATCCAATTGATGAAGTATTATAATCCAACAGGTAAATGAAGATTGAAGGTTCATGTAGCGTCAGATGTTGGCAGATTATAAAAAGAGACTGTGGGAGAAGAAAATGAATGAAGAAGATGCCGCAGCTAAAAAGTTGAGGTTCAATTTTCTATTTCCCTTATTAGACTTATTAGGACCAGTGTCTTTTTTTGGTTTTGATGGTTATATGCTTGAACATATGTTATTGTTATGTGATGTTTCTCCAAGTGCAGGTTTTTGTGTTTTGTCATTCATTACCTTGCTGGTACCACAAGGTTACATATATTGAGAGAAACTTCACAAGTTCTTTACAGGATTTTGGAAGAACACAAAGAAAAATGCCAAGTGAAAAATATCATAAATTGTTGAAAAAATGAATTAAACTAAAATGGTACCCTATTATTTCTTTTTCGTTTGTTTTTTAGTAAAACATTCATATTGTATTATCTATTATAAGAATAAACACCTCAAATAATATGAGTCTAAGATACTGATTTTGGGGCTACAAGTTATTATGCCAATTATTGATTTTGGAGGCTAGGTGTTTGTCTCCGTATCACTCTAATTGACAACATTTATCGATCCAATTTTCAATAACTGTTTGCGACTGACAACTCTGTTTTGATAATGAGGTTGCATATTTGAGTTTTGAAAATTATGTTTAGTAATTTGTTTATTTAGTACTATTTTTGAAAGACACTAAGAATGTTAGACACTGAAAAATATGATTACTGTGTCCGTTCTAACTACTCCGAAAGACCATTCTTAAGCTGATGTTATGCAGATATGCGGGGACAATAACTATTGCCATGTTATGCATATTATTCATTCTGGAATCCCTCAAAATCTCTCTTCTTAGGGATCCTAAAACCGTGAAGGTTGGGGTTGGCATTGCAAATGATGTTGTTAACGTTTTCAAGGATCAAAATGTATCTATAGATGTCTTGAAAGATCTGTCTGTTATTGCCAATCAAAAGTTTGATGGAGATTTCAAGAAGTGGAGTCTAGGATCGCTAACTGAAATGCTTATTTATTTGCAAACAGTTTCCAAAGCCTTCCAAAATTAAACTAGGCAACTGGGAGACAATTGTCTTATCAAAGGAACTAGAGTATCCGACCACAGATGCTTTTGCCTCTTGGTACATATATGAGGCTTTGAAGAGCCTCCCAGATACCGCTGATAACAAAAGTAAGGAGAGGGAAAGCATTGTACACCACTGATCGATTTTGTTTTAAATTTGAACAATACAAGTTAAATGACCAGATTGTTATAAATTCTTCTTTGCGAAACTATAACCCTCATGGCTGAGTATACATGTGCTCTGGGGAAATATCACTTCAGCTGTTGGCGTTGTAATTATATTTGTTTAGCCTTTCACTAATGAGTTATACGAGTATCTCATTTATCAGATTTTGAAATTCTCTCTCTCTCTCTCTCTCTCTCCCTCTCTAACCTTCTGAGATGTATTATTGGATGCATTTTGCAGGGTAAAATTTTATTTGTCTGGCCTGATGCTGCTATTCTTGTTGTAGCTGCTCTTGAGAAGGCCTCGCATATGGTCATTTTCTCAGATTTTCAGAAGTACAACCAGAAGATGTGCCAGCTACAGTTTAATCTTAAGGTAGATAGGTTTCTTCCAATTTTTGTTTATGTTTGTGCAATGGTCCAATGATACATTTCGTCCAAAGATTATTTTTCCAATATTTTGACTTAATTTCGTTTTGGGCAAGACAAAAAGAAAGATACATTATGAGGATCATTTTTCTGTAACTCTTCTATATCTTTTACTAATTATTGCAGCCTTCTTTATATCATTGTAGATATTATTCATTTTTCCTTGCAACAACTTTGGTATCATATTATTGTTTCCATCAACAACTTCGTGAAGTGTGCCAAATGGATGAAGAACTAATTCAAATTGTGAAATAACATACTTTTAAAATTCTTTATATTTAGTTTATTTATACCATTATTTTTCAAACCTTTTTAGTATATAGTTTTGGTTAATATAAAACATGTAGATTTGGAGTTTGAAATGTCATTTTTGTCGTGGAATTGAAATAATCCTAAATGTGTGGAGACTTTGAACAATTTTATCCGCTTGAGATCAAAACAAAACTCTTATTCTAATAATTTTTGTGGGGGACATATTAAGTAGGGTGGATAGTCCTATAAACAAATGAGATTATGATAATTTTTTTTAATATTGTACTTTGTTTTATTGGCAAACGAAATTTTTGTCATTTTGCGTTTATGTACTTTGAAAATTTTCACCGTGCCTTCAGGCACGGGCATTCCGCTAGTATAATAATAATTTACACTGGTTTCTCTCTATATAGGGTTCTGTATGGACTCCCCCACCATTTATTAACTCCATACAACGTCACTCCTTTTGTTAGGTTACACAAGCTACCTATCTTTCTCTCCTCCTGTGTTTGTATTTAAATTTTTCAACAACCCACAACTATAATTGATTATAAAAATCTAAGATATTTCCAAAGGTTGATAAATAGTAATAATCATTGATAGGTATTTTTTTTAGGAATAGTGTAAGTGGATGTTTACTCAGCAAAGCAATTTTGCTAGTATTGAACTATATTATCTTACATTGTCGACTCTCATTGACCTTCTCGCACGATTAATTAAAACATTAAAAATTAGGAGGGTAAAGTATAATTAATTTGATAGGGTCATCAATATCCATTTTTTTAAGTGGTAAAAACTATTTCAGTCTCCTAAATCTTACATGTTACACTGATGGTTCAATATAGAGATGCAGGTAAGGGTCATTAGTTTTCTAACAATTAAATAGTAGAAATAATGAAGTTTATTCCTAATAATGCTTAGTTCCAAGGCTTTGTAAATTTAGGACCTGTTATAATATGTATTTTGAAAATAAGACAACAATTATTTTATTTATAGTTTTAGTCCCTATTTTTTAGTAAAGCCGCTGTTGCAGACCATATTCAGAAAACGCTAATCAATCGCATCATGCATTGTGTCTCTTTAATTTGAAAATATGGACTAAAAATGAATACGAAATATTCAATGTTCTATATCCATAATCAATATTATTTTATGTCCTAAAAGTACATAATATATAGTCCCAATTAAGATGAGAGTTTTCCATTCTTCCTAACTCTAGTTCATTTACATATTTTGAGGGAGTACCCACCATCCCTTAATCTATAATTTATAATTTAAGTTATAAACAAACACAAAAGATTTGTAATATTACAAAAAAAAAATCCTGTATACAATATAAAATTACAAATGTAGAAATTATATTTTTTTTAAAAGAAAAAATAAACATATATATATTTTATAAAATTTATTATATACATTACTGGAAAGGGGATGTATATTACGAGATGAAGGAATGCAAGTTTCCAAAAACTATATTAGTGATAACAAAAATAGTAAAAGGAATCAAAACGATGTTAGTATCAAGGTTCACAACTCACTCGAAACTATTCAGTTAAAAGAGTTAAGTCTTAGAGTATTTTTTGAATGAGTGATAAGGTTTCCTCATCACAAGTATTGTTCGTGTGTTATATGGTGGAAAACATAATAAAAAAAAGGAAGATCAAATATTCATTTAATTTGAAATGATAAAAATAAAAAGAAATTAAAAGAAAACAAGAGGAAGCAATAAAATGTCAAAAAAACAAAATAAAGAAACCAAGTTCATTTAAAAAGTGAAAAGTATCAAAGATGAATGAAATATATAAAAACAAAAGAGAAAAAAGTCGTTAGAGTGTTTACATATGTGTTTAAAGTAGGGTTATTTTGAGTTTACCCCCCGCTTTTATGATCGATTTTGTAAAACACCCCCACTTTTTTTAACATTTACAATACACTTCATTCTGTTAACTACCCATCCAAATCAACAATATTGTTTACATTTTATGTTTTTCACTCACTTTTATGACATGTTGCGATAGACCCTCATTTTTTAAAAAAAATATCGCTACAACACCAAATTATTAACACTTCATTTTATTTAATTTTTTTTGTAAAAAAAACTTAATCGGCTTAGATTAATAAAATTATATTTATTTTCCAACATAAATGGAAAAATTCCACCAAATAAGAAATTTTGGAATAAAATTAAAAAAGAGGAAGATTTATAATTGGCATCAATTAAAAAGTCATTATAATTTAAATTCAAATATGTAAAATATGTCAAAATATAATAATAATAATAATAATAATAATAATAATAATAATAATAATAATAATATTAATAATCATTTTAGAAAATCCTAATTGAGCATATTTTAGAAAATTTCTGACTTTTGTCAAAATTCGTCCCCTTCATGATGTTTTTAAAATATTCCCAATTAGAAATTTTCTAAAAATATTCTGATTGTATTTTGACATATTTTATTTATTTGAATTTATACTATTCCTACTTTTTAATAAGTCCCAATTAGAAATTTTCCATTTTTAATATTTGTTTTCTAAAATATCTTTTTTTGAATTACTTTTTAACATGAAAATATTCCAAATATTTTGGGAATTGAAACTAATCTTAACGTCTTCTAAATTTTTTGACATTTTTTTCAAAATTAAACCATTTTGATTTTAAAAATCTGCCGAATTAGGATTTTTCTAAAAATATTTTATTTGTATTTTGACATATTTCACGTATTGCATATTTTTAAAAAATTGGAGATATATTGCAAAATTAATCATAAAAATGGGAGAAAAACTCAAAATAACCCTTTAAAATATATATTCAAACAAATGGTAATAAAAATAGTTTGAAAGTGAGGTGGTTAAATGGTTGAAATAAATCTCCCTTAAAAATGTACAAGATTTCTCATCCCTCTCATCCACACGTTTTGTTGGAGATTTTTTAAAATAAGTGAGTAAAAGCTTATCCCACATTGGAAGTGTGTGGAGAAAAGTGGGAAACAAACCCAATATAAAAGGGAGAGTGTCCCACATTGGAAAATGAGTAAAGCTAAGTGATACCCACTAAGCTATAAAAGGAGTGGGCCACATTTTGTCCCATGTTAAAAAAATATAAAGAAAGTGTGCACTTAATAAGTACAAATGGAAGATGAAGAGTTACTTCATCTAGCATTTAAGAGGGCTAATCAAGAGAGCTCCAATATGGTGCGAAACACCGTACACGCTTGCGCACGCATGCGGGGCAGTGGGCAGTAGAGGCGCTAGTGGCGCACTTTGCACTTCACATGCCACAGTGGTAGCGGGTTGCCAGGATTCATCCGGGTCGAATCGCAGTAGCTCGGCCGCGGTCATTTTTTGGGTTGTCCGTTTAAAATCGGTTCGGAAATGGATTAAGACTGTTAATTCAACAGTCATTACTCTTGAAGACAAAATTACAGTATGGAATTGAAGTTGACATAATTATTATAAATAGAAGAGTTTCATTTCTTCCTTTTCATACATATTATCCAACAATCTAAATATAGTATTACCATAAATGGCAAACTCTTCCAAGTCACTTCGACAAATAACATAAGGTTTTGTCAAATTGGACTGTTTTGATGGTGGTAATTTTCTGCGTTGGCAGGAAAAAGGTTCACTTTCTTCTAACAACATTAAAGATTGTGTACGTCTTGTCACAACCGAAACCAAATGAAGAAGAAGATGAAAACGTGGAACAGACTAGGCAACGCACAAAATTAGAAACCGATGATTATCCTTGACGTGGTCACATTCTCAATGCACTTGCGGATAATTTGTTCGACATGTACCAAAATGTTGGGATTGCAAAAAATTTATGGGACACATTGGAGACCAAATATCTTACGAAAGACGCTAAAAGTAAGAAGTTCCTTATCGGTCTGTTTTTAGGCTTTAAAATGCATGATAATAGGCCCGAGCTAGAATAATTTCATGACATCCAACGCATCTTAAATCATTGCAAACTTAAAATTTTAATATGGATGATAATGTAATTGTTTCTGCCAAATTGAAAAACTTCCTCCTTCATGGAAATATTATAAGAAATAACTTAAGCATAAAAAGGAATATCTTTCACTTGAAAAATTAAAGACTCATTTAGGAATTGAACAAGAGTCTCGAATTTTAGATGGTAAAGAGGAATAGGAAAATTCTATTTCTAAGGTCCATATGGTAGAGGAAAGAAAGGAGCAAAAATTTGGCAATCATGGAAAGAATAACAAGCGGAAGAATTTTTCAAATAATTCTAAACCAAACAAAAAGAAGAAAGGAAAGTATTTTCATTGCAATAAACCACGTCAGTTCAAGAAGGATTGTCGTGAGTTCAAGAAACTAAAATAAAAAGGAGGTTCATGAGACACAAAGTAAAATTTTGATGCTATGATATCCGAGGCTAATATGCTTGGAGAAGATAACTCTTGGTGGATTGACTCTGGTGCCACAAGGCATGTATATAAGTATAGGAGTTTATTCCCTGTCTATGAAACTGTGGAAGGAGATGTTCTCTATATGAAAAATTCTTCAAATTCTTCGGTTAAAGGCAAAGGGACAGTGGATCTCGAATTCACTTCCGAAAAAATTCTTAGTCTCACCAATGTTTTTCATGTTCCTGATGTTAGGAAAAATTTAGATTCTGGAAGTCTTCTTAACAAGTTTGGATTAAACTTGTATTTGAGTCAGATAAATTTATTCTGACTAAAAATGGTACCTTTGTAGGCAAAGGTTATTTGTATGAGGGCATGTTTAAGATCAACATCAATGAAAAAGATTCTTTTGCTTATATCATTGATTGTCTTTCATTATGTCATAGTCGTTTACGACATGTTAATACAAAGAAAAAAATTCATGGTTAATTTAAATTTAATTTCTAAATATGAGGATGAAATGAATGAAAAATATAAAATATGCATGCAAACAAAAATAACAAGATTACCTTTTCCCAAAGTAGAAAAAACTACATCTTTGTTGCAATTAGTACATAGTGATGTTTGTGATTTGCATCGAACACCTACTAGAGGTGGTAGTAAATATTTTGCTACATTTATCGATGACTTTTCAAAATATTGTTACGTATATCTTTTAAACTTTAAAGAAGATATGCTTAATAGATTGAAGACATATAAAAGTGATGTTGAAAATCAATGTGATACTAAAATCAAATGTCTTAGATCTGATAGAGGTGGTGAGTATCACTTTCCTCAATTTTGTGAAGATATGGGTATTATACATGAAGTTATTGCACCTTATACACCATAACAAAATGGAGTAGTAGAAAGAAAAAATAGGATACTAACTGAAATGGTTAATGCTATGCTTTCTTATTCTGGTTTATGTAAAGGGTTTCGTGGAGAAACACTTTTAACTGTGCGTCATATTCTGAATAGGATACATGTTAATGATAATAAGAAAAATCCTTACAAATTATGGAAGAATAGAAAACCTAATTTATGTTATCTTAAAGTTTGGGGTTGTAGAGCTATTGTGAGACTACCTGAAACTAAGAGAAGAAATTTAGGAAGCAAAGGCGTTGAGTGTATTTTGATAGGTTATGCACAACATAGTAAAGCATATAGATTTTTGGTTAGTGAACCTAATGATTCTGTTGAGGTAAATACATAATTGAATCGAGAGATGCATTTTTTTATGAACAAATGTTTTCTTTTATTCCTAGAATAAATATTGAAAAAGAAGTAAACACTCCTTCACAATTACCTGAAACTCCACCAGTAGAACAAGAAGAGATTAGAAAAAGTAAAATACCTAGAAGAGAAAAGACCTTTGATCCTGACTTTCTAGTCTATCTTGTTGAAGGAACTAGAGACACACCTTGTAATTAATTTGCTTTGACTCTTAGTGTTGAGAGAGATCCATAAACTTATAGTGAGGCAATTAAGTCTGTAGATTCAACATTTTGAAAAGAAGCTATAAATGATGAAATCAATTCAATTATGGGAAATAAAACTTGGAAGTTAGTAGATTTACCTCCATGATCTAAACCTATCAAGTGTAGATGGATTTTAAGAAAGAAAATGAAAATAAATGGTTCAATTGATAAATTTGAGGCTAGATTGGTTGCTAAAGGTTTTACACAAAGAGAAGGAATTGATTATTTTGACACCTATGCACCAGTTGCTAGAACATCTACTATTAGAGTTTTGATTGCATTAGCATCTATATATAATTTTGAAATTCATCAAATCGATGTAAAAACTGCCTTTTTTTAAATGGTGACTTAGAAGAAGAAAATTACATGGAACAACCTGAAGGGTTTTTTATGCTTGGATAAGAACATAAATTATGTAAACTTGTTGAGTCCTTATATGGCCTAAAACAAACACCTAAACAATGGCATGAAAAAAATTGATAAAGTCATTATTTCTTATGGTTTTAAAATTTATGAATCTGATAAGTGTGTTTATAGTAAATTTGCTAATGTTAAAGGTGTGATCATTTGTTTATATGTAGATGACTTGTTAATTCTTGGTACTGATTTAGAAAGCATTAATAATACAAAGAGTTATGTCTTCTAAATTTGATATGAAAGATATGGATGTAGCTGATGTCATATTAGGAATGAGAATAATAAGGAAAGATAAAAATATAATTCTCACTGAATCTCATTATGTTGAGAAAATTTTAAAGAAATTTAATCAGTTTGATTGCACACCTATTGGTACACCTTTTGAGCCACAGCTAAAGATGATCCATAATACTGGTAGAGCTATTTCGCAATTGGAATATGCACGAGTAATTGGTCATTTAACGTATGCCATGACATGTAGTAGACCTGATATTGCATAAGATGTTGGTAAATCTAGTAATCCAAGTTTATTGCATTGGCATGCTATCAATAGAATATTAAAATATTTAAAATGAACTATGGACTATGGTATATACTAAAGTGGATATCCTTCAGTATTATAAGGTTTTTTTTATGCCAGTTGGATAATTGAGCGGGGGGGTCATTCCTCAAAAAGTGGATGGATTTTCACTCTTGGTGGAGGAGTTGTTTCTTGCGGATCCAAGACATAGACTTGTATAGCTGGTTCTATAATGGCAGCTGAGTTTGTAGCATTAGCTGCAACTAGTAATGAGGCAGAATGGTTAAGAAATTTGTTAACTGAAATTTCAGTTTGGCCAAAACCAATGCCTCCAATATATATACATTGTGATAATGAATCTACACTTTCTAGAGCTTATAGTAAAGTGTACAATGGAAAATCTGGACATATTGGCCTGAGACATAGTTATGTCAGACAAATGATTATAGATAGTGTAATCACAGTGGATTATGTAAAATCAAGTCAAAATTTAGTTGATCCTTTTACAAAAGGACTTGCAAGAGGCCTGGTATCTAAAAAATCATTGGGGATGGGACTAAAGCCCATTCACAATAATCTCTCTTGATGAAAACTCAACTTGATACTTGACATATTCAAGTCTCAAGTTCAATGATTAAAGTACATCATACGACGTGATTGTAAGCACTAAAAAATTAAACATCCCAAGCATAAGTGCTTAAAACATGTAATGAATAATGAAAGAGGATGACTTTAACCTTAATAGATTTATGGTGTTTTAGTTACATGGACATCTATGATAGCCTACCTATATGAGAGTGGATGTGGTGTCGTGGCCTATGAGAACTGGGCTTGACTCTAAAGCACTCACGAAATCAAGGTACAAACACAAGGCCTAATACATGTGTCGGCTTTTATGGATAATGAGTGACTAAAAGATTTGTGTGTGTTGACAAATCAGGCTGATCAATAAGGATTTAGAGTTCAAAGATAAGTCTACTATACTTTCATGGTTAGCCTTAACGAATCTTCACACGGTATTGGTTCAAGTCGTGTGACACAGTGCTTATACACAGTCTTACAGACAATCAAAGATTTACAAGACTTATTTTGAAATGGTGGAGGAATGTTGGAGATTTTTAAAATAAGTGAGTAAAAGCTTTGGGAATAAAAGTTTGTTCCACATTGGAAGTGTGTGGAGAAAAGTGAAGTCCAATTGTATTCAAGAAGTTTTATTGTATTGAAGTTGACAAAATTATTATAAATAGAAGAATTTTATTTTTGCCTTTGCATACATATTATCCAACACGTTTTACAGATTACTTTCATAATTAAGCAAAATTGTTGAATTTGAATAAAGTGTGGATCTCGAGATGAGTTTAACACCACTCTAATACCCAAAATCCATAACCTAATACGACAAAATTAGAAGAGCCCCTCTTTTCTTCTCCCAAGTAAAAATGTCTTGGATAAAAAATACAAATTTGAAAATCAGTATCTTTAATATATTTTTTTAAATATAAAATAACCGTTTTGCATAAGAAACTTTCTTTCAACTTTCCTTAACTTCTTAGAAGATAAATTTGCATTTTTAATTTTTCTATATTATTTTTATATAGAAAAAATAATTGTATATTAAAAATAAAAAATGTTTTTCATTAAATACAGTTTTTAGAAACATTTGTTTTGTATAAAAAACTGTTTTACCGGTTTTTTAATTATATTGAGAGAAAATGGTATAATTGTTTTAAAAGAGTTTTTTATAAAACTGTTTTTCTTAAATGTGCAGTTTTTATGTCAAAGACTGATTTTGAACAGTTAAAAGAACTTATTTTTGCAAAATATATATCTATTTTATATAAAACATTTTCATATTTTTTATCAACAGTTATTTTAAAAAAACAGTTTAAAGTTTTTTTAAAACAGTTGAAATAAAAAAAAAACTACTTCAACTGTTTTATATAAACTCAAAATTTTTCCTTTTAAAAAAAATGTTGAAAAAAACTAAAAAAAAAATCTATTTAAAATAAAAAAAACAATATTTTACAAAATTATTTTTTTTAATTGTTAAAAATATGTCTTTTATATATAAAAAACTGTACATTTGAAAAAACAGTTTTATAAAAAAATTGTACCTTTTTTTTAAAGTGTAAATAACAAAATAGTTAAAACTGTTTTTTAAAAAACAATTTTTTTCTGAAACATTTTTTTCATTTTTTATGAACTGTTATTTTATTTTTTAAAAAACTTTTAATTTTTTCTTTATAGAAACTTGTACGTTTTTTTAAAATTATCTTTAGTACAGTTAAAAGAAGTCAAAAACATTCTTTAAAACATATTTTATTAAATATAATATTAATAATACACATTTTCAGATTTTTATTGTTGTTGTCTTATTGGTTTGGGGCAAAAGATTGGGTGGGTACACTAGTTTTAGTCAACATGATAAGATAAGTTCAATTTGAATGAATTAAAAGACAAATTTTGGGCAGCCGACAACAACGGAGATACTTTTCTGCCTATATATAGAGATAAAAGTGTACTAGCTATCTCACCCTTCCCAGCAACACTTTTGAGAGACTACATACATAGTTAAGAAAAATGGTTTCTAAAACAATTGTTTTCCTTTGCCTTTCAGTTGCTATTGTTCTGCTAGTCTCTTCCGAGGTGGCAGCGGCTGGTGAGCCAGTTGAGACTACCACTTCTCAGACAACTAGTGAGCACTATCTCTTTCACCCTCCATCCATATAAATCTGGGAGTTTTTCATGATAATTATTTTTTTGAAGTTTGATTAAAAAATATTTTTATTCATAAAACATGATAAAACTTTGGAATACTTTTCATATTGATGATTATTGTTTTTAAATGATGTACTTGATCATTGCACCTAAGTTATTCACATCTTGTTATTATATATTCTAAAAAGACTGTTTCATTTGATTCAGTTTTCACTACGAAATACTGATGCTTGCACGCTATATCTCAGCTACATGGATTTTTTAATCTATGTAAACCTAAGAGTGTGTTTGATAATGAAGTGTAAAAAAATTTAGAAGTTAATCATTTTCAAAATAAGTTAAAAAATTAGTGAAAAATGACAAGAGTCATATTTCATTAGAAGTATAAATAATAAAAATAACCAGTGGATGGATTGCCTTGTTTGTTTCTTGTGTGAGATTGCTCTTTGGTCTTTCTAAATCACATTATAGTGATTGTTATGTAATGAGTAATTTGTTGTACTCTCGAGATTCTTACGTTCTTCGTGAGATTTTCAAGTATTGCAATAAATATAAATTATTGTACAAAAATGTGCATCCAGAAAAGAAGTTGAGGGGCTCTTATTGATTGTGCTTTAAAATGGGCCTTGTTGTTTGTTGCATTCCAGTTTGGCCTAATAAATTTGAGATTTGTTAATAATTAATCCATTGGGAATAATTTAATTAATCAATTGGTCATTTGTTTTTTTATATAGTTTATATTTAATTATGATAATTTATTGTTGAAATGAACTAAATTGGAAACATGGAGCTTATTTGGTAAATTGTTGAAGTTGTGTGGGCACAAGTGTAATTTCTCTAATGTTTGGAGCAAATATGATAATTATTATAACTTAATTAATGGGTTGGATAAATGGATAATTTCGTGATAAGTCCAAGGGTATAAGGGTCTTTAAAGTTTTTCTTTGATCTTTTTAAATCACATTAAAGTGATTGCTAATTGCATAGCGAGCAATCCTTTGTACTCTCGAGATCTCACGACCTACATAAGATTTTAAAATATTGCAATAATTACAAGATTTTTGTAATAACCCTCATTTCCTCACATAAAGGCTGGCCAGACAAGATACGCCGAAGATGTGGCTTATCAATCAATTAGTACCATTCCCATCACAACGTAATAAAAAATATTGTTATTTATAAAGGCCGATACTTTAAACTTTATGAATATCTCACTGGCAATAATTAAACTCAATCAACACTAACGAAAATAATAAATTTAACAACAAGTATATAAAACAACTCCAGAATAATGTAAATAAATAAATATTGGGTTTATGCCCTTACGATATTTCCCAAATAAAATAACTAAACACTGACAGAAAAGAACCTAGGCTAGAGTCAATAATCTAGAAATCTGCTAAGCACCGAAATATCACAAGGGTGGTAGAGAAACAGTCTTGTTATTCCTGTCGAGAAATAAAACACGATGTGTTCAAGAATTTACTTAATTAATTTATAATGCAATAATACAATCAGTGCACAATAACTATTCTCCCTTCGTCACTCACATGCATATAACACCCCATCCCTCATCTAAGTGGGAATATGTTTGGAATCCCAAAATTCCTCAAATAATAACTACGATTACAAGTCAAATTAATAAAATGGTTAAATGATTTAACTCTACAGACTACATTTTGTTATTAATTCCCGTAGTATCCAACTCTCATAATTTTCACGTAAATGGCATAAACATCTATTATGTATTAAAGAATCACAACTGTAATTTATGTCCACATTCTTAGACATTTCAGTTGATCTCGTATAAAGTCCGGCTAATTATGTATGTGTCCTTTATGTACATATATGACACACAAGGGCTTCTACCATTGGTGTCAAATTCGTGCTCTAGAGGCAAGTCTAGAGGAATCTCTTATCCTAAACGGACATCACAAAACACACACAAGTTAGGGGTGGTACCTATGCAGGACCTGTACATCGCCCATACCCAGTGGTGATACAGGAACGGTCAAGACCAACACTTACCTCTCGTGGGTGGAGCCTCCATGTAGTACCTATATGGCCTACACATCATCCATCCCACACGTGCCAACGTGTGATTCGTGGCCCAAACGCGTGAACCCCCTGCCGATAGGACGGTCCACTGGTATATCCACACAAATAATCGTACATATTATTCCTCCATATAATATGTATAGGTAATTAGTCCATAATTACCATTAAAAGTCCAACCAAAGTCCACAAATTTTTTTCCATTTATTAATAATTTACCGTCTAATAAATTATTAATTCCATTCCATAAATAATTAGTTAACCAACTACTTAATTGTAATTATTCTCGTTTAATAGGGCACATCCGTATTTTTAATATGTTCTTTATTTTCCCAAACACGGTTCCACTGATTCACTTGGACTCATCAAATTCTCACAACCAAAAATCCCAGTCCCAATACCCACATCAAATAAATTATTAATGTTATCCCATAAATAATTTCTTAACCACTTGTTATTTGTAATTACTATCGATTTAATCTGGGAACGACATTCCCTAATGACTAATGGTAATTCCCCTTTTTAACTCATACATAATAATTCAATCCAAGTCCCCAACCATCTCATTCTCATTTACTCAAACCAAACCCAGGCTCATACGTAGAAGGAGTAACTTGCCAAACAACCCTTAGAGTCGCTCGAACGAGGGGCATGGTCGTTCTAGCGACTTCACATGTCGTTCGAATGAGATCCAACCTCGTTAGAACGACCCCTTGTCCCTTTCACGTCTTCGTCCTCATATTTGTTACTTTCCTGAATCATTTTTTCACAATCCAGAACAGCATACACGAAACCCATAAATTTTATGATTACAGTTGCATATAGAGTCCCACCAAGGATATTAAAATTCCCATATTTTAACAATTCAAAGTCCCCAAATTTCCAACCAGGTTTGTGTCACAATAAGGAGCATTTATTAGGGAATCTATATCCAGATTTCAACCCATTAATGAAAAATAAGAATTTCCACATTGATTATTCAATTACCCCCAAATAACCATCAAAACATAAGGAATTCTAACCTCAATATTTAGATTTATGATACCTAAGTTTATGGGACAAATCTATATAAGAAATCAGTCCTCTACTGGTATTCTACATTATCAAATTAAACACATTAAGCCCCAAATCCGAGAAATCTATAGGAAACAAATATGATGCATTTATAAATAAATTGGAAACACAAATTAAGCAAGAGAATTCTTGCGTTAAAATATGTAAAAGAAATTTCTAGAAGCTCCCTTGATTTTCCCCTTTATTCTTCCTCTTTTCTTCCCTTTTTTGTATTTCTCCTATTTTCTGCTATGGCTGCTAATTTTGGTTTTCTCTAATGATAGTGGGGGAGTGGTTTACCCCCACTTAAACACTTAATTTGAAGGCTAATCCCCAGTTGGGCCTATAACCCAACTTTTGGACCCTCAAATAGGTCTGAACACATCCCAACTAGACCACAAACTCCCCAACTCAAATACCTCTGGACGGGGACCATTTCTACATATTTAATATACTAAACCGAGTCTCTAATGCATTTCAATTATTTTCTATTTCACTTACACATTTCATTATGTTAAAATGACACACGCCCATAAATTTATTTATCTGATTTTATTTTTCACTCGCAAGCCCATTATGACCATTTGAGTTCTATCTCTATGTAATCATGAATAATTGTTTATTTCAGATAAAAACAAATTTACTCATGTAAATTTAAATTCATCCGATTTAATTTATTCCCAAATTAATATTAAATCAAAGAATTTAAATTATCCAAAATATTTTAATCTAAAATTACGGGGTATTACATTCTCATCCACTTACAATGTAATTATGTCCTTGAAATTCGCTAAAGCACAACCTTATGTTTTAAACCGGGTTATTAACCTAACTTTTACACTCAATTTGTCCATACCCATATCATATGGGATAAAAGAAAAGTCTCACACATGCCTATCATAACATCACTAGGGTGTTCATATATTTCATATTATATGCACATACACATAACATTAACAAAGATGGATGGCCCATATACATCTAGTTGGTACCATTCATACTAATCACATCCATATGCAAAATATACCATCATATATGTACATGAGAAAGAAAAATAATGATCTCAGTATTCGGCTTCCCTCAACTCTCGACTCTTTCCTAATTTCATGCATGGGACGTTTTGCAAGAGAAATCCAAAACAAGGAACCCTCCTAATACACTACTATACGGCTTAGTCAATTATTGATATCCATCGGCCCAAGATTAAAAGAAAAAGAAATAAACATGAATGTGTGTAGGAATAATATAGATTTTAACTTTTTCCCATTATTAACTGAAGTCTCATATCGCATAAGGGATACACTAAATCCAAATAAATTTACCCATTTAATCATGATAATAATCATAACCCAAAATGTCCTAGGGTCTAATATCTCTCAGCTCCCGACATTTGCTACTTTCATGCGTGGGATGTCTCGGAAGCGAAATCCAAACAAGGAACCCTCCCGATACACTACTATATAGCATTATCAGTCGCTGAGATCCATCTCTCTAGGACCCATGTCTATAACGTGCTCAATTAATTCACAAGGCTCTCCAGGCCCTATAGTCGCCCATTTAACCATATTTAAAACTCAAAGAGTCATAATTTCCTTTAGTATTTTCCTCCATGAAAATAAATTTTATTATTAAGTAGTCACACCACATTTGACTAATACTTTTAATTATTTTCGTAAAAATTAAAGCACCCCTATGGTTTAAGTCCTCCTGAGGTAAATTCACATACCCTTACACACGTGGCATTATAGATGCATATCCCTCAACTCGTGGGTGAAACAATAGAGAGTTTTTAAATAAAATGGAGTCTACCCCCCTAATGTGCAAACGAGATATCCTCCACTAAGGAGTATTGTGCACTAGTACTAAACTAAGCATGTCCTACAAAAAGAAAAGAATTAGGGATCATACCATCACTCTCTATGCTGGTGCCGGTCCCTCTCCTAATCCGAGCTGATACACGTGCCCGTACTGCAACTGCGGCTACTGTCCCTTAGGTGGAGTGGGTAACGCTAGTGCGGCTGGCACTATTGCCATTGATTGTACCTGTAGTGGTCGGGACTCCCCTTGGGGTACCTCGTGTCCCTGTTTTCCTCCTAACTCATGTGTCGCTCGATTACCCTGAGGGAACCTCCTGGAGAAGTGTCCCTTCTCACCACAAATATAGCAATTGCCTTGGAACTGGTGCATGTCTATCTGTAGCTCCTATTGACCCAGATTTTGATGCCCTTGGCACTCGTGGCCTCTCTATTATTGGACCTCTTGGCCACGGCCCTTGGGCCCCATCTGTTCCCATTATTGGGACCCCTATATCTCTGATGCAACTTTGAAGGTTGAGGACCCCAAGATTGCTGGGCCTCCTAGTTGTTACTCCTATTTGCCCTACTCTACTAGTTGGGCATCTTGGAGAGTTATATCTTATTCCCCTTATCTTTCTGAAATGACCTGGTCATACATGGAGAAAGTTGGGTTCCCTAACAGTGACTGTCTGATGTGCTAGGTCGTCCCTAACACAAACTTCTTTATTTTCCTCTGCTCTGTGCTCACATCCTCCTTAGCAAAATAAGAAAGATCCATAAACTCTTCCTAGGATTCTGCCAAAGTAAGACTCCCCTCCTTAAGGTCCATAAAGTTCTTTTACATCTTTGATTGCATTGCCCGAGGGTAGTACTTCCCCTCAAATTTCTCCCAAAACTCATTTATGGTAAGACCGTGTCTATCGGCAACTGTTATAATCGCCTCTGACCATTGGAGTGCATCCCCCACTAATCGGAATGAAAATAACATATGCTTATGTACGGGTGTGCACTCTACCATCCTTAAGTGTCGATGAATGTCCCCTGCCAACTACCCGCCATTAGAATATTTGAACTGCCCGCGAACCCCGACAGTTGGCCTTTAGTGAAAGCTTCTCTCACCCTGTCCCATATGTAACCTAGTGCCTGTGCTGGTATAACCACCTGCTGTTGTGGTGGATGTTGAGGTGCCTTCGTAGGTGGAATGTGCTAAAGCATGGATGTCATAGCCATAGAGACTACCTCAGACACGATGGTGGCTATCTCAACGTGGATAATAAGTTGTGGGTAATAACCCAACTGGTGGAACTACTCGCCCCAATCGACCCCTATGTTCGTTTTCCATCTAAGAAAAAATAAGGTTTGCATAAGTAATTGATCGTATAGAATACGATGATTCCTAAACATAGGGCTCTACATCAAAGAACACAACGCAACACATAACGAGCTCAAACACATATCCTAAGGACACTATAACCGTGCTATAATACCAACTGTAACAACCTCCATTTTCTCACGTAAAGTTCGGCTAGGCACGATACACCGAAGATGGGGCTTGTCGATCAATTAATGACATTCTTAGCACAATGTAATAAGAAAATATTGTTATTTAGAAAGGCCGATACTTTAAACTTTATGAATATCTCACTAACAATAATTAAAATCATCTAACACTAACTAAAATAATAAATTTAACAACACGTAAATATCATAACTCCAGCATAATGTAAATAAATAGATAAATAAATAAATCTCTGGTTTATGCACTTACAATATTTCCCAAATAAAATAACTAAGCCATGGCAATAAAGTACCTAGGCTACAGTCAATAATCTAGAAATTTGCTAAGCCCTGAAAGATTGCAAGGCTCGTACAGAATCAGTTTAGTTATCCATGTCTAGAAATAGCCTGGGGGTGGAAACATTTATAATTAGGGTCAGCGCCTGAGGTGTGCAAGAATTAACTTAATTAATTTATGATGCAATAATACTGTCAATGCACAATAACTATTCCCCCTTTGTCACTCACGTTCATATAACACCTCACCCCTCATCCAAGTGTGATATGTTCTGCATCCCAAAAGTCCTCGTATAATAACTACGACTACTAGTTAAATTAATAAAATGATTGAATGATTTAAGTGTATCAACTACATATTATTATTAATTCTCGTAATATCCCAGCCTCATAATTTTCACATAAATGGCTTAAACATCTCTTATGCATTAAACAATCACAATTGGAATATATGTCCACATTCTAAGACATTTCAGTTTATCTCATATAAAGTCCAGGTAATTACATATACGTCCTTTATGTACATATATGACACACAAGGTCATCTACCGTTGGTGTTTAATTCGTTTTCCATCGACAAGTCCAGAGGAATTCCTAATCCTGAGCGGACATCACAAAACACACACACGTTGGGGACGGTCCCTTTGCAGGACACCTGTACGTGGCCCATATCCAACGGTGGTAATGTAACGATCAGCGCCAACACCAACCGTTCGTGGGTGGAGGCTCCACATAGTACCTATATGGCCTAATCATCGTCAAGCCCGCCTGTGCCAACGTGTGGTACGCAGCTCGAACGCGCGAACCCCCGTGCCAATAGGATGTTCCACTAGTATGTCCACATAAATAATAGTACATATTATTATTCCATATAATATGTATAGGTAATTACACCATAATTACCATTAAAAGTCCAACCAAAGTTTACAACATTTTTCCATTTAATAACAAATTATCGTATAATAAATTATGAATTCCATTCCATAAATAATTATTTTTCCAACTAGTTAGTTGTAATTATCCCTATTTGATGGGGCACATCTGTATTTTTAATAAGTTCTTTGTTTTCCCAAACCTAGTTCCACTCACTAACTTGGACTCATAAAATTCTCACAACCAAAAATCATTGGCCCAATACCCATTTCATATAAATTATTAATCTTAACCCATAAATAATTAGTTAACCACTTGTTATTTTTAATTACTATCGATTTAATGTGGACAAGATATTTCTTAATCACTAATGGTAATTTCCCTTTCTTAACTCATACACAATAATACAATCCAACTCCAAAACCAACCCATTGTCATTTACTCAAATCAAACCCAGGCCCATACGGAGAAGTAGTAACCTTCCAAACTAACCTTCCAAACAGCCCTTAGCATCGCTTAAACGAGGTACATGGCCGTTTGAACGACATGACACGTCGTTTGAACGAGATCAAACCTCGTTCGATCGACCCCTTACCCTTTTCACATCTTCTTCCTCATTTTTGTTAGTTCCTAGAATCAATCTTTCACAACCAATAATAGCATACACGAAACCCATAAATTTTATGATTACAGTTGCATATACAGTTCCACCAAGGATACTAAAATTCCCAGATTTTAACGATTCAAAGTCCCCAAATTTCCAACCAGGTTTGTGCCATAATAAGGAGCATTGTTAGGGAATTTATATCCAGATTTCAACCCATTAATGAACAATAAGAATTTCTACATTGATTATTCAATTACACCCAAATAACCATAAAAAATTATGGAATTCTAACCTTAATATTCAGATTTACGATACCAAAATTTATGGGACAAATCTATATAAGAAATTAGTCCTATATGTGTATTGTTCATCATCAAATTAAAAAGATTAAGCCCTAAATCCCAGAAATCTATAGAGTGAAAATATGATGCATTGAGAAATAAATTGGAAACACAAATTAAGCAATAGAATTGATTCCTTCAAATCTGTAGAAGAATTTCTGTTGAAGCTCCCTTGATTTTCCCATTTGTTCTTCCTCTTTTCCTCTCTTTTTGGTATTTATCCTTTTTTCTCCCGTTGTAGCTAGTCTAGATTTTCTCCAATGACAGTGGGAGAGAGGTTTAGCCCAACTTAAACACTTAATTAGAAGGCTAATCCCGAGTTGGGCCTATAACCCAAATTGTGGACCCTCAAATGGGTCTGAACCTATATCCCAATTAGCCCCAAAACTCCCCAACTCATATACATATGACCCGGGACCATTTCTAAATATTTAAAATACTAAAGTGAGTCTTTAATGCTTCCCAAAATGCGTCCCAATTATTTGTTATTTCACTTTGACAGTTCATTATTTTAAAACGAGACACGCCCATAAATTTATTTATGTTATTTTATTTTTCCCTCGCAAGCCCATTATGTCCAGTTGAGTTCTATCTTTATGTAATCATGAATAATTGTTCATTTAAAATTAAATTTTTACTCATCTAAATTTAAATTCTTCCGATTTAATTTATTCCCAAACTATCAACGAATTTAAATTAGCCAAAATATTTTATCTAAAATTACTTGGTATTACATTGTCCTCCCCTTATAACAGAATTTTGTCCTCGAAATTCGCTAAAACCCAACCTTATGTTTTAAACTGCGTTATTAACCTAAGTTTTACACTCAATTAGTCCATACGCATATCATATGCGATAAAGGAAAAGGGTCACTCATTCCTGTCATAACATCACTTGGTGTTCATATATTCCTTATTATATGTACACACTCATAACATTACAAAAGATGGATGACACATAACTAGTTGGTACCATTCATAGAAATCACATCCATACACCAAATATACCACCATATATGTACATGAGAAAGAAAAATAACGATCTTAGTATCCAGCTTCCCTTAACTCTCGAGTTTTGCCAATTTCGTGCGTGAGACGTCTGGCAAGTGAAATCCAAAACTGGAAACCCTCCCGATACACTATTAAACGGCTTTGTCCGTTATTGATATCCATTGGCCAAAGATTAAAAGGAAAAAAAATAAGCATGATTGTGTGCAGTAATAATATAGATTTTAACTTTTGCCCATTGTTAACTAAAGTTTCATGTCGCTAAAGGGATACACTAAATCCCAATAAATTTTCCCATTTATTTATGCTAATTGTTGATGTAAAAAACTAGATCGCTCTAATTATTTAATCACAGATAAATAAATAAGACAAAGATTTTTAAAGTGGTTCGGCTAGGAATAAAGCCTACGTCCACTGTTATGTTATTGCTGAGTGTTTGTGGAATTCTTGATTACAAGTTCTCTCAAGAAATTCCGGTCCCCTTGAATGGGTTTGATACAAGGTATTTATAGCCTTAAGGCTGTACATGAAAGGTTCGATACATTAAATGATATTCATGTGAAAGGGTAATACATTTAATGCAGCGTGTGCGTCAAGAATATAAGCATTCAATGAATATCTGAACTGTTGATTATCTGGCAATTAATGGTACGACCGAGATGCAGCTCGGACTGCCATAGCTGCTCGCTGATCAGGAGTTCCTCGGAGAACTAGAGTACCTCGGTGCGCCAGAGTACCTCGGTGCGCTGGAGTTCCTCGGTGTACTAGAGTTCCTCGGTGTATCCTCGTTGCTCGGAAAGGAGCATGGTTGGTCGGGAAATGAACTTCCTCGCTGCTATTGTGCCACGTAGATTGACACGTGTCTTCGTATTATTTGTCCACATCAGCATATTAATTTTGGTATCAACAGAAGCCCCCAATGTTTCATATTTCGAACTTTGAGGAGTATGGAACATTCTTTCTAGGTATATGGCAATATTAAATGACTTTTCCTAGGTTTCAGGAACATTGTGTTCAAATTTCCTTCTCATTTCGCAGCTTCCGCCTTTTTTTGAAATTTTTTATAAGCGCTTCGATCTCCGTGCAGTTTTTGTCCTTTTAGCCGCCGGAAGTTCAGTAGTTTCTTTTTGGTAATCATTTCTTTCGCGGCTTCCCAATGCAAAGTATTTAAACTTCTTGGGTAATCATACCGTCTTCTACGTTTTCCAATTTTCTGCATTCAAGGTTTCTATTCTCTCTTTCTCTCTTGTGCGTTCATCCTTGTTTTCGTTCGTTGTCAACATTCCTCTTTTTTTCCTGTAAGATCTTCTTCCTTTCTTCTGTATCTCTTTTATTCAATATGGTTTATATTATAGAATCTGTTGAAAAATTTCGTTCTGATTTTTCCATTCCTTCGTGGGTAAATCTAGAGATTCTTTCTGAGCCTTTAGATTACTTCCGATTGCCTGAGGGACATTGGTTCCCCAGTCTTTTTATCGCTGAATGTGGTTTTTCCTTTCCACCAAATCCATTGTGTCTTGAGTTTTGTCAGTATTTCGATCTTGTCCCTACAAAAATAGCCCCCAATTCATGGAGAATAATTAATGGGGTACACAAATTAAATCTAACCCATGGGACTCGTATTGGGATCCCTGAGATTATGTATTGCTATAAATGGGCCACTCTAGATAATATTTATTACTTAAAAACTAGGTTTTTAAATAGAGCCCTTGTAGTTAACCTCCCTGACTCAAATAGAGATTATTTTGAACATGGGTTAGTTATAAAAAATTGGCAATATGCCCCTTTAGCTGGAAATGAAGTATACAACGGTCCCAGATGTCCCCCATATGGCAATGGGATAGGTTTATTTTTCGGTTTCTTTTTCATTTTATTTTGTTTATGAAATTATGCTTTCATCATGTTTGACAAAATGTATGACTGATATCTCATTATGTATTTATTTGTAGTTGATAGCAAAAGAAGAACTCCAAAAGAATCAGAGGTTAATATCAAACATCTGAAACTTATCTGGGGTTTGCACAAGAATATTGCAGACGAACACATCAGGTCTGCCTCATATCTGCTGCAGTATAAGAGTTATACAACCTCTTATACTGCTCGCCCTGTTGAACCAGCTTCAACTCTAGAAGGTTCATCTTCAGATTCTCATCTTCCTTTAAGTCAAAGGATGGGTAAGAAAAGAGCTCCTCCTGCTCTCTTTGATGATGTTACTTCTGTTGCTGGGGCCAAGAAAAACAAAGCCGATGTCCCAGAGGGGACTAAGAAAGTGGATGTTGGGTCTTCTAAGGCTACCGAGAAGCCTCCAGTGGTTCCGAGCAAGAAAAATGCTCCTGTAGATGTAATTACAATCTCTCCGACCAAGACCTCTTTGGTTGAAGGTTCTGATCGCCCGTTGAAGAGATTGAGGAAATCATCCTCAGTTACTCCGGCTGAAATTGCCTCCTCCCTACCTGCTGGTGGTACTAATGTTCCAAACATCATTCTTCCAAGTTCTGCAATGAGCTCGGTCGTACCCGAGGTCCATGGTATTGATGAGAGAATTCCTAGGGATATGCTGACATCCTTAGCTGCTCGTCACCTTGCTTCAGTAAATTTCTTATACTTCTGATTTTTCTTTCTTTCTCTGAAAGCTTGCATTTTGTATTGACTTTGCTATTTTTCTCATCTTTGAGTTGGTGAACTGTTTTAATAATATTGTGAAGAAGGATGAAGCTATTAAAGCTTCAAGCTCCTCGTCAGGCGTATAGGATGCTCTGTTGGGTTTGACCCAGTCTTTAAAGGAATCTCGTCAATAGTATGTTGACGAAAAAGCTGTTTGGGAGAAGAAATTAGCTGTGGCTGAAGCTGAGAAGGTGAAAATGGCTGAAACCTCCAAGAATTTGGAGGAGAAAGTAAAAGGTTTAGAGGTTAAACATCAGGAATATGATGGCCAGCTGAAAAAGGCAGAGGAAGAGTTATCTACCCTGCGAGATATCAAGGTCAAAAAAGAGGAATTGGAGGTGAAGCTCTCCTCGGAGAAGTTGAGGAGAAAGGTCGCAATCAAGAAACATTTCAGTGCTGGTTGGGAGAAAGGATGGGAGAGAGGGATAGCTGCAATGACATCCCAAGTCCAATATGGGAAGTTGAAATACTTCCACGATGGCTGGGTAGCTGCTCTGCAAGAGCTAAAGGTCCAAGACGATTCTGAGCTATTCCAACAACATCTCCCTGGTCCTCCTCCACCAATTGTGGAAGAAGAAGAAGATGAGCCTGCCTCAGATGAGTCTTCTATGGCTATGGGTGACCTAGTCTCTGCTTCTCAACCCTCTGTAGTCGATGACGTTTCCTCTATGCCTCCTCCTGCCGAGAAGATTCCTGCTGATCAACCCGTTGATACCACCGAGCAACCGAGCTCCTCGTCCCAGCCTCCCGAGACAGTCTTGGGGGACAAGGAAAAGGTGTGAAGTTGTTCGGTATCATTTCTTTTTTTAATTCTTGTAATCGAACAATGTAACCTTTTGATGATCTAATAAAATACATCTTTGCTCATCTCTGTTGTTGATGATTTATATTTGTTGATTGTTGTCTTTTTCTCGTCCTTAGTTTGTTGCAAGAATGGAATTGATCTCTTCACATGATACCGAGCTGATGCAGCAATGTCACCAATACTATAAGGCTGGTCATACATTCCTTAGTACATCAGAAATTGCTGATATCCTTGGCCATGGTGCCTCAGAGCAGGCAATTGAAGCTTATCAGTACTTGAAAGCTTTACTCGACCGAGCAGTGGCCAACAATGTCGCTTACTATGACTTGATTGAAGAGCTTCATGGTTCCATAGAGGATCTTCAAAATCAACACAATGAATCAATGGCTTCGTTGCATAGGGATTATGAAAATAGATACCAGCAGCTCTCTTCAGAAACAGGCCATAAGAAGATCATTGCTGGGTACGACATTAGGGAGAGAACCCTAAAAGGTGAAGTTGAAGCTTGTAGGCAGATTGCCGAGATCCTGGAACAAGAAAATAATAATCTGCAGAAAAAGTTGGCTCAATATGAATCTGCTGCCTCATCTTCCACTGCATTAGTACCAGTTACTGATGAAGGTTTCTCGTTCTTAGAAGTCGAAAACGCCAAGTTAAGGCAAGAACTGGATGACTTAAGAAGATCTGCTATTTCTGGAACTACTCGGGGACGAGGAAGAGGTTCTCGGGGGCGAGGAAGAACTGTCGAGGAGCAAAGTTCTCCAGTTGCTTCTCGGAGCCGATCAAGAGTTCTCAGTCGCAATGTTGAAGAGGCTCGTACTCAATCTACTTTGGAAACTCAAGCATTCCAGTTAAACGTCAAAGATCGGGCCCTATCAGAAATGTCCAAGAAGAATCTATCCTTGGAAGATCAACTTACAGCGACGAAATCTGCTCTGCATAATAAGGATCTTTTTGCCAAAAGCCTTCATGAACAATTGGATAGATTAACCTTCCAATTCCATAAACAGCCAAGGGAATTCTGGATGGAAGGATACAATGAAGCCCTTGTTCACCTGGATGCTCGTATTGAACATGCCAATAATGAAGGTTACAAGCAAGGATGGTTGAACGCACTGGGTGTGTTAAAATTGGAGCAAGGGCATTATTTATGGGATTATCATGCTCCATCATTATTAGACCTGCCTGTACCACCTTTTAAATTGGACATGGCATGGATCCCAGCTCGTTCCATTCCTCGTAGCTTGATTTCAAAGTACCTTGGTGATTATAGCCTTCATTCTCAGGTTGAATTGTCTCGTCCTGAGCATCTCTTGGATACACCTTCTGTGATGAATGTCAGAATGCTCAGGGATGTTAATTTCATTAATTCTCCTCTTTGTCTAGAGGATCCTCCTGCTGGCGAGGAGCCTGTTTCAAAAAATAAAGGAAAGAAACCAATAGAATAGGTTTTCAATGTAACAGTTAGTACATTTATGTAACTTTTAATTTATTCTAGATTTTTAATGAAAAGACTTTCATTTTCTGTTTGCCAATTTTGCTATTATCTTGTGTTTATCAAACACTTTTATATTTGTGCATATGTATCTATGTATTTGTTAAAAAGATAACAATATCGTGCTGTTCATCAACCAACTTAATAATAAAAATTTACAAGTATCAAGGTTGATCAATCACTTAATAATAAAGTAATGAATATAAATTGTTCAAACTGTTTCCAACCAACCAAGGTGGATAAATAATGTTTGTCGACCAACTATAGTTATTGGGTCTTTATCCCCGACCAACTATACTTGGTTCAATTTCGAATATAAAAATGTGTCCGACCAACTAAGGTCAATAATTTGTCCTCGTCGACCAACTACAGTTATTGGGACTTTATCCCCGACCAACTATTCTTGCTGTATTTTGGAATATTTTGTTCTTCAAAGAACTTTTTGTAATAATGTTATCTTTCGACCAACATAAGTTGTAATGTGAGAATATATTTTTATTTTACCAACCGTAGTTGATCATGCTGGTGTACACCTCCTAACCAAAGGAGTGGTAATGGTTCTTTTGAAATTTTTGGCTCCTTAGAGCTTTTGGCTCCTTAGAGCGTTTTTTGGCTCCTTAGAGCACTTTTGGCTCCTTACAGCTTTTGGCTCCTTAGAGCACTTTTTGGCTCCTTAGAGCACTTTTTAGCTCCTTAGAGCGCTTTTGGCTCCTTAGAGCACTTTTTTGGCTCCTTAGAGCACTTTTGGCTCCTTAGAGCACTTTTTAGCTCCTTAGAGCTTTTGGCTCCTTAGAGCACTTTTTGGCTCCTTAGAGCACTTTTTTTGTGTTGGTAGTGTATTACACTAGTATTCCCCGAAAAACGTTCAACAGAAAGAAAATGGCGAAACATCCTCGCTTTATTCATAATGAAGGAAATGCTTTTACAATTTACATTACTGATAATACTTGCGTAGATGTTCAGCATTCCACGCATTCTTAAATTCTTCTCCCTCTAGAGTCGTTATTCTGTAAGTTCCTGGACGAACAACCTCTGTAACTCGGTAAGGTCCAAGCCAGTTTGCTTCCAACTTATTTTGCTTCTGAATGACTTTCTTCAGCACATAATCCCCTTCTTTTAAATCACATTTCTTCACCCTTTTGTTGTAAAACAGAGCTGTGCGTTGTTGGTAAGAAGCATTTCTAATGGCTGCGTCTTCTCTAACCTCCTCGAGCATATCCAAATCCAGTCTTCTCATCAAATCACTGATCGGGGAGTTGAAATTCAGCACTCTATGAGTTGGGAGACCCAACTCGGCAGGTATCACAGCTTCACTTCCAAATGCCAACATATATGGTGATTCTCCAGTTGTTGCTCGGGGAGTTGTTCGGTAAGCCCATAGTACGGATTGGAGCTCATTAATCCAATTTGCTTTAGCTTCACTTAACCTCTTCTTCAAACCATTTAGTAATGTTCTGTTCGTCACTTCAGTCTGTCCATTGCTCTGGGGATGGCCCGGTGCTGAATGATACTTCAAAATGTTTGACTGATGACAATAAGCAGCAAATTCTTCATTATCGAATTGTGTTCCATGGTCTGTAATGAAAGCATGGGGGAGACCATATCGACAAATGATGTTTTTCCAAATAAACTGATATACTTTCTCGTATGTCATATCAATTAGTGGTTCAGCTTCCACCCACTTAGTAAAATAATCTACTGCCACGACGAGATACCTGAACCTTCCTCGGGTCGTCGGCAGTGGTCCAACCAGATCAACCCCCCACATGGAAAATGGCCAAGGTGAAGTTATGGGTGTCAACAATGCTTGTGGAGTTCTTCGGATGGAGGAAAAACGTTGGCACTTGTCACACTTCTTAGCATAGGCTATACAATCAGCCCTCATCGTCGGCCAGTAATATCCCTGTGTCATTACCCTTTGCAAAAGTGTCCGACCTGCTACATGAGCTCCACAAGATCCTTCATGAATTTCTTCAATCAATTCTTTGACTTTTGATGGATGCACACATCTCTGCAAACCTGCTATAATTCCTCGTCTATACAAAACACCATTAGTTAACACATACCGAGCAACTTTATACTTCAATTTCTTGGCAGCTAGTTTGTCCTCCGATAATTCTCCTTCTTCAATGTATGCCCTGATAGAATCCATCCAAGATGGTCCTAAATCAAGGGTTATTATCTTTACCATCAGGTCTTCTTCTATGCTCCGACTTTCTAATACTTCTATTGGTATCGTTCTTCGTAGCTCGGTGCGCGTAGCTGACGCTAATCGGGCTAATGCGTCTGCTCTAGCATTCTCCATCCTCGGTATCCTCACCAATTGAATAGAATCAAATTCTGTCAATAATTCCATCACCTTCGCATGGTACTTCACCATTAACTCTCCCTTCACTGCATATATTCCCATCATTTGATTCACAATTAATTGAGAATCACTGAAAACAATTATTTGCCGTTCCTCCATAACTTTCGCCAAATGAAAACCTGCTATCATGGCCTCATACTCAGCTTCATTATTGGAAGCTTTGAATTGGAATCTCAAGGCATACTCCATGTCAATATCATCTGGGGTGTTTAAAACAATCCCTGCTCCACATCCAGTCGTGCATGATGACCCATCTACATATAATCTCCATGTAGGTACGTCGTCTTCAAATTTCTTATCTGTCAGAGTTCCTCGGTAAAATATCTGCTGTTTTCTTCCATCATCCCCTGTTATCTTTCGCTCCTCATCGGTCATCTGTTCGCACCCTTTTACCAACCTTAGTTGGTCTGGGTTTGAATATAATGATTTTTCTACATCCACAAGTCCTTTTACCAACCTTAGTTGGTCTGGATTTGTGTCTGTTGATACTGTATCGTCCACAGGTAGGTCAGCAAGTACCTTTTGCTCCTCGGGGGTATCAGGGTATGTGAACTCTGCTATAAAATCTGCTACAGCTTGCCCCTTTAATGATGATCTGGGTTCGTACACAATATCATATTCACCGAGCTCTATTGCCCAGTACATCAATCTTCCTGATTTTTTTGGCTTGTGAAGGGCTTGTCTTAATGGCATGTCGGTATACACTATGATGGTATGGGCTTGGAAGTATGGCCTCATTCTTCTACTTGCTTCAATTAATGCCAGTGCCAATTTTTCTAACTTTGGGTATCTGATTTCTGCACCTCGGAAGGCCTTACTTGTGTAATAAATTGGCTTCTGGACTCCATTCTCCAATCTGATCAACGCTGAGCTAACTGCATTCTCTGATACTGCCAAATACAAGTACAACTTCTCTCCAGTTATTGGCCTAGACAACAATGGTGGGGCTCCCAAATACTTCTTCAAATCTTGAAAGGCCTTCTCACATTCATCAGTCCACTCAAAACTTTTTCGCAGTGTTTTGAAGAACGGGAGGCATTTATCAGTTGCTCGGGATACAAATCTGTTGAGCGCTGCAACTCGTCCGGTAAGACTCTGTACTTCTTTCCTCGTCGTTGGGGATCGCAGCCCTAAAAGAGCTTTGATCGTTTCTGGATTTGCCTCAATACCTCGTTGATTGACGATGTATCCGAGGAACATTCCTTCTCGTACTCCAAAGGTACACTTCGTCGGGTTGAGCTTCATTTGGTATTTATCCAGTTGATCAAAGGTTTGGCCTAAGTCAACTAGATGATCAGTAGCTCTCTTGCTTTTGGTGAGCATGTCGTCGACATAGACTTCCATATTGCAACTGATTTGTTCGGCAAAAACCTTGTTCATCAGCCGCTGATATGTTGCACCTGCATTTTTTAAACCAAAAGGCATAACATTATAACAATAAGTTCCCCTTGGGGTAATAAAAGAAGTACTTTCCCTGTCTTCTGGCTTCATTTTGATCTGATTGTAGCCAGAATAAGCATCCATAAAGCTGAGTAGCTCATGTCCCGAGGTAGCATCCACTAGTTGATCAATTCTGGGTAATTTAAAATGATCTTTTGGGCATGCCTTGTTGAGATCAGTGAAATCAACACACATTCTCCATTTGTTGTTCTTCTTCTTTACCATCACCACATTTGCCAACCAATCTGGATATTTCACATCTTCAATGAATTGGGCTTTCTGGAGTTTCTCGACCTCCTCTTGTATGGCCTGGTTCTTCTCGGGACTAAACACTCTTCTTCTCTGCTTCACAGGTTTGATCTCCTTATTCACATTGAGCTCATGACATAAGAAGTTTGGATCTATACCTGGCATGTCTTCATGACTCCAAGCAAAAGTATTCTTCCTGTTTCTCAAGAAAGTTATCAACTCCTGTTTTATTGAAACATCCAACGATGATCCTATCTGAGTTACTCGTTCAGGATGCTCGTCGTCCAGGATAACAGTTTCTGTAGATTCCACCACCTGCCCTTTTACGAGTTGAGATTCATCCCTAGGGTCAAGAGTTTCAATTTCTGTACCTTCCTCCACTTGGTAAGTAGTAGTCTTTTTCCTTGACTCTTCAAGTTCCTCTTGCTCGGCAGACGAATAATAGCATTCCCGAGCTACTTTTTGATCACCTTTCATAATTCCAACTCCAAAATTCGTTGGGAATTTCAAACACTGATGTACTGTAGATGGAACTGCCTCGAACTTCTTCAATCCAACTCTTCCCATGATGATGTTGTAGGCTGACTGCACATTCTTATCCATCACAAAGAAGCGTATTCTTTCTGTTCGACAAGCAGGCCAAGTTCCAATGAGTATATCCAACTTGATCATCCCAAGTGGAAAAACTTTCTCGCCAGCAAAACCCAGAAGGGGTCTGTGATAAGGTTCCAATTGAGATAATTTTAAATTCAAGCTATCAAAGCATGAATAGTACATGATGTCTGCCGAACTACCATTGTCTACTAACACCCTTGAAATGACCACATCCTTCATCCTCATTTTGATCACCAAAGGATCATCATGAGGGTAAAGAACACCTGCCAGGTCGTTTTTTGAAAAACCAATCACTAGCTTCTCTTTATTTACCTTCCTCGGACGATCATCCTCGGCCAGATTTATTCGCTGAATATATGAACAAGCTTGAGCCTCTCCGAGATAAGCTTTTCTTTCTGCAGTAAGGTCTCCTCCCCCTGCATCTCCTCCTGTAATAACATTACAATCAAATGACCCAAAACGTATGGAGAATACCTCTCGTTCAGGCTGCCTTGGCTTCTTGGGAAGATTAGGGTCATCATCTGGATCATCTTCGTGGTCCCTCCTCTTTTTCTCCTCTGCACGACGAGGAGATCTAGATCTCTCTCTAGTTCTATCATCATTCTTCCTCTCACTCCTGCGATCTACATACTTTGACAATTTTCCTCTTCGAATGAGTGTTTCTATCTCGTTCTGAAGGGCTATGCAATTTTTGGTCATATGGCCATGATCTTTATCAAACTCGCAATATTTGGCCTTATTCCTCAGATCGGGATTCGTCTTCAGTTTCTCTGGCCACTTGATTTCCTCGTTATTCTTGATTTCTTCCAAAACATGATTAATACCCATTTTCAATGGGGTATAATTATCGTACTTCTTTAGGACTTCCAACGTTGTCCTATTATTCCTGTAATGCTTGTCACCACCATTTCCTTTCTGATCTTTCTTCTTAGACTTGTCGACCTCTACTTTTACTTCTTTATCCATATTCTTCTTCGCAGCCATAGCCTCCTCGGTATTCATAATTTTGGCTGCTTTTGCCATCAACTCGGACATAGTTTTAGGTGGATCTTTGACCAAGGTGTAGTACAGCTTATTAGGCAGCAAACCACTCATCAAAGCAGTGATTGCTGTCTTTTCTTCGTAATCTACGACTTCCAACTTTTCGTTATTAAAACGAGTTATGTAATCTCTAGTACTTTCACCTGATTTTTGTCTAACACTTTACAAATATGCTACTCGCTTTACTGGCTTCGCCCCAAAACAAAAATTGCCAATGAACAACTCGGCTAATTGAATAAAAGTTGAAATCTTACCCCGAGGAAGATTGTTATACCATATCTGTGCAGATCCGGTAAGAGTTCCCGAGAAAGCTCTGCACCTCATCTCGTCGGGGACGGCATATATGTCGGCGACAGCTTGATATTGTTCTATATGAAGTACATGATCTGTTTTTCCATCGTACTTAGGAGTCACTACAGGTGCTTTGAATTTCGATGGTGTAGGAAAATCCACAATGGACTGCACAAAAGGTGTCCCTTGAACAAAAGTTCTCTGTAAGGGGTTCCTTGCCTTAGCCATTTCTCCCAATCTATCCTCCAACCGTTGAATAGAACCTTTCCATGCTTCATTTCTTTCCTCAGGCCGCTTAGTCTGAGCAATTGATCGCTCTGATGTAGCTTCCTGAGATTTATCTTGACGAGTAGCTGGTCGTGATTGTGCTGATCCTTCTCTCAAACGTGATGGTGGTCGAACACTTCTCGGTGGAGCTCTAGGTGGACTCATGTTTCTCCTTGGTCCTAACCGACTGAAAGGAGACTCCCTGCTTAATCTTTCCAAAGCGTTGGTTCTCTCCGGAGAGAGAGATATAGGTTGATTTGTATCCGTAGCCCATATCGATGAAGTTCGCCCAGGTTGATAAGAAGAATCATTAGACTCCCCATTGCGATATGACGCAGTACGTCTGGATCGTGATTGCCCATGATCACTCCGTTGTCCTGAATAGGTAGGTGCACCGCCTTGAAGAGTTTGAATGAGTTGCCTCATAGATTCTTGCATGGCGGTTTGTCCTTGAGCCAGATTTGTCATAATTCCAGCCAGATCTGGAGTTGCAGATGGATTTGGAGGATTTCCAGCATTTCCAGCATTTCGATTACTGGATTCTGGATTATCTGCCATTGATAACAAATGATTTTTGCGAAAAACGATAGTAACAGTCGTTTCCCACAGACGGCGTCAATCTGTTGATGTAAAAAACTAGATCGCTCTAATTATTTAATCACAGATAAATAAATAAGACAAAGATTTTTAAAGTGGTTCGGCTAGGAATAAAGCCTACGTCCACTGTTATGTTATTGCTGAGTGTTTGTGGAATTCTTGATTACAAGTTCTCTCAAGAAATTCCGGTCCCCTTGAATGGGTTTGATACAAGGTATTTATAGCCTTGAGGCTGTACATGAAAGGTTCGATACATTAAATGATATTCATGTGAAAGGGTAATACATTTAATGCAGCGTGTGCGTCAAGAATATAAGCATTCAATGAATATCTGAACTGTTGATTATCTGGCAATTAATGGTACAACCGAGATGCAGCTCGGACCGCCATAGCTGCTCGCTGATCAGGAGTTCCTCGGAGAACTAGAGTACCTCGGTGCGCCAGAGTACCTCAGTGCGCTGGAGTTCCTCGGTGTACTAGAGTTCCTCGATGTATCCTCGTTGCTCGGAAAGGAGCATGGTTGGTCGGGAAATGAACTTCCTCGCTGCTATTGTGCCACGTAGATTGACACGTGTCTTCGTATTATTTGTCCACATCAGCATATTAATTTTGGTATCAACACTAATTATCATAACCGAAAATGTCCTAAGGTCTTATATCTCTTAGCTCCCGACCTTTGCTGAAAAAACATTAACACCCTAACGTGTTTTAGTTAATAAATAAAACTCCAACTCTTTTAAATTTAATTTAAAATTTGATTGAAACCATTGTATGTACGAACACAAATGAAAACAGATTTGTGATGAAGCTGCTGAAATAAAAATGATTTAGAATGGGATGAGGAAAAGTTGACAGTGACACAATATTTGTTCTCGAGGAAACCACCGTGGTGGAAAACCCCGTGTCCCTAGTACCAAGACAACTCACACACCCAAGTCCACTATTACCAATTATAAGGTATAGATTACAATCCCCAAGTTCACAATGAACTAAAACTAATAAAATACACACCCGTATAGCCAACTTAATCTAAAACAATCCAACTTGATTGAAAATCAGCCAACCCAATAATACTAAAGTAATAGTGACTATCACTTACTCACTACACACTCAAACCCGAAACCCCGTGAAATTGTGCAACATAGAAAATAATTAGAGATTTGTTTTTCTCAAAACATAAAATTTACTTTGTTTATAAAAAGAGACTAAACACACACGAGTTTAAGTCTAATTTTATTAACAACAAAAATTACCAATCAGTGACTAAATCAGAGGTAAATATAGATTCAAAAACACTCTCAAAAATGAATTTTGCACAAGCCCAAAAAAATGCACACCCAAAATAATATGATTTTAAAATAAAATAAACAAGTCTTGATAAGTTTAATAATCAGAAAACCCACACGAGATATCTTACAGGCCAAATAACCCACACGCGATAAACACACACTGATTTTAAACAAACCTACACAAGTTTACAACAGGGTTAACCCAAATTTTAGTTAAGTCCAAGATTAGTCCAATATTAATCTAAGTTGGTCTGAGTTAACACACTGATTTAATGTCTGTTAAGTTTGAGTTGGTTCAGTGACTTAAGGTCCGAGTTGGTTCAGTGAGTTAAAGTCCGAGTTAACACCAAGACAAACCAAACTAACACACACACACAAAAAAAAAACAAGCACCCACGTAGCAGGTCGAAAGAAACACTCACACATGCAGCTGGTTTAAAAATCACACACACAATAGGTCTAAAAATCACACACATAGTTAATAGATCTGAACTCAGGAAAAAAATGAATAAATCTGTCTCTCTCTCTCTATAAGTATATATGAATAAATATGTAAGTATATATATATATATATATATATATATATATATATATATATATATATATAGGTATTTTAGAAAGAGATAGGGTAAAAAGAAAACTCATAAAGAAAGCCTATAATGGGATTTTGCAAAAGGTTTGAGCGAGTGAAGAAAACAAGCCAAAATCGTATATGAACCAAGTCCACAAACAACAACACATTATTTAACCAAAAACCTCCAAGTAAAACACGATGACCATCAAAGCCCACACAGGTAAACCCAAATCGAAATCCAACAGCAACAACATGGAATATTAAAACACACTAACTCTCAAACTCTCAAATGAGTACGAGTGAAATAGAAGGTAAAGATTTAACACAAAAAATCTAAAAGGGATAAAGTCTCTGAGTTGTTCAAAAGTAAAGAGAGAAAATGAGAAAAGAGTGAGACCGAGTTTCGACTGATTTTTAATTTATCAAATCTTAAAACCAAATGGCCCCTATTGCATCTATTTATAGATCCTATGGAAGGATCGAGGGGAGCTTGGGTAAACACGTAAAACCAAAAGACCCAAAGGGCAGTCAAGGGAAACCACACAAGAGTCACAGGGTAAAAAAGTAACACCGAGTAAGGGGCACAAGCATAAAATCGAATAGGACACAACGGTTGACTGCAACTGGCTTCCATCACACATGGTCAAATTGTGTGGCATACGAAAGACAACCCCATTAGCTTAACAGAGATCACAAGGATTGATCAAACAAACACAATATGGCACGATCTGAGCCATTAAAATCAATACACGAAAAATTAGCCATTTGATCATGTTTAAACATTAAAAGTGAACAAAATTAATTTTTGTTTAATTAAAACAAATGTTTAAACTAAGCGAAATCCAAGCATATAATGGCAAAAAAAATTATGATTTTTTTTAAAGACAATAAAGAATTATAAAATATTTATATAGTTTTTTTTTTTAAATATAAAACAAATATGAGTTAAACAAAATATAGAATTTAGGACATCCAGAAAAAAAATGTTGTAAAAAATAATGTCACAAAATTGAGACAATTCAGCAGGGTAATTTCAATCTTCCCCTTTGGCAAATTTTGAGACAAACATGACTTTGAGATCAAATAGATAACTCAACTAACAACATTTGAATCCTAGAGAATACATAACTCGACTAACAAAATTTTAAGTCCTAACCAAATACATAACTCAACTTACAACATATATCCTAAAAGACTATAAAAGACACGGTCTCAAATTCTCCCCCTGTTTGTTTCAAAGGGACAAAGGGAGGAAACTAAAATTAAATTAGGTTGGAATCGCACACACACCAATAATCATTCGTAGAGTCTCAAATCTATGGTTATCCCATGGTTTAGTAATTAAATCCGCAAGTTGAATTTTAGCATTAATTACTCTATGTAGATTTCCTTTTTCTCAACAAGTTCCCTAATAAAGTGTTCACGCATTTTGATATGTTTGGTTCGTGAGTGAAAAACATGATTCTTTGAAATACTAATGGAACTTTGATTATCACTTAAAATGACTGCATTAGGTTCAATTATACCATAGTAATTTAACATTTATTTGATCCACTAAAGATGAGTACAATAACTACCGCCAACAATATACTCGACTTCGGCGGAGGAGAGAGACACACAATTGTTCTTTTAAGATGACCAAGAGACTAGGTTGTGTCTTAAGTAAAAGCAACCACCATAATTAACTTTACTATCATCGGCACACTCAGCCCAATCGGCATCCGTACACCCTATTATTTTGGAATTTGTGTCAAATGTGTACATAATACCAAAATTTAAATTACCACTAACATATTTTAGTATGCGCTTAACCACAAGCATGTGATATTCTTTGGGTTCACATTGATATCTAGCACACACGCAAACACTATGCATTATATCGGGTCTAATATTCGTTAAATAGAGAAGGCTCCCAATCATATTACGATGAAGTGTGGCTTCAACCTTTTTACCGGATGAATCTTTAGATAGCTTAGTTGTGAAACTCATAGAGGTCCCAGTAGTTTTTGGATTAGTTAGCCCAAATCGCTTAACCAATTCAGTGTCATATTTAGTTTGAGATTTAAAAATGCAGTTCGATTTTTGAGAAACTTGTAAACCCAAGAAAAATTGCAACTCACCCATCATAGACATTTGAAATTCATATTTCACGATGTTAGCAAAAATTTCAGCCTTTCGAGAAGATGTAGACCCAAAAACAATGTCATCAACATATATTTTAGCAATAAGTAAACAAGTAGTATTTCGTTTAATAAACATTGCAGGCCTACTCCCCCTCGATTAAAGTTGTGGTTAAATGAAAAAAGGTTAGATGCTCATACTAAGAACGAGGGGCTTGTTTGAGTCCATAAAGAGTTTTCTTCAATCAAAACACATGTTGAGGAAGAAAATGATCAACAAAACCTTTAAGTTGTTCAACATACAGTTCTTCATTTAAAAAAACATTTTTTATGTCCATTTTGTATAATTTAAATTTTAAATGACACGAAACGACAAACAAAAGTCTAATAGAGTCTATTCTAGTAACATGGGGAAATGTCTCATCAACATTCATCCCATCAATTAAGGAGTACCTTTGGGCTACTAGTCTAGCTTTATTTCGCAAAACATTATCGGTTTCATCACATTTATTTTTAAATATCCACTTAGTTCCAATGACATTAGTATGGGAAGGACGAGGAATTAAATACCACAAATCATGGATCTTAAATTGACTTAATTCTTCTTGCATGGCAAGGAGCCAAGATTCATCAACAAGAGCATCTTTTATATTTTTAGATACTACTAGAGAAACAAAAGAAGATATCAAGTAATTTAAAGTTTGGTTCTTTAACTTCACCCAAAATGCTCTTTTTAAGATGATTTGCCCTAACCCGGTTTGGAACATCAAGGTCTTCCAGTGGCAGGTGGCCCAAGTCACTATCTATTGATTATTTTGATAAATCATTTGACGAAATATTTTCAACGGGTAATGATTTCGGGCTATCTTCTACCAAAGGGGAAACACAATCATTTATCACAACATTAATGGATTCAATAATAGACTTTGTTTTCAAATTATAAACTCTATAAGCCCTACTATTTTGGGAGTATCCTAAAAAAAAGCCTTGTCTCCTCTAGTATCAAATTTAAACAAGTATTCACGATCCTTACACACATATCATTCACTACCAAATACTCTAAAATGTTTCAGATTTGGTTGTCTACCATGCCATAATTCATAGGGTGTTTGTTTTGTATTTTTCCTTAAATGAACCCTATTTATTATGTCACAAGCTATTTGAGTAGATTCAACCCAAAAATATTTTGATAAATTCTTATCATGAATCAAAACACGAGCCATTTCTTGAATGGTTCGATTTTTTCTTTCCACAATACCATTTTCTTTAGGAGTCTTAGGAGCACTAAATTCATGTTGATACCCATTCCCAGTACAATAGTCAATGACAATCGTTTCTTTAAATTCTCCACCCCTATCACTACGAATACGAGTGACTTGGGTATCCTTCTCGTTCAATTTTTAGCAAGATTTTCAAAAAATGATTAAAGGTGTCTGATTTTTCTTTCATAAAAGAAACCCAAGTAAATCTAGTGAAATCATCAACAATAACAAGAATATAAGAATTACGACATAAAGTAATTATCCTAGAGGGACCCATTAAATCCATATGTAACTATTCTAAAGGGTGAGAAGTAAAAATATCAGTCACTTTCTGATGAGGTACCTTATGAATTTTACCAATCTGACACGGACCACAAATAGAGTGGTTAACTTTATTTATTATGGGGACACCACGAACAAGATTTTGACTAGTTAATTTAGACAAATTTTCATAATTTAGACTTTCATGCCACAAGTCTAAATCACTCATCCTAGAAGATAAACAATTTTCAGATTCATGTTCATGTTTAACCGCATAGAAATTATCTAAAGTCCTAGTACCACAGAAAACAAGATTCCCATTTGGGTCTAAAATTTTACAATCAGATTTGGAGAAATTAATAGCATGATTGGTGTCACAAAATTGACTAATACATAATAGATTTACTTTTAAACCTTCAACAAGTAAAACTTCCTCAAAGTTAGGGAGCCCATTTGTCTCAATCGACCATTTGCATATGATGTGGTACATATTTCCATCACCAAAAGTTACAAAAAAGAAGGTTTCGAAGAGGTAGAACAACCTTCATTTTTAACATGTGTGTATGACAACCTAATTTCATTAGACTCGGAAAATTGTTCTTTTGAATTAACAAAATTGGTTACATCAAACTCTTCACCCTCAAATCCAAGCCCTTTTGTAGGAATAAAATCAGAATAAGAATTGGAAGGATCATAGAAAATATTTTTATTAATAGTTTTGACTACATTACCAGCACTCCAAAAACTATTTAACTTTTTGGAGGTGATCTCTAGTTCCTTTTTACATTCATCAGATTTATTCAAAACAACCTTAAGTTCAATTTGAGATTCATCATATTTAAACAAAATTTCCGTGTTTTTAGCCTTACGAGAGTGATTCAAATCAGTTCGCATAACAGTCCTCTTTTGAAGTAAAACAACATCTTTTTTCCAATTCTTCTATGTGATAAGAAGATTCTTTGGACATAAGTCTGATTTGACTATTTAAAGCATCAATTTTAGCTAATAGTCTAGAATTACCCCCACCTAAGTGTGTGCTTTTATCAAGTGTGTCATTTTCAGAAATATCACACACACTCTTCAACATGTGCAGTAACCGGAGGTATATCAAATTCATCTAAATCATCACATATATTTCCAATGTCAAAAAGAGAAGCCGTGACAGTGGGGTGATTTTGAGTAAGAAATATGTGAGATAAATTGATAAAGTCTAAATCACAATTATCATCACACAAATCTGAAATATCAGATAGACTAGATAAATTACGTAAGATGTCCTACGATATGATAATAGACGCATAAGTAAATTCCATATGATTATCAAAAGTTTCTTCATTATCACTATCGGAGCTATCTTCCCATATTTTGGAAAAATGTGCTCTATTTGAAGGTTCCCATTTAGATTTATAAAAGCACTTATCAACATAGTGACCATATTCATTGCACTTACAACACTGAATATGGCTCAAATCCTTTTTAGGTCCAGATTTTTCAAAGATTTTCTTCTCCAAATATTTTTCATGGGGTCTATCTAAATAACTAGGCTGGCCTTGTTTTTATGCAAATTTATCCTAAACTTCACAAATTTCTTATAGTGTTTAGTCAAGAGAGCAATTTCATTATCCAAAGCATTTAAACATATTTTAGATTCATTCACATTAGATAAGGAGGATAAAAAAGCTAAACTATTTTCACTAGTTCTAAAACTAACAACATTTTGAGTTTCGGTCTGTGCAGGTGCTTTGCCTCTTTTCTCATCTCTTAAAGTATTTTGATATTCATAAGTTTTAAGTTTTATACACAAGATATGAGGTGTATAGCTATCCAAATTATCATCTATAGTGTGAGCAATTAAATCAAAACTCTTAGGAAGAGACTTAAGGATTTTATCACATATTTGAGAGTTGGCAAAAATGACACCATTAGCATGTCATTGATTTACAACATCTTGCAATTTTAAATAAAAATCAATAAATTTCTCACCATCCTTCATGTAGAGAGAATCATAAATTTCTCACTTCTTGAAGATCCAATTCCCTAGTGTAATCATGTCCAAAATTCATACTCCAATTAGTAGTCAACACATAGCAAGCTTATGTCAAGGGAAAAATATTATATATTTGGATAATCACAACTCGAATTCCTAATCATAGCAGGTTTGTGTTTTGAATACATTTTTATCTACTATATAAAGAAGCTTGGCCAAGGCATATTTGAGTGAACATTTTTTATACCACCAATCTATATAAACAACTCTCTCTTTCGTATACAACATTTAGTAATATATGTTTGGCCTAGCAAAAATCTATCAATCCCGAAAACCTCCAGGTAACAGCTACGCTATGTGCGGAGAAAACTAAAGAGGGTAGCGTCTCACTCAACATCAGATAGATTTCATCTAGGCATGAACCCTCTTAGTTGAAATCTGCAGAGAACTCAATTGCAGGCGAGAGGGAGAGGAGAAAACACCCTCTAAAAGGCAAAGGCTTCCAATCATTTAAGTCCGACCTCGGTGTGACGTCCGAGATCGAGCGAATGACGATATACTCGATAGACAAGACTATGCAGTGCACTTTTAAAGCCTGATTTGAACAGAAAAACTCCTCTGAGACCCAAAATTATTTTCGATGTAGTTTATGTGAAAGGCTTCCACCATTGTTGCATTTACTTCAACTTTCATCATCGAATATCTCTCGTATTTGAGCGCCTCTCTTGCTTCACTCTAAGCGCTTTCAAAATAGATTTTCACATCCCCAGCCCTTAATAGATTACGCCCTATATTAGCCTATTATCCAAATAACTTGTTAAATGAGTAGATAAAATATCACAATAGATGTACATAAGTCATTAATAAGATTACAGTGATTATATATTTTGAATAAGCATATACCAATTGCTTGTATTAATGATCAGATTATGATATATCTATAATGTTTTTAAAAATAAAAACCCCCATTATAAAATTTCTTAGCATTGCCATTGAACATATGTGATTATCAGATCCCATATTGGAAATTTATAAAGCATTGAAAATAATATGAAAAAAGTAGGTCTAACATATGTAAGCTATATGTGCATAGCTTATACCTTGTGTCGATGACATGCAAAAAAAGAGGAATCTTTCAAGTGGTGAGGGTCGAAACCTTGAAAATTATATAAAAATTCGATCAATGCCAAAAAAATGAAAAAACATTGAGTAGGCATACCAAAACTCACAAAATCAACATTATTGGTGCTTTTTCCAACCACCCTACCTGATTTGCTGCTCGATCCCAAAACCGCAGCAACAATAGCCTCTTCAAAAAACCTTTTATCATGTGATTCTGTAAAATAATACAAGACATTGTAATGATAAAATTCAATTGCAAAATCAATGTACATTTCAAACAGAAACATGTGACACGGGGCCATTCACACCTAGTGATCGGCGCTAGGGCCTGCAATAAAAACAAACGTGAAAAAATAATGGAAATCATAAGAGGATTTCAATAAATGAAATAGTGGAAATGGGAAAACTCAGTAATATATGAAATAATAGAGGACCGGGTGAAAAAGAGAAATACAAAATACCACAGACGTACCAGGAGAACAATCAGTACCGGGTAAAAAATTACCAACTATTTGAAAAAAAAAATTAAAAACTATTAAAGCAAAAAACATCTACATCTACATAAGGAACTATTGAAACAAAAAACATCCAAGGGGAAAACTCGGTGCCAGGTGAAAACAAATCTCAGTACCGGTTGCAACATTAATAGTGAAGCAAAGACTTACAAATGACATAAAATTTAGCATCTCAATGACTACCCTTTATTATCCTAAAATATATGATGTTGAATAATAGTTTGTATTTCACCATATTCATAAAATATGAACCGACAATATAGTTTTGTTTGAGACTTGATTCTCAAGAATATTTGAAGATGAAAGTAATTACCATGTTATCGGATTTTGAGTGCAAGGTTATCTACTCTTTCCCTATCCTCGTACATCCTATAGATCTTCACATCTACCTGATGCATACTTATCAAATCTCTATTACCAGGCAATGGATCGAGTTAGTAAACTATATGAAAGGAAATTAAAATACTTAAATCCAGCAATCGAAAAAATCAGTTATGACGTGGCAGACCTCTATAATTTTATCGATGGTCTAGTGTACATGAATGCATTAGTTTATGATCACTCAGTTCATGTATACCTCCCATATGGCTGGTAATGGATTAAGCATAGTACATTTTGTCATCTGAAGAAATTGGCTCGTTAGTATATCTATTTATAAGAAAAGGGACATGATAATAGAGAATTGAATAGGAAAGGGTCATGATAACCTCAAACACATTACAAAACACAATCTTATCAGTTAAGTAGGTGAGGAAATCCTTGCAGAATGATATAAAGAAAAACATAAATTGTTTGGTAGAGAAGGATATTAAGGAAAAAAGAAACTCCATTCTTATTAGCAAATAAAACATAAACTTACGTGGATTAAAACATCAATATGACCCATACGAAAATTTTGATTTCCCAATGCTAATGTTCACAGTTGCTAAAAATAACAACACCTGCAAAGAGGGTGAAATAAGTGACACATAAACAGTAGTAATTAGAGACAATCAAACTAAGAAACTTAATATTAAGAACAAACAACAAAGCATGGCCTGTGATGAAAAGTAAACCATTGAATGTCACTTAAACAACTGGAACATGCAAATAATGAGCTCAATTCATACCAAAAAGTCACTGGAATATGCAAGTATAAACTATCATAGTACGGTGTTTATATGGAGTGTATATAAAAACAGTTCCATTTTAAAACACAGTTGTGATTTATGATTTCTTACAAACTATATATGGAGTTTATATAGAACAGAACAATGCACAAGAGGATGTTTATATGGAGTTTATGTGAGCTGTCGGGGTATGCACAGGAGGGAGCTTGCATGGGTTAGCAGATAGCTAGGTGGGTTAGCAGATAGCTTGTGTGGGTTAGCATTTAGGTGTTTATATGGAGTTTATGATTATCATACCAGTTGAGGGAATAACCAAAGAGTTCCTCTGCAACAAACTCGAAGGGAACCTCTACAAAAAAACTCGATGGGAGCCTAAAATAATAACAGAAGAAGACAAACTAAATTGAAAATTTAAAAATATTATCGAAAGACTTGGATTGTCAGGTTGTGTCTGTGAAATGTACCTCGATACAGTGTGTACCTGTACAATAGAAAAAAGATGTAACATGTAAGAATTTTGGGAAATTAAACTCTATAACATCCATATCCATGAACTCATAAAACGTTGTTCGAAGAGCAAAATAAATACATCACTCAATCATTTAAAAGGAGTGAAGAAAATTTAATTAACACGAAAAAGCGTTATCAATAATAGGGGGCATGCTATGCTAAGCATGAGGAATTAATAAAAAGGGGGGATTTAATTCGCATGGAACAACTATGCTAAATAGCGTGCCATGCTAAACATCTATGCTAAATAGGAGGGCAACCTCCAATAAGAAATAGCTCATCTCACTGAATATTGATATGATTTTTAAGTTGTACGTAACTCAACATTCCCAAAATTGGCACTTAAACAATCAAGATGCTTGAATGGTTGTTAAAGCTTGCATATATTCTTATTCTTGGGTGATATAAGGATAGGAGTATTCAAATAGTCATCACTTTTATTTGATGATGGGTTCTCATTTCTTAGTTCATTCTTCGAGTTTGCATATGAAGGTAATTGGCTCTTTGATTTTTTAAGATTCATATACTTCACATTGCTCAAACTTGTATTATTTTTTCACTTTGAAAGCTCATGACTTAAAGAAAGGATAAAGTATGTCTCATATAACAGAGGCTCAAAATGTTAAGGAGTGAAAGTCTCTAGGATAAAGATAACCTTTTTAAAAGATGACCTGTCACCAAACCAAAAAATCGAAAGGTAGAGAAAAAATATGACACGAAACATGACCAAAATCATTTTTTCTTTTGACTAAAAAGTGACCAGGATAATTCCATGAGTTTGAAGAGGGAGTACCTGATCATGAACCTAACAAATTTTAATGAGAAAAACAAAGCTCACTATAATATCTGAATCATCTCCATACCGAACCATCACCACACCGAATCAGCTACCAACTATAATATCCAATAAGATTGAATGAGAAAAATGAGGTACGATGCTATTGAGTTCCCCCCTTTTCGGAAATACATCCGCAACTATGTGACAACTCGTGATCCGGGATAAGGGGTGGCCAGCCCGATACTCAAACGTAACAGGAATCATGGATGGATATCATTCTCAGCATCACAAAAATAAACTGAGTATACGGGAAAACCACCCAATAAATTAGAAAACGGGTTGCCAAAAAGTTTAGAAATTTAAAACCAGTTAAGAAAATTAAATTTAAACAACCCAATCTGACAAGCAAGTGGAATTCCAAAAGAGTTTATATATTACATCTAAACGAATATGCATAAGAGGACCGAATAGGCTGTCGGTCCACAGCTACATACAACACATTACAATAATTTAAATATCGTACATAATAAATTCATTAATCAAATACAAAAGTGTGGGCCACACGCCCAAGTTAAGACCCGATCATATCTAGAATACAAAGATGAAAGCGTCTAATACAACGTCCTGTAATAGTCCGTAAAATCTTACAGCTCGTCAAAAGCAAAGGAATTGGGAATATCAAAACAGGCGTCTTTGCGGGGGTGCACCTGAGCAGATACAATCATATACACAACAAAGAAAATGAACCCGTCAGGGTCGGGTTTTATATGATCACCAAAAGAAATAAAAAGCATGATAGGAATAAACAGTTATGCATGAATGACAAGGATGATAATATGGCATGTTAACTAGCATGTTAAACATACATTACAATTTAAGATATTTAACTAATTATGAAATGAAATGTCATTTACATAAGAGAATAAAAGTAAATTACTTTAATTTAAAACCTTATCTCATTAATCCAATTACCACTTCCTTCTTACATTCCTTATTAGGAATAAAACCATTTATTCGGTTTAATCAAGAAGATATATATTCGCTTCATTAATTAGAACTTCCATCTTTAATCATCATTTCCATTTTTATCTTTCCATTCCTTATCAGGAATATAGTTTCTATCAAGTGCTCTTTATGGAACATATCTCAATCACATGCTCTTTATGGCACATATCCATGCTCTTTATGGCATATATATCCATCAAGTCGCACTTGATGCGGAAAAGTAATATTCTCATACATATAACGATTCTAAGACCGCCTCTCCGAGTTTCCCCACTGGGCGCGCCTCTAGATAACTATCATCTTCCAGGGCCTATCACATATAAGACAACCTGGGCTCATAACGCAACGTTGGGAAGCGGCCATATGCCTGCGGGATAGTCAAGACCACACCCAGAATCTCCTATCCATCGCAAAAAATACATATATATATAAAACAGCGCTCATATGGCCTAGGACTATATCCACCCTGCGTTAATTTGTCAGGGGGCATCACCTCGCGCACGGACTTCCCTTATGATAGTATTTAGAGAGGTGTGTACAAGTAAATTAACATTTACCATTTTATATCTCATTTTCATTTTCAATATTTCATTACCAATTTCCATTTCCATTATCCATGTGTTTGGTTCATTTTATTCGAAACTCTCATCATTAAATAGTGTGGTTCATCTTATTCGAACCTATAATCTTTAAACAATTGGGTTAAGTTTATTCGAACCTATTCCCATCGAATATTATAATTGATATTCCTCAAATTGCACGTCCCGACTTAGTCTCCAAATAATCATTATGATTCTACAATTCCCAAAGTTCATATGACTCCAATAAGCCCCTAAGTCTCCAAGCATGGTCATTTAACCTTCTAACTTCTAAAAGTTTCAATAAAAGAAGTAATGCATTAGCATTACTTCAAACATCCCCGGAATAAACCCCAGATGACCCAATTCTAGTCTAGGGTGGCGACCAAACTCAATTACTACTCTAGGACTCTATGTTTACTTCATTAAAGAAGGTTCCTAGGTCCTAAGCCTAAAGAAAAAGGTAAAAATTAAACAAGAAAAATAACTTAAAACTGCAGGAACCGAATCGATTCGCCCTAAGGGCCGAATCGATTCACCCTGGAGAATCGATTCGCTTTGAAAGCAAATCGGTTCGGAAAACAAACTCAACTTTTTGCAAATGTCGAATCGATTCGGACTTAACCCGAATCGATTCAGGTACACAGAACTAGAATACTGCCCCTATGCGAATCGATTCGCCCCAGGGGCAGAATCGATTCACCCCTGCGATTTTGCCAAGTTTGGCTATGGAGTTTTAAACTCCAAATTTTTCCTTAAACCCAAAACCAACTAAACCAAGATCATTTATTCCAACCCATACATCATAAACATATCTATCTACTATCATTAACAACATTTATTATCCAAATCAACTTCAAAGGGTTTAATACCCATAAATCTAACAAAACCCTAAAATGACCAACCATAATAAATCATAACTATCAGCACTAATTACTCTCCTTAAGTCACATAATAGTAAGTAGATAACTTGCCTTCAACTTGAAAATTCAGATTTGATTTGGTGGAGGCAACAATCCAAGCTTGAATCTCCAAATCTCTCTCTTTCTCCACAAGTTCTCTTCCTCTCTCTTTCTCTCTATGTTAACAATTTGGTCTTAAGAGGAATAGTAAGTCTTAACAAGACTAAATCGGTCCATTAGTCTAAGATGCCCAACTCTAATGGCTAATACGCTATAAAATGATACGCAACTACACATTTAAGCTATAACCAGTCAAAAGTGCCCGAAATACCAAAATGCAATATAGCACTTATTTTGATTGTCTCTCACCTAGCGGGACTAACTACACCCTCCAAATTATCATTTGGGAATTTTATAACTCATTTTAAGTTCCGATTTCATATTAAACCTAAATTTCATTTTATATCTTATGACACCATAAATCACCACATGGATAGTTTTACCTACTCATCAGGTAATCATACAACATTTCAGTAAATATTAACCTTTTTCATATTAAATTAATATTTACTCCACTTTCCATAATTTTATATAATTACTACACATAGAAAATAAATATAAAATAGGCTCTCAAAAGTGAGGGTTGTTACATACTCCCCCCTTTATAAGGGAATTTTGCCCCCAAAATTCAAGCGTATCTTGCAAGAAGAGATGCGGATACTTTTCCCGCATGTCATCCTTGCGATCCCATGTCGATTCCTCGACACTGTAATGACTACATTGCACCATAACGAAAGGTACTACCCGCGATCTCAATCGCCACTCTCCATGCTCTAAAATAGCAACCGACTACTCTTCATAAGAAACTACAAGTTGCAACTCATTATCTTTGAAAAGAATGTGCCTAAAGGCACCATCACATCTCTTGTACTTCTATACAGGAGAGATATTGAACACGTCATAAACTTTTTCAGATGTTTCGGTAAAACAAGTTAATAGGTTACCGGATCCACCTTAGCATTGATAGGAAAGGTCCAACATAACGCGGTGCAAGTTTCCCTCTTCTTCCCAAAATTCTTAATGCCCTTCATAGGTGATACTCGCACCAACACTTGGTCCTCGACCTCCATCTCCGCATGCCTTCTCCCCGCATCGACATTGCTCTTTTGTCGATCTTGGGATATACTAATGCGATTCCGAATGACTCGATCTTTGAAGAAGTATCCCGGATCATTTCAGGTCCGAGGAACTTATTATCTCCCACCTCCAACCAACAAGCAAGAGATCCACAAGGTCTACCATACAAGGCTTCACAAGGCTCCATCCCAACAGTGAATTGATACAAATTATTATAAGCAAATTCAGCTAATGGGAGGCATTTTTCTCGACTACCATTGAAGTCAAGCACGCACATAAGGAGCGTGTCCTCCAACATATGGTTTACTCTTTCGGTCTGGCCATCTGTTTGAGGATGATAAGAAGTTCTTAACCTCAATTCGGTCCCCATGGCCTCTTGGAAACTTTTCCAAAAGTGGGAAACCAAGGACTTTCCTCGGTTGGAAACTATAATCAAAAGCACCCGATGCACTCTAATAACCTCTTCATGCCCGGCCACCGATACTGGCGGCGCATATCTTGACACATTTTGTCATCACTCGGATGCACCGCAAACTTAAAACCATGAGATTCTTCCATTACTGTCCTTTTTATCCGGGACAATAAGTCTTTCGTGGAAACGTAACTCACCCTCAGAGTCAATAGAGTAGGATCCGGTTCCCTCGGTCGGCAACTGGTATATGTGGTCTTAATAACCCTTGCCCCTCCTACCACATCTCGCAATGGATTTTTGCTCGCATGAAAAACTAAATTTATGCCCAGGAAGTAGCACCTCCCTTCCTACACGGCGATCACCCCCACGATGAATTTTAATTCAAACATGGGATAATACTTCTCACAAGTCTTAGCTTATGAGGCGCATAAACATTAGGTCTATGCTCCAGTATTATTACTCCTAATCCTGGAAGAGGCTTGTCAATTGAATCCACTCTCGAGCTTAACAACATGGGCTCAGGAGTGTGAGTCAATTCACATTTTTAGCTCCCCAAAAGCTACGTTACCCATGTAACACTATACTACGAGAGGCCTCATCTCCTTCGGCCTAATCTACCAAACCTCTCAAAATCCCCCACTTCTTGTTACTAGGGAACCAATACCTCTTAGAGTTAACACACAACCTATTCGTGGTCAACTCCTGACAGCCTTCCTAAACTAATGTCACATGCCCTAAAGGCCTTATGTCCAAATAATCCTAAAGTCTACTTACATATATCCTACCTAAGTCGTATATACCTAATACTAAGTATATCCCTAGTGCCCATGACCTTTCTCAACTTCCGACATTTGCTCGGTTTCATGCGTGGGACGGCTCGCCGAAGCGAAATCCAAACAAGGAACCCTCCCGTTACTCTACTACCTCGCGTTATCGATCATCAAGATATAAAGGTCTAAGACATATGTTAGGGACCGGAAAGGTTATAACTCTCAACCCTACTAATAAGATTTTACTTCTATATCTTACAATTATTTACCCCACAACATATATACATCTTTTTAAATAGCCTTCTTATCAAGGCATAACCCGGTATTACCCGAAATGTATCATCAAAATCTCTTACAACCGGAATAGAATCCAAGGGAACAACTACATCCCGAGAAAACTCCTCCACAATAAAATATAAGTATGTGTTAGTACCCGCTTTTTAAGCAAGTCATAACCACTAGCAACATCTCTTACACCGAAATGACAAACACTATGCTCTTACCATAGCAATTTATAATAGAATGATACTTTACTAACCAATCCATACCCAATATCACATCATACTCTACCATGTCAAGGAGGAGTAAATCGGCCTCAAAGCACAAATTACCAAGAGTAATTCCTATAAGTTTACAAACAAGGAAAAATGAGCGAACCATCACTCATAGAATACTCAGCGCTAGTAAAAGTACTCTCAGCAGATTTTATCAAATCTGTAATCTGAGAAAAGCTCCTAGAAATGAATGAGTGTATAATACCCACATCAAATATCACATAACTCAAGTACCCTTAAATTAAAAACTTACCCTCAATAGTGGGCAGTGCCGGAAGAGCTGGAGGAAGTATAGCCTCCTGAATTCGATAAACACGCCCATACTGTAGCTATCCCTGCTACGGAGGAACAATCGGATTAGGTACCTAAGGCAGAAACTGAACATATGGCTGTTGCGGAGCCCTAGGAAACTGACCCCCAATCATCTAAGGACACTCCATCTTATAATGACCCGCCTCCCCACAATAGAAGCACCGTCCCTTCATATCCTCCTGACCTCAATCCTTGTTATTTCTAAACTGGGTAACGCCCTGGCCCGAATGGCCTTTACCTACAGGACCACCCCGACCTGCATGTTGCGAAGCACCTTGACCGTGCCTACTGTTATTGCCACCCATAATAAACACTCCGAAGCGTTGTCTCCTAGACGAATCCCCTTGCTGAGGGTCCCTCTCTTTCTTCTTACTACCCGAAGATTGGGATGTCGAAAATGCTCCTCCTCCAATCTCATACCCTCCAGGCATTCCTGCTTTCCCCACTACGGTAGCTTTCTTTCTACTCTGCATATATAATCGATGCTCCTGGCAATAGAGCAATGCTGCATTCATAATCTCACCAAAAGTTTGTAAAGCTGCATTACCCAGCAAGTGTTGCTGGATTCTCCAGTTCAGACCTCCCATGAACTTATAGATCTTCCTATCTTCCGGAGTCACCTCATCCGGTACAAAACTCACCAACCGGGTGAACTCCTCTTCATACTTCGCCACAGATCTCTCTCCTTGCATAACGTCTTGGAGCTTCCTTCGCATCTCCCTTTGAATTGCGGGAGGAAAATACTTACGATCAAATAAAGCCCTGAACTCAGTGATCATCATTGTGTCTCTCTGCTCTGGTGTGGTTGTCATCTCCCACCAGTGTAACGCAGATTCGACAAGCTTAAAAGTGGCAAGGACTTGCTTCTTCTCCTCGCTACATTCTATCATTCGAAGGTGGCGTTGCATGTCTTTCTTCCATTGATTGGATTTAATAACATCAGCACCTCCCCCAAATTCTGGGGGATTGACCTTTAGAAAGGACTCTCTAACCCTTTCCCACGGAGTAAGTCCCGTAGGATCTTAAACATCGTGAGCCCATTGTTGAGCCTGTGGAAATTGTTGGACCACCGCAGTCATGGCGGCATTAATCGCTTGGGCCACTATGTTTGCTACATTCACAGCGTTAACGGTCCCTTGTAGTGGCGGTGGAGGACCTACCTCCTCTTCTAAAACCCTATTACGTCTCGCTGGGCGACCTCTCTTAGGCGGCATTTGAGATGAAGAAATAATAGAGTTAAAATACTATTTAAAACAATCTATATTGCAGAAGATCACAAACATAAGCAACAAACAAATCCTAACATTAGGCTCTACATCAAAGAACGCTACGATAGAACGTGACAAGTCCGCATAGATCCTAAAGACTCTAGAACCTGATGCTCTGATACCATCTATGACAACCCGCGATCCGAGATAAGGGGTGGCCAGCCTGATACTCAAATGTAACAGGAATCATGGATGGATATCATTCTCAGCATCACAAAAATAAATTGAGTATACGGGAAAACCACCCAATAAATCAGAAAACGGGTTGCCAAAAAGTTTAGAAATTTAAAACCAGTTAAGAAAATTAAATTTAAACAACCCAATCTGACAAGCAAGTGGAATTCCAAAAGAGTATATATATTACATCTAAACGAATCTTCACAAGAGGACCGAATAGGCTGTCGGTCCACAGCTACATACAACACATGACAATAATTTAAATATCTTACATAATACATTCATTAATCAAATACAAAAGTGTGGGCCACACGCCCGAGTTAAGACCCGATCATATCTAGAATACAAAGATGAAAGCGTCTAATACAACGTCCTGTAATAGTCCGCAAAATCTTACAGCTCGTCAAAAGCAAAGGAATTGGGAATATCAAAACAGGCGTCCTTGCGGGGGTGCACCTGAGCGGATACAATCATATACACAACAAAGAAAATGAACCCGTCAGGGCCGGGTTTTATATGATCACCAGAAGAAATAAAAAGCATGATAGGAATGAACAGTTATGCATGAATGACAACGATGATAATATCGCATGTTAACTAGCATGTTAAACTTACATTACAATTTAAGATATTTAACTAATTATGAAATGAAATGTCATTTACATAAGAGAATAGAAGTAAATAACTTTAATTTAAAACCTTATCCCATTAATCCAATTACCATTTCCTTCTTACATTCCTTATTAGGAATAAAACCATTTATTCGGTTTAATTAAGAAGATATATATTCGCTTCATTAATTAGAAATTCCATCTTTAATCATCATTTCCATTTTTATCTTTCCATTCCTAATCAAGAATATAGTTTCTATCAAGTGCTCTTTATGGCACATATCTCAATCACATGCTCTTTATGGCACGTATCCATGCTCTTTATGGCATATATATCCATCAAGTCCCACTTGATGCAGAAAAGTTATATTCTCATACATATAACGATTCTAAGACCGCCCCTCCAAGATTCCCCACTGGGCGCGCCTCTAAATAACTATCATCTTCCAGGGCCTATCACATATAAGACAACCTGGGCTCATAACGCAACGTCGGGAAGCGGCCATATGCCTGCGGGATAGTCAAGACCACACCCAGAATCTCCTATCCATCACAGAAAAATTCATATATATAAAACAACGCTCATATGGCCTAGGACTATATCCACACTGCGTTAATTTATTAGGGGGCATCATCTCGTACGCGGACTTCCCTTATGATAGTATTTAGAGAGGTGTGTACAAGTAAATTAACATTTACCATTTTATATCTCATTTTCATTTTCAATATTTTCATTTTATATCTAATTTCCATTTCCAATAACCATGTGTTTGGTTCATTTTATTCGAACCTCTCATCATTAATTAGTGTGGTTCATCTGATTCGAACCTATCATCTTTAAACAATTGGGTTCATTTTATTCGAACCTATTCCCATCGAATATTATCATTGATATTCCTAAAATTGTACGTCCCGGCTTAGTCTCCAAATAATCATTATTATTCTACAATTCCCAAAGTTCATATGACTCCAATAAGCCCCTAAGTCTCCAAGCATGGTCATTTAACCTCCTAACTTCTAAAAGTTTCAATAAAAGAAGTAATGCCTTAGCATTATGTTAAACCTCCCCGGAATAAACCCCAGATGACCCAATTCTAGTCTAGGGTGGTGACCAAACTCAATTACTACTCTAGGACTCTAAGTTTACTTCATTCAAGAAGGTTCCTAGGTCCTAAGCCTAAAGAAAAAGGTAAAAATTAAACAAGAAAAATAACTCAAAACTGCAGGAACCGAATCGATTCCCCCTAAGGGCCGAATTGATTCGCTCTGAAAGCAAATAGGTTCGGAAAACAAACTCAACTTTCTGCAAATGCCGAATCGATTCGGCCTTAACCCGAATCGATTCGGGTAGACTGCGATTTTGCCAAGTTTGGCTATGGAGTTTTAAACTCCAAATTTTTCCTTAAACCCAAAACCAACCAAACTAAGATCATTTATTCCAACCCATACATCATAAACATATCTATCTACTATCATTAACAACATTTATCATCCAAATTAACTTCAAAGGGTTTAATACCCATAAATCAAACAAAACCCTAAAATGACCAACCATAATAAATCATGACTATCAACAGTAATTACTCTCCTTAAATCACATAATAGCATGTAGATAACTTGCCTTGATCTTGCAAATTCAGATTTGATTTGGTGGAGGTAACAATCCAAGCTTGAATCTCCAAATCTCTCTATTTCTCCACAAGTTCTCTTCCTCTCTTTTTCTCTCTAAGTTAACAATTTGGTCTTAAAAGGAATAGTAAGTCTTAGCAAGACTAAATCGGGCCATTAGTCTAAGATGCCCAACTCTAATGGGTAATACGCGATAAAATGATACACATCTACACATTTAAGCTATAACCAGTCAAAAGTACCCGAAATACCGAAATGCAATATAACACTTATTTTGACTGTCTCTCACCTACCGGGACTAACTACACCCTCCAAATTATCATTTGGGAATTTTATAACTCATTTTAAGTTTCGGTTTCATATTAAACCTAAATGTCATTTTATATCTTATGACACCATAAATCACCACATGTATATTTTTACCTACTCATCAGGTAATCATACAACATTTCAGTAAATATTAACCTTTTTCATATTAAATTAATATTTACTCCACATTCCATCATTTTATATAATTACTACACATAGTAAATAAATATAAAATAGGCTCTCAAAAGTGAGGGTTGTTATAAACAATAGGCGCTTATTGGCTTCCTACTAATGGTGGGGCCGACCGATCATCCACCATCGGTGGCGCCAGAGTCAAATCTAAATGAAAATCTCTCCCATCTAGAATGGGTTGACCAAGGACCAACTCCAAATTGAGCCCCGATTGAGCTTCCATATAGAGAATTGGAAGCTCTGACTATGAACTAACATGGCATCACCCTATAAATAACATATACAAACTTGGGAAAAGTATAATAATTCAACTAAAACATGTAATTAATGCATACCTTTTCATGAAACTTTCCCAAAGATAGATGAGTCAATATATTAACTTTGTCAACCAAAGTATGAATTAGTAAATCTCAGAATTCACGACATCCCTTTTATAGGACATCACAGCTCCATCTTCCAATTCAAAAGGCATGTACAAAGAAAATGATCTTGAGAACATGCAATGGGGTCCATTATCCACTCTTATGATATTAGAAACAAAACATCAGATAATGAGAAGTAAATGTTCGTACAGAAACAAATGAATAAAGTCGCAAATAAAAAATAAACTCGCAAATGAATAAAGTCTTATATCATAAAAGGAAAGGAATGTAACTTTAAAATGATAATATAAATGATTGTAGGCAGCTTGTAATTTTTAAAAATGTTAAGCCAGTGGTTTAAAAGAAAATTCATATTTTTTCTGCTACAATTAGAAAGTCAAAAACCTCAGTGATACATAATATAAATTGCATAAAATTATCACATTACACACAACTAACACCTCACCAAGTGAATGAAAAAATGTAAAAAAATATGTTGGAAGAATGTGTTGAAAAATGTGAGTAATACATGAGTAAGAAGATATGAAACCAGATATGAAACTAAGCAGATATGAAACCAATAAGCTGATATGAAACTAATACATGAGTAATTTGAATCAGCATTAACTTTAATTCTTAGTAAATAAAAATTAGTCAAAAACGTGTTGGAAAACGATATAAGCTCAACAGCTGTAACTAACAGTGAGTTTATTTGGCAACTATATAGAAGCCAGTCTCATTAAAACACAATAGCATATAAATTCACAATTAGTACCTCGATATCATGTAGCTCAATAACATGTTTCTCAGTAGAATGTTTCTCATTGGGTTCTCTTCGGAATTGGATGGATCTCTAGGGCTGCTACGTGGGTTGCCTACTACATGGTCGAAAGGGAGTAAATTGTTGACATGCTACATGGGCAACGTAGGACAACAGCAGACCTGCTAACTTCAAATCAGTTACCTCATGTCAGTTAGGCTAACCAAAATAGTGGGCAATTATGCTACCCAAATTAGTTACCTCATCGCCACTGCCATGGTACTTGAAAGAGCGAGGGGAGTGGCAAAAGAACGTAACCGATAAGATGATGTTTAACTACTTGAAAGGGCGAAGGAATTGAATTGACTACTTTGGATTAAATGTTTAATCCAAAAAGAGGATGTTTAATCTAAGTGTTATTAAAGTGAGGGAATTGACTACTTTGGTAATAATCCAATAAGATGATGTTTAACTAAAAAAGGACCTAAACTCAACTAAACCTAAAAAAGTATAAATACTAATAAAAACAAATAAGTTGTAGAAGAATCCACCGTACGCCGCGAATCCCAACTCAATGTACTTTTATAGTCAATTGCTCCATTATAGTTGCCATATATACAACAACTGTTGTTCCTTAGCATGTTACCTACTGCAAATGTTATTGGTCACACATATACCTGCTGCAAAGCTCCTTACCAATAAAACAGAGGCAAATGCCCCTAAGTTGATTTTTATCAGATGTAGATCTCCCATAAAAACTGTGTAAAGAGAGAGCAATGAAATACCCGGAGATGGAAGTACACAATAATGAAAAAAGCAAAACCAAACCTGAAAACCCAACACCATTAGCAGACGCACACATCTTATTAAAAAGAAAAAAAGAAAAAAACGTAAAAATAAAATATAATGTTGAAGTATTTAAATATCAATCAACAACACACATCAATGCCTTCACCAAACCTCATATCTGCAATAACATAACATTTTAGCATGAAGTTTAAACATTAAAAGATTGGTTTATATGAAAGGAAAGAATGGAATGAACAAAAAAAGGAAATGGAATCATCCCTAACATCATTCAAAACAAATATGCAATAATATCAGTAGAATCTCCACAGATCTCATCCTCATCTCAATTCTTTATTTGACACCTTTCAAATGGGAGAATAAATTTTTACGAAATCTAACAGCATAACTGCATGACCTGTAAAATAGAGTTCCTAAAAATGATCCAAAAAATGGACTCAAAATCGACTCCAAAAATAGAGCTTTAACATGTATCAATGGTTTACGTGTAAAATGGAGTTCCGAAAAATGTTTCAAAAATGGATTCAAAACCGAATCCTAAAATGGAGTTCTAAAAAATCGACTCCAGGCATAACCCCAACAGTAGAGAGAGAGAGAGAGAGAGAGAGATACCTGTAAAAAGGAGAACTGAGAGAAAATGGGGTTCCGAGTTTGAGAGGTGTGGGGTTCCGAGTTTGACAGAGGGTTTAGAGTTTGAGAAAAAATTTGGGGGTAGAAAGGAAACATGAGTATCGTGAAAGTGGGGTGTGGTGGGAGAGAGTACAAAGAGAGGTAATTTACCAAAGTAGGCTTGCGTTCGAATTAAAGTGAAAGGGGGGATTAATTAGTGAGAAGAAAAAGGAGGGGAAGCAAAAATTTAAAGGGACAAAAAAGGCATTGCTGGAAATAATTAGTTGATGACATCATGTGTCAAACTTGTGACATACATAAGTTTTATACTTTCTTATATATATACATACATACATATTTTAAATTATTCCCTAAATTAAAAATACACGTATATAATTATAAATAAGTATCATGTATTTGTTGATAATATTATTTAACATATGGATTGTAGTATATTATATAATTTAATAATATAAATATACGTAATTTTGTGTACTTGTACATATATATTTTTTACTGACAAGAATTAAATACATATTAATGTATTATGTATGTATGTTATATATTAATGTAAAATGCATTAAAATATTAAGAATGAATAATTCTGAGTTGAAAAATAAAAAAAAATAGAAGTTATAAAATACATTTTTGCTGTTTTCTCAGAAACTTGATTATAACATAGAAATATAATAATTTCGTGTTTAAAAACAGGTTGTCAAATGCAAATTTTTATCAGAATTATATTAAAATGCAAAAAATAGAATTATAGTTGCAAACCAAGCTGGCCTTAAAGTACAATCTTTCCATTTATAAAACTTAAGATGTCATAACAATAAAATAAACATGTATTTTATCGTCGTGGTGACTTATAGCACCACAAAAATCAAACAGACTCCACTACCATGTGTTATATGATGCAATGCATTGACAACAATGTATGTCAAATTCAAGTTCCACTAATTGAAAATATATAGTCCTCCACAAACATTAACCAGTGGTCTTGTATCATAATCAACTCTAATTATTCTACATAGATATAGAAGGCTCTTAGGATTGTTAAATTAGGCTAAAAAATAACTAATATCATGTTTATGCTAAAAATTGCTCCCAAAGAAGGTTTAAAGTCACTAAAACAAAAGGCGTTCCCTACACACGATTTTGACCATATTTTTTGCCATTTGTTATGAGAGCTTGGAAACAACGAAGGGGGCGGGTTCTCTATAGAGAACTGACCTACAATTGTGCAAAAATGGGTCATTAAAGTGGGGTATTTTTGAAAAAAATATCAATTCCACTATTTGTGTGGGGTAACCTATAATGGAGAGTTTCACTACAAGAAATTGCACCTTTTGCAACAATATTTAGAAATGCATTCCAGTTTTGTTGCTAAAAGTAATCCTTCCATGACAAAATATCCTTCTTGTTGCCAAAAGATAATCTTACATTTTACTTTTGACAACACAAAATAAATTTTTTTGCGAAAAGAAAAAATTTAGACGGAAACAACTTAAATAAAGTAGGAAATTTATTTTATGTTTTGGCAACATCCAATTATGTTGCGAGACGTAATATTACTTTCGATGACAAAGGCTCGTGTTGCAAAACAATGCGCAACTTTCGGTAGAAAAAAAATGTGATGCCAAATATATGTTAATATATTTTGTATATTTAGAAAAATTAAAACTCCCAAATAAACAACCCTAACCACCAACTCTCTCTCTCTCTATCTCTCTCCTTCTCCTTTCCTGGCTTCCTTTTCACCCATACTCTCTCTCGATCTGTCGATGCTCCACCTCCACCCCCAGGAAAATCCTCCCCTTATATTCCCCTCACGCTTCCTCTCATCGTGGAACGACCTTCTCGGGCACACACATCACGACATCTCTCTCTCTCTCTCTCTCCCCCTCTCTCAATTTCTCCCTTTCAAACACACACAAACATACATACACACGCAAGAAAATGCACAGTCATTCTGGGTTAGGGGTTAGGGTTCACGTCACGTGCACAATATATATATTGGAATCTTTTTTTTTATTTCATACATTTTATTCTTAATATGTGTCATTGAGGAGCTCTAGGTTAGATGGTTGGCTCATTTTGTTCCCAAATCACACTCTCACAGGTTTTCTTTGAGATTTAATTTCTTGATAGATGTATTGGTTACTTCCTGGATCAAGGTTTGAGTGTTGGTTTGGTTTACCAAACCGATAGGTGTGTTTCATGTTTTCGAATAAAATGAGCTCAATAGATATATTTTTGCTAGTTCTTGTAATTTGCAACATGGATATATCAAATTTGACTATGAAATGTTTGACAAAATATCAATGAGGCACTTTTTTTTTCTACCCTGAAGTAATTGAGAAGTACACAATGAGTTTTTGCAAATTCCAATTCGAGCAAGGCCTAAAAAATTTGGATTTAAGAAAGTCGCCATCCATTTTGATTTGTGACGGTTGATCCTCTCCGATTACCCCTAATCTCCATGTGTATTGTGGTTCCCAGCGGTGTCTCTGATATTAGCTATCTGTAAGTGCAAGGACGATGTTAAAACGAAGGTTCATGTTGTGATTGGAAAATTTGCTGAACATGGTCTTCGGTCTTTAGCCGTGGCCAGATAGGTTTTCGAGTGTGAACAAGATGATTTCACTATTTTCTGATTTATATGGATACACACTTATTTTTTTCTATTAAATATATATATGTTCACAGGAAATACATGAGAAGACAAAAGATAGTCTAGGGGGTCGTGGCAGGTTGTTGGTTTGTTGCCTTTGTTTCATCCACCCAAGCAAGATAGTCCTGAAACGATCCAAAGAGCTCATCATCTGGGTGTAATAGTAAAGATGATTGATGGTAATATATAATTAAATATTCTTCTTCTTTTGTCTCTCGTATTTTTCCTTATATTTGACCACATATAAGAGGTCATCAACCTGCCATTTCCAAGGAAATAAATGAATTTTCTAAAGTATTTGACCATGTATAATCTTTCGTTACTTGCTTCTTCTTCTTTTTTCTCTCGTATTATTCCCTCAATTATTTTGCATTATCTCAAGCATTCAAAATTTGCAAAAATGTACTATTATATTATAGAATTTGAGCTTCAGGAAAGAAATTCATATCCTGAAATTTCTACTCTTGATATGAAACGTCACATTTTATATGGGAAGGTACGGTCTTGTTAGGATGGAAAAGTTTTACTTCTTTTGCTTATGTCAGTTATTTGTGGAAAAGAGTAGTTTCACATGGTTGATAGTTTTATATAGTGGCTTGCAACTTATATATTTCATTCTTATTCCTTGCTTAAGGTTATTAATATATGAGTTGTCTTTCCCAGAGAAAAATAATATATACATCTTACTGATTATGTATATATAATCATGATGTAACATATAGATTAAGGGAATTGTTAAATGTCTTGGCCCCATTTTAAAAAAATGAGTAACTCACTGTGACAACCCGCTCACCAAAATAAGGGGTGGCCATCCCTATACTCCAATATAACGGAATCATGGATGGAATCATTCTCAGCATCATAACAAAAATATAGAGTATCTAGGATAACCACCCAATATTTTAGAAAACGGGTTGCCAAAAATTTTGATTTGAAAGTAAATAAATGAAAACAAACAACCCAATTCCTGAAAGATAAGGGAAACCCCAAGACGTATATAAATAATACAACAAGAATACGATAAAAAGACCGAATAGGTAACCGGTCACTAAACTGATACACCAATAATACACAAGTACAATAAGTTACTTATTACATTTCATTAGACATATAAAAAAACTTGGGCCTCTTGCCCGAATAAAAGACTTGATCTTAACTAGAATAGAAAAGAAAACGTCTATACCAAATGTATCCCGTAATACCCGCAATGCATCACGGCTCGTCGAAAACATCGGAATAGGAATTCAAATCAGGCATCCTTGCGGCGGAGTACCTGAGCAGAGCCAAGATGAATATGCAACAAGAAATGTAACCAGGTCAGGGCCCGGTTCTATATGATTACCAGATGAATAAAGAGTATGACAGTTATGTATAATAAATCGTAAAGAAAGAGAAATAAGAAGCAACCTATACAATTTAAAACATAGGCTAAGCAGGAACAAAAATAAGAAGCATTAAACTAAAGACTTCACCAAAGGTGACAATTATTTCATATATCTTTTCCTTAGCGGGAAGTATATATATATAATCAAAATCTTTTACTCTTTAAGGAGATTTTATCTCAATTTTACCTTTGTTAAAAATCCTTTCCTTATCAGGAAAATAATAATTTTCAAATGCTCTTTGTGGCATTTACATGTGCTCTTTGTGGCACTCCATCATGCTCTTATGGCATATCAAATACATCAAGTCCCACTTGATTATGAACTGTTATAATTATATAAATATAACTAATTCTAAGACCGCCCATCCGGGTTTCCCCACTGTGCGCGCCCCTAAATAAACATCATCTTCCAGGGCCTATCATTAGACAACCTGGGCACCTATATCGCAAGACGTCGGGAAGCGGCCATGAGCCTGCGGGGTAGTCAAGACCACACCCGGAATCTCCTACCCATTGCAGAAAAATATACAACAATAAGCGCTCCTATGGCCTAGGACTATATCCACCCTGCATTCATTAGCCAGGGGGCTTCACCTCACGAGCGAACTTCCCTTATGATGTCATTTAGAGAGGTGTGTTTAAGCCATTTTATTTCTCATTTCAAAATCAAGTAAATCATTATTTACCGGTTTCATGATTAAGTAAATTATCATTTACTACTATCAATACCACTTCCATTTATATGTTTCATTTTATTCGAAACCATTACTGTTTACTTCTAGTAATAGATAGGACTTATTATCCGGAGCCATACGATAGCTTATATCAATACTACAACCTCAAAGGAGTAAATAAACTCTTCATTATCTCCAAGCATTCTAGGAGGTTATTTTAGAACCCCAAGGTTATCATCTTTCGAAGGAATGAAATGACTTTCAATTTATTCTCCAAACTCACCTTTATGGCGTTATTATGAACCACCAAGGTTAACATAGTTCAATCGAACTTTTAAAATCTCCCAACATTCTTTTGGGGTGGTAATATAAACCATCAAAACTAGTATAGCTTAGTTAAGCTCCTAAGGTCTCCCGAACATAACACTACATCTCCTAATTTTATAATAATTAACTAGAAGAAAAGAATGCCTTATCATTAATAGGCCTAACCCCGGAAAAATCCCCACATAACCCATTCCTAATGTAGGGTAGACATCTAACTCATCTCACACTCTAGGACTCTAAGTTTACTTCATTCAAGAAGGTTCCTAGTCCCTATATTTAAAGAAAAGGATTGAAATTGAGTTATAAAATTAACTCAAAAACAGCAGGAAAACGAATCGATTCGCCCAAGGGCCGAATCGATTCGCCCTAGCGAATCGATTCGCCCAAAAAGCGAATCGGTTCGGACAACTAAACCAACCTTCTGCAATTGACCGAATCGATTCGGCCTTAACCCGAATCAATTCGGGTTATGCAGACCTGCAAATTCCCCTTAGCGAATCGATTCGCCCAAAGGGCCGAATCGATTCGGACCTGCAAATTTGCCAAAAATGGCTACGAAGGGTTATGAACCCTAATTTCTCCAAACCCCAAATCTCTTCCATCTTACACACAACCAACAATATTTATCTACCCAAAGTGTATCCTACACGATTTAAAACCATTTTAGTCCACAATTTCATCATCAAAACTAAGATTAGGGCTTAATTCCCATAATTTCCACATTTAAACCATAAATGTAAATACACAACTATCATACAATTTATGCATCTTAAATCACATATTAGCAAGTAGAAAACTTGCCTTAGGGTTGATATCTCAGATTTATTTGGAGAAGAAGCAATCCCAAATCCTTCATCTTCAATCTCTCTCTCATTTCTCCATTTCTCTTCTTCTTTCTTTCTCTCTTTGTCTCTCTATGTTCAAGACATAAAATGGGGAAAAAATAAGGGATTTAGAAGACTAAAATCGTGGCTTAGGTTAAAACTCCCAACTTAAATGGTTAATACCACATTAAAATGACTCCCAAATACGCGTTTAAGTTAAAACCAGGTAAAAGTGCCCGGAACACAAAAATACAATATGGCACTTATTTTGACTGTCTCGCACCTTCCGAGACTAACTACACCTTCTAAACTGGCATTCAGAAATTTATAATTTATTTCGAGTTCCAAAATCATTTAAACCAAAAGTCCATTTAAAATACATGACACTACAGACATGCAACCTGATGTTATTTACTTTCACATACAGTAAATATGCATCAATCTAGTAAATATTAACTTTCAATTCATTAAATTAATATTTACTCCAGTCCCCACATTTTATTTAATTACCTTATGCGGTAAAATCAGTATAAAATGGGCCTCCCAGAATCGAGGGTTGTTACACTCACCCCATCATTACTTACAAATTAAATACAATTCAACCACTGAGGAAGCAAAGATTGACGCTGAACAAATTATTTTTGCAACTAAATGAAGGAATCATGGAAAGGAGCAGAGATTATAGGTTGAGAGCTTTGTACATTGTGGGACAATCACCTGAGGGATCGTAATATGGTTATTTGTTTCATAAATGCAGCAATGCACGTCGTCTAATTACCTATTCTGCTGGGGTGCTTCAATTGATCTTTTACACAAAGATAGATGAGTTTTATCTATTATGTCTGCCTTGCTTATCGATCAGATATGTATCTAAGAGGTTTGTTAGTTTATATTATTAAAATGCAGTTTATCTTGCTCAAAAAGTTAGACTGCATCAAGTTGCACATTTTTTTTTGGTACATTTCTATTTGTAGGTGATATGGTTTGATGTCTTTTTGCTAATGGTTACGTGACATTTTCTTCTAACTACACTTTATGGAGTTGTAAGATGCATTTGATGGACAGGATCACCTGGTGACCTCACAATGACTTAAAAGGCTAATGAGACATAAAATCCAATTATACTTGTTGTGCCGTCAATTATGATGTTTTTCCCACTACAATGTTAGCAAAATCAATTATAGAACATTATTTTTTTGCTTCTGGCTTTGCTTGAAAGCATATTCGGTATTGAATTATTTCGTGTAAATATCTAACTTAGATTTATCCCTTATCCACTCGATTTGTATTGCTTAATGTTGTTGGTTCATTATACTAGAAAATGATCTTCTCATCCTATAAAACAGTCTTGTTTACATGTTTAGAACTCAAATAGTTTTATGGCGAGCAAATGAATAGAATTTCTCTTAAAAAATTATTTACAATGGAAAGGTGATCATTCATTCATATAAGTGCCTAATTCTTTATTTATTATCCTGTGACATTGTTTAGATGTCCCATACACCATATCTAGGCTTTTTAATCTATCGTGAAATTTCCACTAAAATATTGACACTATATCACATAACAAAATCACTAGTGAAACTTTCTCATTCTTACTTTATCTTCCCTTCTCCTTCTTTTAATCAAACTTGTATCTCTTTTGACTCTTTTATCTGTAAATAAAATACCAATTCTTCATCTAAAAAGTAAAATGTATTCTATTTTTTATACGAAACAATATTTATACTTTACTTTCATAAGAAATGATTGACTTTGGACTTTTGTTTCCCCTAAGGCTAGTTTTGTTCCAATGTTTGTTTTGGTTATTTTGTTGGTTGGGGTGTCACACTACCTGGGATGAGTTGCGAACTAGATTGTCTATTAATTGCATGGTTATGTTGTAGGCTAGTTGCACCTATGCACTAGCCTCGTGAGGATATGCTTGATTTGTTACTATATCTATATCTTTTTTCTTTATATGACTTAATTTACCTAACAATAGTTTCACACACACACATAGACAGAAACGTAGAGTTTTATACACACACACACACACACACACACACACACACACACATATAATTAGGGTTAGGATAGACCCGTATACACACAGAAATCGATATTATACACTTTTACATCTACTAACCAATTGTCTTTGTGATTTCAGTAGTTAGACCCAGACAAACACCATCTTTTTCGTTTCCTTTGGTTCAAATCATTTGTTTTTACTTGCTATTTGTCCTTTTTTATTTGTTTTTAAGGTTTTGGGCATCTCTATTTGTATATTTGGGTACGTATATGTATAGATATTGGGTTTTTCAGTCTGTAATGGGAGACGCACCCGAAACCAATTTGAATTTGATTCGAACATACATGAATTTGAAAATTGGACGTTGGCCGGTCAAAATGTAAAAGAACTTATAAACATACCGAAAAATGCATAAACACCTCATACCTGATCAAAGTATATTCTATAAACAACCCTTGTAGTCACAGGTCTCATTGAATCAAATGTCGTTATAAATTTCAAACTTCTAAGTATAAAACTTTAGAATTAGGGGTTGGAGCATTAAAACTTTATATATGGACAAAATTATCCGAAAAGAGGCCGAAATACCTCCCATGGCATCAAAGTGTCTTGTGGAAACAATCCTTGAGTAATGCGACTCACAAGTTGGAACTTTGACAAAAATCTGAGTCTTCGTAGTGTTAAAGCTTAAAAATTAACATTGGTCAATGAAAATATAAAACAACGTGTAAGAGGGTAGTCCCCTTGTAGCCTCGGAGTGTGGTAATATTAGTTAAGGTGTAACCCCTATAGGTATGGTGGTAAACAATAACCCACAAAGTCTTTTAATGAACACAAGTAAACACACAATATTATATTTGATCAACACTCAGATTGGACTCACAATACACTCGTGTATAACTCAAACCATAACAAAGGAAACTCTGAAGTAACTCAGTCAGAGGGAGAGAGGAGTAAGCACCTTAGATACACGTTGGCAAGCAGCCAAACACACTAACAACTCCTGAAAGATCTCTAGTCAGTTATTCAAAGCTTCGCAATAAATGACAATGGTGGGTAAGTAAGAGCTATGGTTTGTAATAACTTTTCCCTGGTACATTCTCTCTTTCGCCTATAAATCACTAGAAAAATCAACGCCCTCTTGTAGGTGGTTAAGGCCTATAAAGATCCCCCACACCACTCCCTAGATGCCTTAGTCCCATAAAGTTGTAAGTAGACATCCCCCCGGGCTTTACGTCATAAACATTAAAAACCTGATGGATTAGTAAACTCTATGTCATAAACATTAAATGTCAAGGCATGCCTTTTGCCTAACCATTGTGATCCAGAGGAGTGTCACCACAAAGGTGGCTCACGAAACCGTCTGACAGCCTAATACCACAGCGGTTTACTCGAGTATGGATTGGACAGTGTTTAGCTGGATGGTGACATCACCTAAAGTAGATGTGAAATTAGGTAGTGGGTTGTTTGTTTCGAAAATCAACATACGATGGAACTCAAGGTTACTCCGTACAAGCTTCCACAATTAAAGGTCTCTCGATGTTTTACCCGGTGTATCTAAGGTGGTCGGGACAAGCCCAATGATGCCTCACTAATCAATCCTACAAATCAAGTCCCTCTGAAGATCCCACAATGAGGTCAATCGATAGAACATGAAAGCTCTCCCAGGCCTGGTGTCTAGTAGTATCGTTTGACCTCACACAGATAAGTTATAATCATTACATCATTACAATCGTTACATATCATAATAAATATAAACAAAATTTACAGCCTGATTAAGTAAGAACGAAAATACACTGAGCTTGATCACCAAGCTACATCACTGAGTTGCCTCGCTAGTTCCTTCTCTTGAGTCTTTCATTCTATTTTAGGAAGCTCCATCTAATCCGGGGATTGGCTTACGACACCCCCTACACAACTAATAAACATACTGAAAAGTGGCACACACGCATCATACATGATCAAAATAACTTGTACAAACAATTCGCGTAGTCACGAGTCTCGTGGATTAAAATGTTGTTTGAAATTTCAAACTTCAAAGTATAAAACTCAAGAATTGGGGTTTGGAGAATGAAAACTTAGGATAAGGGAAAAATGATTCTAAAAGAGGCACAGACACCTCACATGGGATCAAAGAAACTTGTGGAAATTACCCATACAGTTATTCAACTCACTAGTTGGAACTTTGATCTAAATATGATTATTCTTATGCGAATGCTTGAAAATTAAGCTTTGGTGGACGAAAATTCAAAACAATAATCAAACCTTACGAAAAGAAACAAAAACACCCCATACATGATGTGTAGCCACGAGTCTCGTGGATTCACATGTCGTTCGAAATTTTAAACTTCTAACTACAAAACTTTAGAATTGGGGTTGGAGCGCAAAAACTTAGGATAAGAGAAAAATGATCCCAGAAGAGGTAGAAAAAATTCAGATGGGATAAAAGTAACTTGTGGAAACAACCCGTGTAGTAATGCGACTCATAGGTTGGAACTTTGACCAAAATCTGAGTTTTCTTAGTGTTAAAGCTTAAAAATTGATATTGGATATCGAAAACAAAAAACAACTTATAAATATAGCTAAAAGAGGCACACACGTCTCATACATGATCAAATATCTTGTACAAATAACCGGTGTAGTAACGAGTCTTGTGGATTCACATGTTGTTCAAAATTTGAAACTTCTCAGTATAAAACTTTAGAATTAGGGGTTGGGGCGTGAAAGCTTAGGATATGATCAAAATGATTCTAAAAGAGGAGCAAACACCTCACATGGGATAAAAAAAAACTTGCATAAATAACCCGTGTAGTCATGTGACTCATGGGTTGGATTTTTTTATCAAAATTTGAGTATTCTTAGTGTTAAAGCTTGAAAATTGAGCTTTGGTGGACGAAAACCCAAAACAACAATCAAATATTATGGAAAGAGACAAAAATGTCCCATACATGATCAAAGTAACTTATAGAAACAACCCATGTAGTCACGACTCTCATAGATTGACATGTCGTTCGAAATTTTAAACATCTAATTATAAAACCTTAGATAACTATTTAATAAAAGATTTTGTTAATAAAAAAAATATCACATTAGATAAACATTTAAATACAAATAGGATTTCTATAAAGTGCATTATTAAGATCTCCAATAGTAAATTGTTTTGTTATTTGTTTCCTAAAAAATATTGCAATATGTAAAAATGGCACCCCAAGCTATAATATATACTTTGGTACCTAATATGGTCCCATAATACGCATGAACACCTCGTACGAGACCAATTTAAGTCGTAGGTGTCGATCGCGTAGTCACGGGACTCTTAGTTTGTGTATAAGACGTAAATTTGCCAAAAGTTAGACTTAGGAATAAAAACATGTTGTCAAAGGGTGAAAACTTAAAACAATCACAATATGGTCCTGTAAGACGCATGGACACCGCGCACGAGACCAATGTAGCCCATAGGAACCGAACGCATAGTTACAAAACTTTCGATTTTGTTTGACTTAAATTTGAAAAAAAATAGACTAAGCGATAAAAACATATCGTCAATGCGTGGAAATGAAAAATAGCCACAAAATGGTCTTGTAAGAGGCACGAACAACTCGCACGAGATCATTGTCACTCGTTGGAACATATCGTGTAGTCATTGCACTCTTGGTTTACGTATACGATGTAAATTTTCCAAAATTTAGACTTAGGCATAAAAACATGTCGTCAAAGGGTGAAAATATAAAATAACCACAAAATGGTCTCATGACAGGCATGAACACCTCGTACGGGACCAAGGTAACACTTAGGAACTGATCGCGTAGTTAGGGGACTCCCGGTTTGAGTGTACGATGTAAATTTTCCAAAAATTAGACTTAGTCATAAAAACATGTTGTCAATGGGTGAAAATGTAAAACCACAAAAAAACACGCCCGTAAGAGGCATGAATAGCTTGTATGGGACCAGTGTAACTCATAAAAATCGACCTTGTAGTCTCAAGGCTCCCGGTTTTAGTATACGACATAAATTTTCAAAATGTTAGACTTAGGCATAAAAATATGCCGTCAAAGGGTGAAAATGTAAAACAACTATAATACGGTCCTGTAAGAGGCACAAACACCTTGTACGAGACCAAAGTAACTCCTAGGAACCACCGTGTAGCCACGAGACTCCCGATTTGAGTGTACGATGTAAAATTACAAAAAACGTTATACCTAAGCTTAAAATTATGCCGTCAAAGCATGAAAACGTAAATTGACCACAAAAAGGTCCTGTAAGAGGATGAAGCCTCGTACGTGACCAAAGTAACTCTTAGGAACTGACCGTATAGTCATGGATCTTCCGGTTTGAGTATACGATGTAAATTTGTAAAAAGGTTATACTTAGGCATAAAACATGCCTAAAATGAGTAAAAAAATAGCAAAAAAATGTACCGTAAGAGGCACGAACACCTCATACGGGAACAATGTAACTCGTAGAATCGATCACATAGGCACATGACTAACGATTTTAGTATACAATGTTAATTTGCAAAAAGTTAGAAATAGGCATGGAAACATCCCATCAAATGGTGAAAGCATAAAATTATCATAGAATGGTCTCTTAAGAGGCACGAGCTGCCTCGTATGACCAATGTAGCTCGTAGGAATCGACCGCATAGTCACGGGATTGACGGTTTGAGTATACGTCATAAGTGTATTTATGATATCTTCTTTATTTTATTAGTACATTTGATTACTGAAGAATGCGTGTGTGTTCAAACTCATAAATTATTTAATTAAATTCAGTTTTTCAGTTAAATCCTAAAATCATGCATCTAGGTGTGATTAAATTCAATATGATTATGGAAGAACATTCAAACACAAATGAAACACACAAGTGAGGAAAAATCCCCCAAAGGGGAAAAACCCTTTTTTTCACTATAATTTGTAAAAAAGGTTACACGGATTACAATAAAAATAAGTGTGACAAAGAAATACCCTTGGGTGTCGGTTTGATGTCGTCGGCTGGAATCTCCCGCAAGAACTCCAGGTGGGTAGAAGTAGAGAAGAAGACATGTCCTCCACAAAATTACTCCAGATGAGTAAAACAATCCTCTTGAAGGTTTACCAATTCACATATATAGTTGCGAGTGCTTATGTGAATAAATAAGGCAATAGAGTTTAAAAGGTGAAGTTTGTTTCTGGGAAGTTTTTCGCAGAAATCATGTTGGAAAAAGACTTGAAAAACATATAGAATGCACACTGGTATTTATACAAAAATCGAGGCGGCGGCGAAATTCGAACGAGATCAGCATGTCGCTCGAACGAGATCGCGCGACATGCCTATCTCGCTCGAACAACATGGCTTTATCATTTGAACGAGCTCGTCGACTGAGGCACTTCGCTTCGACATTTAGAAAAATTTTTGCTTTCCATAAAAAACATTTCAAACTTCAAAATTTATTTTCTAAAAAAATTCCCAAATATTTATGCAAATATAAAAAACTCCAGGAAATCATTTTACCAATATTGCGTAGTGGAGTAGTGGGAGCAATTGAGCAGAACGCTAAATGTAGCATGATGCACGTGCGAAGATGGTGGATGTATGGATTCAAATCAAGGCCACCATGGATGATCGTGTTGACGTGTCGAATGTAACGGTATCAGATATACAAACTGTGATCTAGGGAAAACAAAAAATGTCTAGATTCTACCTCGGACATTAATAAAATCATGTCCTTACAATTACTGATATTTATTTTTTTGTGTTACATGTATAACATTTCAAGGTTTGTGCTTATATGGATATGGTGGCGCCCGATATGTATCTACTTAGACAATTATTTTAGTTTATGTCATGATATTCAATTTTTACTTTCACACTTGAAATGGGATTGTTTGGTGATGTTATAAATTGTCTATTATATTTTTACACTTATATTATGTTTATGGTCATGCGGTCTTGTGTATAGTAGTTGGTTATTTTAAAATGTCAAAAAAATAGTGGTAACTTTGCCGGATTTTTTTAAGTGATATGATATGCAATATACATTAGCAATTTAGTTGCAGAGGATATAATATTTGAGTTTATATATGCAAAATCGGTTGAAGGGATTTATTGTTTCTTTTTTCATTTTGTCTTTTGTTGTTGGGTTTATTATAATGTTAAAATAGGTTGGATTTAACGAATAAACTAAGGAAACTCTGCCGATTTTTTTAAATTAAATAGTATTTTAAATTGATAAGACATACATGCATCTGAAAATTACGTATTGGTGGATGAAAAACGTTAAACAACAAATAAACATACTGTAATGAGGCTTATACACATAAATGATCAAAGTAACTTGTACAAACCCATGTAGTTATTTTTTTGTATCGTATGTAGGTCGATGATGGATTTTGCTTGGGATTATTATATTCTTGGTGGCTTGGAGTTGCAGTTTCTTTTTGTGTAGTAGAGCCATATTGCCGTCATCATTTTAGTTTACACGGATTGTTTTTTCAATATCTTTGGATGCGGTAATGTATTAGGTTGTATCATGTTTACATCTTTTGATGTGATAGGATTTGTTCTTTACTTATTTGGGAGGTTTTTTTTTATACCATTATACTTAGATTGTGATGAAATATTATTTTGTAATTCATATTTATGAGATTTGGTTGAAAATTGCGGCACTTTGTATTACGTATGATTGTATGGAAAAGGCCCAATGTGATTTTGAATTATAAGGTTTCACGTTTTATGTTGTGTGAGTTTTGATGAAAAATGCATAGGTTTAAAATTGTTTCCCATTACGAAAAAATAATAGGTACTAAGTAAAAATATAGTACTTTTGGCGACAAAAAAATTTGTCGCCAAAAGTAATTTTCTACATGCTAAAAGACATAATTTTGGCAACATAAGAGTCGTGATGCTAAAGGTATAACCTTTGGCAACACAAGAGTTATGTTTCCAAAGGTGTAGCTTTTGGCGACAAAATAGTTGTGTTGCCGCAAGTTGTTTCTATATCATTTACCCTACATTCTGGAACAAAATATGTGTCACTAAAACGTTGGTTTTTGGCAACATAATATTTTTGTCGCAGTTGAGTGACATTTCGCAACATAAATAATATTTTAGTCATAAATTTGACAAATTATAAAATACCTTTGGCGATATAATTGCGTGTTACCAAACATATACCTACAACACAGTCGTGCCTGTAGCCAGAGACGTTCCCAGACAGACTTTGGGCAACAAGCTGGAAATGCAAAGGATGTTGTTGCCAATACCTATTGGCGATACATTTGTAACTATTAGCAACATACACGTATAATGCCCATATTACCTTTTCTTATAGTGTTTGTGTATATATGTCCTGATTATATATATTTTTACATGAGTTTGTTACGGAACAATATAAGGAGAGTTTGGATTACAAATGGTTAGAGAATATTAAGGAAAGTTTAAATTCGAAGTTGTTTTGTTTAAGTTTGTTTTTACTTATATGAAGCTGACAATAGACTTGTTCAATACTCCCCCACAATTTGATTATGGATCAAAGGTGACCATTAACTTGTCTCTAAGAAAATAAAATATTGATGCAGTGAGACCTTTAATAAAAATATCAGGTAACTAATCATTAGTAGAGAAGAATTGAACTTGCAATGATATTTTACTTGATCTCGAAAAAAGTGAAAGTCAATTTCAATGTGTTTTGTCCGAGCATGAAACACGCGATTAGCTGACGTATATGGTTCCCCAATGTTATCACACAAAATAATGAGAGGTGTATAAGGTGGAAAACCAAGACCAATAAGTAAAGATTTTAACCAAATAATTTCAGCAGTGGCATCCACCATTATTTTGTATTCTACTTTCATGGAGTATCATGGTAGAATTTCAAGCTTTTTAGATTACGAGGACATCAAATTAGAGCCCAAGAAAATTGCATACCCACTATTAGATTTACGGTCATCGACACATACTACCCAATCAGAGTCAGTGAAGGATTCGATTTCAAGTATTCGGTTAAGATATCAAAAGATGGCTTTAACAAGAGTCCAATTCATATTAGCGGATTGATAGAGATTCGGGATAATATGTGGACTTAAGAATGTCTATTTTAACTCGGAGGGGAATGGCTTAAGCTCGAAAGTAGGAAGAGATTAGGGAGAAGATATGGACTTTGATGAAGAATTAGTGATCGTGGAATCATTTGGACGAATGTCTAAAGGATTATCCACCGAGTGAACAGCCGTAAGGAGGGGATATTCAAAGTTATTATCCCAATCATTAATGTGCACGAATGGTGTGGGATCTAGTAAGGCGTTAAGGTCAGAGGTGGAGGAATAAATCTCACAATCAAACTCAAAATGAGCCAAACATTGTTGAAAATGATCCGCGAAGTACTATTGATCAAATATATCATGAACCAGTGAGGTTATCAAACACACCTCCTCAACACACTCAGCATCAACTTTTTGTCATCTAAGGTGGAAAATGTTGACATCAACCATCTTATTTCCAAAAGAAAGTTTCATATAACTGTAAAGAAATTTGATGATTGTATTAGTTGTGGCAAAGAAGGGGAAGACCTAATATGATAGGAAAATTAAGTGGGTCGGGTGTTGGGGTGCCCAAAATGATGAAATCAACAAGGTAGTAAATTTTTGGACACATGAATGGAAACATCTTCAACCATTCCTTTAGGAATTTTCATGGAACGATCGTCTAGCTGAAGAGTAACTAGTGTGGGTTTTGTGAGTTGTAACCGAAACGCAAGATAGAGTTAGTACGACAACAAAATGACACTACGTTCTGGTTCAAGCAAGGCCTGAATAGTGTAATTTTCTCCTAACATGCAAGTAATAGTTAGAGGATCGGGGTAATTATACTTCACTAAATTTTGATGAATAAAGGACATTTCTTGATCAGTGACAAAAGCTTCATAAGGAACATTAGTCCGTTGCTTGGCAGTGCATATGTCCCGTAAGAATTTTGCATATGATGTGATGTTAATGTTAACATTCTGAAAAACATGTTTGATCTAATCAAATTCTATATACTTCATTTTGGGATCTAATCTATGAGTAAATGGTGTTTTGGTCACATAGATGGTGGTTTCCTCATTAGGTTTTTAATTCGAATTTCCTATGAATGTGTAGGGTTTACGAACCTTAGGGACACATTCTATTGGAATTTTCATGGTGGGTTGGGATTGAACATCTTTGGGTGCTTCAAAATCACTGTCAATCTATTTTTGGGATCTTAGCGTGGTCATTATTTTCATGCCATCTTGGTATGTGAGTTGGTGGATGTAGATTCAACCACATTAAGCCAACTCTTTTCCATTACCCTTACAGTTAACAATAAGTTATGGAAGCACATTTCGAAGGAGTGGAAGGATTTATCTAGATACACGGAGTTCCAAGTGCCGAGAGTTAATAGGGTGAGGTTATAAAAGGACGAATAAGGCAAGAATGACTCCCTTCAAGATCAGTTTCATAAAATGTTCAGCTTAGGAGATGATAAAGACATGATGGTTACAAATCTTATGGTGCTCATTCGGGATTGTGTGGTGTGAAATCCTAGGTTCAAAAGCCGTTTATAGAACTGGGAGACTAGGGAGGATATGGATTTTTGATTGGGTTGGGTGGGTTGACCGACTGTCGAATGAGGAAGACGAGATGAGTTGGCCGGCTAGTGGTTAGGGGGAACTTACGGGGAAAGGTTACTATTACATTTTGACAGGTGAAGGGATCTTGGAGTCTCCATTACTATGGAAATAAATATGGAAATCTAAGGATCCACCTAAAGTGATGTTCTTTGGTTGGACTGCGATGAAGAATGCAATTCTGATGATGAAGGGCTTACAGAAGAGGAGACACTTAATGGCTAGTCGATGTTGCTTGTGTAAGAAAGCAAAATAGATGCCCAATAATTTACTTTTGCATTGTTAGGTGTCGAGAGGTCTTTGGAACGTGTTCCTGTATACGATTCAAATTATGTGGGTAATGCCAAGTCAGTGAGGGAGTTGTTACATGTAATGCTCCACCCAAGGGGTGGAAAGCTGTGAGAAAAGTTTGAAAATTTTCCCCACTTCGTATTTTTTTTAATCATCTAGCAGGAGGGAAATGCTATATGTTTTGAATGTTTGAAAATGGAGTTGTCTTGATTTGTTACTTGTTCATGAGTACGTTGCTGAGGTATTATAAGGAGAGACATTACACGAGTTTGCCTAGTTTTTGGACTTTAGGGGGGAGTTGCGTAGAGTATTGTAGCTCTTGTTGTTTATCTGAGCATTTGCCCTTATTGGTACCTGTTTGTTGATTTAGTGTATACTACCTGTTTTCAGGTTATGCCCCTTACTGGATAGTTTTAATGATTATAGTTACTTATCATAAAAACTTATATATATACATATATATATATACAGAGAGAGAGAGAGAGAGAGAGAGGAATTACTTTTATTTTTTTTTTCTTTTTAACACATGAGTTTAAAATACCAAAATATCCATCTAAAAAGTCACATGCCATGGGCATGATCCGCTTTTTATCCAAAAATTAAGGGTGTTAATGGTAGGGGATTATTTGTTTGTCGGTTTGGCGTAAAAGGGATTTAAATCTAGAGAACGAATGTTTGGATTGAAAAGTAAGAACGAGATAAAGTTCAGTGGGGAAAGCTGTAATACCCCGTACGTTTGGCTATATTTATTTTTGGGATTAATTAATTAAATGCATATTAATTGGAAATTAATCCGGGTTAAAATACTAACGAGATGCGAGTTGGTATGTGATTATGTGCATATATGATTATATATGAATTTGGAATTATGAAATTTGTCATGAGATTGATATACGACATTTTAGAAATTTTGTTGAGACGCGTGGGACCGCCGCGTCACGGTGTAATATTTTGATTATAAAAAGTGAATTTAAAATCTATAAACCGTATGGTCGTTTTGAGTGCGCCAACGCGTCCGGAAGGGTCGAGATAGTCAGAAAACACTAGCCGGGGGTGTAGTTTGGATTCCGGGGTATTTTTAGGCCATACCGGCAACTTAAAGGGTATTTTGGTAATTTTACATTTTGAGGAATTAAAAGTGACGAAAATTGGGAGTTTTAATCTGATGTGGATTTAACCCACTAAGCCCATTAACCAAACCATATTAACCTAGAAGGCTACGTAGGTTATTAGAAGAATTTTCTAAGTTTCCCAAATCAAACCCTAGCCACCTTAAGCCACCATTGGAGAAGAAGCTTGGAGAGAGGGAATTCTGCAGAAAAGCTTCATCAAACCTACACCAAACTCAGAGACAACCAAGGCAAGTGACTTAATTCCATTTAATTTCAAAGAATGTTCTTTCCATGTTAGAAAAATTCGAATTTTGTGTTTGTTCTTGGTGAAATATGAAAACCCATGTAGTTTGAAGTTTAGAACTTGGAAATTTTGAAGAGAATTACATGTAGAATGATAGGTAGATTATTATTCTCTTGATAATTGTTATTAGAAGAAATTAAAACGGATTAAATTCTTGAATTTGATGATGATATAAATCTAGGGTTCATGTTCTTGATAAAATTGGGGAAAAGTATAAAATCTTGTGATTTAATGATGTTTAGGATGCATTAATGGCTTAAAAGATGTTAGTATATGACCTTAGCATGTTGTAGTATGATTAGAGGACTTAAAATACTGTTAGAACGAGCTTTGGAGAAGACTTGAGGTGTTAAAAATGGTGAGAAACGTAACTAAGAAAATCTGGGACGAAACTGGCAGGTCGTTAGAAGCCCCTACCCAGGTCGTTCGAACGAACTCGTTCGAACGAGCTTCTAACGAATCGACCAGTCGTTCTAAGGAAAGGGAGCCTCGTTCGATAACTTCGTTTGAACGAGATCTCGTTAGAAGGTACAGTTCGTTCGAACGAACTGGGATCTCGTTCGAACAGCCTCGTTCGAACGAGACTTCTAAGGAGCTGACAGTTCAAACTCGTTCGAACAGTCTCGTTCGAACGAGACTTCTAACGAGCTGATAGTTTGAGCCATTTTGAACTGTTTTGATTTTTAGAGTCCCGTGAACTTGTTCGAGGATAGAGATAGTATTCCTTTGATGATATATGGATAGACTTGGGACTTTTGGATTATTACGAGGAGTAAATTTATGTACGAGAGAATTAATTCAATGAACCGTTTGAGTTGAGACGGGAGTGTCTACTACGAGAGTAAATTATGGCGCGTAGGATTATAAACCGGAATAGTATAAATTGTGATAATTATAAGTTAGTACGAGAATGCGATATGTACTACAATTAAACTAAGGTATTACTAAGACGTGTGTTTACTTAGTATTGGTATATGAATTGTGTGTATGACATACCTACCATACTTGCTATCATGGGAGGTTTGCGTTCGCTTAGGCCCCTCTAATCCTTGTGTTGCCCGGATTTAGACTGGTTACCTCGATGAACATAGGTCATAGAAAGACTTATTGGGATATTAATAAGTCCGCTGATCGTGGGAGCGTAGGTATGTGCGTGACCCATGTGATGTGATTGTGTTCGCCTCCACTATTTGTGATTTGTGTTATCTGAACTATTCCTGAGAGATTCGGAATGTGTGATCCTTATGTACGTGATGTACCGGGATTGATAGCAGAGTATGTGTGCACCGCAGCTTAGTTCTCGGGGTGCTTGTATTGTATATTTATGATGTGAATAATATACATTTAATTAATGGGAATCCTCATGTTAATGTTGTGAATATATTACGGTATTGTTTCGAGAAAAACATAACGGGTTAGCTGATAGTGAAATATATTGCATAATGAGCATCTGAGTTTACGTTAAACCCCTATTTAATTACGAGCGTTATAATGTTAATGGAACCGAGTAATATGGGTAGGACCTTTGGCAGTCTAGCTAGATATGTTGTCATTTAGCTAGTGGTATGGGTCGTTATAGATGGGTACTTACGTTAGGAGTGCACAGTTAGACGAGAGGTGAGAATATCATGTGAGTGCACATCCTAACATGTACTTTGCATTTAATGTTTTAAATGTTTTTAAAGCACTTGCAGGTTTTTAAAATATAACTCCACATTCGGGCTCTGAACCGTTTGGTTTTCAAATCTATTTTCTTTTTAAAACCATTTTAGGTGCCCATCCACAAGGACACCAAGCATAGGATACTCATTCAGGTGACGAGCTGTAGCTGTTTGTGGAAGCTACAGGGACTTTGCTTGTAGACGCTTCTATCACTTGGATTCCAGAGTCATTATCTATCAGTTGTAGGGCATGTTGCCCATTTCTATTAGACATTTTCCATTTACAGTTTTCAAACTTTGGCATGTATCATTTTAGTTTTCGATTTACTTTTTTAGTTGTGGGATTGTAGTGAGGAGTTTTTCCTCCAGACTTTATTTAGTTTATGTGATGGTTACTCTACTTACTTCATTATGGTGAACGGTGTTAGTATTCTTTATTATACTTGTTGCATGATAATCAGACTTTAAATTAAAATTTGGCTCTTACTTTTAAATACTAGGTGGTTAGTAATAAATCAAATGTTTTCGACAGTGATGCTATTAACTGAGCCAACTTGGCATTTCGAATTAATTTAATAAAGGAGTAGCTACCCGGTATTTAATTAGTCGGGGTGTCACAGGTGGTATCAGAGCATCAGGTTCTAGTGTCCTTTAGGATCTGTACGGCTATTATGTTTCCGCTAAGTTTCTTTGTTATAGAGCCCTATATTTTAGGACTGTTGTACTCTTTTGTGTATGCTTCGTTCTTCAGCTATATTAAGTTTATAACCGTGAACTTATAAACTTTGTTCTTATTTCAGATGCCTCCTCGACGAGTTCCCAGGGATGCAACGCCCGAACCCCAGCCCGCTCCAGTTCAGGGCATGATGAACGCCGCTGAGGTTGCAGCTATAGTAGCCCAAGCGGTAAATGCCGCAATTGCCGTTGTTCAGCAGGCACCGCCTCAGGCGCCGGTTGTCGCGCCAGTACAGGCTAATGCATTCCCGTTTGCTTGGGAGCGTGTACATGACACTTTTCAGAAAGCGCATCCGCCAGAGTTTGCAGGTAGCTCAGATGTGGTAGTCTCGAGCCAATGGAGGAAAGATATGCAGAGGCACTTGAGGATGCATGAGTGTACTGATGTTCAGAAGCAGGTGCTAGCTACTTTCAAGCTGGTTGGATCTGCACTGCAGTGGTGGGAGTCTATTACCACCGTAGAGGAGAGGGATACCCTCACTATTCAGGATTTCTGGGTGCGGTTTGACCGCAAGTACTTTCCATCGGCTGTTCATACGGAAATGAGGAGGAAGCTGATGAATCTGAAGCAAGAAGGTAAGACAGTGGCCGAGTATGAGGCCGAGTTTACTAATCTGTTGAATATCATTCCAGATGAGATACCAACAGAGAAGAAGAAGATTGAGAAGTTTACGGACGGGTTGATATGGAGGATCCGTCAGCATCTGCTAGGGAACCTATCATTGGCCACTTATTCTGATGTGGTTAACGCTGCATTGTTACACTGCCAGGACCACCGTTTTCATTTGGCCGAGGTCAAAAGGTCGGGATAGTCTAGCCATCAGGGCAGGACCGGAGGACATGGTGCCAGCGGGGCACAATCTGGTCAGGGGCAGAGACAGAATGAGCAGGGCTCCCAGCAGGGGGATAATAAGAGGTTTCGGTCAGGGAACTACAGACAGGGACAGGGAGGTTTCCGTCAGGGCCATCAGGGTCCAAACGGCCATCAGGGCCAACAGGGGTAGAATGGGTAACAGTTTCACCAGGGCCAGCAGGGCCAAGGGAGGAACGGTAACGGCCACCAGGGCCGGGGACAGCAGGGGCAGAGAGGAGGTAACTTCCCTGGGAAGTGTTTTATCTGTGGCAAGACTGGCCATAAGAAGCAGGATTTTCCTGATAGGGGAAGGGCCCCACAGCAGCAGCAGTAGGGTGCTCGCCAGGAGCCACAGAGGCCTATGTTTCCCGCCGCTCTCCCCGCATCGCCACAGATGGCAGCATTGCCACCTATTCCAGCCATCCCAGTTCAGCAGGGGCAGCTACAGTATGGACGTGTCTACAACGTCCACCAGGCTGCAGTTCCACAGGCATCGCTCGCGATTGAGGGTACGTTTCCTATCCATGGCACTATGGGTCGGGTGTTATTTGATACGGGGGCTACACATTATTTTATAGCTACACACTTCGCGAAAGCTTTAGGATTGTTAGCTACGGCAGAGAGCACAGTGACGTGTGTCGACTCACCATTGGGGAGTGGGTCACTTATATTCTTTATATGCCGGGGAGTGGGAGTAGGGATTGGTAGTCTGGTATTACCTGCAGATATGTTGGTATTAGATATGCATATTCACGATGTGATCATCGGTATGGATTGGCTCGTAGCTTATAGGGCCATGATTGATTATTTCAGCGGAAGAATTGTTTTTGCCATTCCGGGGCAAGAGATGTTTGTAGTGGCGATGCCTCGCCCAGAGGGAGGATCGACCGCTCATCTGTATTACATTGAGGATGATACCTCTAAGGAGGTTGTGATTCCTTTAGATTCGATTCCAGTCGTCAGGGAGTATTCAGATGTGTTTCAGGAGATACCAGGCTTACCACCCAGTCGAGAGATAGACTTTGTTATAGATTTGCTACAGGGTACGAGACCTATAGCACGCGCACCGTACCATATGGCTCCGGCAGAGATGCGAGAGTTACGGGATCAGATAGAGCAGCTGTTAGGACAGGGCTTTATTCACAGGAGTACCTCACCTTGGGGCGCTCCAGTTTTGTTTGTGAAGAAGAGGGACGGTTCACTGAGGTTGTGTGTGGACTACCGAGAGTTGAATAAGGTCACGATAGGGAATAAGTATCCGTTGCCTCGAATCGATGACTTATTCGACCAGTTGAGAGGAGCTTCTTTCTTCTCAAAGATTGATTTGAGATCGGGTTACCATCAGTTGCGTATCAGGGAAGAGGATGTCTCGAAGACTGCGTTCTTGTCGAGATATGGTTCTTACGAGTTTCGGGTTATGCCTTTTGGTTTGACCAACGCTCCAGCAGTGTTTATGGACTTGATGAACAGAGTGTTCAGGGATTTCCTAGATCAGTTTGTCATTGTCTTCATTGATGATATTCTGGTTTACTCTCAGACAGAGGAGGAGCACGCCGAGCATTTGAGGCAGGTTTTGCAGACATTTCGTCAGAACGAGTTGTATGCAAAATATGAGAAGTGCGGGTTTTGGCTGAAGGAAGTCCAGTTTTTGGGACATATCATTTCCGACCGGGGAATATCTGTTGATCCGGGGAAAGTATCAGCGGTGAGGGAGTGGGGACAGCCCACGACACCGACTGAAATTCGTAGTTTCTTGGGTCTAGCAGGATACTACAGGAGGTTTATTCGGGGTTTCTCGGAAATAGCAGGTCCTTTGACACATCTGACTCGAAAGGGTGTGCCCTACATCTGGAGTGATGCCTGTCAGTTGTCATTCGATGAATTGAAGGACAAATTGACCTCAGCACCTGTGTTAGCATTGTCGAGACCGGGAGTTGAGTATTTGGTTTACACCGATGCGTCTTTGCAAGGACTTGGAGGTGTATTGCAGCAGGAGAGGCAGGCCATAGCTTATGCTTCCCGTAAGCTTAAGCCTCATGAGAAGAATTACCCCACGCATGATTTGGAGTTGGCAGCAGTGGTATTTGCCCTACGGATTTGGAGGCACTATCTTTTGGGGGAAAAATTCCAACTGTTCACGGACCATAAGTCCCTACAGTACCTGTTCACGCAGAAAGAGTTGAATATACGGCAGCGTAGGTGGCTTGAATTTGTGAAAGACTACCAGTTCGACATCCAGTACCACCCGGGTAAGGCTAACGTGGTAGCAGACGCGTTGAGCCGTAGGCCAGCAGACGAGGTGGCAGAGGTGTGGAAGGCTAAGTTGAAGGAATTGGGACACCAGGATGCAGTGGCCCGATCTTTCATGTCTGTTATGACCGTTACACCACAGATTGTCACGAAGGTAGTACGGGCACAGGCTAATGACTCATTCTGTCAGGAGCAGATAGTTCGATTACTAGCAGAGGGAGCCGAGTCCGATACCGTTAGCTCAGACGGGGGATTACGCTTCAATGGGAGATTGGTAGTTCCGGAAGGGGATGAATTGCGACACGATGTGATGGCAGAGTCGCACGTCTCACGGTTCGTGGTACATCCCGGAGGGGACAAAATGTACCAGGACATGAGACGGCAGTATTGGTGGAGCAGTATGAAGAGAGATATCGCTGAGTTTGTTTCGAAATGCGCCACTTGTCAGCTTGTAAAAGTGGATCATCAGAGACCAGCAGGATTGCTACAGCCGTTGGAGGTCCCGGTGTGGATGTGGGAGAGCGTATCCATGGACTTTATCACGGGGTTGCCTACGTCGCAGAGGGGTCATGACTCCGTTTGGGTAATTGTGGACAGGTTGTCCAAAGTCGCTCACTTTTTACCCGTAAGGACTGACTACACTACGGGACAGTATGCCCAGCTCTTCATTTCAGAGATTGTGAGACTTCACGGTGTGCCCTTAAATATCGTGTCTGACAGAGATAAGATATTTGTTTCGAGGTTTTGGCAAAGTTTCCAGGAGGCCATGGGCACGGAATTGCGGTTGAGTACGGCTTATCATCCGCAGACTGATGGGCAGACAGAGCGCACAAATCAGATGTTGGAGGACATGCTACGCATGTGCATTATTGACTTTGGGGGTGGATGGGAGCAATACCTTCCACTGGTGGAGTTTGCTTACAACAACTCCTATCAGTTCACTATTGGCATGGCTCTGTTTGAGGCATTGTACAGTAGGCCTTGTCGTTCCCCAGTATGTTGGTTAGAGGTGGGGGGACAACAAATTGCTTGGACCGGAAGTGATTCAGGACACTTCGGCAAGGATTGAGTTGATTCGGAGTCGCATTCGGGTAGCTCAAGACAGGCAGAAGAGTTATGCTGATGCGAAGAGGTTTTTCAGAGAGTTCCAAGTGGGGGACCAGGTTTCGCTCAGAGTATCTCCTATGAAGGGGATTATGCATTTCGGGAAGAAGGGGAAATTGGCACCGAGGTATGTGGGGTCGTTTCCTATTATTGAGCGGATCGGACCGGTTGCGTATAGACTCAGGTACCGGAGCATTTGCATCGGATTCACGATGTGTTCCATATTTCCTCGCTGAGGAACTACCTTAGAGATAATTTTGCTCATTCTCACATTGCTGTGGAGGACATCGATCTCTGGCCAGATAGCTCCTACGAGGAGGGGCCGATTGCTATTTTGGACCGAAGCGAGAGGAAACTGCGGTCAAAGGTAGTTCCGTTAGTGCGTGTTCAGTGGCGACATCACAATGTCGAGGAGTCAACATGGGAGCGCGAGGATGAGATGCGCAAACGTTATCCAGAGCTGTTTCTAGCAGGTACTTTCTAGTTTCGAATTTCGGGACGAAATTCAGCTATTAGGGGGGAAGTATGTAATACCCCGTACTTTTGGCTATATTTATTTTTGGGATTAATTAATTAAATGCATATTAATTGGAAATTAATCCGGGTTAAAATACTAACGAGATGCGAGTTGGTATGTGATTATGTGCATATATGATTATATATGAATTTAGAATTATGAAATTTGTTGTGAGATTGATATACGACATTTTAGAAATTTTGTTGAGACGCGTGGGACCGCCGCGTCACGGTGTAATATTTTGATTATAAAAAGTGAATTTAAAATCTATAAACCGTATGGTCATTTTGAGTGCGCCAACGCGTCCGGAAGGGTCGAGATAGTCAGAAAACACTAGCCGGGGGTGTAGTTTGGATTCCGGGGTATTTTTAGGCCATACCGACAACTTAAAGGGTATTTTGGTAATTTTACATTTTGAGGAATTAATAGTGACGAAAATTGGGAGTTTTAATCTGATGTGGATTTAACCCACTAAGCCCATTAACCAAACCATATTAACCTAGAAGGCTACGTAGGTTATTAGAAGAGTTTTCTAAGTTTCCCAAATCAAACCCTAGCCACCTTAAGCCACCATTGGAGAAGAAGCTTGGAGAGAGGGAATTCTGCAGAAAAGCTTCATCAAACCTACACCAAACTCAGAGACAACCAAGGCAAGTGACTTAATTCCATTTAATTTCAAATAATGTTCTTTCCATATTAGAAAAATTCGAATTTTGTGTTTGTTCTTGGTGAAATATGAAAACCCATGTAGTTTGAAGTTTAGAACTTGGAAATTTTGAAGAGAATTACATGTAGAATGATAGGTAGATTATTATTCTCTTGATAATTGTGATTAGAAGAAATTAAAACGGATTAAATTCTGGGATTTGATGATGATATAAATCTAGGGTTCATGTTCTTGATAAAATTGGGGAAAAGTATAAAATCTTGTGATTTAATGATGTTTAGGATGCATTAATGGCTTAAAAGATGTTAGTATATGACCTTAGCATGTTGTAGTATGATTAGAGGACTTAAAATACTGTTAGAACGAGCTTTGGAGATGACTTGAGGTGTTAAAAATGGTGAGAAACGTAACTAAGAAAATTTGGGACGAAATTGGCAGGTCGTTAGAAGCCCCTACCCAGGTCGTTCGAACGAACTCGTTCGAACGAGCTTCTAACGAATCGACCAGTCGTTCTAACGAAAGGGAGCCTCGTTCGATAACTTCGTTCGAACGAGATCTCGTTAGAAGGTACAGTTCGTTCGAACGAACTGGGATCTCGTTCGAACAGCCTCATTCGAACGAGACTTCTAACGAGCTGACAGTTCAAACTCGTTCGAACAGTCTCGTTCGAACGAGACTTCTAACGAGCTGACAGTTTGGGCCATTTTGAATTTTTTTGATTTTTAGAGTCCCGTGAACTTGTTCGAGGATAGAGATAGTATTCCTTTGATGATATATGGATAGACTTGGGACTTTTGGATTATTACGAGGAGTAAATTTATATACGAGAGAATTAATTCAATGAACCGTTTGAGTTGAGACGTGAGTGTCTACTACGAGAGTAAATTATGGCGCGTAGGATTATAAACCGAAATAGTATAAATTGTGATAATTATAAGTTAGTACGAGAATGCGATATGTACTACGATTAAACTATGGTATTACTAAGACGTGTGTTTACTTAGTATTGGTATATGAATTGTGTGTATGACATACCTACCATACTTGCTATCACGGGAGGTTTGCGTTCGCTTAGGGCCCTCTAATCCTTGTGTTGCTCGGATTTAGACTGGTTACCTCGATGAACATAGGTCATAGAAAGACTTATTGGGATATTAATAAGTCCGCTGATCGTGGGAGCGTAGGTATGTGCGTGACCCATGTGATGTGATTGTGTTCGCCTCCACTATTTGTGATTTGTGTTATCTGAACTATTCCTGAGAGATTCGGAATGTGTGATCCTTATGTACGTGATGTACCGGGATGGATAGCAGAGTATGTGTGCACCGCAACTTAGTTCTCGAGGAGCTTGTATTGTATATTTATGGTGTGAATAATATACATTTAATTAATGGGAATCCTCATGTTAATGTTGTGAATATATTACGGTATTGTTTCGAGAAAAACATAACGGGTTAGCTGATAGTGAAATATATTGCATAATGAGCATCTGAGTTTACGTTAAACCCGTATTTAATTACGAGCATTATAATGTTAATGGAACCGAGTAATATGGGTAGGACCTTTGGCAGTCTAGCTAGATATGTTGTCACTTAGCTAGTGGTATGGGTCGTTATAGATGGGTACTTACGTTAGGAGTGCACAGTTAGACGAGAGGTGAGAATATCTTGTGAGTGCACGTCCTAACATGTACTTTGCATTTAATGTTTTAAATGTTTTTAAAGAACTTGCAGGTTTTTAAAATATAACTCCATATTCGGGCTCTGACCCGTTTGCTTTTCAAATCTATTTTCTTTGTAAAACCATTTTAGGTGCCCAACCACAAGGACACCAAGCATAGGATACTCATTCAGGTGACGAGCTGTAGCTGTTTGTGGAAGCTACAGGGACTTTGCTTGTAGACGCTTCTATCACTTGGATTTCAGAGTCACTATCTATCAGTTGTAGGGCATGTTGCCCATTTCTATTAGACATTTTCCATTTACAGTTTTCAGACTTTGGCATGTATCGTTTTAGTTTTCGGTTTACTTTTTCAGTTGTGGGATTGTAGTGAGGAGTTTTTCCTCCAGACTTTATTTACTTTATGTGATGGTTAGTCTACTTACTTCATTATGGTGAATGGTGTTAGTATTCTTTATTATACTTGTTGCATGATAATCAGACTTTAAATTAAAATTTGTCTCTTACTTTTAAATACTAGGTGGTTAGTAATAAATCAAATGTTTTCGACAGTGATGCTATTAACTGAGCCAACTTGGCATTTTGAATTAATTTAATAAAGGAGTAGCTACCCGGTATTTAATTAGTCGGGGTGTCACAAAAGCATAATTAATCCTATAATTTAACTTCAATTAAGAATTTTTTTCTTACTGATAAAAGCTTACGTTTTACTGAATTATTTTACCTAATGACATTTATTTAAATTTTCTTGATTCGCTTTCTCATTGTTCTTTTAGCGGCAACACTCTTTTTCTATAATTGGTGAATGTGTTTGATTGTTGTTGAACGACAGTTATAAATCGAATGCCATATATATAAATGGTTACTTTTATTATTATTATTATTATTATTATTATTATTATTATTATTATTATTATTATTATTATTATTATTATTATTATTATTATTATTATTATTGTTATTACTATTTTTATTATTATTATTACTATTATTATTATTACTATTATTATTATTATTATTATTATTATTATTATTATTATTATTATTATTATTATTATTATTATTATTATTATTATTATTATTATTATTATTATTATTACTACTGCTGTTGCTGCTGCTACTGCTACTGCTACTACTACTACTACTAGTACTAGTATTATTATTATTATTATTATTATTATTATTATTATTATTATTATTATTATTATTATTATTATTATTATTATTATTATTATTATTATTATTATTATGTATTTCCAACTATAAAGTAATGGTTCAAATAAAGTAACTCATTTTATATATATTTTCATATAAATATTACATCACATCTCACTCTTCTAGCTAAATGTAAAATGTCTTCTTACAAGTATATGGTTAAAGATTTAACAGTAATACAACATTAAGTTAGGTAAAACTACACTCCCGTGATAAAGACAATTTAAAACAGTGCATAATAATTTTGTTTTTACAAAACATAACTTTTTTCAAGATCACAGTATTTTACAAGTGATGCTCGTTGCTGCAGAACAAACATAAGTAAGACAACGCATATCACGACTCAAAGCAGACAATAACAAACTACGTACAAACTTAAAAATTAAAGAACAAAAAGGACTGAGAACAGACACTACAACAAGAATATCAACACATACATTCGCTTCTCGAAAACACATTCGTAGGGTGACATGATGGAAATGCTGGAGGGCTTCTTGGGTGGCCTTCATCAAATCTCGGCGAACTGGATTCCGGGCAGTGGTCCTGAAAATCGCATTGAAAGTAATTGACATTCATTTCTATTTCAATGCATAATAATTGCAACTGCATTTTCTTAGTTGTAAAAAAATTCTCTTTTATTGAATAATTTATTACATGTGATATCCACCTAAAATTTCTAGATTCCTTTTTTTTACGGTTGTTTCAGTGACAGCTCTCTTTTATTATATTTTTGTTAATGTGTTTGGATTACTATTGAACAATATTTGTAAATCCAGTGCCATGTATATGAAGGGCTATCTCGCTCACACAGACACAACACACCCCACACCAAATGAGAAGTAATGCTGAAAATAGAGTAATTCATTATATATTTTATGATATAAATATTACATCACATGTCAATCTTGTACAAAAATGTAAAATACCTTCTAATAAGTACAAGGTAAATAAAACACTGTTTTAAACACTTAAATATTATTTTAAAAATGGTTTATATTTTTTCGTAGTAGTTAAAATTATTTAAATATTTCAAAAAATGTATTAATTTACTTTTTTGGTAAAACTATTTATTTTAGTCAAATATATTTTATGTTAGTCAATTATTTATTTGATTTTTGACAGAATTATTTTACTTTATGATTCACTTGGTAAACTTTAATTTTTGACTCATAGGTTATTTGATAGTTCAAAGTAGGAAACCTAATATATGCCTACGAAAAAAATTTCGCGAAAATGTTTTTCATAAAAAATTTGCCTAGTAAACGTTTTGTTCACTTCGCAATCAAACGGCCCAAGTGACGAAAATGTATAATAATAATTTACACTAGTTTCTCTGTCTATATAGGGTTCTGTATGCAGTCCCCCCACCAACTATTAACTCCATACAACGTCACTTCTCTCGTCAGGATATTATTAAGGATATCACTTATTCTCCCATTAGTCCCCATGTAACTCCTACTCATACAGAGTAATCTTATATCAAAGGGTATTTGAAATATCCCATTCATGCATGTGCCTTATTACAGAAAGAAGAATATTTCAAACTCTCAAACTACTTTTCCTAGTCTTACGTTTGTAGTAGATTTTTAGGAACTTATTTGTATCTTTTCTATATAAGAAGCATAGCCACATCATTGTACGATCAACAGTCTGAAATAATAAACAAAGTCAGAATTTTTCTCTTTTGTTTCTTTATTTCTTTAAAACTCTTTATGGTATCAGAGCCATAGGTTCTATGGCATCCGATTCATCAAACCCATGTGGCATTTCACTCAATATGAACTCAGTACATCAATTGAAAGTAATTTGTTATGTTGAATTGAAACCTACAAATTATTTAATATCGAGAGCCCAGATTTTTAATTTAATGAAGTCTATGAAAATAATAGAGTTGGTGGAAAAATGCCCACCACCTACAGTTAATGAAAAAGGAGAGACAACAAAGGAGTTTTTGGCATGGGAAGATATGGATGTGATGGCCAGAAGTTGGATCTCAAGCACCATCAGTTAAGAGTGTTCACATCTCACGGTAGGTTGTGAATCTACGAAACAGTTGGGGCAATGTCTTGAAGAAATTTTTTTGCAGTATACCGAAGAAAAATAATTTCAACTCAAGGAACAAATTCATGATAAAACACTTAAAGGAAAAACTCTCGATGACTACATCAAAGAGTTTAAGGAGTTGTGTGACGGTCTAGCAACCATTCATAAACCTTTAAATGAGGTCAGCAAGGTCATTAGTTTTGCACATGGATTGGGTCAAAAATACAAAACCTTTCGAATGGTGATGATTGGTAAACCACCTTACCCAACTTTTTCTCAATTGATTTCTTCGTTAAAAGTTTTTGATACGCGTGAAGATTGTGAAATTAAAAATTCTACTTTGCAAAACATTGATCATAATATGGCCTACAATGCTGAAAAATCAAACCCTTAAGTTAATTGACGTGGTTTTAGAAATAGAAGAGGTAGGGGATTTTCTGGCCAAAATCGTAGTCATATGAATTTTAGCTCCAGAGGTCGTGGGTTTATACCAACGGGTGTTAACAATCAACCATTCAATTTATATCCAATTGGATATAACATTGGGCAACCCTCATATTTTAACTCCAGGGGACCCACTGGCGATTTTTCAAATATGTCTTATGGACAAAATTAAAGTGCAAATGCTAGGGGTGGACAACCCTCAACAGGAGGAGTAATCAGACCTCACCAAACGGCTCAAAATAAAAATGATGCATGTCAAATATGTGGTCCAACAAATCATATTGCAGTCACTTGTTATTACAGATGGGTCTACTCTTTTTAGTCTCAGCCCCAAATGCCTATGCAGTCATCTAATTATTCTCAACTTGTCGACAATGAATTATATGAAGACTCTGGAGCCACATCGCATATGAAAAATTCTACAGGTAATTTTTCTAAACTTACCGCTTATTGTGGCAGTGACAAAGTAATTATTGGTGATAGGTCAAAGTTAGATATCACACTTATTGGTGATAAATCTCTCAATGAAAACTTGATGCTTAAGAATGTCCTTGTAATAAAAATCTTATGTCAGTGAGCCAATTATTACATGATAATAAATGCCTAATGGAATTTTCTGGTGATGGATTTATTGTTAAGGACAAGAGGACACAATAAATGTCCGCCAAGGAAATTAGAAAGGGGTCATTATACACCTTTGAAGAGGAGAATTAAGAAGCATTAATAACTATTTAAGAAGGAAATGCTAGTGATAAATTGTGGCATCAAAGATTAGGGCATTCTCAGGCCAAGTCTTTAAAAATCCTGAATAAGTGTCATGTTTTAAATATTGAGCATTGGACTAAACAACCCAAGGTTTGTATGAGTTGTCAAATGGGAAAAATTTGCCGACTTCCATTTAATTTGAATGATCAAATTTCTCAAGTTACTTTTGAAGAAGTTCATTGTGATTTATGGGGTCCTGCTCCTGATGCTTTATCTCAGGGATTCAAATATTTTGCAATTTTCGTTGATGATTGTACCTGGTATACATGGCTCTTTCCTCTCAAACATAAGTCTCAATTTCATAATATATTCCTTACTTTTCCCAAAATGATTGAGAAACAATTTGAGAAACAAATTAAAAAAATTCAATGCGATGGCGGTGGAGAATTTTCTAGTCTTGATTTCATTCATTATCACGAGAAAAAAGGTATTGTTCGTCATATATCATGTCCAGGTACTCCCGAACAAAATGGTGTAGCTAAACGCACACACCTTCACACTGTTGAAACGGGATTAACATTATTATTTCATCCAAATCTTCTAATGTTTCATTGGGTGGAGGCCTTTTAAACTGCAACCTACTTAATCAACCGCTTGCCTTCATCAAGATTTAAAAAGGTTGTTCCGTTTTTCAAACTTAACAATGTCCATCCAAATTAAACAACTTTACGAGTATTTGGATGTTGTTGTTTTCCCTATATTAGAACCAAAACCAATACCAAATTTCAACCTAAATCCTATCCATGTGTGTTCATTGGTTATAGTTCATTACATAAGGGTTATCACTATTATCATCCCCCCACCAAGAGGACCTTTATTTCTCGTCATGTTGTGTTTGACGAAAATACCTTACCTTATACAACCAATATCCAAAAAAACTCCATATATCACCCACCGATATGGTCACTTATCAAGAGTTTTTTAAACGTCCCAACTTTTGTCGTACTACCTTTAAAGCCCCACCTCCAGGACCTAACAAATCTACTATTTTTTTGTCCCATCTGTCGCCCCTACACCTACAATTCCTCCATGTAACCCCACGCCTCTATAGACTCCTCTACCACTACTTTTGATAGTACCTGCTCAGCCCCTTTCACTCCTTTATCGACACCTACTATAGAAGATACGGCTGCTCAACCCACTGCCTCATCTGCCCTTGATTCACCAATCCCACTACCCTGTGTTCCATCTCCTTTAGCATCACAATCCAGTACTCCTCTACCTACCTATGCTCCTACTAAAATTTGCGCCTCATCTGAACCCACCTTACTTTTACTCGGGTCATCACCTCTTGCCCTTAACTTATTTGTTGACCTTCCCACCTCCTCTATACCAAAACACCCCACACATCGTTCCACTTACATTCACCCTATGAAAACTCGTTCCAAAACTACCGCCTTTTACCCCACTGCCTTATCTGCCTTTCTATTATTCGAGCCCACTTCTTATAAAAAGGCCCTCCACCACCCAGAATGGCTCCAAGCCATGCAAGCTGAAATACAGGCCCTGCACAATAATGCTACTTGGAGTTTTTTAAGTTGTACATAACTCAACATTCACAAAATTAGCACTTGAACAATCAAGATGCTTGAATGGTTGTTAAAGCTTGTATATATTCCTATTCTTGGGAGATATAAGGATAGGAGTATTCAAACAGTCATCACTTTTATTTGATGATGGGTTCTCATTTCTTAGTACATTCTTCGAGTTTGCATATGAAGGTAATCGACTCTTTGATTTTTCAAGCTTCATAGACTTCACATTACTCAAACTTGTATTTTTTGTTCACTTTTCAAGCTCATCACTTAAAGAAAGGATAAAGTATGTCTCATATAATAGAGGCTCAAAATGTTGAGGAGTTCAAGTCCTAAGGATAAAGATAACCTTTTTAAAAGATGACTCGTGACCAAACCAAAAAACCGAAAGGTAGAGAAAAAATATGACACCAAACATTAGCCAACTCATTTATTCTTGTGACTAAAAAGTGACCACCATAATACGATGAGTTTTAAGAGGGAGTACCTGATCATGAACCTAACAAATTTGAATGAGAAAAACAAAGCTCATTGTAATATCCGAATCATCTCCATACCGAATCATCTCCACACCGAATCAGCAGCCCACTGTAATATCCAATAAGATCGAATGAGTAAATAACATATACAAACTTGGGGAAAGTACAATCATTCAACTAAAACTTGTAATTAATGTATAACTTTTCATGAAACTTGCCCAAACATAGATGAGTCAATGTATTAACTTTTTCAACCAAAGTATGAATTAGTAAATCTCAGAATTCACGACATCACTTTTATAGGACATCACAACTCCATCTTCGAATTTAAAGGCCGGTAGAAAGAAAATGATCTTGAGAACATGCCACGGGGTCAATTATTCACTCTTATGGTAGTAAAAACAGAACACCAGATAATGAGAAGTAAATGTTTGTACACAAATAAATGAATAATGTCGCAAATAAAAAATAAAGTCTCAAATGAATAAAGTCTTATATTGTAAAGGAAATGAATGTAACTTTAAAATGATAATATAAATGATTGTAGGCAGTTGGCTTGTAATTTTTAAAAATGTTAAGCCAATGGTTTAAAAGAAAATTCATATTTTTTCGGCTATAATTAGAAAGTCAAAAAACTCTGTGATACATAATATAAATTGGATAAAATTATCACATTACACACGACTAACATCTGACCAAGTGAATGAAAAAATGTAAAAAAATATGTTGGAAGAAAGTGTTGGAAAATGTGAGTAATACGTGAGTAACAAGATATGAAACTAAGAATATATGAATGAAATAAGGTGATATGAAACTAATAAGAAGATATGAAACTAGTACATCAATAATTTGAATCAGCATTAACTTTAATTCTTAGTAAATAAAAATTAGTCAAAAACATGTTGGAATACAATATAAGCTCAACATATGTAACTAACAGTCAGTTTATTTGACAACTATAGAGAAGCCAGTCTCATTAAAACACCATGGCATGTAAATTCACAATTAGTACCTCAAGACTGGGTTCTCTTCTGAATTGGATGGATATCTAGGGATGCTGCGTGGGCTGCCTACTACATGGTCAAAGGGTGTAAATTGTAGACATGCTACATGGACAACGTAGGACAACAATAGACCTACTAACTTCAAATCAGTTACCTAATGTTAGTTAGGCTAACAAAAATAGTGGGCAATTATGCTACCTAAATCAGTTACCTCATGTCCACTAAGTGAGGGAAGTGGCGAAAGTTCGTAACCGATAAGATGATATTTAAATATTTGAAAGAGTGAGGGAATTGAATTGACTACATTGGATTAAGTGTTTAATCCAAAAAGATGATGTTTAATCTAATAGCTGTTAAATCGAGGGAATTGACTACTTTGATAATAAGACAATAAGATGATATTTAATTAAAAAAGGACCTAAACTCAACTAAACCTAACAAAGTATAAATACTAATAAAAATAAATAATTTGTAGAAGAATCCACCGTATGTCACGAATCCCAGCTCAATCCACTGTATGCCTCATCCATCGCGGATCCCAAGTCAATCCACTGTATGCCTCATCCACCGTATGCCGCGAATCCCAACTCAATGCCCTTCTGTAGTCAAATACTCCATTATAGTTTCCATATATACATCAACTGTTGTTCCTTAGCATGCTACCTGCTGCAAATGCTATTGGTCACACATATACCTGCTACAAAGCTCCTTAGCAATAAAACAGAGGCAAATGCCCCAAAGTTGATTTTTATCAGATGTAAATCTCCCATAAAAACTGTGTAAAGAGAGAGCAATGAAATACCCGAAGATCGAAGAACACAATAATGAAAAAAGCAAAACCAAACCTGAAAACCCAACACCACTACCAGACGCACACACCTTATTAAAAAAGAAAAAAAGGAAAAAACCTCAGAAAGAAAATATAGTGTTGAAGTATTTAAATATCAATGAACAACACACATCAATGCCTTCTCCAAACCTCATATATGCAATAACATAACATTTTAGCATGAAGTTTAAACATTAAAAGATTGGTTTATATGAAAGGAAAGAATGGAGTGAACAAAAAAAAGGAAATGGAATCATCCCTAACATCATTCAAAAAAAAATATGAATGATATCAGTACAATCTCTACATATATCTTATCCTCATTTCAATTCTTTATTTGACAACTTTCAAATGGGAGAATAAAGTCTTACGAAATCTAACAACATAACTGCAAGACCTGTAAAATGGAGTTCCTAAAAATGATCCTAAAAATGGACTCAAAATCGACTCCAAATAATAGAGGTTTAACAGGTATCACAACTTTACATGTAAAATGGAGTTCCTAAAAATGTTTCAAAAATGGATTCAAAATCGAATCCTAAAATGGAGTTCTAAAAAATTGACTTTAAATCGACTCCAGGCATAACCTCAACTGCATGTGTTATATGATGCAATGCATTGACAATAAGGTATGTCAAATTCAAGTTCCAATAATTGAAAATATATAGTCCTCCACAAACATTAACCAGTGGTCTCGTATCATAATCAACTCTAATTATTGTACATAGATATAGAAGGCTCTTAGGATTGTTAAATTAGGCTAAAAAATAATTAATATCATGTTTATGCCAAAAATTTCTCCCAAAGAAGGTTTAGAGTCACTAGAACAAAAGGGGTTCCCTACACATGATTTTGACCATACTTTTTGCCATTTATTATGAGATCTTGGGACCCACAAAGGGGGTCGGGTTCCCTATAGATAACTGACCTACAATTGTGCAAAAATGGGTCATTAAAGTGGGGTATTTTGGAAAAAATATCAATTCCACTATTTGTGTGGGGTAACCTATAATGGAGAGTTTCACTACAAGAAATTGAACCTTTTACTAGATTATTTGCCAGCACAGTCAAATTTTGTTGCTAAAAATAATCCTTCCGTGACAAAATATCATTCTTGTTGCCAAAAGATAATCTTACATTTTACTTTTGACAACACAAAATAAATTTTGTTTACCAAAAATAAAATTTTAGACGAGAACAACTTAAATAAAGTAGGAAATCTGTTTAAAGTTTTGGCAACATCCAATTATGTTGCGAGATATAATATTACTTTCGGTGACAAAGGCTCGTGTTGCAAAACAATGGGAAACTTTCGGTAGAAAAAAAATGTTATGCCAAATATATTTTAATTTATTTTGTATATTGAGAAAAATTAAAACTCCCAAATAAACAACCCTAACCCCCAACTCTCTCTCTCTCTCTCTCTCTCTCTCTCTCTCTATCTATCTATCTCTCTCTCTCTCCCTCTCCTTCTTTCCTGACATCCTTTTCACCCGTACTCTCTCTCGATCTCTCGATGCTCCACCTCCACCCTCAAGAAAATCCCCCCTTACCTTCCCCTCACTCTTCCTCTCATCGTGGAACGACCTTCTCAGGCACACACATCACGACATCTCTCTCTTTATCTCTCTCTATCCCTCTCTCCTTTTAAACACACACAAACGCATATACACACACAAACAAATGCACAATAGTTCTAGGTTTGGGGTTAGGGTTCACCACACGTGCACAATATATATATTGCAATCTTTTTTTTATTTCATACATATTATTTTTAAGATGTTTCTTTGAGGAGCTCTAGGGTAGATTGTTGGCTCATTTTGTTCCCAATCACACTCTCATAGGTTTTCTTTGAGATTTAATTTCTTTATAGATGTATTGGTTACTTCTCGGATCAAGGTTTGAGTGTTGGTTTGGTTTACCAAACCAATAGGTGTGTTTCGTGTTTTCGAATGAAATGAGATCATCTGATATTTTTTTGCTAGTTCTTGTAATTTGCAACATGGATATCTCAAATTTGACTATGAAATGTCTGACAAAATATCAACGAGACACTTTTTTTTCTGCCCTGAAGTGATTGAGAAGTACATAATGAGCTTTTGCAAATTCCAATTCGAGCAAGGCCTAAACAATTTGGATTTGAGAAAGTCGCCATCCATTTTGATTCGTGACATTTGATCCTCTGCGATTACCCCTAATCTCCATGTGTATTGTGTTGGAAATAGTAATTGCAGAATAAACGAAATAACCCAAATTCGAAATAGATAAAATTAGAAGGACTTATCGATCGAGGTTTGTGTTTGACACAAAGTCCTAAAGGTGAAATTGCTCGCTGATATTTATAGCTGTCAGCCTCGTGAACATACACCTCCCAGGATTCAACGATCATATTTAAACACCAGCTTTGTGTTAAATCTTCGAACTCTCAGGATACTCCAGCACTCCCAAAAAAGTGACGAACATAAATGTATTTGCAGAAAATAGCAAAAGAATGTTTGCACAAAAAGGGATTTTCAGAAAATAGCAAAAGAATTTTTGCAGATAACGTGAGAGATATTTTCAATGTGTTTTTGACTCTGTAGCCTTTTCTTATATAAGGGAAATGGTAAAAAACATGGGTAGAGGTTTTAACCAACTAACCCACTAATATCTCCACTAACAGCTATAGTGGAAGAAACAGTCAAAGACTTAAAAACGGTTTAAAATTGAAATCCCCAAGAGCCCAAAGCCCAAGGCCCAATCTTTGACCCTTAATAATTAGTGTGCTCCCTAGGATTTGAACCCATGACCTCACGCACACACCCCCACTAACTTACCACTTGGCCACTCCCACTAACTTATTTATTTCATTCAAAATAAATATATATTCTAATATACATACCCAACAATCCCCCACATGAATGAAATAAATAAATAAATAAAATAAAACGACGTTCTGGAGTATCATAAGGAGTGACGTATAAGGCATAGGTGTCATTCGACTTGAACCTTTGCTTTGTGTTTATCTATTGAGTTTACCGGTTAATAGTGAACTAATGTCTTGAACTATTTCACCGTTGTTGTAAACTTAAGTCAATAGAACACACACGTGACTCCCAAAAATCATCATCGCGTTCCCACAGTTGTGCTCATTTCGGCCTTGAGCATGCCCAGGTTTCTTGACTGCTCTAGAGAATCAACCTTAATTCTCATAGGAAGCGGCCCCACTACCACACTCATATAAGTTCTTCTATCAAGAGTGTACTATATCTCACACTCCATTGAATAACAGCTATGGAAAGCAATAAGAGATTAAATCTCAACCTCCATCGATACAGAGGTACTATATCATAGGAATGGGTTTTAAGTAAAATGTGACACCCCGCCTAATTAAATACCGGGCGATCACTCCTTTATTAAATTAAATCAAGGTAAATAGTTGGTTCATTCTCAGCATCACTATCGAATAAAAATAATTTTTCCAGTTTAACACCCTAAATAATTAAGCTAAGTGTCAAAAACATTTTTCATACGAACTTCCAAATTTTAATTAAAGAAAAGATTTATTAATTCAAAACAACATTTTTACAATATAGAATCACACCATGATTAACTAAAATAAAACCATACATTCACCAAACGAATGTCAACAATATAAAACTAAAATGATAAATCATCCTGAATAAATCCCATAAACAATACTGGAATAACTGAAATATAAAAATCCCAACAATAAATGAAATGATGAAAAGGGCGACACGTGCCCAATAAATGAGAGTGATAGGAGAGGAGTCAATAACAGAAGCCGTCTACTCAAGTGACCTGCAACTCCCACCTAAGCTGCAGCTCGTTCTTCTCAAAGGATCCTAAGCAAGACGCCCCTGTGGCTGGGCACTTGAAAATATACATATATATATACACAAGAGAGAGAGAGAAGGAAACGGGTCAGGGCCCGAAAGTGTGTTTGATTTTAAAAATAATTTAAGCAAGTATTTAAATTGATACAGGCCAATGCAACATCATATTAGTTCGTCTCTCTCTTGAGAAATACTCACCTCTCTTCTAATGTGCACTCCTATCGTACTAACCTTCCCAACGGTTCGTTTATCTTAACTTACTCATATGTTTTCAAAACCGAACGATGACAATGTTTTAAAAAGGTTACTTTCAATTTGTAGTACTCCTCTCATTTTAGCTTCATTAAATTATAAGGTTTCCCAGTGTCTTCTCATACTTTCACAAAACAAGTATTTATTATTTGAGTCAACAACCATGTTCTACTTATCAAATCACAGTAGGCAGTTTAAAGTTTATAACCTCATATATATATTAACTACTCGTATAATATATATATATAATGGAACCCCAACTAATTTATGGTGCGGGCATACTCTGCTATCCAATCCCCGTATCGCTCACACAAAGGGAATACAAGTTCGGAATCACTCTCGAACTGTATTAACATATACAAAACAACGTTGAGGCGAAGCATAGATTCCAAGTCCAAGAGGTCAGTACATACCCACACGTCTCTTAGGACCGTCCGACTATCAATCTGATAGCCCGTACCTAGGATCGTTAGCTTCTAGGGTACGAATCAATATCCCCCATAAAGCAACACAGGATAAGATCGTCCCAGCGCGGTAACCTCGGGGATAGCAAGTAGCGATGGTACATTTTTCACATGTATAATATATGTACACACAATCATATAAATACACCCATTTCATCATATTAATATAGGTCACCCTCCTTACCCATAATTACAACATTTATCCTTAATTTTCCCATTATTATGATTACGTATAAGGTTTCGTCTCTAACCTTAACTCGAAGAGTTTTCTCACTAATTACGTGACACTCGTGGATTTTATCCATCCAAGTAACAAATTCAGTAGGTAGACGTCTATTCACTATCGTAGGTATTCGTTGTAATCTCTCACTTAAGATACGCAGTTCGTCGTTCCTTAATTAATTATCCCTTAGACCCAATTATTATTTCATAATAAAGTTCTCAACACTTAATCACATGTCCCACTGGTCTCTTCTATATCCCAAAACATTTTATTTATAATGCCCAAGAAATATTCCACGGTAAATCAATTCAACTAATTAAACAAGGGGAAAAAGAGTTTGCCAGGAGGGGTCGATCGATCGACGTCTGGGGCTCGATCGATCGAACCTTCGATCGATCGACGCTCTAGGTTCGATCGATCGATCAAACAGGTATTTCAATTTCTGCAGAAGTGCAGTTACGGGTTGACTAATATTCTTCATTCAAATCCATAATTTCCAACACTAATCGTCCCAAAACTTATACTACAATCATGGTAATATATTTCCAGATGTTTCTAACGTTAAGCATGCATATAACCATCATTAAACATGATTAAACAACCTAAAATCTCATCTAATCATCAAGAACCCTAAGTTTTCTTAACTTTTGTTCTAATCAGTTTTCTCCAGAATTTCCTTCTAACATAACATCACAAATTCGTGGGTTAATCATCTACTTCACATATTAATTTCAGAATATAGTTATAACGATTTCTACATGCAAATCCCAATCAAAATTGGGGTTTTCTTCCATTTATTATACTCCTAATCATTCATACACTAATATGATTATTGCACCAATGAAAATACGCAAGTTAAACACTTGCCTGGGATTTCAGAGGTCTGGTTTCCTGTTGATATTGGTGTGGTTGCGTTCTCCTCCTCGCGATCTACGCGTTGGTGGTGACGGTGGTGCAAAAGGTGGTGTTTTTGGCCTTGAATCACCTTGCAAGGTCTCTCCTCTCTTCTCCAATAGCCGTCTTAGGGTTCTGAATGTTCTAACCCTAAAAGGCTGACTTAAATGGCTGCTAAGGATGGCTGAAATTCGTGGGTTTAATTACCCTATTTTGTAAAATGACCAAAATGCCCTCCCGGGTCACTAATTAAGCCTAAAAACATCCCGAGACTCAAACTAAACCCCCGGGTACACTTTTCTGACTATCTTGACCCTTCTGGACGCGTTCGCGCACTCAAAACGACCATACGGACAACTTATAAAATATTCACTTTTTAATTAACATAATTAGTCCCGACGTGACACAGGCGCGTCCCGACTTAAATTTCCGAAATAGTCATTTAATTCACTTATGACATTCAATATAACCAATATAATATATTACTATGCCCATTAGTAATATTCAACAAGTTTCCCATAATTACTAACTCTAGTTACGTTAATAATTATTAAATAAATCCCCAAATTAAATATAGCATAAAAATACGGGGTATTACATACTTCCCCCCTAATAACGGAATTTCGTCCCGAAATTCAAAAAATAAGGCATACCTGGTAAAAATAACTCTGGATATCTCTCGCGCATATCTGCCTCACGCTCCCAAGTGGATTCCTCCACATTATGATGTTCCCACTGGACTCGCACAAGTGGAACTACTTTCTACCTCAATCTCCTCTCACTGTAGTCTAGAATAGCCACTGGTCTCTCCTCGTAAGAGCTATCTGACTGTAAGTCGATCTCATCCAACGCAACGTGAGTATGGGCCATATCATCCCGAAGGTATCGTCTCAGCGACGAGATGTGGAATACATCGTGGATGCGATGTAAATATTCTGGCAATCCCAACCTGTATGCTACCGGCCCAATTCTCTCGATGATGGGAAATGGTCCTACGTACCTTGGAGCCAACTTCCCCTTCTTCCTGAACCTCATCACTCCTTTCATAGGAGATACACGCAACAACACTTGATCTCCCACATTAAACTCTCGGAAGAACCGTTTCGCATCGGCGTAGCTCTTTTGCCTGTCTTGGGCTACCCGAATACGACTCCTGATAATTTCAATGCTCGCGGAGGTCTCCTGAATCACTTCTGGTCCTAGTAGCTTGTTGTCCCCCACCTCGAGCCAACAGGTTGGGGAACGACAAGGTCTGCCGTACAAAGCCTCAAATGGAGCCATGCCAATCGTAAACTGATAGGAGTTATTATAAGAAAACTCTACCAGTGGAAGGTGTGTCTCCCAACCTCCTCCGAAATCGAGAATACACATGCGTAGCATATCTTCCAACATCTGATTAGTACGCTCTGTCTGTCCATCTGTCTGTGGGTGATAAGCTGAACTCAGTCTCAACTCTGTACTCATAGCCTCCTGAAAGCTTTCCCAGAAACGTGACACAAAGATCTTGTCTCTATCTGACACAATATTCAGGGGCACCCCATGTAATCTGACAATCTCAGCGATGAACAACTGGGCATACTGACCCGTGGTATAATCTATCCTTACTGGCAGAAAATGAGCCACCTTGGTCAGATGGTCTACAATCACCCAGATAGAATCGTGGCCTCGGTGTGATGTAGGCAACCCTGTAATGAAATCCATGGAAATACTTTCCCACTTCCATGCAGGTACTTCCAACGGCTGAAGTAATACCGACGGTTTCTGGTGGTCCACCTTCACCAGCTGGCAAGTAGAACACTTGGACACAAATTCAGCGATGTCCTTCTTCATCCCACTCCACCAGTACTGTCGTCTCATGTCCTGGTACATCTTATCGCCTCCCGGATGTACTGTAAATCGGGACCCATGAGAATGAGTCATCACCTCATGACGTAGCTCCGCTCCTTCTGGAACCACTAATCTCCCATTAAATCGCAACCCTCCATCCGAACTAACCGAATAGGACTCAGCACCCTCGGCTAGAAGTCGTACAATTTGCTCCTGACAAAACGGGTCTGTGGTCTGTGCCTGTATCACCCTCGTAACAATCTCGGGTGTGACTGTCATCACGGATATGAAAGAACGCGCTACTGCATCCTGGTGACCCAACTCCTTCCATTTTTCTTTCCAGATGTCCGCTACATCGTCAACCGGTCTACGACTCAACGCATCAGCGAATACGTTGGCTTTCCCCGGATGATATTGTATATCGAACTGGTAATCTTTCACAAACTCTAACCATCTGCGCTGACGCATATTCAGCTCTCGCTGAGTGAACAGGTACTGCAGTGACTTATGGTCTGTGAACAAACGGAATTTCTCGCCCAATAAATAGTGCCTCCAAATTCTCAATGCAAAGACGACCGCAGCTAACTCCAGGTCATGGGTGGGGTAATTCTTCTCATGCGGCTTAAGCTTGCGGGAAGCAAAAGCTATAGCCTTCTCTTCCTGCTGAAGTACTCCCCCAAGTCCTCGTAAGGACGCATCTGTGTAAACCAGGTACTCTACACCCGGTTTCGGTAAAGCAAGGACTGGTGCCGAAGTAAGCTTGTCCTTCAGCTCGTCGAAAGCCAACTGACAAGCGTCATCCCAACCATATGGTACCCCTTTGCGAGTCAGGTTCGTCAATGGACCCGCTATTTTGGAGAATCCCCAAATGAACCTCCTGTAGTATCCGGCTAACCCCAAGAAACTACGTACTTCTGTCGGTGTCGTGGGCTGCCACCACTCCCTCACCGCTGACACTTTGCTCGGGTCAACTGCTATCCCCTGCTCAGAAACAACATGGCCCAAGAATTGTACCTCTCGTAACCAGAATCCACACTTCTCGTACTTAGCATACAACTGATGCTCTCGTAGGGTCTGAAGAACCTGCCTCAAGTGTTCGGCATGCTCTTCCTCGGAGTGTGAATATATCAGAATATCATCTATGAAGATGATGACGAACTGATCCAAGAACTCTCTGAATACTCGGTTCATCAAGTCCATGAAAACGGCTGGGGCATTTGTGAGTCCAAACGGCATCACCCTGAACTCATAGGACCCATATCTCGACAAGAAGGCAGTCTTTGAAACATCCTGCTCTCTAATCCTTAACTGATGGTACCCCGACCTCAGATCTATCTTCGAAAAGAAAGTTTCTCCCCTCAACTGGTCGAATAGATCATCGATTCGAGGCAACTGATATTTATTTTGTATCGTGACCTTGTTCAGCTCCCGGTAGTCTACACACAATCTCAGTGAGCCATCTCTCTTCTTTACAAATAAGACTGGAGCGCCCCACGGTGAGGTACTCCTACGAATGAAGCCCTGACCTAACAGCTGCTCAATCCGATCTCGTAGCTCTCGCATCTCCGCCGGAGCCATACGGTACGGTGCGCGGGCTATAGGTCTCGTATTCGGCAATAAATCTATAACGAAGTCTATCTCGCGACTGGGCGGTAGGCCTGGTATCTCCTGAAACACATCGGAATACTCCCTAACAACTGGGATCGAATCCAAAGGAATCACAACCTCCTTAGAGGTATCCTCCTCAATGTAATATAAATGAGCGGTCGAATCTCCCTCTAGGCGAGGCATCGCCACTACAAACATCTCTTGCCCCGGAATGGCAAAAACAATGCTCCCACCGAAGCAATCAATCATGGCTCTATAAGATGCGATCCAATCCATACCAATAATCACGTCATGCTCGTGCATGTCTAAGACTAGCATGTCTGCAGGCAATACCAAGCTACCAATATCTATCCCTACTCCCCGGCATATAAAGAATATAAGTGACCCACTCCCCAGGGGTGAGTCGACACACGTCACGGTGCTCTCTGCTGTGGCTAACAACCCTAAGGACTTCGCAAAATGCGTAGCTATAAAACAATGCGTTGCCCCCGTATCAAACAAAACTTTACCCATAGTACCATGGATAGGAAACATACCCTCAATCGCGGGTGGTGACTGTGGAGCTGCTGCCTGGTGAACGTTATAAACACGTCCATACTGCAATTGACCCTACTGCACTGGAGCTGCTGGAATGGCTGGTAGGGCTGGCACCTGGGCTGGAGCTGGAAGGGCAGGTGGGAAGAGTGGCCTCTGCGGCTCATTACGGGCTCCCTGCTGCTGTGGGGACCTATCGCCCTTTGGGCAAACCTGACGCTTATGGCCGTGCTTGCCGCACACAAAACACCGGCCTCTGAAATTACCTCCCCTCTATCCCTGCTGACCACGGCCCTGCTGGCCGTTACTTCCACGCCATTGGCCCTGTTGGCCCTGATGTGCACGCTGTTGGCCTTGCTGGCCCTGCTGCTGTCCCTGCGGTCGGTGTTGGCCCTCCTGATTAGGCTGACCCTGATGGCCCTGCCTGAATCCCCTGAATCCCTGCCTAGAATCACCTGAACGGAATCGCTTAGCAGGGTCCCCCTGATGGGAACTCTGCTCGTGCTGACGAGTCTGTCCATGAGTTGGTGCCCCACCGGCACTATTACCCCCGGTCCTGCCCTGCTGGCTGGACTCTCCTGTTCTCTTGCTTCCCTGAAGATGGAAGCGGTGATCCTGGCAATGTAGTAACGCTGCATTGAGTACGTCAGTGAAAGTACTCAGGGATAGATTCCCAATAAGGTGCTGACGGATTCTCCAAGCTAGCCCGTCGACGAACAGCAAAATTTTCTTGCCCTCAGTGGGTGCCTCATCCGGCACAATAGTGAGAAGTCTCGTGAACTCCTCCTCATACTCGGCTACAGTAAGGTTCTCCTGCTTCAGATTTAATAATCTCCGCCTCATCTCAGTCTGCACTGCGGGTGGAAAGTACTTGCGGTCAAACCGCTCCCAGAACATCTGAATAGGGATCTTGTCCCTCTCCTCCAAAGTAGTAGTGGACTCCCACCACTGTAATGCGGCTCCCACCAACTTGAAAGAGGCCAATAGTTGCTTCTGCACTTCGGTGCACTCATACATATGGAGGTGCCGCTGGATGTCTTTCTTCCATTGGCTGACAGTAACAATATCGGAGCTACCAGAGAACTCAGGGGGATGTGCTTTCTGAAAAGCATCCCGAACCCTCTCCCATGCAGATGGAAGCTGTGCTGGTACTGGCGCCACTGCCTGGACCTGGGGTGGAGCCTGCTGAATCACTGCTATCGCGGCATTCACCGCCTGTGCGATGATGGCGGCTACTTCATTCGCATTCATAGTGCCTGGTGCCGGAGCTGCTGGCTGCTCGGCTTGGGCACGCCTATCTTTCGAAGCACGTCTCGGAGGCATCTGAAATGTGAACAAGTTTATTAGTCTACAGTTATCATCGAATCTCAATTGACTGAAGACTTAAACGTAAAAGCAGGAATACAACAATCCTAAAAATAGGGCTCTATAGCAAAAACGTTAAGCTGAAAGCGAAATAAGCCGTACAGATCCTATGGACACTAGAACCTGATGCTCTGATACCACCTGTGACACCCCGCCTAATTAAATACCGGGCAATCACTCCTTTATTAAATTAAATCAAGGTAAACAGTTGGTTCATTCTCAGCATCACTGTCGAATAAAAATAATTTTTCCAATTTAACACCCTAAATAATTAAGCTAAGTGTCAAAAACATTTTTCATACGAACTTCCAAATTTTAATTAAAGAAAAGATTTATTAATTCAAAACAACATTTCTACAATATAGAATCACACCATGATGAACTAAAATAAAACCATACATTCACCAAACGAATGTCAACAATATAAAACTAAAATGATAAATCATCCTGAATAAATCCCATAAACAATACTGGAATAACTGAAATATAAAAATCCCAACAATAAATGAAATGATGAAAAGGGCGACACGTGCCCAATAAATGAGAGTGATAGGAGAGGAGTCAATAACAGAAGCCGTCTACTCAAGTGACCTGCAACTCCCACCTAAGCTGCAGCTCGTTCTTCTCAAAGGATCCTAAGCAAGACGCCCCTGTAGCTGGGCACCTGAAAATATACATATATATATACACAAGAGAGAGAGAGAAGGAAACGGGTCAGGGCCCGAAAGTGTGTTTGATTTTAAAAATACGTTAAGCAAGTATTTAAATTGATACAGGCCAATGCAACATCATATTAGTTCGTCTCTCTCTTGAGAAATACTCACCTCTCTTCTAATGTGCACTCCTATCGTACTAACCTTCCCAACGGTTCGTTTATCTTAACTTACTCATATGTTTTCAAAACCGAACGATGACAATGTTTTAAAAAGGTTACTTTCAATTTGTAGTACTCCTCTCATTTTATCTTCATTAAATTATAAGGTTTCCCAGTGTCTTCTCATACTTTCACAAAACAAGTATTTATTATTTGAGTCAACAACCATGTTCTACTTATCAAATCACAATAGGCAGTTTAAAGTTTATAACCTCATATATATATTAACTACTCGTATAATATATATATATATATAATGGCTCCCCAACTAATTTATGGTGCGGGCATACTCTGCTATCCAATCCCCGTATCGCTCACACAAAGGGAATACAAGTTCGGAATCACTCTCGAACTGTATTAACATATACAAAACAACGTTGAGGAGAAGCATAGATTCCAAGTCCAAGAGGTCAGTACATACCCACACGTCTCTTAGGACCGTCCGACTATCAATCTGATAGCCCGTACCTAGGATCGTTAGCTTCTAGGGTACGAATCAATATCCCCCATAAAGCAACACAGGATAAGATCGTCCCAGCGCGGTAACCTCGGGGATAGCAAGTAACGAGGGTACGTTTTCAACATGTATAATATATGTACACACAATCATATAAATACACCCATTTCATCATATTAATATAGGCCACCCTCCTTACCCATAATTACAACATTTATCCTTAATTTTCCCATTATTATTATTACGTATAAGGTTTCGTCTCTAACCTTAACTCGAAGAGTTTTCTCACTAATTACGTGACACTCGTGGATTTTATCCATCCAAGTAACAAATTCAGTAGGTAGACGTCTATTCACTATCGTAGGTATTCGTTGTAATCTCTCACTTGAGATACGCAGTTCGTCGTTCCTTAATTAATTATCCCTTAGACCCAATTATTATTTCATAATAAAGTTCTCAACACTTAATCACATGTCCCACTGGTCTCTTCTATATCCCAAAACATTTTATTTATAATGCCCAAGAAATATTCCACGGTAAATCAATTCAACTAATTAAACAAGGGAAAAAAGAGTTTGCCAGGAGGGGTCGATCGATCGACGTCTGGGGCTCGATCGATCGAACCTTCGATCGATCGACGCTCTAGGTTCGATCGATCGATCAAACAGGTATTTCGATTTCTGCAGAAGTACAGTTACGGGTTTGACTAATATTCTTCATTCAAATCCATAATTTCCAACACTAATCGTCCCAAAACTTATACTACTATCATGGTAATATATTTCCAGATGTTTCTAACGTTAAGCGTGCATATAACCATCATTAAACATGATTAAACAACCTAAAATCTCATCTAATCATCAAGAACCCTAAGTTTTCTTAACTTTTGTTCTAATCAGTTTTCTCCAGAATTTCCTTCTAACATAACATCACAAATTCGTGGGTTAATCATCTACTTCACATATTAATTCCAGAATATAGTTATAACGATTTCTACATGCAAATCCCTATCAAAATTGGGGTTTTCTTCCATTAATTATACTCCTAATCATTCCTACACTAATATGATTATTGCACCAACGAAAATACGCAAGTTAAACACTTGCCTGGGATTTCAGAGGTCTGGTTTCCTGTTGATATTGGTGTGGTTGCGTTCTCCTCCTCGCGATCTACGCGTTGGTGGTGACGCTGGTGCAAAAGGTGGTGTTTTTGGCCTTGAATCACCTTGCAAGGTCTCTCCTCTCTTCTCCAATAGCCGTCTTAGGGTTCTGAATGTTCTAACCCTAAAAGGCTGACTAAAATGGCTGCTAAGGATGGCTGAAATTCGTCGGTTTAATTACCCTATTTTGTAAAATGACCAAAATGCCCTCCCGGGTCACTAATTAAGCCTAAAAACATCCCGAGACTCAAACTAAACCCCCGGGTACACTTTTCTGACTATCTTGACCCTTCCGGACGCGTTGGCGCACTCAAAACAACCATACTGACAACTTATAAAATATTCACTTTTTAATTAACATAATTAGTCCCGACGTGACATAGGCGCGTCCCGACTTAAATTTCCGAAATAGTCATTTAATTCACTTATGACATTCAATATAACCAATATAATATATTACTATGTCCATTAGTAATATTCAACAAGTTTCCCATAATTACTAACTCTAGTCACGTTAATAATTATTAAATAAATCCCCAAATTAAATATAGCATAAAAATTCAACAAGTTTCCATTATAGGTGATTTAGATATTAATAGGCTTTAGGCCCATTCCCCTCGATGATTGATAAACAAGATCTCTAGCTAGCCCTTTAGTCAATGGATCCGCCAGGTTTTCCTTTGACTTAACATAGTCGATTGCTATAACTCCATCTTTCAATAGTTGTCTCACTGTGTTGTGTCTCCTCCTGATATGTCTAGACTTTCCATTGTAGGAGTTATTATGTGCTCTTGCGATCGCTGCTTGACTGTTACAGTTAATGGACAAGGCTGGAAATGGTTTAGGCCACAAATGAATGTCTAATATAAAGTTCCTTAACTAGTCATCCTCTTCACTTGCTTTATCCAATGCTATGAACTCTGACTCTATAGTGGATCTAGCTATGCACGTTTGCTTGGTAGATTTCCAAGATATAGCGCCCCCTGCCAATGCTAAAACATAGTCACTCGTGGACTTACCTTCATCATTATCAGAAATCCAATTAGCATCACAAAAGCCTTCGATTACAGCAGGATATCTAATATAATGAATACCATAGTTTATTGTGTATTTTAGATATCTCAAAACTCAAATTAAAGCATCCCAATGTTCATTATTAGGATTACAAGTGTATCTACTAAGTCTACCCACACCATATGCAATATCAGGTCTAGTGCAGTTCATAAGATACATTAGACTACCTATAACTCTAGAATATTCTAATGACGATACATGAGAACGCGTGATAATTGATTAACTTCGCAAATTTCTAATATAGCACACTTATTTAATTTCAGCCCCTAAACATGCATCTAAGGTGCGTGTGTCAACCCATAAATAAATAAAGCCTGTGACACAAAAATATGCTGAGACACAGATTTCAGGAAAAAACCCCTTTCGGGTAAAACCTTTATTTCACTATAAATATACAAGCCGCAACTTACAATTACATAGAGAAATCTGCAATGGATCAACGCGCAGCCAACCCACAAAGACACGCAGTCTTCAACTCAGCAAGAGAATACACGCAGCACCCTCCAAGGACTCGCAGCCCAAACAACGAAGGAAGAACCGCAGCTCTCCTCAATGACACGCAGCCATAAAACTTTGTAGAGACTCCCTCAGCAATGACACGCAGCCCTCGGTTGCAAAGATCTCTCCACAAAGATGAACAACAACAAATTTCGTGTTCTAGGGTTCCAAAAGATTCACAAAAGTAATTGGGATTTTTGTGTGTGAATCAAAAAGATGTTTGGCACATCAAAAATTGAAGTCTTGTTGTGTTTGTACTCTTAAAAACGTTTTCTCAAAGACTTAAAGAAATACACCATCGGAATAGTTATATATATAGGAAATATAAGATGGTGGATAAAAATCTGACGGAACTGCTCGAGTTTATCCCAGGCGGACCGGTCCGGCTTGGGGGCGGATCGGTCCGACCTCGGATCGGTTCTTTTAAAATTTGTTTTCTTCGGTTCGCATTCGATCCGGGGTATACTGGCTTTTCAGCAGGCGGGCCGGTCCGATTGAGGGGCGGACCGGTTCGGTGGCGGATCGGTCCGGTATAGAGGCGGACCGGTCCGGCTTTCCCAGAAAAATAAAAAACTTTTAAAAGCCTCATTTTGCTTGAAAAAACTTACTTCTTATTTTTATAAAAAACATTTTATAAAAATTTCCCAATACTAAATATGAACTATAAGGAACTTAAAAACAAAACTTTACCAAGTTCATTCTCGCAGAGGCTATGATGTTGAAGACGCTTTGATATTCGGATCCGTTGATGTAGATGCAATCTTGAATTTCTTCAACGGTGTAACGGCGTACGACATACAAATTGATAATGGACAAAAATGTCCTTACAAATCTCCCCCTATGTCTATGCCGGTATATACATAAAAAATATCCGAATTATCAACTAATGACCTATACAAATCTACCCTCCCATGAACCCTAAAGATGGAAAGATACAAATGTTTAAATCTTCATCCTTTGTTCTTCAATCTTCAACAATCATCAAATCTCAAAGCTTTTCTCATCAGGGTGTGCAACATATTGATCTTCAATCTTTATACCTACACACATGAGACAAAGCAAATACCACGTGACATATCGAGTTTGAAATGAGATAAACATAGATACAAATATATGATAAAAGCATAAGCTACATCTCAAAAACTCCCCCATAATATGATAATTCTTTCTCCCCCTTTTTATGATGTCCCCAAATAGACAAATGAGAAGAATGAATCAAATAAGCAAAATTGGGGTGTCACGGTATACAAAAAAAAACAAACTATTTTTGATTTTTCAAAATTTTCATACAAAGAAAAGATACCAATTTGAACAAATATGATACAAAAATCACACCATGGATTTAGACTCAAACAACCAAGTCATGGAAACGGAATGAATGGGTGTGAACACATTCGATAGGTAAATCAACTCAATCAATCATATGTGCACGATGCATACGTGTACTCCTAACGAATGAACATCAAAGGTATCCTTAGGTGTAAAAATTTGTTGAATTTAGATGACATCGTCTTATGCAAATCAACAAATCAAAGTCAAATGATTTCCACCCCAATAACGTCCAAAACTATATAGCGCATTTTCAAGAATTTCAAGGACGTGCAAACCCGTTTTAAATTCTCCAACCAAACTCCCTCATATATATTTTCTTTTAGAGGTGATCTAAATTCTCAAACTTTGGAGAATTGGTGCAAAAACCTAAATGGCCCCTTTTTGGCATGAATATCTTTTTATTGCCTTTCAATTTTTTTGGGCTCTTTTAACCTCTTTGGACCTCGGATAATAAAATTCCTCAATTTTTAGGTCCTTTTTAACGGTGGCTTTTGTGCAAAGGATAGATAATTACCTTTCGCAACCCCTCCCCGTTTTTAAATAAAGCACACAAACTCACAAAACGGTTCTTATATGCACAATTTCCTTATCAAAAAAAAATTATCGCGCTTGGTTCGTTTTAAGGACAGGATTGAAGTGAAAACACCCAACCAACATGTGATAAGACAAGCACAATAATCAAATAAATCCGTGCATGTGTGCAATAAAGGAAACATGAGTCAAACATGTAGGAAGTAACAATTAATTACATCTTAATGACTCCAAACATTATAAAGCACATGGATGAAATTGACATATTGTCTCAAAACACTATCAAATAGTCACATGAAAATAATGGAATGATGTTGTGACTCGGTCATCTTAAGTGTTCATCCATAAAAGGTGCAAACAAAATACAAAAATCTTTTTGGATTTTCTGAAAATTTTAACAAACTAATTCTTTTTTGTATTTTTCAAAAATTTTCAAAAAAAATATATACAAAAGGTACAAGTCATCACACTAGTAAAAATACATCATGAAACCACAACTAGTGTATGACAAACATGCAATCACAATCAACCAAAAGATTTCACATGGGGTGAATCACGTGCAAGCAAACAGGAATCGTGGACAAATAAACCATAAGCCTTTAAATCCGATTTTCTAACCCAAATAGATGTGTAACGGAGTGTGGGGGTTTTGGGAACAGAATTTATTCTTTCATTAACCTTCCTAGGTCCATTTAAAATCTTGTAACAAAATCGCCTAAGATGACCTTGCCTACCACAATGTGTGCAAGTGTAAATCGGGCGGTGTGTGTTACCTAAAGGTCGCCCTCTCCTCAAATTTATCGGTTGCTCTTTCCGAATTTGCCTAGGTGGGTCTCTCCTAATGATCCTAGGAGGTTCTCTCACGATGCTCCTATGGGGTGCTTTCCTAACAAACTTAGGTGCCTCTTTCTTAACAATCCTAGGAGTCTCTCTCACACGTGTGGGAATGGGTGCAACATATTTTTCAAGACCAATCCCACCCCTATCAGTTTTGATCTCGATAGTGCCTAAAATCTTATCAAGTTTTTCAGACCTAGACTCCAAATCAAATTTCACTTTACTTGAATCTTTCAATTTCACCTCAAGTTCACCTATCCTAGATTCAAGTACTCGTTTAGAATCCTCAAACTCTAAAAGCTCCTTTTTCATGGTCTCCATCAACCCTCTAAGACTATCTCTCTCACCCTCGACGTACTCCATCTTCTCTTTCAAAATTTTCACATGAGCCCTAAGTTCTTCAACTAAAAAATCATTATTTTTTATGGCACACTCTTTCAACTGAGCTTTCAATTTCAAATTTTCTTTCTTTGTTTTCAAAGTTTCAGCATAAAGTTCATTGAAAGCGGTTTGCAAGTCATGCTCATCTACACTTTCCTCCTCACTTTCATCCACACTCCCATCACTTTCACTATCATCACTAATCACACGGATGGGAAACTCTCGCCTAGAAGCATAAAAAACTTCTTCTTTCGAATCACAATCACTAAGGGTAGAAACATGAGAAATCGATTTATTCAATTTCTTCTTTAAATTTGGGGTACACTCATGTAACGTGTGACCAACACCCTCACAACAAGGACACCTCTCAGATTTGTTTTCAACAGAAGATTTAAAACAAAAGTTTGTGTGAATTTTCCAAATTTTTTCAAAAATTTGACATCGAAGATCATCAAAACCATCAAAAGCCATTTTTGTGCAAACTCAGAATCAAAACACAATAACTTAGTGCAACAGGCTCTGATACCAATTTGAAAACGTGAGTAGACAAATTGTATCAGAAAGTAAATCTTCAAAAAATCAGGATCATGCGATAAATTAGCGTAACCCGCTCTGATACCAATTTGAGAACGCGTGATAATTGATTAACTTCGCAAATTTCTAATATAGCAGACTTATTTAATTTCAGCCCCTAAACATGCATCTAAGGTGCGTGTGTCAACCCATAAATAAATAAAGCATGTGACACAAAAATATGTTGAGACACAGATTTCAGGAAAAAACCCCTTTCGGGTAAAACCTTTATTTCACTATGAATATACAAGCCGCAACTTACAATTACATAGAGAAATCTGCAATGGATCAACGCGCAGCCAACCCACAAAGACACGCAGTCTTCAACTCAGCAAGAGAATACACGCAGCACCCTCCAAGGACTCGCAGCCCAAACAATGAAGGAAGAACCGCAGCTCTCCTCAATGACACGCAGCCATAAAACTTTGTAGAGACTCCCTCAGCAATGACACGCAGCCCTCGGTTGCAAAGATCTCTCCACAAAGATGAACAACAACAAATTTTTTGTTCTAGGGTTCCAAAAGATTCACAAAAGTAATTGGGATTTTTGTGTGTGAATCAAAAAGATGTTTGGCACATCAAAAATTGAAGTCTTGTTGTGTTTGTACTCTTAAAAACGTTTTCTCAAAGACTTAAAGAAATACACCATCGGAATAGTTATATATATAGGAAATATAAGATGGTGGATAAAAATCTGACCGAACTGCTCGAGTATATCCCAGGCGGACCGGTCCGGCTTGGGGGCGGATCGGTCCGACCTCGGATCGGTTCTTTTAAAATTTGCCTTCTTCGGTTCGCATTCGATCCGGGGTATACTGGCTTTTCAGCAGGCGGACCGGTCCGATTGAGGGGCGGACCGGTTCGGTGGCGGATCGGTCCGGTATAGAGGCGGACCGGTCCGGCTTTCCCAGAAAAATAAAAAACTTTTAAAAGCCTCATTTTGCTTGAAAAAACTTACTTCTTATTTTTATAAAAAACATTTTATAAAAATTTCCCAATACTAAATATGAACTATAAGGAACTTAAAAACGAAACTTTACCAAGTTCATTCTCGCAGAGGCTATTATGTTGAAGACGCTTTGATATTCGGATCCGTTGATGTAGATGCAATCTTGAATTTCTTCAACGGTGTAACGGCGTACGACATACAAATTGATAATGGACAAAAATGTCCTTACAATACACCAGGAGCCGAATGTTTCCTTAAGTGACAACTAGGGTCATAAGGTGTTTTAGCAAGAATACAATTAAATTGTTCAAATTTTCTAAGAACTTTCTCTACATAATGAGATTGGGTTAAAACAATTCCTTAAGAATTTTTAATGATTTTAATTCCAAGTATAACATCAGAAACACCCAAATCTTTCATATCAAATTGCTTATTTTATTAACTATATCCATATCAGTTCCAAAAATAAGCATATCATCCACATATAAGCAAATAATCACACCAGAATTATCCTTGAATTTGCTATAAATACATTTATCCGCTTCATTAATGTTAAAACCATTAGAGATCATTACTTGATCAAATTTTTCATGCCATTGTTTAGGAGCTTGTTTTAGTCCATATAAGGATTTTTTAAGTCTACACACTTTTTGATCTAGGCCTTGGACTACAAACCCCTCGGGTTGATCCATATAAATTTCTTCTTCAAGATCTCGATTCAAAAAAGTCGTTTTAACATCCATTTGATGAATTATCGGATTATGTAATGAAGTAATAGCAATTAATAGCCTAATAGATGTAATTTTAGTAACAGAAGAGTAAGTATCAAAGAAATCAATTACTTCCTTTTGTCTATAGCCTTTAGCTACCAATCTTGCCTTAAATTTATCAGTAGAACCATCAGCTTTTAATTTCCTTTTAAAAATCCATTTGTATCCAATATTTTTACATCCTTTAGGCAAGTCAACTAACTCCCACGTGTTGTTATAAATAATACAATCATATTCACTATTAATAGCTTCTTTCCAAAAAATAGAATCGGGTGAGGACATTGCCTCACTAAAAGTGACGGGGTCATTTTCCATTAAGTATGTTAAAAATTCAGGACCAAAAGAAAGAGCTATACTAGGTCTTTTACTTTTCCTAATTTCAATTTATTATGAATTTGGAGATTCATTTCTAACACTAGGACCCAGTGGATCAGAACTACTAGTTCCCTCACTTCTCACTTTAAAAGGAAATTTGTCCTCATAAAATTCAGCATCTCTTGACTCAAAAATAGTGTTTTTATCCATATATTGATTTTTAGAACCAATTACAAGAAACCTATAAGCATTACTGTTTTTATCATAACCTATAAAACCACAATCAATAGTCTTTGGGCCAAGTTTAGTTCTCTTAGGTACTGGTATTGAAACCTTAGAAAGACACCCCCACACTTTGAGGTGTTTATAAGAAGGTTTTCAATTTTTCCACATTTCATAAGGAGTTTTATCATTCTTCTTAAAAGGTATTTTATTAAGAATATAACAAGCAGTAAGAAGTGCCTCACCCCACATATTATAAGGTAATCCCGAAGTGCTTAACATAGAATTTACCATATCCTTAAGAGATCTGTTTTTTCTTTCAGCTACACCATTAGATTGGGGTGAATAAGGAAGAGTAACTTGATGAATTATCCACCTTCTTTACAATATTTATCAAGATCACGGGTGTATTCTCCTCCCCTATCGGATCTTAATATTTTAATGGATTTCTCCAATTGTTTTTCAACTTCTAATTTATAAGAAATAAATTTTGAGAAACTCTCATGTTTACTTGTAAGGAGATAAACATAACAATAATGAGAGCAATCATCAATAAAAGTAACAAAATATTTATTTCCACCACGTGTCACATAACCTTTTAAATCACAAAGATCAGAATGTATTAAACTTAAAACAGTTGAACTTTTTTCGACACTTGGAAAAGGTTTTTTAGCATATTTTGATTCAACACATATTTCACATTTAGAGTTGGTAAAAATATGAGATTTTGGTATGTTTCCCAAAAACATTAATTTTTTAATGGATTCCTTATATACATGACCAAGTCTAAAATGCCACATATCACAAGAGTCAATCAAACAAGCAGAATAAGTAGATGTTTTATTATTATCATCCACGATTACATTTAGTTTGAAAAGAACCTCATGAACATAACCTTTCTCCACAAAAGCACCTCCCTTAGTCACAACTACCTTATCACTCTCTAGAACAATTTTAAAACCCTTCTTAACTAAGACAAAATCGAACACCAGATTCTTCCTAACCTCAGGGACATACAAAACATCTTTCAATGTGAGAACATTTCCCGAAGTGAACTTTAAAACTACGGTTCCCTTGCCCTCAACCTTAGACAAAGAGGAATTTCCCATGTACAGACGTTCATCCCCACCCACAACAGTGAAGGTAGTGAAGGCACCTCTCGTGTCGCAAATATGTTTGGTTGTGCCAGAATCAAGCCACCAGTCTCCATGTTACTCACAATGTTTACCTCGGTCACAATAGCAGAAAATTTGCCCTCCTCGGTTACATTTACTTGAGGCTTCACATCTTGACTCTTCCTAAACTTGCAATCTTTAGCGTAATGACCTGGTTTTTCACATACATAGCATTGACCTACAGGTTTAGATTTAAACCGAGGTTTAGAATTTTTATTCTTATCCTTAGGTTTGAATTTATGGTTGGACCTCGAATTCTGGTTTGGTTTATGGTGCCCATGTTTCTGGTTTGAATGGTTAGGCTTGGACTGGTTCTGTTTTTGGTTACCATTTGATTTTCCCTCTACCAAATTAGACTTAGAAATGAATTCATAATTTTTCTCCCTAAGTTCTGCATTCCTATTATCTTCCTCAATTCTCAAGCGAACTATCAAATCTTCTAGTGACATCTCCTTTTTCTTATATTTCAGACCGTTTTTGTAATCTTTCCAAGAAGGTGGCAGTATTTCAATTATAGCAGACACCTGAAATCCCTCATATATATTATAACCCTCGGCCAGAATTTCATGAATAATAATTTGTAGTTCTTCCAGTTGAGACACGATAGATTTATTATCTTCCATGTTAAAATCCAAAAATTTTCCAACCACAAATTTTTTAGACCCAGCATCTTCAGTTGAATATTTTTTATCCACTAAGTTCCATAATTCTTTAGCAGTAGGACATGACCAATAAACATCATACAATTCAAGGCAGAGATAGTTCAGTATATAATTCCTACACATATAATCCCTTTGTTTCCAAACAACCAGTTCTTCAGGTATAGAAGGTCTATCAGATGCAATAACGTCAACGACCTTAAGAGTTGTTAGGTAAAAATGCAGTTTCATTTGCCATCTCTTAAAATTCTTTCCATCAAACAGTTCAGGTTTTTCGGAGTATTTTGCATTAGGATTTTCCATAGTCGGTTATAGAATAACAAGAGAATTTCACCTTTAGATTGTTAGAAATAGTAATTGTAGAATAAACGAAATAACCCAAATTCGAAATAGATAAAATTAGAAGGACTTATCAATCGAGGTTTGTGTTTAACACAAAGTCCTAAAGGCAAAATTGCTCGCTAATATTTGTAGCTGTCAGCCTCGTGAACATACGCCTCCCAGGATTCAATGATCAGATTTAAACACCAGCTTTGTGTTAAATCTTCGAACTCTTAGGATACTCCAGCACTCCCAAAAAAAGTGGCGAACATAAATGTATTTGCAGAAAATAGCAAAAGAATTTTTTAACAGAAAGTGATTTTCAGAAAATAGCGAAAGAATTTTTGCAGATAACGTGAGAGAGATTTTCAATGTGTTTTTGACTCTGTAGCCTTTTCTTATATAAGAGAAATGGTAAAAAAACGTGGGTAGAGGTTTTATCCAACTAACCCACTAATATCTCCACTAACTGCTATAGTGGAAGAAATAGTCAAAGACTTAAAAACAGTTTAAAATTGAAATCTCCAAGAGCCCAAGTCCCAAGGCCCAATCTTTGACCCTTAATAATTAGTGTGCTCCCTAGGATTTGAACTCATGACCTCATGCACACACCACCACTAACTTACCACTTGGCCACTCCCACTAACTTATTTACTTCATTCAAAATAAATATATATACTAATATACATACACAACATATTGTGGTTCCCAGCGGTGACTCCGATATTTCCTATCTGTAAGTGCAAGGACGATGTTAAAACGAAGGTTCATGTTGTGATTGGAAAATTTACTGAACATGGTATTCGGTCTTTGGCCGTGTCCAGATAGGTTTTCGAGTGTGAACATGATGATTTTACTATTTTCCGATTTATATGGATACACACTTATTTCTTTCTATTAAATATATATATGTTCACATGAAATACATGAGAAGACAAAAGATAGTCCAGGGGGTCGTGGAAGGTTGTTGGTTTGTTGCCTTTGTTTCATCCACCCAAGCAAGATAGTCCTGAAACGATCCAAAGAGCTCATTATCTGGGTGTAATAGTAAAGATGATTGATGGTAATATATAATTAAATATTCTTCTTCTTTTGTCTCTCGCATTTTTCCTTATATTTGACCACATATATGAGGTCATCAGCTTGCCATTTCCAAGGAAATAAATGAATTGTGTAAAGTATTTGACCATGTATAATCTTTCGTTACTTTCTTCTTCTTCTTTTTTCTCTCGTATTATTCCCTCAATTATTTTGCATTATCTCAAGCATTGAAAATTTGCAAAAATGTAATATTATATTATAGAATTTGAGCTTCAGGAAAGAAATTCACATCCTGAAATTTCTACTCTTGATATGAAACGTCACATTTTATATGGGAAGGTACGGTCTTGTTAGGATGGAAAAGTTTTACTTCTTTTGCTTGTGTCAGTTATTTGTGGAAAAAAGTGGTTTCACATGGTTGATAGTTTTATATAGTGGCTTGCAACTTATATATTTCATTCTTATCCCTTGCTTAAGGTTATCAATATATGAGTTGTCTTTCCCAGAGAAAAATAATATATACATCTTACTAATTATGTATATATAATCATGATGTAACACATAGATTAAGGGAATTGTTAAATGCACACACTATATAAGCCTCTTGTCCCCATTTTAAAAAAATGAGTAACTCACCCCATCCTTACTTACAAATTAAATACAATTCAATCACTAAGGAAGCAAAGATTGACGCTGAACAAACTATTTTTGCAACTAAATGAAGGAATCATGGAATGGAAGCAGAAATTATAAGTTGAGAGCTTTGTACATTGTGGGACAATCACCTGAGAGATCCTAATATGGTTATTTGTTTCATAAATGCAGCCATACACGTCGTCTAATTTCCTATTCTGCTGGGGTGCTTCAATTGATCTTTTACACAAAGATAGATGAGTTTTATCTATTATGTCTGTCTTGCTTATCAATCAGATATGTATCTAATAAGTTTGTTAGTTTATATTATGAAAATGGAGTTTATCTTGCTCAAATAGTTAGACTGCATCAAGGTGCACATTTTTTTTTGGTACATTTATATTTGTAGGTGATATGGTTTGATGTCTTTTTGCTAATGGCTCTGTGACATTTTCTTCTAACTACACTTTATGGAGTTGTAAGATGCATTCGATGGACAAGATCACCTTGTGACCTTACAATGACTTAAAAGGCTAATGATACATAAAATCCAATTATACTTGTTGTGCCGTCAATTATGATGTTTTTCCCACTACAATGTTAGCAAAATCAATTATAGAACATTATTTTTTTTACTTCTGGCATTGCTTGAAAGCATATTCGGTATTGAATTATTCCGTGTAAATATCTAACTTAGATTTATCCCTTATCCACTCGATTTGTATTGCTTAATGTTGTTGGTTCATTATACTAGAAAATGATCTTCTCATCCTTTAAAACAGTCTTGTTTACATGTTTAGAACTCAAATACTTTTATGGTGAGAAAATGAATAGAATTTCTCTTAAAAAATTATTTACAATGGAAAGGTGATCATTCATTCATATAAGTGCCTAATTCTTTATTTATTGTCCTCTGACATTGTTTAGATGTCCCATACACCATATCTAGGCATTTTAATCTAACTTATAGTGAAATTTCCACTAAAATATAGACACTATATCACTGAACAAAATCACTAGTGAAACTTTCTCATTCTTACTTTATCTTCCCTTCTCCTCCTTTTAATCAAACTTGTATCTCTTTTGACTCTTTTATCTGTAAATAAAATACCAATTCTTCATCTAAAAACTGAAATGTATTCTATTTTTTATACGAAAATAATATTTATACTTTACTTTCATAAGAAATGATTGACTTTTGACTTTTGTTTCCCCTAAGGCTAGTTTTGTTCCAATGTTTGTTTTGGCTATTTTGTTGGTTGGGGTGTCACACAACATGGCATGAGTTGCGAACTATATAGTCTATTAATTGCATGGTTATGTTGTAGGCTAGTTGCGCCTATGCACTAGCCTCGTGAGGATATGCTTGATTTGTTACTATATCTATATCTTTTTTCTTTATATGACTTAATTTACCTAACAATAGTTTCACACACACACACACACACACACACACACACACACACACACACATATATATATATATACCCACACACACATATAATTAGGGTTAGGATAGACCGGTATACACACATAAATAGAAATTATACACTTTTACATCTACTGACCAATTGTCTTTGTGATTTCAGTAGTTAGACCCAGACAAACACCATCTTTTTCGTTTTCTTTGGTTCAAATCATTTGTTTTACTAGCTATTTGTCTTTTTTTTGTTTGTTTTTAAGGTTTCGGGCATCTCTATTTGTATATTTGGGTATGTATATGTATAGATATTGGGTTTTTCAGTCTGTAATGGGAGACGCACCCGAACTCAATTTGAATTTGATTCGAACATACATGAATTTGAAAATTGGGCGTTGACCGGTCAAAATGTAAAACAACATATAAACATACCGAAAAATGCATAAACACCTCATAACTGATCAAAGTATAACCATAAACAACCCTTGTAGTCACATGTCTCATGGAATCAATTGTCGTTATAAATTTCAAACTTCTAAGTATAAAACTTTAGAATTAGGGGTTGGGGCATTAAAACTTAATATAGGGACAAAATTATCCGAAAAGAGGCCTAAATACCTCACATGGGATCAAAGTATCTTGTGGAAACAATCCTCGAGTAATGCGACTCAAAAGTTGGAACTTTGAAAAAAATCTGAGTCTTCGTAGTGTTAAAGCTTGAAAATTAACATTGTTCAATGAAAATATAAAACAATGTGTAAGAGGGTAGTCCCCTTGTAGCCTAGGAGTATGGTAATACTAGTTGAGGTGTAACCCCTATAGGTATGGTGATAAACGATAACCCACAAACTCTTTTAATGAACACAAGTAAACACACAATATTATATTTGATCAACACTCAGATTGGACTCACAATACACTCGTGTATAACTCAAACCATAACAAAGGAAACTCAGAAGTAACTCAGTCAGAGGGAGAGAGGAGTAAGCACCCTAGATACACGTTGGAAAGTTGCCAAACACACTAACAACTCCTAAAAGATCTCTAGTCAGTTATTCAAAGCTTCGCAATAAATGACAATGGTGGCTAAGTAAGAGCTATGGTTTGAAATAACTTTTCCCTGGTATATTCTCTCTTTCTTCTATAAAACACTATAAAAATCAACCCCCCTCTTGTAGGTGGTTGAGGCCTATAAATAGCCCCCACACCACTCCCTAGATGCCTTAGTCCCATAAAGCTATAAGTAGACATCCCCCCGTGCTTTACGTCATAAAACATTACAAAGCTGATGGATTAGTCAACTCTATATCATAAACATTAAATGCCAAGGCATGCCTTTTGCCTAACCATTGTGCTCCAGAGGAGTGTCACCACAAAGGTGGCTCACAAAACCGTCTGACAGCCTAATACCACAGTGGTTTACTCGAGTATGGATTGGACAGTGTTTAGATGGCTGGTGACATCACCTAAAGTAGATGTGACATTAGGTATTGGGCTGTTTGGTTCGAAAATCAACATACGATGGAACTCAAGGTTGCTCCGTACAAGCTTCCACAATTAAAGGTCTCTCGATGTTTTACCCGATGTATCTAAGGTGGTCGGGACAAGCCCCGATGATGCCTCACTTATCAATCCTACAAACCAAGTCCCTCTGGGGATCCCACGACGAGGTCAATCGATACAACATGAAAGCTCTCCTAGGCCTGGTGTCTAGTAGTATCGTTTGACCTCACACTGATAAGTTATAATCATTACATCATTACAATCGTTACATCTCATAATAAATATAAACAAAATTTTCATCCTGATTAAGTAAGAACGAAAATACACTGAGCTTGATCTCCAATCTACATCACTGAGTTGCCCCGCTAGTTCCTTCTCTTGAGTCTTTCATTCTATTTTAGGAAGCTCCATCTAATCCGGGGATTGGCTTACGACACCCCCTACACAACTAATAAACACACCGAAAAGTGGCACACACGCATCATACATGATCAAAATAAGTTGTACAAATAATTCGCGTAGTCACGAGTCTTGTGGCTTAAAATGTTGTATGAAATTTCAAACTTCAATGTATAAAACTCAAGAATTGGGGTTTGGAGCGTGAAAACTTAGGATAAGGGAAAAATGATTCTAAAAGAGGCGCAAACACCTCACATGGGATCAAAGAAACTTGTGGAAATTACCCATACAGTTATTCAACTCACTAGTTGGAACTTTGATCCAAATACGATTATTCTGATGCGAATGCTTCAAAATTAAGCTTTGGAGGATGAAAATTCAAAGCAATAATCAAACCTTACGAAAAGAAACAAAAACACCCCATACATGATCAAAGTAACTTGTACAAATAACCTGTGTAGCCACGAGTCTCATGGATTCACATGTCGTTCGAAATTTCAAACTTCTAACTATAAAACTTTAGAATTGGGGTTGGAGCACGAAAACTTAGGATAAGAGAAAAATGATCCCAGAAGAGGCAGACAAAATTCAGATGGGATAAAAGTAACTTGTGGAAACAACCCGTGTAGTAATGCGACACATAGGTTGGAACTTTGACCAAAATCTGAGTTTTCATAGTGTTAAAGCTTAAAAATTGATATTGGCTGACGAAAATAAAAAAAATCTTATAAATATTGCGAAAAGAGGCACACACGTCTCATACATGATCGAATATCTTGTACAAATAACCGGTGTAGTAACGAGTCTTGTGGATTCACATGTTGTTCAAAATTTCAAACTTCTCTGTATAAACCTTTAGAATTAGGGGTTGGGGCATGAAAGCTTAGGATATGATCAAAATGATTCTAAAAGAGGAACAAACACCTCACATGGGATAAAAAAAACTTGCAGAAATAACCCGTGTAGTCATGTGACTCATGGGTTGGAACTTTTATCAAAATTTGAGTATTCTTAGTGTTAGAGCTTGAAAATTGAGCTTTGGTGGACGAAAACCGAAAGCAACAATCAAATATTATGGAAAGAGACAAAAATGTCCCATACATGATCAAAGTAACTTATAGAAACAACCCATGTAGTCATGACTCTCATAGATTGACACGTCGTTCGAAATTTTAAACTTCTAATTATAAAACTTTAGATAACCATTTAATAAAAGATTTTGCTAATAAAAAAATATCACATTAGATAATCATTTAAATACAAATATGATTTCTATAAAGTGCATTATTAAGATCTCCAATAGTAAATTGTTTTGTTATTTGTTTCCTGAAAAATATTGCAATATGTAAAAATGGCACCTCAAGCTATAATATATACTTTGGTACCTAATATGGTCCCGTAATAGGCATGAACACCTCGTACGAGACCAATTTAACTCGTAGGTGTCGATCGCGTAGTCACGGGACTCTTAGTTTGTGTATAAGACGTAAATTTGCCAAAAGTTAGACATAGGAATAAAAACATGTTGTCAAAGGGTGAAAACATAAAACAATCACAATATGGTCCTGTAAGACGCATGGACACCGCGCACGAGACCAATGTAGCCCGTAGGAACCAAACGCGTAGTCACAAGACTTTCGATTTTGTTCGACTTAAATTTGTAAAAAATTAGACTAAGCGATAAAAACATATCGTCAATGCGTGGAAATGAAAAATAGCCACAAAACGATCTTGTAAGAGGCACGAACAACTCGTACGGGATCAATGTCACTCCTTGGAACATATCACGTAGTCATCGCACTCTTGGTTTACGTATACGATGTAAATTTTCCAAAAGTTAGACTTAGGCATCAAAACATGTCGTCAAAGGGTGAAAATATAAAATTACCACAAAATGGTCTCATGAGAGGCATGAACACCTCGTATGGGACCAAGGTAACACTTAGGAACCGATCGCGTAGTTAGGGGACTACCGATTTGAGTGTACGATGAAAATTTGCCAAAAATTATACTTAGGCATAAAAACATGTCGTCAATGAGTGAAAATGTGAAACCACAAAAAAACACGCCCGTAAGAGGCACGAACAGCTTGTATGGGACCAATGTAACTCATAGAAATCGACCTTGTAGTCTCAAGGCTCCCGATTTTAGTATACGACGTAAATTTTCAAAAAGTTAGACTTAGGCGTAAAAATATGCCGTCAAAGGGTGAAAATCTAAAACAACTATAATACGGTCCTGTAAGAGGCATGAACACCTCGTACGAGACCAAAGTAACACATAGGAACCTCCGTGTAGTCACGAGACTCCCGATTTGAGTGTACGATGTAAAATTACAAAAATGTTATACCTAAGCTTAAAATTATGCCGTCAAAGCATGAAAACATAAATTGACCACAAAAAGGTCCTGTAAGAGGATGAAGCCTCGTACGTGACCAATGTAACTCTTAGGAACTGATCGTATAGTCATGGATCTTCCGGTTTGAGTATACGATGTAAATTTGTAAAAAAGTTAGACTTAGGCATAAAACATGCCTAAAATGAGTAAAAAAACAGCGAAAAAATGTACCGTAAGTGGGACGAACACCTCGTACGGGACCAATGTAACTCGTAGAACCGATCACATAGGCACGTGACTAACGGTTTGAGTATACAATGTTAATTTGCCAAAAGTTAGAAATAGTCATTGAAACATCCCATCAAATGGTGAAAGCATAAAATTATCATAAAATGGTCTCTTAAGCGGCACGAGCTGCCTCGTATAGGACCAATGTAACTCGTAAGAATCGACCGCATAGTCACGGGACTGACGGTTTGAGTATACGCCGTAAGTGTATTTATGATATCTTATTTATTTTATTAGTACATTTGATTACTGAAGAATGCGTGTGCGTTCAAACACATAAATTATTTAATTTAATTCAATTTTTCAGTTAAATCCTAAAATCATGCATCTAGGTGTGATTAAATTCAATATGATTATGGAAGAACATTCAAACACAGATGAAACAACAAGTGAGGAAAAATCCCCCAAAGGGGAAAAACCTTTTTATTTTCACTATAATTTTTAAAAACGGTTACACGGATTACAATAAAAATAAGTGTGACAAAGAAATACCCTCGGGTGTCGGTTTTGATGTCGTCGGCTGGAATCTCCCGCAAGAACTCTAGGTGATCAGTGGTAGAGAAGAAGACGTCTCCTCCACAAAATTCCTCCACATGAGTAAAATAATCCTCTTGAAGGTTTAACAATTCACATATATAGTTGGGAGTGTTTATGTGAATAAATAAGGCAATAGAGCTTAAAAGGTGAAGTTTGTTTCTCGGAAGTTTTTCGCAGAAATCATGTTGGAAAAAGACTTGGAAAACATGTACAATGCACACTAGTATTTATACAAAAATCGAGGCGGCGGCGGGTATTTGTACAATGCACACGAGATCAGCATGTCGCTCGAACGAAGGACAGGTGTCGCTCGAACGAGATCGCGCGACATGCCTATCTCGCCCGAATGACATTGCTATGTCATTTGAGCGAGCTCGTCGACCGAGGCACTCCGCTTCGACATTTAGAAAAAAAATTCTTTCCATAAAAAACAATTCAAACTTCAAAAATTATTTTCTTAAAAAATTCCCAAATATTTATGCAAATATAAAAAACTCCAATAAATCATTTTACTAATATTGCGTAGTGGAGTAGTGGGAGCGATTGAGCAGAATGTTGCATGTAGCATGATGCACGTGCGAAGATGGTGGATGCATGGATTCGAATCAAGGCCACCGTGGATTATCGTGTTGACATGTCGAATGTAGCGGTATCAGATATACAAACTCTGATCTAGGGAAAACAAAAAATTTCTAGATTCTACTTTGGACATTTATAAAATCATGCCCTTACAATTACTGATATTTCAGGTTTTGTGTTACATGTTTTACATTTCAAGGTTTGTGGTTATATGGATATGGTGGCGCCCGATATGTATCTACTTGGATAGTTATTTTAGTTTATGTCATGATATTCAATTTTTACTTTCACACTTGAAATGGGATTATTGGGTTATGATATAAATGGTCTATTATATTTTTACACTTATATTATGTTTATGGTCGTGCGGTCTTGTGTATAGTAGTAGGTTTTTTTAAAATGTCAAAAAAATAGTGGTGACTTTGCCGGATTTTTTTAAGTGTTATGATATGCAATATTCTTTAGCAATTTAGTTGCAGAGGATATACTATTTGAGTTTATATATGCAAAATCGTTTGAATGGATTTATTGTTTGTTTTTTGATTTTGGCTTTTGTTGTTGGGTTTATTATAATGTTAAAATAGGTTGGATTTGACGAATAAACAAAGGAAACTACGCCGAATTTTTTTGAAATTAAATACTATTTTAAATTGATAAGACATACATGCATTTCAAAATTGCGTATTGGTGGATGAAAACGTTAAACAACAAATAAACATACCGTAATGAGGCTTATACACATAAATGATCAAAGTAACTTGTACAAACCCATGTAGTTATTTTATTGTATCGTATGTAGGTCGATGATGGATTTTTCTTGGGGTTATTATATTCGTGGTGGCTTGGAGTTGCAGTTTATTTTTGTGTAGTAGAGCCATATTGCCGTCATCATTTTAGTTTACACGGATTGTTTTTTCAATATCTTTGGATGCGGTAATGTATTAGGTTGGATCATGTTTACATCTTTTGATGTGTTAGGATTTGTTATGTACTTATTTTGGAGGTTTTTTTTATACCATTATACTTAGATTGTGATGAAATATTATTTTGTAATTCATATTTATGAGATTTGGTTGAAAATTGCGGCACTGTGTATTACTTATGATTGTATGGAAAAGGCGCAATGTGATTTTGAATTATAAGGTTTCACGTTTTATGTTGTGTGAGTTTTGATGAAAAATGCACAGGTTTAAAATTGTTTCCCATTACGAAAAAATAATAGGTAATAAGTAAAAATATAGTACTTTTGGCGACAAAAAAATTTGTAGCCAAAAGTCATTTTCTACATGCTAAAAGACATAATTTTGGTAACATAACAGTCGTGATGCTAAAGGTATAACCTTTGGCAACACAAGATTTATGTTTCCAAAGGTGTAGCTTTTGGCGACAAAATAGTTGTGTTGCCGAAAGTTGTTTCTATGTCATTTACCCTACATTCTGGAACAAAATATGTGTCGCTAAAACGTTGGTTTTTGGCAACATAGTATTTTTGTCGCAGTTGAGTGACATTTCGCAACATAAATAATATTTTAATCATAAATTTGACAAATTATAAAATACCTTTGGCGATATAATTGCGTGTTACCAAACATATACATACAACACAATCGTGCCGTGTAGCCAGAGACATTCCCAGACTGACTTTGGGCAACAAGCTGGAAACGCAAAGGATGTTGTTGCCAATACCTATTGGCGATACATTTGTAACTATTAGCAACATACACGTATAATTCCTATATTGCCTTTTCTTATAGTGTTTGTATATATGTGTCCTGATTATATATATTTTTACATGAGTTTGTTACGGAACAATATAAGGAGAGTTTGGATTAGAAATGGTTAGAGAATATTAAGGAAAGTTTAAATTCGAAGTTGTTTTGTTTAAGTTTATTTTTATTTATATGGAGCTGACAATAGACTTGTTCAATACTCCCCCATAATTTGATGATGGATCAAAGGTGACCATTAACTTGTCTCTAAGAAAATAAAATATTGATGCAGTGAGACCTTTAATAAAAATATCAGGTAACAGATCATTAGTAGAGATGAATTGAACTTGCAATGATATTTTACTTGATCTCGAAAAAAGTGAAAGTCAATTTCAATGCGTTTTGTCCGAGCATGAAACACGCGATTAGCTCACATATATGGTTCCCCAATGTTGTCACACAAAATAACGGGAGGTTTATAAGGTGGAAAACCAAACCCAATAACTAAAGATTTTAACCAAATAATTTCAGCAGTGGCATCCACAATTATTTTGTATTCTTCTTTCATGGAGTATCATGGTAGAATTTCAAGATTTTTGGATTAAGACGATATCAAATTAGAGCCCAAGAAAATTGCATACCCACTATTAGATTTACGGTCATCGACACATACTACCCAGTCAGAGTCAGTGAAGGATTCGATTTCAAGTATTCGGTTAAGATATCAAAAGATGGCTTTAACAAGAGTCCAATGCATATTAGCGGGTTGATAGAGATTCGGGAGAATATGTAGACTTAAGAATGTTTATTTTAACTCGTAGGGGAATGGATTAATCTCCAAAGTAGGAAGAGATTCGGGAGAAGATGTGGACTCTGATGAAGAATTAGTGATCGTGGAATCATTTGGACGAATGTCTAAAGGATTATCCACCGAGTGAACAGCCGTAAGGAGGGGATTTTCAAAATTATTATCCCAATCATTAATGTGCACGAATGGTGTGGGATCTAGTAAGGCGTTAAGGTCGGAGGTGGAGGAATAAATCACAAAATCAAACTCAAAATGAGCCAAACATTGTTTAAAATGATCCTCGAAGTACTATTGATCCAATATATCATGAACTAGTGAGGCTATCAAACACACCTCCTCAACACACTCTACATCAGCTTTTTGTCACGTAAGGTGGAAAATGTTGACATCAACCATATTTTTTCCAAAAGAAAGTTTCATATAACAGTAAAGAAATTCGATGATTGTATTGGTTGTGGCAAAGAAGGGGAAGACCTAATATGATAGGAAAATTAAGTGGGTCGGGTGATGGGGTGACCAAAATGATGAAATGAACAAGGTAGTAAATTTTTGGACACATGCACGGAAACATCTTCAACCATTCCTTTAGGAATTTTCATGGAACGATCGTCTAGCTGAAGAGTAACTAGTGTGGGTTTTATGAGTTGTAACCAAAATGCAAGATATAGTTAGTACGACAACAAAATGACACTACTTTCTGGTTCAAGCAAGGCCTGAATAGTGTAATTTTCTCCTAACATGCAAGTAATAGTAAGAGGATTGGGGTACTTATACTTCACTAAATTTTGATGAATAAAGGACATTTCTTGATCAGTGACAAAAGCGTCATAAGGAACATTTATCCGTTGATTGGCAGTGCATATGTCCTGTAAGAATTTTGCATATGATGTGATGTTAATGTTAACATTCTGAAAATATGTTTTATCTAATCAAATTCTATATACTTAATTTTGGGATCTAATCTATGAGGAAATGGTGTTTTGGTCACGTAGACGGTGGTTTTCTCATTAGGTTTTTAATTCGACTTTCCTATGAATGTGTAGGGTTTACGAACCTTAGGGACACATTCTATTGGAATTTTCGTGGTGGGTTGGGATTGAACATCTTTGGGTGCTTCAAAATCACTGTCAATCTATTTTTGGGATCTTAGCGTGGTCATTGTTTTCATGCCATCTTGGTATGTGAGTTGGTGGATATAGATTCAACCAAATTAAGCCAACTATTTGCCATTACCCTTACAGTTAACAATAAGTTGTGGAAGCATATTTCGAAGGAGTGGAAGGATTTATCTAGATACACAGAGTTTCAAGTGCAGAGAGTTAATAGGGTGAGGTTATAAAAGGACGAATAAGGCAAGAACGGCTCCCTTCAAGATCAGGTTCATAAAATGTTCAGCTTAGGAGGTGATAAAGACATGATGGTTACAAATCTTATGGTGCTCATTCGGGATTGTGTGGTGTGAAATCCTAGGTTCAAAAGATGTTTATAGAACTGGGAGACTAGGGAGGATATGGATTTTTGATTGGGTTGGGTGGGTTGCCCAATTGTCGAATGAGGAAGATGAGATGAGTTGGTCGGCTAGTGGTTAGGGGGAACTTACGGGGAAAGGCTACTATTACATTTTGACGGGTGAAGGGATCTTGGAGTCGCCATTACTACGGAAATAAATATGGAAATCTAAGGATCCACCTAAAGTGATGTTCTTTGGGGGGACTGCGATGAAGAATGCAATTCTGATGATGAAGGGCTTACAGAAGAGGAGACACTTAATGGCTAGTCGATGTTGCTTGTGTAAGAAAGAGAAAGAGATGCCCATTAATTTACTTTTGCATTGTTAGGTGTCGAGAGGTCATTGGAACATCTTCATGTATACGATTCAAATTATGTGGGTAATGCCAAGTCAGTGAGCGAGTTGTTACATGTATGGCTCCACCTAAGGGTTGGAAAGCTGTGAGAAAAAGTTTGTCAATTTTCCCCACTTTGTATTTTTTTAATCATCTAGCAGGAGGGAAATGTGATGTGTTTTGAATGTTTGAAAATGGAGTTGTCTTGATTTGTTACTTGTTCGTGAGTACGTTGCTGAGGTATTATAAGGAGAGACATTACACGAGTTTGCCTAGTTTTTGGACTTTAGGGGGGTGTTGCGTAGAGTATTGTAGCTCTTGTTGTATATATGAGCATTTGCCCTTATTGGTTCTTGTTTGTTGATTTAGTGTATACTACCTGTTTTCTGGTTATGCCCCTTAGTGGATAGTTTTAATGATAACAATTACTTATCATAAAAACTTATATATATATATATATATATATATATATATATATATATATATATATATATATATATATATATATATAGAGAGAGAGAGAGAGAGAGAGAGAGAGAGAGGAATTACTTTTAGTTTTTTTTCTTTTTAACACATGTTAAAATACCAAAATACCCATCTAAAAAGTCACATGTCATGGGCATGATCCGCTTTTTATCCAAAAATTAATTGTGTTAACGGTAGGGGATTATTTGTTTCTCTGTTGGCGTAAAAGGGATTTAAATCTAGAGAACGAATGTTTGGACTGAAAAGTAAGAACGAGATAAAGTTCAGTGGGGAAAGCATAATTAATCCTATAATTTAACTTCAACTAAGAATTTTTTTCTTACTGATAAAATCTTACGTTTTACTGAATTATTTTACCTAATGACATTTATTTAAATTTTCTTGATTCGCTTTCTCATTGTTCTTTTAGCGGCAACACTCTTTTACTCCAATTGGTGAATGTGTTTGATTGTTGTTGAACGAAAGTTATAAATCGAATGCCATATATATAAATGGTTACTTTTATTATTATTATTATTATTATTATTATTATTATTAGTATTATTTTATTATTATTTTTATTATTATTATTATTATTATTATTATTACTATTTTTATTATTATTGTTATTATTATTATTATTATTATTATTATTATTATTATTATTATTATTATTATTATTATTATTATTATTATTATTACTACTACTACTACTACTGTTGTTGTTGCCGCTGCTGCTACTACTACTACTACTACTACTACTACTACTATTATTATTATTATTATTACTATTATTATGTATTTCCAACTATAAAGTAATGGTTCAAATAAAGTAACTCATTTTATATATTTTCATATAAATATTACATCACATCTCACTCTTCTAGCAAAATGTAAAATATCTTCTTACAAGTATATGGTTAAAGATTTAACAGTAATACAACATTAAGTTAGGTAAAACTACACTCTTGTGATAAAGACAATGTCAAAATAGTGCGTAATAATTTTTTTTTTACAAAACATAACTTTTTTCAAGATCACAGTATTTTACAAGTGATGCTCGTTGCTGCAGAACAAACATAAGTAAGACAACGCATATCACGACTCAAAGTAATCAATAACAAACTACGTACAAACTTAAAAATCAATGAACAAAAAGGACTAAGAACAGACACTGCAACAAGAATATCCGCACATACATTCGCTTCCCGAAAACACATTCGTAGGGTGACATGATGGAAATGCTGGAGGGCTTCTTGGGTGGCCTTCATCAAATCTCGGCGAACTGGAATTGAAAGTAATTGAAAGTAATTGACAGTCAATTTCTATTTCAACGCATAATAATTGCAACTGCATTTTCTTAGTTGTAAAAAAATTATCTTTTGTTGAATAATTTATTACATGTGATATCCACCTAAATTTTCTAGATTCCATTTTTTTACGGTTGTTTCAATGGCAGCTCTCTTTTATTATATTTTTGCTAATGTGTTTGGATTACTATTGAACAATATTTGTAAATCCAGTGCCATGTATATTAAGGGTTATCTCACGCACACAGACACAACACACCCCACACCAAATCACAAGTAATGCTTAAAATAGAGTAATTCATTTTATATTTTATGATATAAATATTACATCACATCTCAATCTTGTACCAAAATGTAAAATACCTTCTAATGAGTATAAGGTAAATAAAACACTGTTTTAAACACTTAAATATTATTTTAAAAATGCTTTATATTTTTTCGTAGTAGTTAAAATTATTTAAATATTTCAAAAAATGTATTAATTTACTTTTTTGGTAAAACTATTTATTTTAGTCAAATATATTTTATGTTAGTCAATTTTTTATTTGATTTTTGACAGAATTATTTTACTTTATGTTTCACTGGGTAAACTTTAATTTTTGACTCATAGGTTATTTGATAGTTCAAAGTAGGAAACCTAATATATGCATACGAAAAAAAATTCGCGACAATTGTTTTCATAAAAAATTTGCCTAGTAAACATTTTGTTCACTTCGCAATCAAACGACCCAAGTGACGGTAATGTATAATAATAATTTACACTGGTTTCTCTGTCTATATAGGGTTATGTATGGAGTCCCCCCACCAATTATAAACTCCATACAACGTCACTTCTTTCGTCAGGATATTATTAAGGATATCACTTATTCTCCCATTGGTCCCCATGTAACTCCTACTCATAGAGAGTAATCTTCTATCCAAGGGTATTTGAAATATCCCATTTATGCATGTGCCTTGTTATAGAAACAAGAATATTTCAAACTCTCAAACTACTTTTCCTAGTCTTACGTTTGTAGCAGATTTTAAGGAACTGATTTGTATCTTTTCTATATAAAAAGCATAGCCACATCATTGTACGATCAACAGTCTGGAATAATAAACAAAGTCAGAATTGTTCTCTTTTGTTTCTTTATTTTTTTAAAACTCTTTATGGTATCAGAGCCATAGGTTCTATGGCATCCGATTCATCAAACCCATGTGGCATTTCACTCAATATGAACTCAGTACATCAATTGAAAGTAATTTGTTATGTTGAATTGAAACCTACAAATTATTTAATATCGAGAGCCCAAATTTTTAATTTAATGAAGTCTATGAAAATAACAGAGTTGGTGGAAAAATGCCCACCACCTACAGTTAATGAAAAAGGAGAGACAACAAAGGAGTTTTTGGCATGGGAAGATATGGATGTGATGGCCAGAAGTTGGATCTCAAGCACCATCAGTTAAGAGTGTTCACATCTCACAGTAGGTTGTGAATCTACGAAACAGTTGGGGCAATGTCTTGAAGAATTTTTTTTGCAGTATACCGAAGAAAAATAATTTCAACTCAAGGAACAAATTCATGATAAAACACTTAAAGGAAAAACTCTTGATGACTACATCAAAGAGTTTAAGGAGCTGTGTGACGGTCTAGCAACCATTCATAAACATCTAAATGAGGTCAGCAAGGTCATTAGTTTTGCACATGGATTGGGTCAAAAATACAAAACCTTTCGAATGGTGATGATTGGTAAAGCACCTTACCCAACTTTGTCTCAATTGATTTCTTCGTTAAAAGGTTTTGATATGCGTCAAGATCACGAAATTGAAAACTTTACTTTGCAAAACATTGATCATAATATCGCCTATAATGCTGAAAAATCAAACCCTCAAGTTAATTGACGAGGTTTTAGAAATACAAGAGGTAGGGGATTTTATGGCCAAAATCGTAGTCATATGAATTTTAGCTCCAGAGGTCGTGGGTTTATACCAACGGGTGTTAACAATCAACCATTCAATTTATATCCAATTGGATATAACATTTGGCAACCCTCATATTTTAACTCCAGGGGACCCACTGGCGATTTTTCAAATATGTCTTATGGACAAAATGAAAGTGCAAATGCTAGGGGTGAAAAACCCTCAACAGGAGGAGTAATCAGACCTCACCAAACGGCTCATATTTTAACTTCAGTCACTTGTTATTACATATGGGACTACTCTTTTCAGTCTTAGCCCCAAATGCCTATGCAGTTATCTAATTATTCTCAACTTGTCGACAATGAATTATATGTAGACTTTGGAGCCACATCGCATATGAAAAATTCTACAGGTAACTTTTATAAACTTACCTCTTATTGTGGCAGTGACAAAGTACTTATTGATGATAGGTCAAAGTTAGATATCACACTTATTGGTGATAAATCTCTCAATGAAAACATGATGCTTAAGAATGTCCTTGTGGTACCAAAAATGAATAAAAATCTTTTGTCAGTGAGCCAATTATTACATGATAATGAATGCCTAATGGAATTTTCTGGTGATGGATTTATTGTTAAGGACAAGAGGACACAATAAATGTCCGCCAAGGAAATTAGAAAGCGGTCATTAAACACCTTTGAAGAGGAGAATCAAGAAGCATTAACAACTATTCAAGAAGGAAAAGCTAGTGATAAATTGTGGCATAAAAGATTAGGGCATTCTCAGGCCAAGTCTTTAAAAATCCTGAATAAGTGTTATGTTTTAAATATTGAGCATTGGACTAAACAACCCAAGGTTTGTGTGAGTTGTCAAATGGGAAAAAGTTGTCGACTTCCATTTAATTTGAATGATCAAATTTCTCAAGTTCCTTTTGAAGAAGTTCATTGTGATTTATGGGGTCCTCCTCCTGATGCTTTATCTCAAGGATTCAACTATTATGAAATTTTCGTTGATGATTGTACCTGGTATAAATGGCTCTTTCCTCTCAAATATAAGTCTCAATTTCATAATATGATCCTTACTTTTCCCAAAGTGATTGAGAAATAATTTGAGAAACAAATTAAAAAAATTCAATGCGATGGCGGGGGAGAATTTTCTAGTCTTGATTTCATTCATTATCTCGAGCAAAAAGGTATTGTTCCTCATATATCATGTCCAGGTACTCTCGAACAAAATGGTGTAGCTAAACGCAAACACCTTCACACTGTTGAAACGGACTTTACCTTATTATTTCATCCAAATCTTCCAATGTTTCTTTGGGTGGAGTCCTTTTAAACCGCAACCTACTTAATCAACCGCTTACCTTCATCAAAATTAAAAAAGGTTGTCCCATTTTTCAAACTTAACAATTTCCATCCAAAGTACTCAACTTTACGAGTATTTGGATGTCGTTGTTTTCCCTATATTAGAACCAAAGCTAATACCAAATTTCAACCTAAATCCTATCCAAGTGTGTTCATTATTTATAGTTCATTACATAAGAGTTATACCTTACCTTATACAACGAATATCCTAAAAAACTCCATTTATCCCCCAATGATATGGTCACTTATCAAGAGTTTTTTAAACGTCCCAACTTCTGTCTTACTACCATTAAAACCCCACCTCTATGACCTAACAAATCGACTATTTTTTTGTCCCATCTGTTGCCCCTACACCTACAATTCCTCCATGTAACCCCACGCCTATACTAGACTCCTCTACCACTACTTTTGATAGTACCTGCTCAGCCCCTTACACTCCTTTATCGACACCTACTATTGACGATACTGCTGCTCAACCCACTGCCTCATCCGCCCATGATTCACCAATCCCACTACCCTCGGTTCCATCTCCTTTAGCATCACAATCCAGTACTCCTCTACCTACCTACCTACCTACATTCCTACTAAAATTTGCGCCTCATATGAACCCACCTTACGTTTAATCGGGTCATCACCTCTTGCCCTTAACTTATTTGTTGACCTTCCCATCTCCTCTATACCAAAACACCCCACACATCCTTCCACTAACATTCACCCTATGCAAACTCGTTCCAAAACTACCGCCTTTTACCACACTGCCTTATCTGCCTTTCTATTATTCGAGCCCACTTCTTATAAAAAGGCCCTCCACCACCCAGAATGGATCCAAGCCATGCGAGCTGAAATACAGGCCCTGTACAACAATGCTACTTGGAGTTTTTTAAGTTGTACATAACTCAACATTCGCAAAATTGGCACTTAAACAATCAAGATGCTTGAATGGTTTTTAAAGCTTTCATATATTCTTATTCTTGGGAGATATAAGGATAGCAGTATTCAAACAGTCATCACTTTTATTTGATGATGGGTTCTCATTTCTTAGTTCATTCTTCGAGTTTGCATACTGATATGACGCAAATATTGCGTATTTCACCCATTAACGTACGCGTTATTAGCCCCCTCGGATACCTTAATTCCTATATTTATGCTCGATAATAAAAAAACCTCCATTTTATATGTTAACATGCTATATGAGGTATATTTGGGCTTTTGTAGGGATTACAGGTGCTAAGTATGAAGTTGGATGCATTCCGGTCAAGTTTCGTACAAATCCGCACGCGTAAGGGCATTTTAGTCAATTCACAGTTTGAGAAATTGTCCCAATATCTTCATGGAAGTTTTACCGCTCTGAACAATCTTCGCGTGGCCGCAAACGGTGCGTGATTCCGAGTCCGAACGAAGAAGTTATGAGACTTTTAACAGAAGAGGATTCCAAAGAGACCAAAACCAGGAAGCCAAATCGATTCGGCTCCAACCCAAATAGATTCGTTCCCCTAGCCAAATCGATTCAGAAATTTCCAAATCGATTCGGCTTGGACCAGTAGCCAAATATCGGGGGGCCAAATCAATTCGGCTCCAAGCCAAATCGATTCGGCCCATCAGATATTTGGCAATTTTTCCTTTTTATTTACAATTTTGCCATGGGATATTTGGTATTTAACCCTTATCTCTTCATTTTGAAGAGGGGATCTTAGATACTTTCATTTTTTCTAGATTTAGGGATTTTATAATTGGGAGCTAAACCCTATCCCTCTTGCTTTGGATGGTTGTACTCTTTGTTTTGTAAGTTTAACCTTAACCTTTTCTTCCTTAATATAGTTATTTTAGTTGTTTTCCTTGCTTTCTTTCCATTTTCCATGCCTAGATAAGTTTATTTATTTTTATTTATTGCTTTTATAGTGTAATATTAGTGTAAATTAGTTTGTTTCCATGATTTGTCCGTAGATAAATAGGTTCGGGATTGTGTTCCGCTATTTACGGGTTTAGAACCTCGAAAGTTAGGTTTTTGTGTGAAATTGCATTCAATTGAAACCGCGTGTATTAAAGTTGGATTATTATGCGTTTAACTTTCTTTGTCACGCAACTTTAGTGTTTATAGCGATATTCCAAATTTAATCCGCGTGTGACCATTTTCCGTTAAATGTTTAATCTCGCAACTTTGGATTAAATTCCTTATTGTGTGATGTTTATGCTTAATTGAAAATGCTCGATCAAATTGCTTTCGAGCCTTAACTCTTATTAGTAGTTGTTTAGCCCGTGAATGTGTGTATGCGATCCCGATCCTCGCTTTCCTTTAATTTAGCGTTAACTTCTCTTTTCTTTTTTCCACCCTAACCACCCATCACCTTTTCATTTATTTATTTTACACTTTTATTCCTGAAGTTTTAAATCAATTAAAATCTAAAATTCAATCACTCCCTGTGGATCTCTTACGATACCCGACTTACCGTTGTGCTTGCTTGTCAAGTGTAGTAGTAGCTTAGGTTTTTTGTATCGCGGCGACGAAGCACGCAACGATTGTGTCCTCACACGAACACACTTTTTCCGCTCGGTCACAAAATGGAGCCGTTGCCGGGGAGTGTGTTTTAGATAGTAATTGTTTTATTATTTCGTAGTATTTTTCCTTTTGTATTTGTATTCTTTGTTTTAACCTTTTTTGCAGGATAACATATTTGAGCGCTAAGAAACGTTGATTTGCGGTTGCTCACTTTCTTGCTTGAATTCTACATCTAGAAACAACGAGGTAATCATGTCCTATTATTATAGTTATTGCGGTCATTCTAATGATTCTTACTTTGGGGATAGTTTTCAAGTTTTCCATTTTGAAGATTTTCTTGAGTTTGAAAGACTTGAAAACATTTATCGGAATGAAAATTGTTATTGGGATCTTGAGTTGGATTCATTATTCGATTCCAATGATGATTCTTATTTTGATACTTTCGAAGACGAGTCTCAACCAAATGAGGAGTCCGAGGCTCTTGAGCCGAGAAAGCCTACTTTGGAAGAAACTTTTCTTCTTTACTCCCAAGGTTTGGAAAGCCTAAATGATGCTGGAATGAGACTTGGAGCACTTTGCGCTGAGATGAATTCTTATGCACAAAACAACGAGGAGGTGGAAACTTGTGTTTCACCTCAATTTTTCAAAGAATTTCTCATCGAATGTGAATCTCTCTCCCCCGAAATTCAATCTCCTTCCGACGATATGTTGACGAAGATTGAATTTATTTCATTACCATATACGTTTTCCGTCATTGAACCATTAGAATTATCGGTTGATTCCTATGAGTCGGTAGAAACTTTTAAAACTTCTACACTTTTTGCCGATGGGGACTCTTTACAGGACTTGTTTTCGATGGATGTTATCCCCACGTGTGCACCATCTCCCATTCCATTTGAAAAATATTTGGGAGATGAGTCGATTTTTCTTGGACCTCAAGTGTACCTTTCCCCCTTATTATCCAAATCCCCCATCGTCCCCCAAAAATTTCAAATTGGCGATGGTTCAATTTTTTCACCGCCCACATGCCTTCCGTTGTTCAAACGGAATTCTTATTTTTTGAGAGGCATATTCTCTTTGGAGGGTCCACCGTTTATCTTTCAAAGTCAAATCCCTTTTTGGGTGGACCCTCAACTATTTAGACTTCTACTGTATAGTTAGTGTGTAGTCTAAATAGTAGGTTGTAAATAGTTAGCTTTTTAATTTTCTTTCTTTCTATTTTTTCTTTCCTTTTAATTTAGTCTAGTGTAATTAGTTAACTTTTTGTTATTTCTTTTGGCTATGCTCGGTACTAACTTGTTTCGTAGATTCCGTTGGACTCGTGCTTATGGAGATCACTCCAATTTTGGGTAATATCGTTATTTTCCTCTCTTTGTGTTGTGTTCTTAATGCGCATTGAGGACAATGCAACATTTAAGTTAGGGGGTGTAGGATATTTTATCCATTTCATTGTTTTGTCCATGGATTTGCTAACATTTAGTTACTAAGTATGCCTTTTTGTGAAAAATTTGAAAATTTTCAAAAATATTTTCATTATTTTTTCTCCTTTGTTGGGCATTTTGCCTTGTTTCCGGTGATAAATTTTAATAATTTCCCGATCCAATAGACAACTCAACGATGCATGTTCTCGATTTTAGAATTATTAGACTTTAGTCCTTAAATCATTGATATTGTGAATAACTTCATGAATTAAACTTTATCCCATGAGCATATGCACTTTCCTTGTTATATTGATTTGGTTTAAGATTTTTATAACTCGATAATCTTTTGTTGCATTGTATATACTTACACCGAGTAAGCTTTGTACCTTTCATCGTTTGTGAGTGTTATACACTATTCTTTCCTCTTTGAAAACGTTGAATTCGTCGGTAGTCTCACTATTCTTTCATTTGACAGTTCATTAATTGAGTTCATACTTGAAATGTGTTACTTGAGCATGATTTTCATATATTGTTTTAACTCGAGAATTGCATAAAGTTTATGAAATGATCATAGGTAATCTTTGTTATATCACCCATATTAGCCTTGACCTTACCTTTTACATGTTCCCTAGTCAACCCCTTTGGGCCTAAATACTAGCCTTTCGTTTCATTACCCAAAATCCCATAACCAGCTCCAAATTGGAGTTTTAAGCCATACATACACCTTACATACCTTTGTTTGGAATGTTACTTGGGATTGAATGTTGTTGTTTTATTGCGGTTGCAATTTTAGGCATATGAGAGGTTGATAAGAGTGATGAAAAGAAAAGAGATGTGAAAAAAGTGAAGAAAAAGAGAAAGCAAAAAGCAAAAGAAAACATGAGAAAAAGAAGAAAAGAAAAGAAAAATAAAAGAGAAAGTTGTATATGTTGTGTATATAGTTCAATAAGCTTTGATTACTCTCCAAATGATACATTTAATGCTTGTTTTGGAACTTGTTTTCCAATTTTTGATATTGCCCGCATTTTTCCATTATCCCGAACACTTTGAATCCGTACATACATTCCTTCATTTTTCACCCTAGTCTAGCCTACATTACAACCCTATTACAAGTCCTATGTGATCTTAGGTTGATGTAATTTAAAGGTTTAAATAGTTTTGGTAATCTGTGAAAATGCATTTCGCCTCTTTTAGTGTGCGGTATCCTTTCATTGAGATTACAAGTTTTTCATTTCCTATATAGCGTTCTTCATCTGTGACATGTGTACGGCCTAGTTTCCATTTACATTTACTCTTTATGCCCGCATGTCCCGTTTATTACCTCCCTTTTCATAGTGAATTCATTTGTTGAGCGTAATGCCTGTGAGGATTGAATGTATGCTTGCTTTGATTAGTATCCGGTTTATATAAGTTTTTTGCCAAATCACACTATGAATGTGCTCTCCCCCCTCCCACTTTTAAAGTTTCAATTCTATGAGGTGCATTCAACCTGTTAATAACAACGGACTTTATCTTGAATTCGTTCAATATGCTAATAACAAGTTTGAAATCCTTTTCGTTGTTGTTGAGTTTGTCGCATGTTGGGTTGGGAATATTTTGAGGAAACTATATGATGTTTGTGGGTTTCATCCCTGAAAACCCTCACAAGACGACACTCGTCCACTAGGGTAACCTAAGGGTTTAACGGCTTATTGCATATGCTAAATGCAATCGTGCACCCGCGAAAGTGGCCTTATCTTTTTATTACTTTTTCATCCCATTTTTTACTTGTATCCTGCTTTTGGTTTGCTTTTAGTTCTTGTTGTTTCCTATTTTATTTCTAGGGACTAGCAATGTGTAAGTTAGGGGGTGTGATATGACGCAAATATTGCGTATTTCACCCGTTAACGTACGCGTTATTATCCCCCTCGGATACCTTAATTCCTATATTTATGCTCGATAATCATAAAACCTCCATTTTATATGTTAACATGCTATATGAGGTATATTTGGGCTTTTGTATGGATTACAGGTGCTAAGTATGAAGTTGGATGCATTCCGGTGAAGTTTCGTACAAATCAGCACGCGTAAGCGCATTTTCATCAATTCACAGTTTTGGAAATTGTCCCAATGTCTTGATGCAAGTTGTAGCCCTCTGAACAATCTTCGCGTGGCCGTAAACGGTGCGTGATTCCGAGTCCGAACGAAGAAGTTATGAGACTTTTAACGGAAGAGGATTCCAAAGAGACCAAAACTAGGAAGACAAATCGATTCGGCTCCAACCCAAATAGATTCGGCCCCCTAGCCAATTCGATTTGGAAATTTCCAAATTGATTCAGCTTGGACCAGTAGCCAAATACCGGGGGGCCAAATCAATTCGGCTCCAAGCCAAATCGATTCGGCCCATCAGATATTTGGCAATTTTTCCTTTTTATTTACAACTTTGCCATGGGATATTTGGTGTTTAACCCTTATCTCTTCATTTTGAAGAGGGGATCTTAGATACTTTCATTTTTTCTAGATTTAGGGATTTTATAATTGGGAGCTAAACCCTATCCCTCTTGCTTCGGATGGTTGTACTCTTTGTTTTGTAAGTTGTACCTTAACCTTTTCTTCCTTAATATAGTTATTTTAGTTGTTTTCCTTGCTTTCTTTCCATTTGCCATGCCTAAATAAGTTTATTTATTGTTATTTATTGCTTTTATAGTGTAATATTAGTGTAAATTAGTTTGTTTCCATGATTTGTCCGTAGATAAATCGGTTCGGGATTGTGTTCCGCCATTTACGGGTTTAGAACCTCGAAAGTTAGGTTTTCGTGTGAAATTGCATTTAATTGAAACCGCGTGTATTAAAGTTGGATTATTATGCGTTTAACTTTATTTGTCACGCAACTTTAGTGTTTATAGCGATATTCCAAATTTAATCCACGTGTGACCATTTTCCGTTAAATGTTTAATCTCGCAACTTTGGATTATATTCCTTATTGTGTGATGTTTATGCTTAATTGAAAATGCTCGATCAAATTGCTTTCGAGCCTTAACTCTTATTAGTAGTTGTTTAGCCCATGAATGTGTGTATGCGATCCCGATCCTCGCTTTCCTTTAATTTAGCGTTAACTTCTCTTTTCTTTTATCACCATTTCCAACCAATCATCTTTTACACTTTTATTCTTGAAGTTTTAAAACAATTAGCATCTAAAATTTAATCACTCTCTGTGGATTTCTTACGATACCTGAATTACCGTTGTACTTGCTTGTCAAGTGTAGTTGTAGTTTAGGTTTTTTGCATCGCAGCGGCGAAACACACAACGATTGTGTCCTCACACGAACACACTTTTACCGCTCGGTCACATATAAATGTAATTGACTCTTTGATTTTTCAAGCTTCATAGACTTCACATTACTCAAACTTGTATTATTTGTTCACTTTGCAATCTCATCAATTAAAGAAAGGATAAAGTATGTCTCATATAATAGAGGCTCAAAATGTTGAGGAGTTAAACTCTCAAGGATAAAGATAACCTTTTTAAAAGATGACCCATGACCAAACCAAGAAACTGAAAGGTAGAGAAAAAATATGACACCAAACATTAACAAACTCATTTATTCTTGTGACTAAAAAGTGACCACCATAATACGATGAGTTTGAAGAGGGAGTACCTTATCATGAACCTAACAAATTTGAATGAGAAAAATGAAGCTCTCTGTAATATCCTAATCATCTCCATACTGAATAATCTCCACACCGAATCAGCTGCCCACTGTAATATCCAATAAGATTGAATGAGTAAAGCAAAGCTCTGACTATGAACTAACATGGCATCTCCCTATAAATAACATATACAAACTTGGGAAAAGTACAATCATTCAACTAAAACTTGTAATTAATGCATACCTTTTCATGAAACTTGCCCAAACATAGATGAGTCAATGTATTAAATTTATCAACCAAAGTATGAATTAGTAAATCTCAGAATTCACGACATCACTTTTATAGGACATCACAGCTCCATCTTTGAATTCAAAAGGCCTGTTCAAAGAAAATGATCTTGAGAACATGCGACGGGGTCCATTATCCACTCTTATGGTAGTAAAAACAAAACACCAGATAATGAGAAGTAAATGTCTGTACACAAATAAATGAATAAAGTCGCAAATCAAAAATAAAGTCTCAAATGAATAAAGTCTTATATTGTAAAAGAAATGAATGTAACTTTAAAATGATAATATAAATGATTGTAGGCAGTTGGCTTGTAATTTTTAAAAATGTTAAGCCAATGGTTTAAAAGAAAATTCATGTTTTTTCGGCTACAATTAGAAAGTCAAAAAACTCTGTGATCCATAATATAAATTGGATAAAATTATCACATTACACACGACTAACACCTGACCAAGTGAATGAAAAAATGTAAAAAAATATGTTGGAAGAAAGTGTTGGAAAATGTGAGTAATACGTGAGTAACCAGATAAGAAAATAAGAATATATGAATGAAATAAGCAGATATGAAACTAATAAGAAGATATGAAACTAGTACATCAATAATTTGAATCAGCATTAACTTTAATTCTTAGTAAATAAAAATTAGTCAAAAACGTGTTGGAAAACAATATAAGCTCAACAGATGTAACTAACAGTCAGTTTATTTGACAACTATAGAGAAGCGAGTCTCATTAAAACACCATGGCATGTAAATTCACAATTAATACCTCAATAGCATGTAGCTCAATAGCATGTTTCTCAATAGCATGTTTCTCACTGGGTTCTCTACCGAATTGGATGGATATCTAGGGATGCTGTGTGGGCTGCCTACTACATGGTCAAAAGGTGTAAATTGCAGACATGCTACATGGGCAACGTAGGACAACAATAGACCTGCTAACTTCAAATCAATTACCTAATGTGAGTTAGGCTAACAAAAATAGTGGCCAATTATGCTACCCAAATCAGTTACCTCATGTCCACTGAGTGAGGGAAGTGGTGAAAGCACGTAACCGATAAGATGATATTTAAATATTTGAAAGAGTGAGGGAATTGAATTGACTACATTGGATTAAATGTTTAATCCAAAAAGATGATTTTTAATGTAATAGATGTTAAAGCGAGGGAATTGACTACTTTGATAATAATCCAATAAGATGATGTTTAATTCAAAAAGGACCTAAACTCAACTAAACCTAACAAAGTATAAATACTAATAAAAATAAATAAGTTGTAGAAGAATCCACCGTATGTCGCGAATCCCAGCTCAATCCACTGTATGCCTCATCCATCACGAATCCCAATTCAATCAACTATATGCCTCATCCACCGTATGCCGCGAATCCCAACTCAATTCCCTTATGTAGTCAAATACTCCATTATAGTTTCCATATATACATAAATTGTTGTTCCTTAGCATGCTACCTGCTACAAATGCTATTGGTCACACATATACCTGCTACAAAGCTCCTTAGCAATAAAACGGAGGCAAATGCCCCAAAGTTGATTTTTATCAGATGTAAATCTCCCATAAAAACTGTGTAAAGAGTAAACAATGAAATACTCAAAGATGGAAGAACACAATAATGAAAAAAGCAAAACCAAACCTGAAAACCCAACACCATTACCAGACGGACACACTTTATTAAAAAAGAAAAAAAAGAAAAAAACCTCAAAAAGAAAATATAGTGTTGAAGTATTTAAATATCAATGAACAACACACATCAACGCCTTCTCCAAACCTCATATATGCAATAACATTACATTTTAGCATGACGTTTAAACATTAAAAGATTGGTTTATATGAAAGGAAAGAATGGAATGAACAAAAAAAAGGAAATGGAATCATCCCTAACATCATTCAAAAAAAAAATATGCAATGATATCAGTACAATCTCTACATATATCTTATCCTCATCTTAATTTTTTATTTGACAACTTTAAAATGGGAGAATAAAGTTTTACGAAATCTAACAACATAACTACATGACCTGTAAAATGGAGTTCCTAAAAATGATCCAAAAAAGGACTCAAAATAGACTCCAAATAATGGAGGTTTAACAGGTATCAATGGTTTATATGTAAAATGGAGTTCCTAAAAATGTTTCGAAAATGGATTCAAAATCGAATCCTAAAATGAAGTTCTGAAAACTCGACTCCAAATCGACTCCAGGCATAACCCCAACTGCATGTGTTATATGATGCAATGCATTGACAATAATGTATGTCAAATTCAAGTTCCACTAATTGAATATATATAGTCCTCCACAAACATTAACCAGTGGTATCGTATCATAATCAACTCTAATTATTCGACATAGATATAGAAGGCACTTAGGATTTTTAAATTAGGCCAAAAAATAACTAATATCATGTTTATGCCAAAAATTGCTCCCAAAGAAGGTTTACAGTCAGTGGAACAAAAGGGGTTACCTACACATGATTTTGACCATATTTTTTGCCATTTGTTATGAGAGCTTGGGACCAACAAAGGGGGTCGGGTTCCCTATAGATAACTGACCTACAATTGTTCAAAAATGGGTCATTAAAGAGGGGTATTTTGGAAAAAAATATCAATTCCACTATTTGTGTGGGGTAACCTATAATGGAGAATTTCACTACAAGAAATTGAACCTTTTGCTACAATATTTGGCAGCACAGTCAAATTTTGTTGCAAAAAATAATCCTTCAGTGACAAAATATCCGTCTTGTTGCCAAAAGATAATCTTACATTTTACTTTTGACAACACAAAATAAATTTTGTTTCCCAAAAATAAAATTTTAGACGAGAACAACTTAAATAAAGTAGGAAATTTGTCCAATTATGTTGTGAGATATAATATTACTTTCGGTCACAAAGGCTCGTGTTGCAAAACAATGGGCAACTTTCGGTAGAAAAAAAATGTTATGCCAAATATATTTTAATTTATTTTGTATACTTAGAAAAATTAAAACTCCCAAATAAACAACCCTAACCCCCATCTCTCTCTCTCTCTCTCTCTCTCTCTCTCTCTCTCTCTCTCTCTCTCTCTCTCCCCCTCTCCTTCTTTCCTGACATCCTTTTCACCCGTACTCTCTCTCGATCTCTCGATGCTCCACCTCCACCCTCAGGAAAATCACGCCCTTATTTTCCCCTCACTCTTCCTCTCGTCGTGGAACGACCTTCTCAGGCACACACATCACGACATCTCTCACTTTATCTCTCTCTATCCCCCCGCCCCCCCCCCCTCTCTCTCTCTCTCTCTCTCTCTCTCTCTCTCTCTCTCTCTCTCTCTCTCTCTCTCTCTCTCTCTCTCTCTCTCTCCCTCTCTCAGTCAAAGGAAGCGACCCCACTACCACACTAGAGAATCAACCTTAATTCTCATAGGAAGCGACCCCACTACCACACTCATATAGGTGCTTCTATCAAGAGTGTGTTGTATCTCACACTCCACTGAATAACAGCTGTAGAAAGTGATATACCCGTTTATATCCTCGGCTTGGCTGATGATAACCTCCAAACGGATGACCCTACGAGGGTCCGACCCCGCCTACAGGCTCGATACGACCCCTCAGAGGGGCCGACCCATCACCAGGCTCCAGACGACCCTACGAGGGGCCGACCCTTCACCAGGTTCCCAACGACCTCTGAGGGTACGACAGTACGAGGCCAAAATTGGGCCAGGCTCACTACTGGAAGAAACTTTGCCCTCGGCCTCGGCTCATAGGCCAAGGGTGACATCATGACCGCGCGTGGTTTGGGAGACGCGTGGAACAGTGCGCGTGAGGCTGACATGGCACGTGGAAGACCGTTATAACCAAATCACACCCTCCCGTGAGGGAATATTATGTCATCATTTGGCATCTACAGGTGTCAACAGGGGATTGGCTAGATCATCATTCACATGCACCATGCATACTTGGGGGGTACACTACACCCCCCCAAGACCTATATATACTTGTCACCTACAACCCTATAGGGGATCGATCCATTAACTGTAGCCCTAGCCAAAACTCTGCTTGTACACACAGTAGAGAGAGAGAGAGAGAGGGTTATGTGCATTGTATCCAAGGCTATTAGTGCCCGTACTTAGTGGATCACACACTCACAGTGGATGTAGGCCAAATTGGCTGAACCACTATACATTATTGTCTTATTTCCTCTTATACTCATCCCCTTCTACATACTTATACACTTATACATCTCAATGGCTGCCATGGCTGCTACTGTTTGAGCTCACTATCACTCATCCGGTGGTGCTAAATATCAGTATCATCAGTTTGGCGCCGTCTGTGGGAACGAGAAGACATCTCTTCCTTTGTACAACTTGACCTCACTGGGCACTCTGGTGGTGAACCAACACTCCCCCTGAGAGGAGGTGTTTCACCATTGAAAGAGACCCACTAAGGTTCCCAAGCTCACCAGTATTTTCTTCAGTTCAACTTTTCATAGCTCAAGCTCATGGCACCTGAGATGCCACCGCCACCACTTCCCCCGCCGGATGAGGGGGGAAGACCCAGTTCCAGTCAGCCGCCGCCTCAGTCTGAGATGGCTGATGTGGCGGCAGCCCTAAAGTCTCTGGCAGCAAGCCAGCGGATGATGCAAGAGCAGTTCACAGCTCTAAGCCAGAACATACTAAGAGCACCAGGGGTTTCACCTGAGATGATTACTTCGGCAGTAGCTCTAGGGCAGCATGAGGCCAGGGGACCATCCCAGGCACCACGCAAAGACCTGCCACCCCCTTAGCGGTGTAGGGATGTTGCTGACCCCCGGCGTCTACGCCTGGGGAGGCAAGAAAACCCTTGCCCTGAGGATAGGTATGGAGATATCGAGGGAGAGGAGGCTCCTATAGAGTGCTGGGAACCTTACGAGGTCTCCAACAACATTGTGCGACCCCTCCAGGACAGTAGGGGAAAGTGCGGGAGACCGAACCCTGATGATCGCCTAAGAGGCTCTGCTTTTGATCGCTTGAGCAGGGGGTCGGCCTTTGAGAGGCTAGGCCCAGTAAATGACCTGCGGGAACAGTGTTCCAGGCCAAGAAGCGCCGCGAGATCCATGGGGGAGGTAGCAGATGGCCGACCCCGAGGACGAGATGACGGCCAAAGGGAAGTGAACAGTCCACACAGGCCTGCTGCAGCAGAAACCTCCGTCCACCTCGGAGAGGCGGCAGGGGATAACATCGGCCAGGCCGACCCTGTGAGGCCCTGGAATGACTCAATCCAGCGGTTAGAGGATAAGATTGGTGATATATTGAAGAGCCGAGATCCTCTTCAGAGGGGATACACCATAGGCTTACCCTTCATGGCAAAGATAGTCAACTTCCCCACGCCGTCAAAGTTCAAGCCACCTATGGTCACCCGAAGGTATGACGGGAGCACCAACCCCGTCCACCACGTGGAGATGTATCAGTCGGCGATAGACATATACTCTATCTCAGATGAGATGAGGTGTCGTGCCTTCTCTGGTACCTTGACAGGGGCTGCGCATGTCTGGTACACGTCTCTTCCAAAAAATTCCATTAGAAACTTTAAGCAGTTGGCAGACCTGTTCATCCATAATTTCTGCTTTGGGGTGAGGCCACAGAAGAAGACCACCCACCTGCTCTATGTCAAGCAGGGGAAGAGTGAGAGTCTGAGGGACTATATAGTCAGATTCAATAAGGAGAAGCTGGAGGTGGAAGACTATGAGGAGAGCATAGCTATGACAGCCCTGATTGGAGGACTCCAAAAGGGGAAGCTGTTATGGAAGCTTGATGAAGACCCTCCGAGGACGATGGCTGAATTGTTGTCAATAGCAGGAAAGGTGATGAACGCCGAAGAGGCGATGGCTGCAAAATATGAAGACGAAAGAGGAGGTGCTAGTGGGAGTAAATACCCTAAGAAGAACAAAGAGGGGAAGAAGAGGTCCTCGGATGACAAGTTCGCGGGGTACTCCCCTCTGACGGTCAGCTGTGAATAGATTCTCAATGAGATTAACAGTGACCGATCCCTGAAGTGGCCTGAGAAGCTGAGGGCAGCCCCCAGCAAGAGGAATAAGAACCTGTGGTGTGAGTTTCACCAAGACCACGGCCACGTAACGGACAAATGCTTTGCTCTGAAAGGAGAGATTGAGAAAATGCTGAAAGAAGGGAAGCTCAGAAAGTACGTCGACAAAGATGTCTTCAAGAGGGGCCGAGGGGACGACCCCAGAAAGAAGCGAAGCGATGCATGCAGAGAAGGTCCTCAAAAAAGAGGGGACGACACTTCTGATTATGAGGACGACCCTGACCTCCCGCCGAGAGACGACCACGGACCTGTCAAGAGGTTTAATATGATCTCTCTCGGAGTAGTAATGATCTCCGGGGGTCTTGCAGGAGGAGGGTCTGAGGTCGCCGACAGGAAGGCCCATGTGGCTGAGGCCAAGGCAGTGACGAAGACGGTACATGCGACCTCCCTAGAGGTCAAGTCAGAAAAAAGGAAGAAGGTTGATATGGACAGACTGATAGTGGGATTTTCAAGAATGGACTTCAAAGACCTCTTAGCCCCACACGATGACCCTCTCGTCATCACTACCAGGGTGCACGGATGCGAAGTGCCGAGGATCTTGGTAGATGGGGGTAGTTCTGTAGATGTGATGTTTTGGCCATGCTTCAAAGCCTTGGGTCTCAGCCGTGCTAGACTCGTCCCCTACCATCATCCATTGATTGGGTTCAGTGGGGAAAAGGTTCACCCCCTTGGGGTATATGAGGCCGATGTGAGGATGGGGGACGAGTGGCCGAGATGGCTCACCAAGAAGGTCAGTTTCTTTGTGATGGATGAGCAGGTGTTTTCGGCCTACAACATTATACTGGGGCGTGTGGACCTCAAGGGGTTTGAAGCCGTGCCCTCTACGGTCCATCAGATGATCAAATTTCCAACCCCTTACGGGGTGGGGGAAGTTCAGGGAGACCAGACGGCAGCGAGAGAATGTTAATACAACTCCGCTGAAGAAAGGGAGGCACACAAGAGGGATACAACCACTTACAACATTGATACCCTAGACCCCAGGGACGAGACGAAGCTCAAAAAAGGAGAGGCCGCCGAGGAGGTAGAACCCATCATCCTCGATGAGGATAACCCAGGAAAAACCGTCCTAGTTGGCAAGTCTCTGAAGCCCAATATCAAGGAAGACCTCATCAAACTGTTAAGGAGAAGACGAAGCATCTTCGCGTGGAGTCATGTAGATATGCCGGGGATCGACCCTGAAATCATGTGCCACAAGCTCAATGTGGTAGAGGGAGTGAAGCCGGTAAAGAAGAAAATGAGGATTTAATCTAGAGAGAAGTACGAGGTCATCAGGGATGAGGTCAAAAAATTAGAAGACGCTGAATTTATCAGAGAGGTCATCTACCCTGAATGGTTGTCCAATGCAGTCATTGTCCCAAATGCTAACGGGAAGTGGCGAATGTTTGTGGACTTCACAGATCTTAACAAGCACTTCCCCAAAGACAACTTCCCTCTCCCACGCATTTACCAGATGGTAGACGCTACTGCAGGCCATGAGCTCATGAGTTTTATGGATGCCTACTCAGGGTACAACCAGATCTTCATGAACCCTGAAGACTTGGAGAGGACTGCGTTCATCACTGACAAGGGGACATACTGCTACAGGGTCATGCCCTTTGGTCTAAAAAATGCGGGGGCAACGTACCAGCGCCTCGTAAACAAAATGTTCGAAGACCAAATTGGGAAGTCTATGGAGGTCTACGTGGATGACATGCTGACCAAGAGTTTGAAGGCAGAGGATCATGTGGCAGACCTGGAGAGGACCTTTAATATGATGGACAAGTACCAGATGAAGCTTAATCCGGCCAAGTGTGTCTTCGGGGTCGGAGCGGGGAAGTTCTTGGGGTTCATTGTCAACCAAAGAGGCATCGAGGCCAATCCTGAAAAGATAAAGGCCCTTATTGAGATGAAGACCCCCGAATCCATTAAAGACGTTCAGAGGCTTACAAGGAGAGTGGCTGCCCTGAACAAATTTGTGTCAAGGGCCACAGACAGGTGTTTACCATTCTTCAAGATCCTCAGGAAGGCCTTTGAATGGAGTGAAGAGTGTGATGAGTCTTTCAAGGAGCTAAAATCATACTTAGGGTCTCCCTTACTGCTGTCATGACCCGTGTAGGGTGAACGACTTTACGTGTACCTCGCCGTCTCAGAGTCGTCCATCAGCGCGGCCATTGTGAGAGACGAAGACTGAATACAGAAGCCTGTGTATTTTAACAGCAAGGCACTCCAGGGGGCAGAGCAAAGATACCCGAGGATGGAGAAGTTGGCCTACGCCTTGATCCATGCCTCGAGGAAGATGAAGCCGTACTTCCAGTCCCATACAATGGTCATCCTCACCGACTCTCCTCTTGGGCAAGTCCTACACAGGCCAGAAAAATCAGGTAGGTTGATGGCCTGGGCTATAGAGCTGGGGGATTTTGACATTGTGTATCAACCTAGGACTGCCATTAAGGGGCAGGCATTGGCAGACTTCGTGGCTGAGTTCACTTGGGAAGATGATGAGGTCGAAGGTGAGACCCTTGGGATGACGGATATAGAAGACAGACCACCGACACACTGGCAGATAGGGCCGATACAAGCACTGCTAGAAAGAAAGCAACTGAAAACGAAGAGGAAAAATACATCTTTAGACAGGGGTCCCTCTCTGAGGGAAATTTTTCAGAGGGAAAGACTCTGTGGAGCCTCTTCGTTGACGGGTCCTCCTGTGACAGTGGAAGTGGGGCTAGACTGATACTGTCAGCACCCGATGGCACATACGTCGAATATGCCCTGAGGTTCAACTTCAAAGCCTCCAACAACGAGGTTGAATATGAGGCCTTAGTGGCAGGCCTCTCCTTGGCCAAGTCTCTTAGTGTCGGCCAGATTCTGGTCCATAGTGATTCAAGGCTAGTGGTGAATCAAATACTAGGGGCCTACGAGGCTAAGGACGAGAGAATGGCTAGATACCTCGATAAGGTGAGGTCACTACTGAAAGGCTTCAGAGAAGTAAAATTAAAGAGGATACCTAGGCTAGACAACGGCCGTGCTGATGCCCTTGCGAGATTGGCCTCGACGACTAGGACTGACATCAGGAGGACGGTCCGAGTGGAAATTTTGCTTCAGCCAACTATTGAGGAAGCTGAGGGAGCACTCAGCAATTGCCTAAATGTTTCTCAAGAAGCTTCGTGGATGGATCCCCTGATCAGATACATTAAAGAGGGTGAGATGCCAGAAGCAAGGCAGGAAAGGAAGAAGCTGAGGTACAGGGCTGCAAAATTCACTGTCATTGGAGACACCTTGTACAAAAAGGGGTTTTTGCTCCCCTTACTTAGGTGTGTGCATCCCTCAGAAGTCCCTTCCATTTTGCAAGATGTGCACGAAGGATCGTGCTCAATCCATATCGGGGGCAGATCCTTAGCAAAGAGGGTGATCACCCAAGGCTACTGGTGGCCGACCTTGGGGAAAGACGCCGCAGCATACATAAAAAAGTGTGAGAAATGCCAAAGATTTGCTACCATCCCTCATCAACCCCATCAGCCTCTTACCTCCATTACATCTCCGTGGCCGTTCGCAGTGTGGGGGATTGACCTGGTAGGGCCCTTACCAAGAGCAGTCAATAACTATCGGTTCCTCATTGTAGCGATTGACTACTTCTCAAAGTGGGTAGAGGCCGAAGCGATGGTCACAATTACAGAGCAGAAGACCTTCCAGTTCATCTGGAAAAATGTGATATGCAGATATGGTCTTCCCAACACCCTCATTTCAGATAACGGGACGCAGTTCAAGAATGCCTCTCTACAGAAGTACTGTGAGAGGGTAAATATCAAACAATTTTTCTCCACCCCAGGCCGACCTCAGGCCAATGGGCAAACCGAAGTAACAAACAGGACAATCCTAGATGGAATCAAGAAGAGGCTTGAGGAGGCAAAAGGAAGATGGGTCGAGGAGTTATATGCCGTACTGTGGGCATACAGGACGACAATGAGGACTTCTACCGGGGAGACCCCATTCATGCTAGCTTATGGATCAGAAGTCGTCATCCCCATCGAAGTCGAGTTTCCTACTCATAGGGTCCAAATGTACGACCCCCAGGGAAACGCGGAAGAAAGGAGACTTGACTTGGACCTGATTGAGGAAAGGAGGGAGGACGCTGAGATAAGGCAGGCTTCCTACCAGCAGAGGACCGCAAGGTTTTATAATCAGAGGGTGAAACAGAGACCTATAGCAGTAGGAGACTTGGTTCTCAAGAAGACTTGGCAAAAGCCCAACAAACTCCATCCTAATTGGCACGGCCCCTATAGGGTCATCGTTTAAGTTGTCCCTGGGACCTATAGCCTTGAAAACCTAAAAGGGGAACCTTTTTCCAACCCCTGGAATGCAGATCACTTGAAGAAATACTATCAGTAGTGTTGTAAGATCTTGATAGACCATAGTTGTAATAAGAGTTGCTCCAACAGGACACTTAAAAATTAATGAGAAATGTGTTTCCCATCACCCTATTTATCAGTTCTAGTATGCATGGAAACATCTACAGAACCATTAATTTGGTAAACCCTCGGCTATAATGAGGACCAGTGGAGGGGACGACCCCACCACTGTTCTAAAAAAAGACGAGGGTAGACTTTATTAAAAACCATTAATTTGGTAAGTTGATCCCTCGGCTATAATGAGGACCAGTGGAGGGGACGACCCCACCACTGTCCTCAAGAAAGACGAGGGAAAACTTTATTAAAACCATTAATTTCGTAAACCCTCGGCTATAATGAGGACCAGTGGAGGGGACGACCCCACCACTGTTCTAAAAAAAGACGATGGTAGACTTTATTAAAAACCATTAATTTGGTAAGTTGATCCCTCGGCTATAATGAGGGCCAGTGGAGGGGACGACCCCACCACTGTCCTCAAGAAAGACGAGGGAAAACTTTATTAAAACCATTAATTTGGTAAGTTGATCCCTCGGCTATAATGAGGGCCAGTGGAGGGGACGACCCCACCACTGTTCTCAAGAAAGACGAGGGTAGACTTCATTAAAAAACCATTAATTTGGTAAACCCTCGGCTATAATGAGGACCAGTGGAGGGGAAGACCCCACCACTGTTCTAAAAAAAGACGAGGGTAGACTTCATTAAAAACCCATTAATTTGGTAAGTTGATCCCTCGGCTATAATGAGGGCCAGTGGAGGGGATGACCACACCACTGTCCTCAAGAAAGACAAGGGAAAACTTTATTAAAACCATTAATTTGGTAAGTTGATCCCTCGGCTATAATGAGGGCCAGTGGAGGGGACGACCCCACCACTGTCCTCAAGAAAGACGAGGGAAAACTTTATTAAAACCATTAATTTGGTAAGTTGAACCCTCGGCTATAATCAGGACCAGTGGAGGGGACGACCCCACCACTGTTCTCAAGAAAGAAGAGGGTAGAATTCATTAAAAAATCATTAATTTGGTAAACCCTCGGCTATAATGAGGACCAGTGGAGGGGACGACCCCACCACTGTTCTCAAAAAAGACGAGGGTAGACTTAATTAAAAAACCATTAATTTGGTAAACACTCGGCTATAATGAGGACCAGTGGAGGGGACGACCCCACCACTGTTCTCAAAAAAGACGAGGGTAGACTTTATTAAAAACCATTAATTTGGTAAGTTGGTCCCTCGGCTATAATGAAGGTCGGTGGAGGGGACGAACCCACCATGATCCTCAAGAAAGGCGAGGGGCCACTTGATTAAAAAACCATGTTTGGTTATTATGACCCTCGGCTATGATGAGGCCACATGGGGGGATGACCCCACATTGGTCCTCAAAAAAGACGAGGGAGGGGTTAGTAGCATTAATGAAGACATCAAACCATAAAAGAATTAAATATGGAAGACAGTAACTATGGAAGACAGTAGAAGAAGAGACGATGGTATTGATAAAAGAGAGAATATTCAAGTGTTTTTCAATACAGAGCACAAAAATGGTAAATACATTATGAGGGTATGGGCTACAGACAGCCATCCTAAGGGATAACATCGGCGGGCAGAGATTCAACATCTACCAGAGAAGTCTCTTCCATAATCACGACCGGATGATCCTCAGATGTACCGACCCCCTCAGCCTGCACTTGAGATTCAACATAAGTCAGGGCCTCGACAATTATTGGGTCGTCCAGACTGACTGCTTTAATAGAAGGACGGACTGAGGAGACGACGTCGCCAAATCGGAGGACGACGCATCGATAGGCTGTCCTGATCCCCTCTCCAGGTACTCAAGGCCGAAACCCTGAAACTCATCAGAAGCCTTGTAGGCCTCAACAGCATCGGCCTCGGCTTTTTTGTCAGCTTCTTCGAGATCAGTCTTGTGCTTGACCTCCATGTTGAGTAAGGCCTCATCCCTCTCCTTTATCAGCAAGTCCTTGGCCTGCTGATCGGCATCATGCTGCCTCGTCAGCTCGTCTAGGACCCTGACATGCTCAGTCCTAGCACTCTCCAGTTCAGCCCTTGTAGTCTGGAGTTCTGTCTGCAAGTCAGCCTTATGCTGAATAGCCCTTTCGGCCTCATGGAACTTCATCTGATTCTCAGCCATCCATTTGGTGGCTTAGGTGAGGGCACAAACAGACTGCACAAAAAATGAACAAATATCAAGAGGGGCCGAGGGAACAGTTTATTGAAAAAATGAAATTTAAGATGTGGGTCAGAACCAATACCTGTGCAAGGGAGTGCAGACCATAGTCGTACACTTTGGCTGGAGGCATCTTTGACAAGAAGTCGTAGTCAGCAGCCGAGGGTGCAGAGAACATGGAGGCCTTGGCTGCCCTTAGATTGGCAATGAGCGACGAAGGCTCGGCGCTCAGATGCGCCAGGTTCTGAGACCAGAAGGCTCCCATACTGGACGAAGAGGTTGTCCCCTCAGAGGCTTCGACCCTAGGCCTCATCCGAGAATCTGGCCGAGGGTCGATTGGGGCCTCAGGCTCCTTCCTTTTGTTACTATCGATGGTCGGCTCCACCACCGTAGGCCCAGCGGCCCTTGTCTTCCTCGGAACCTGCTGAGGCTCCTTCCCATTCTTCTTGTCCAGGACAGATAGTAAGTTGGGAGCCGTCATTTCCTAAAGATAATCCGATACGCCTATAGGACGACCTGGGAAGAGGACGACACATCAGAAAAATTCAGAGGTAAAGAGAGAACACTTCAAAAATAAGAATGGAAAATATTCAGTATAACTCACATAATTCTGTCAAAGGGCCGACCCTCAGACCAGCTTCTTTGAGGAACCGAGGGGTCATCAAGTCTTCGAATTTTGCAAGGTCACCCTCTCTCCCTCATCCTCTAAGGTAATCAACAATGTCCTTCTCCTCCAGGCTAAGCCCAGGTTCTGATCTGGCCTTCATGGAGGGGATAGACCACTTCCTGGGGACCCTCTGACTATCGGCAATGGGCTCCCACTCCCCGGAGATAAAGAAAAACCTCTTCTTGCAATCATGGTTGGAAGTTTATGCCACTTGGAGGAGTTTCTTCTCAGACCTCCTTGCCCCCAGGTGATAATATCCAGGCTGTTTGGACGAGGAGGTGATGTTATAGCAGCCCAGAAATAGGTCAGCCGAGGGCTCGTCGGTGAAGGCATTCTTCCACAAGGAAATATAGCCCAGGATCGTCCTCCAAGAGTTGGGGGGAAGTTGAGAGGGGGCAACGCCGAGGGCAGACATGATATCTACGATGGCAGTGTGCAGAGGGAATCTGACTCCGACCTTGAGCATTTGTTCGTAAACTGTAACCTCGCCCTCTCCACAATCAAAAACCCTCTCAGAGTCAGAGGGAACCCTCATAGTTATGCTGGAGGGAACCCCATAGGCATGCCTCCATATCAGGAGGTCACGATCCCTAACCGAGGAGATAAAGGACGAGGCGTGGGAGGTATCAACCTCATCATCTGTATCATCGTCCTCGTCCTCATCCCCTTCCCCCTCATCACCTGCAGGAGGACCCTGGGGAAAAGCCACTTGGAAGGCATTGGGGGATAGGGTTGTCAAAGGAACGGCATCAGAGGGGACCGTACCCTCGGCCTGGGCCTAGGTCGGATGTCTCCCTCCTACCAGAAGGTCCAACGCCAGTTGGCGAGGATACTCTCTCGTCCATGTCACTCGAATAACTCTCGGCTGGACGAGCGAACGACCCACAAGACTCAGACGGTTCGAATGGTTTTATAGTCGCAAGAGGAACGGGAAAGATGCGTCGTACCCAATTAGGGTCGTCCCCTCGTCTCCTCTCTTCCTCTCCCTCTATTCGTCTAATCTCGGCAAAGAGTTTCTCTCTCAAAGATGGGAATTCAGACACTAAGCTGTAAAGCCTCCTAAGCATTAAAGGGAAGACTCTACACTTAGAGAAATTACACTAGACCTAGCTAACTTACTACAAACAGGTGGGAAATTGACCAGGTTTGACTTTCGGATTAAACAAAGGAACTCAATGGTTCTTGTCAAGAACAACCAAGAACCAGTTACCGGAGAAGATGCCGGAAAAGGTTATGGCACAACCTAAAGAGAACGCAGCCCCACAACCCTAGAAAAAAAAAACAAATTGGAATGAAGGAAAAGGAAAGCGCTGGGTGAAAGAGAATACTTGATAAAGAGAGCAAAAACCTTGCTAAGACTTGAAGAATCGAAGGCTGCAAATGGCGAGCGAAGCTGATAAGTTTCTAGAGAGAGAATGCTTAGGCGCGAAGAAGAAGAAGGAAGAGAGAGTTTGAAAATCTCTTAAATACTTTGGTAATGAGTGGACCCGTTTACCAAGAAAGGTATAATTAGGGCACAAGGCCCCAAGTGCACTGCGCAGCCGCCATGACCTTGGAAACTGAAACAACAATGAGTATCTGCCCAGGTGTCACTCACCTAACTGATCATACATGCATCTCATTTAAAACACTATCCCTCAACCATCTCAACAGCACCTATGGCTAAGGGTTGGGGGTGATTGATACACCCGTTTATATCCTCGGCTTGGCTGATGATAACCTCCAAACGAATGACCCTACGAGGGGCTGACCCCTCCTACAGGCTCCATACGACCCCTCAGAGGGGCCGACCCATCACCAGGCTCCAGACGACCCTACGAGGGGTCGGCCCTTCACCAGGTTCCAGACGACCCTACGAGGGGCCGACCCTTCACCACTCTCCAGACGACCCTCCGAGGGTACGACAGTACGAGGCCAGAATTCGTCCAGGCTCACTACTGGAAGAAACTTTGCCCTCGGCATCGGCTCATAGACTGAGGGTGACATCATGACCGCGCGTGGTTTGGGAGACACGTGGAACAGTGGGCGTGAGGCTGACATGGCACGTGGAAGACCGTTATAACCAAATCACACCCTCACGTGAGGGAATATTATGTCATTATTTGGCATCTACAGGTGTCAACAGAGGATTGGCTAGATCATCATTCACATTCACCATGCATACTTGGGGGGTACACTACACCCCCCCAAGACCTATATATATTTGTCACCTACAACCCTATAGGGGATCGATCCATTAACTGTAGCCCTAGCCAAAACTCTGCTTGTACACATAGTAGAGAGAGAGAGGGTTATGTGCATTGTATCCAAGGCTATTAGTGCCCATACTTAGTGGATCACACACTCACAGTGGATGTAAGCCAAATTGGCTGAACCACTATACATTATTGTCTTATTTCCTCTTATACTCATCCCCTTATACATACTTATACACTTATACATCTGAATGGCTGCCATGGCTGCTACTGTTTGACCTCACTATCACTCATCCGGTGGTGCTAAATCTCAGCATCATCACAAAGCATTAAGAGATTAAATCTCATCCTCCATCGATACAGAGGTACTATATCATAGGAATGGGTTTTAAGTAAAACTTAAATTTGTACCCCCATAAATCACTCGTATAACTTTGTTATCCTATTGATCCTAGTTCTTGGGATCTCCAGTCATATGGGTTGGGTTTCCATTATAGGTGATTTAGATATTAATAGGCTTTAGGCCCATTCCCCTCGATGTTTGATAAACTAGCTCTCTAGCTAGCCCTTTAGTCAATGGATCCGCCAGGTTTTCCTTTGACTTGACATAGTCGATTGCTATAACTCCATCTTTCAATAGTTGTCTCACTATGTTGTGTCTCCTCCTGATATGTCTAGACTTTCCATTGTAGGAGTTATTATGTGCTCTTGCGATCGCTTCTTGACTGTCACAGTGAATGGACAAGGCTGGAACTGGTTTAGGCCACAAATGAATATCTAATATGAGGTTCCTTAACTATTTAGCCTCTTCACTTGCTTTATCCAATGCTATGAACTCTGACTCTATAGTGGATCTAGCTATGCACGTTTTCTTGGTAGATTTCCAAGATATAGCGCCCCCTGCCAAGGCAAAAACATAGCCACTCGTGGACTTACATTCATCATTATCAGAAATCCAATTAGCATCACAAAAGCCTTCGATTACAGCAGGATATCTAATATAATGAATACCATAGTTTATTGTGTATTTTAGATATCTCAAAACTCTAATTAAAGCATCCCAATGTTCATTATTAGGATTACAAGTGTATCTACCAAGTCTACCCACACCATATGCAATATCAGTTCTAGTGCAGTTCATAAGATACATTAGACTACCTATAACTCTAGAATATTCTAATGATGATACACCAGGACCCGAATGTTTCCTTAAGTGACAACTAGGGTCATAAGGTGTTTTAGTAGGAATACAATTAAATTGTTCAAATTTTCTAAGAACTTTCTCTACATAATGAGATTGGGTTAAAACAATTCCTTCAGAATTTTTAATGATTTTAATTCCAAGTATAACATCAGCAACACCCAAATCTTTCATATCAAATTGCTTATTAAGGAAACTTTTAGTTTTATTAACTATATCGATATCAGTTCCAAAAATAAGCATATCATCCACATATAAGCAAATAATCACACCAGAATTATCCTTGAATTTGCTATAAATACATTTATCCGCTTCATTAATGTTAAAACCATTAGAGATCATTACTTAATCAAATTTTTCATGCCATTGTTTAGAAGCTTGTTTTAGTCCATATAAGGATTTTTTAAGTCTACAAACTTTTTGATCTAGGCCTTGGACTACAAGCCCATCGGGTTGATCCATATAAATTTCTTCTTCAAGATCTCCATTCAAAAAAGCCGTTTTAACATCCATTTGATGAATTATCAGATTATGTAATGAAGCAATAAAAATTAATAGCCTAATAGATGTAATTCTAGTAACAGGAGAGTAAGTATCAAAGAAATCAATTCCTTCCTTTTGTCTATAGCCTTTAGCTACCAATCTTGCCTTAAATTTATCAGTAGAACCATCAACTTTTAATTTCCTTTTAATAATCCATTTGCATCCAATAGTTTTACATCCTTTAGGCAGGTCAACTAACTCCCACGTGTTGTTAGAAATAATAGAATCATATTCACTATTAATAGATTCTTTCCAAAAAATAGAATAGGGTGAGGACATTGCCTCTCTAAACGTGACGGGGTCATTTTTCATTAAGTATGTTAAAAATTCAGGACCAAAAGAAGTAGCTATCCTAGGTCTTTTACTTTTCCTAATTTCAATTTCTTCTGAATTAGGAGATTCATTTCTAACACTAGGACCCAGTGGAACAGAACTACTAGTTCCCTCACTTCTCACTTTAAAAGGAAATTTGTCCTCATAAAATTCACCATCTCTTGACTCAAAAATAGTTCTTTTATCCATATATTGATTTTTAGAACCAATTACAAGAAACCTATAAGCATTACTGTTTTTAGCATAACCAATAAAAACACAATCAACAGTCTTTGGGCCAAGTTTAGTTCTCTTAGGTACTGGTATTGAAACCTTAGCAAGACACCCCTACACTTTGAGGCGTTTATAAGAAGGTTTTCTATTTTTCCACATTTCATAAGGAGTTTTATCATTCTTCTTAAAAGGTATTTTATTAAGAATATAACAAGTTGTAAGAAGTGCCTCACCCCACATATTATAAGGTAATCCCAAAAGTGCTTAACATAGAATTTACCATATCCTTAAGAGTTTTGTTTTTTCTTTCAGCTACACCATTAGATTGGGGTGAATAAGGAGGAGTAACTTGATGAATTATTCCATTTTATTTACAATATTTATCAAGATCACCGGTGTATTCTCCTCCCCTATCGGATCTTAATGTTTTAATGGATTTCTCCAATTGTTTTTCAACTTCTAATTTATAAGAATTTTTTTTTGAGAAACTCTCATGTTAACTTATAAGGAGATAAACATAACAATAACGATAGTAATCATCAATAAAAGTAACAAAATATTTATTTCCGCCACGTATCACATAACCTTTTAAATCATAAAGATCAGAATGTATTAAACTTAAAACAGTTGAACTTCTTTCGACACTTGGAAAAGGTTTTTTAGCATATTTTGATTCAACACATATTTCACATTTAGAGTTGGTAGAAATATCAGATTTTGCTATGTTTCCCTAAAACATTAATTTTTTAATGGATGCCTTATTTACATGACCAAGTCTAAAATGCCACATATGACAAGAGTCATTCAAATAAGCATAAGAAGTAGATGTTTTATTATTGTCATCCACGGTTACATTTAGTTTGAAAAGACCTTCATGAACATAACCTTTCCCCACAAAAGCACCTCCCTTAGTCACAACTACCTTATCACTCTCTAGAACAATTTTAAAACCCTTCTTAACTAAGACAAAACTGGACACCAGATTCTTCCTAACCTCAGGGACATACAAAACATCTTTCAATGTGAGAACATTTCCCAAAGTGAACTTTAAAACTACGGTTCCCTTGCCCTTAACCTTAGACGAAGAGGAATTTCCCATGTACAGACGTTCATCCCCACCCACAACAGTGAAGGTAGTGAAGGCACCTCTCGTGCCGCAAATATATTTGGTGGCGCCAGAATCAAGCCACCAGTCTGTCATGTTAATCACAATGTTTTCCTCGGTCACAACAGCAGAAAAGTTACCCTCCTCGGTTACATTTGCTTGAGGCTTCACATCTTGACTCTTCCTAAACTTGAAATCTTTAGCGTAATGACCTGGTTTTCCACATACATAGCAATGACCTACAGGTTTAGATTTAAACTGAGGTTTTGAATTTTTATTCTTATCATTAGGTTTGAATTTATGGTTGGACCTCGAATTCTGGTTTGGTTTATGGTGCCCATGTTTCTGGTTTGAATGGTTAGGCTTGGACTGGTTCTGTTTTTGGTTACCATTTGATTTTCCCTCTACCAAATTAGCCTTAGAACTGAATTCAGAATCTTTCTCCCTAAGTTATGCATTCCTATTATCTTTCTCAATTCTCAAACGAACTATCAAATCTTCTAGTGACATCTCCTTTTTCTTATGTTTCAGACCATTTTTTTATTCTTTCCAAGAAGGTGGTAGTTTTTAATTATAGCAGACACCTGAAATCCCTCACATATATTATAACCCTTGGCCAGAATTTCATGAATAATAATTTTTAGTTCTTCCAGTTACGACACAACAGATTTATTATCTTCCATGTTAAAATCCAAAAATTTTCCAACGACAAATTTTTTAGACCCAGCATCTTCAGTTGCATATTTTTTATCCAGTAAGTTCCATAATTCTTTAGAAGTAGGACATGACCAATAAACATCATACAATTCAAGGCAGAGATAGTTCAGTATATAATTCCTACACATATAATCCCTTTGTTTCCAAACAACCAGTTCTTCAGGTATAGAAGGTCTATCAGATGCAATAACGTCAAAGATCTTAAAAGTTGTTAGGTAAAATTGCAGTTTTATTTGCCATCTCTTAAAATTCTTTCCATCAAACAGTTCAGGTTTTTCGGAGTATTTTTCATTAGTATTTTCCATAGTAGGTTGTAGAATAACAACATAATTTCACCTTTAGATTGTTGGAAATAGTAATTGCAGAATAAACGAAATAACCCAAATTTGAAATAGATAAAATTAGAAGGACTTATCGATCGAGGTTTTTGTTTGACACAATGTCCTAAAGGTGAAATTGCTCGCTGATATTTGTAGCTGTCAGCCTCGTGAACATACACCTCCCAAGATTCAACGATCAGATTTAAATACCAGCTTTGTGTTAAATCTTCGAACTCTCAGGATACTCCAGCACTCCCAAAAAAACTGACGAACATAAATGTATTTGCAGAAAATAGCAAAAGAATTTTTGCACAGAATGTGATTTTCAGAAAATAGCAAAAGAATTTTTGCAGATAACGTGAGAGAGATTTTCAATGTGTTTTTGACTCTGTAGCCTTTTTTTATATAAGGGAAATGGTAAAAAACGTGGATAGAGGTTTTAGCCAACTAACCCACTAATATTTCCATAACAGCTATAGTGGAAGAAACAGTCAAAGACTTAAAAACGGTTCAGGTTTTTCGGAGTATTTTTCATTAGGCTTTTCCATAGTAGGTTGTAGAATAACAACATAATTTCACCTTTAGATTGTTGGAAATAGTAATTGCAGAATAAACGAAATAACCCAAATTCGAAATAGATAAAATTAGAAGGACTTATCAATCGAGGTTTTTGTTTGACACAAAGTCCTAAAGGTGAAATTGCTCGCTGATATTTGTAGCTGTCAGCCTCGTGAACATACACCTCCCAAGATTCAATGATCAGATTTAAATACCAGCTTTGTGTTAAATCTTCGAACTCTCGGGATACTCCAGCACTCCCAAAAAAAGTGACGAACATAAATGTATTTGCAGAAAATAGCAAAAGAATTTTTGCACAGAAAGTTATTTTCAGAAAATAGCAAAAGAATTTTTGCAGATAACTTGAGAGAGATTTTCAATGTGTTTTTGACTCTGTAGCATTTTTTTATATAAGGGAAATGGTAAAAAACGTGGATAGAGGTTTTAGCCAACTAACCCACTAATATTTCCACTAACAGTTATAGTGGAAGAAACAGTCAAAGACTTAAAAACGGTTTAAAATTGAAATCCCCAAGAGCCCAAGGCCCAAGGTCCAATCTTTGTCCCTTAATAATTAGTGTGATCCCTAGGATTTGAACCCATGACCTCATGCACACACCCCCACTAACTTACCACTTGGCCACTCCCACTAACTTATTTACTTCATTCAAAATAAATATATATACTAATATACATACACAACATATTGTGTTTCCCAGCGGTGACTCCGATATTTCCTATCTGTAAGTGCAAGGATGATGTTAATACGAAGGTTCATGTTGTGATTGGAAAATTTGCTGAACATGGTTTTCGGTCTTTGGCCGTGGCCAGATAGGTTTTCGAGTGTGAACAGGATGATTTTACTATTTTTCGATTTATATGGATACACACTTATTTTTTTCTATTAAATATATACATGTTCACAGGAAATACATGATAAGACAAAAGATAGTCCAGGGGGTCGTGGCAGGTTGTTGGTTTGTTGCCTTTGTTTCATCCACCCAAGCAAGATAGTCCTGAAACGATCCAAAGAGCTCATCATCTGGGAGTAATAGTAAAGATGATTGATGGTAATATATAATTAAATATTCTTCTTCTTTTGTCTCTCGTATTTTTCCTTGTATTCGACCACATATATGAGGTCATCAGCTTGCCATTTCCAAGGAAATAAAAGGATTGTCTAAAGTATTTGACCACGTATAATCTTTCGTTACTTGCTTCTTCTTCTTTTTTCTCTCGTATTATTCCCTCAATTATTTTGCATTATTCAAAATTTGCAAAAATGTACTTTTATATTATAGAATTTGAGCTTCAGGAAAGAAATTCACATCCTGAAATTTCTACTCTTGATTTGAAACGTCACATTTTATATGGGAAGGTACGGTCTTGTTAGGATGGAAAAGTTTTACTTCTTTTGCTTGTGTCAGTTATTTGTGGAAAAGAGTGGTTTCACATGGTTGATAGTTTTATATAGTGGCTTTCAACTTACATATTTCATTCTTATCCCTTGCTTAAGGTTATCAATATATGAGTTGTCTTTCCCAGAGAAAAATAATATATACATCTTACTGATTATGCATATATAATCATGATGTAACATATAGATTAAGGGAATTGTTAAATGCACCCACTATATACGCATCTTGGCCCCATTTAAAAAAATGAGTAACTCACCCCATCATTACTTACAAATTAAATACAATTCATAAATGGAGCCATACACGTCGTCCAATTACCTATTCTGCTGGGGTGCTTCAATTGATATTTTACACAAAGATAGATTTGTTTGATCTATTACGTCTGTCTTGCTTATCGATCAGATATGTATCTAAGAAGTTTGTTAGTTTATATTATTAAAATGGAGTTTATCTTGCTCAAATAGTTAGACTACATCAAGGTGCACATTTTTTTTTGGTACATTTCTATTTGTAGGTGATATGGTTTGATGTATTTTTGCTAATGGTTATGTGACATTTTCTTCTAACTACACTTTATGGAGTTGTAAGATGCATTTGATGGACAGGATCACCTTGTGACCTCACAATGACTTAAAAGGCTAATGATACATAAAATCCAATTATACTTGTTGTGCTGTCAATTATGATGTTTTTCCCACTACAATGTTAGCAAAATCAATTATAGAACATTATTTTTTTTCTTTTGGCTTTGCTTGAAAGCATATTTGGTATTGAATTATTCCATGTAAATATCTAACTTAGATTTATCCCTTATCCACTCGATTTGTATTGCTTAATGTTATTGGTTCATTATACTAGAAAATGATCTTCTCATCCTATAAAACAGTCTTGTTTACATGTTTAGAACTCAAATACTTTTATGGTGAGAAAATGAATAGAATTTCTCTTAAAAAATTATTTACAATGGAGAGGTGATCATTCATTTATATAAGTGCCTAATTCATTATTTATTGTCCTGAGATATTGTTTAGATGTCCCATACACCATATCTAGGTATTTTAATCTAACTTACAGTGAAATTTCCACTAAAATATAGACACTATATCACAGAACAAAATCAGTAGTGAAACTTTCTCATTCTTACTTTATCTTCCCTTCTCCTTCTTTTAATCAAACTTGTAGCTCTTTTAACTCTTTTATCTGTAAATAAAATACCAATTCTTCATCTAAAAAGTGAAATTTATTCTATTTTTTATACGAAAACAATATTTATACTTTACTTTCATAAGAAATGATTGACTTTGGTTTTTTGTTTCCCCTAAGGCTAGTTTTGTTCCAATGTTTGTTTTGGTTATTTTTTTGGTTGGGGTATCACACAACATGGGATGAGTTGCGAACTAGATAGTCTATTAATTGCATGGTTATGTTGTAGGCTAGTTGCGCCTATGCACTAGCCTCGTGAGGATATGCTTGATCTGTTACTATATCTATATCTTTTTTCTTTATATGACTTAATTTACATAACAATAGTTTCACACACATTCACACAAACGTAGAGTTTTATACACACACACACACTCATACACACACACACATACACACACACACACACACACACAGATATATATACCCACACACACATATAATTTGGGTTAGGATAGACCCGTATACACACAGAAATCGAAATTATACACTTTTACATCTATTGACCAATTGTCTTTGCGATTTCAGTAGTTAGACCCAGACAAACACCATCTTTTTCGTTTTCTTTGGTTCAAATCATTTGTTTTTACTAGCTATTTGTCTTTTTTGTTTGTTTTTAATGTTTCGGGCATCTCTATTTGTATATTTGCGTATGTATATGTATAGATATTGGGTTTTCCAGTCTGTAATGGGAGACGCACCCGAACCCAATTTGAATTTGATTCGAACATACATGAATTTAAAAATTGGACGTTGGTCGGTCAAAATGTAATACAACTTATAAACATATCGAAAAATGCATAAACACCTCATACCTGATCAAAGTATATTCTATAAACAACCCTTGTAGTCATAGGTCTCATGGAATCAAATGTCGTTATAAATTTCAAACTTCTAAGTATAAAACTTTAGAATTAGGGGTTGGAGCATTAAAATTTAATATAGGGACAAAATTATCCAAAAAGAGGCCGAAATACCTCACATGGGATCAAAGTAGCTTGTGGAAATAATCCTTGAGTAATGCGACTCACAAGTTGGAACTTTGACAAAAATCTGAGTCTTCATAGTGTTAAAGCTTGAAAATTAACATTGGTCAATGAAAATATAAAACAACGTATAAGAGGGTAGTCCTCTTGTAGCCTGGGAGTGTGGTAATACTAGTTGAGGTGTAACCCCCATAGGTATGGTTATAAACGATAATCCACAAACTCTTTTAATGAACCCAAGTAAACGCACAGTATTATATTTGATCAACACTCAGATTGGACTCGCAATACACTCTTGTATAACTCAAACCATAACAAAGGACACTCAGAAGTAACTCAGTCAGAGGGAGAGAGGAGTAAGCACCCTAGATAATCGTTGCAAGCAGCCAAACACACTAACAACTCCTGAAAGATCTCTAGTCAGTTATTCAAAGCTTGGCAATAAATGACAATGGTGGGTAAGTAAGAGCTATGGTTTGTAATAACGTTTCCCTGGTATATTCTCTCTTTTACCTATAAATCACTAGAAATATCAACCCACCTCTTGTAGGTGGTTGAGGCTTATAAATAGCCCCCACACCACTCCCTAGATACCTTAGTCTCATAAAGCTGTAAGCAGACACCCCCCGTGCTTTATGTCACAAACATTAAATACCTGATGGATTAGTCAAATCTATGTCAAAAACATTAAATGCCAAGGCATGCCTTTTACCAAACCATTGTGCGCCAGAGAAGTGTCACCACAAAGTTGGCTCACCAAACCGTTCGACAGCCTAATACCACAGTGGTTTACTCGATTATGGATTGGACAGTGTTTAGCTGGCTTGTGACATCACCTAAAGTAGATGTGACATTAGGTAGTGGGTTGTTTGGTTCGAAAATCAACATACGATGGAACTCAAGGTTGCTCCGTACAAGCTTCCACAATTAAAGGTCTCTCGATGTTTTACCCGGTGTATCTAAGGTGGTCGGGACAAGCCCCAATGATGCATCACTTATCAATCCTACAAACTAAGTCCCTCCAAAGTTTCCACAACTAGGTCAATCGATAAAGCATGAAAGCTTTCTGAGGCCCTACCAGGCCTGGTCTCTAGTAGTATCGTTTGACCTCACACTGATAAGTTATAATCATTACATCATTACAATCGTTACATCTCATAATAAATATAAAAAAAATTTATAGCCTGATTAAGTAAGAACGAAAATACAATGAGCTTGATCACCGAGCTACATCACTGAGTTGCCTCTCTAGTTCCTTCTCTTGAGTCTTTCATTCTATTTTAGGAAGCTCCATCTAATCCGAGGATGGGCTTACGGCACCCCCTACAGAACTAATAAACACACCGAAAAGTGGCACACACACATCATACATGATCAAAATAAGTTGTACAAACAATTCGTGTAGTCACGAGTCTCGTGGATTAAAATGTTGTATGAAATTTCAAACTTCAAAGTATAAAACTCAAGAATTGTGGTTTGGTGCGTGAAAACATAGGATAAGGGAAAAATGATTCTAAAAGAGGCACAAACACCTCACATGGGATCAAAGAAACTTGTGGAAATTACCCATACAGTTATTCAACTCACTAGTTGGAACTTTGATCCAAATATGATTATTCTTATGCGAATGCTTGAAAATTAAGCTTTGGTGGACGAAAATTCAAAACAATAATCAAACCTTACGAAAAAAAACAAAAACACCCCATACATGATTAAAGTAACTTTTACAAATAACCTGTGTAGCCACGAGTCTCATGGATTCACATGTCGTTCGAAATTTCAAACTTCTAACTATAAAACTTTAGAATTGGGGTTGGAACGCGAAAACTTAGGATAAGAGAAAAATGATCCCACAAGAGGCAGAAAAAATTCAGATGGGATAAAAGTAACTTGTGGAAACAACCCGTGTAGTAATGCGACTCATAGGTTGGAACTTTGACCAAAATCTGAGTTTTCTTAGTGTTAAAGTTTAAAAATTGATATTGGTTGACGAAAACAAAAAACAACTTATAAATATACCGAAAAGAGGCACACACATCTCATACATGATCAAATATATTATACAAATAACCGGTGTAGTAACGAGTCTTGTGGATTCACATGTTGTTCAAAATTTGAAACTTCTCAGTATAAAACTTTAGAATTAGGGGTTGGGGCGTGAAAGCTTAGGATATGATCAAAATGATTCTAAAAGAGGAACAAACACCTCACATGGGATAAAAAAGCTCGTAGAAATAACACGTGTAGTCATGTGACTCATGGGTTGGAACTTTTATCAAAATTTGAGTATTCTTAGTGTTAAAGCTTGAAAATTGAGCTTTGGTGGACGAAAACCCAAAACAACAATCAAATATTATGGAAAGAGACAAAAATGTCGCATACATGATCAAAGTAACTTATAGAAACAACCCATGTAGTCAGGACTCTCACAGATTGACATGTCGTTCGAAATTTTAAACTTCTAATTATAAAACTTCAGATACCCATTTAATAAAAGATTTTGCTAATAAAAAAATATCACATTAGATAATCATTTAAATACAAATAAGATTTCTATAAAGTGCATTATTAAGATCTCCAATAGCAAATTGTTTTGTTATTTGTTTCCTGAAAAATATTACAATATGTAAAAATGGCACCCCAAGCTATAATATATACTTTGGTACCTAATATGGTCTCATAATAGGCATGAACACCTCGTATGAGACAAATTTAACTCGTAGGTGTCGATCACGTAGTCACGGGACTCTTAGCTTGTGGATAAGACGTAAATTTGTCAAAAGTTAGACTTAGGAATAAAAACATGTTGTCAAAGGGTGAAAACATAAAACAATCACAATATGGTTCTGTAAGACGCATGGACACCGCGCACGAGACCAATGTAGCCCATAGGAACCAAACGCGTAGTCACAAGACTTTCGATTTTGTTCGACTCAAATTTGTAAAAAATTAGACTAAGCGATAAAAACATATCGTCAATGCGTGGAAATGAAAAATATCCACAAAACAGTCTTGTAAGAGGCACGAACAACTCGTACGGGATCAATGTCACTCCTTGGAACATATCGCGTAGTCATCGCACTCTTGGTTTACGTATACGATATAAATTTTCCAAAAGTTAGACTTAGACATAAAAACATGTCGTCAAAGGGTGAAAATATAAAATAACCACAAAATGGTCTCATGAGAGGCATGAACACCTCGTATGGGACCAAGGTAACACTTAGGAACCGATCGCGTAGTTAGGGGACTACCGGTTTGAGTGTACGATGTAAATTTGCCAAATATTATACTTAGGCATAAAAACATGTTGTCAATGGGTGAAAATGTGAAACCACAAAAAAACACGCTCGTAAGAGGCACGAACAGCTTGTATGGGACCAATGTAACTCATAGAAATCGACCTTGTAGTCTCAAGGCTCCCGGTTTTAGTATACGACGTAAATTTTCAAAAAGTTAGACTTAGGCATAAAAATATGTCGTCAAAGGGTGAAAATGTAAAACAAGTATAATACGGTCCTGTAAGAGGCACGAACACCTCGTACGAGACCAAAGTAACTCCTAGGAATCTCCGTGTAGTCACGAGACTCCCGATTTGAGTGTACGATGTAAAATTACAAAAACATTTTACTTCTTTTGCTTGTGTCAGTTATTTGTGGAAAAGAGTGGTTTCACATGGTTGATAGTTTTATATAGTGGCTTACAAGTTATATATTTCATTCTTATCCCTTGCTTAAGGTTATCAATATATGAGTTGTCTTTCCCAGAGAAAAATAATATATACATCTTACTAATTATGTATATATAATCATAATGTAACATATAGATTAAGGGAAATGTTAAATGCACCCACTATATACGCATCTTGGCCCCATTTTAAAACAAATGTGTAACTCACCCCATAATTACGTACAAATTAAATACAATTCAAGCACTGAGGAAGCAAAGATTGACGCTGAAAAAATTCATTTTGCAACTAAATGAAGGAATCATGGAAAGGAAGCAGAGATTATAGGTTGATAGCTTTGTACATTGTGGGACAATCACCTGAGGGATCCTAATATGGTTATTTGTTTCATAAATGCAGCCATACACGTCGTCCAGTTGCATATTCTGCTGGGATGCTTCAATTGATCTTTTACACAAAGATAGATGAGTTTCATCTATTATTTCTGTCTTGCTTATTGATCAGATATGTATCAAAGAAGTTTGTTAGTTTATATTATTAAAATGGAGTTTATCTTGCTCAAATAGTTAAACTGGATCAAGGTGCACATTTGTTTTGGTACATTTCGATTTGTAAGTGATATGGTTTGATGCATTTTTGCTAATGGTTATGTGACATTTTCTTCTAACTACACTTTATGGAGTTGTAAGATGCATTTGATGGTCAGGATCACCTTGTGACCTCACAATGACTTAAAAGGCTAAGGAGACATAAAATCCAATTATACTAGTTTTGCCCTCAGTTATGATGTTTTTCACACTACAATGTTAATAAAATCAATTACATAACATTATTTTTTTGCTTCTCGTTTTGCTTGCAAGTATATTCGGTATTAAATTATTCCGCGTAAATATCTAACTTAGATTTTACCCCTTATCCACTCGATTTGTCTTGTTTAATGTTGTTTGTTCATTATACTAGAAAATTATCTTCTCATCCTATAAAACAGTCTTATTTAGTTGTTTAGAACTCAAATACTTTTATGGCGAGCAAATGAATAGGTTTTCTCTTAAAAAATTGTTTACAATGGAAAGTTGATCATTCATTCATATAAGTGTCGAATTCTTTATTTATCGTCCTGTGACATTGTTTAGATGTCCCATACACCATATCTAGGCATTTAAATCTAACTTACAGTGAACTTTCCACTAAAGTATAGACACTATATCACAAAACAAAATAACTAGTGAAACTTTCCCATTCTTACTTTATCTTCCCTTCCCCTTCTTTTAATCAACCTTCTATCTCTCTTGACTCTTTTATCTGTAAATAAAATACCAATTCTTCATCTAAAAAGTGAAATGTATTCTATTTTTTATACGAAAACCAAATTTATACTTTACTTTCATAATCAATGATTGAGTTTGGACTTTTGTTACCCCTAAGGCTTGTTTTGTTCCAATGTTTGTTTTGGTTATTTTGTTGGTTGGGGTGTCACACAGTATGGGATGAGTTGTGAACTAGATAGTCTGTTAATTGCATGGTTATGTTGTAGGCTAGTTGCGCCTATGCACTGGCCTCGTGAGGATATGCTCGATCTGTTACGATATCTATATCTTTTTTCTTTATATGACTTAATTTACCTAACAATAGTTGCACACACACACACATACACGCAAACATAGGGCTTTACACACACACATGTATATATATATATATATATATATATATATATATAAACACACACTAGCGGATACCCGTGCCTGAATGCACGGAAAGTTTTTCCAAAGTGCGTAATCGCGAAATGGTGAAAATTACGTAATGGTAAAACGGCAAAAATATTGTTCCCCAACAAAACATCTATATATCGTTCCCCAATTGTTACTATATATATAAAATATGTACGCGATTCAGATAATAAGGACAAAATTTTCCCTATTTATTGGACTATCAACCTATTTAAGAAACCAAAATGAATCAGCTATACAAATAGTCCATCCCGGACATTATATAAACAAACAAAAAAAATCATTATTAGCAGTATAATTAATAACAACCAAAATTCATGATAACAATACTCATTTATGTTAAAACGCCAACAAAATTGTTTAATAATTTTTTACAACACAAATTTTTTAAAATTTACAAAATTTGGGCATAATTCCATTTGTTTATAGGACTATCTATCCGGTTTATGAAATAAAATATACTCCAACAACAATAATGCTAACAGTTCGCAAACTCAAAAATACTCCAACAACATCATCGACTTTATTCAATTTGACCAAATAACACCAATACGTGAGTGATAAAATAAAATTAGTCCGGAAACTTAATATATTTAAAAAATCAAAAACTAAAACATTGTATGAAAATGTTACACGAGTCAAAATAAATGATAGGTGCCTTGGGGGTATACTTCCCACACAGAAATTTATCATAAAATTATCCCTGAAAGAATGACTCCAATAATCTATCATGCATTAATAGAGAACGAAATTAGAACGTCGAAAATATATAAAAAGTGAAATAAATAATATAATCAACTACTTAAAATAATTTTAATCGTATCATACCATAATGAACTTGTATGGTAACAACCACTTGACTTATCTTGGTAATATTTGGCAATCGACTGCTTAATCTTGGGCAGCTCCTGACAATAGTTGGGAAAATAGTAACAAAATCAATAGAAACAAACTTATGCCATGTGAACGAATCATAAAGAGTTAAAACATTATAAAGTTCAAAATTGTGTTATATCCAAAACTGTATACCAAATAAACACATACAGACATTGGTGTAACTGTGTTAGGACTATTAGTTTCATCTTTGAGCTTACAATTGAGTATGTAGGATTCAACAACAATTGAAGAGCCATATAATTGGTCAATATGATAAACAATTAAGGAGACTGATCTTTTACTCTCTTAAAGTCAAAAGTGTCGCATACTCGAGCAACTTCAATCTTACTAACAACTTGATGGGATGGACACATAAGAGAAATTATAAATACACAGACAATTAAGCAACTATGATTATTCCACAAACATGGGGCTTAAGAAGGACAAAATTGAAAAATAAGCTTCATCTTTTTTCCTAAAACCCAAACGATATAGATATTAGCCTTCAATTCTAATGGTAACTCTAATTATCCCTACATATGGAAGTTTACCACAATGTAATCTAAGGGGGGTGGGGCTATCCATGTACCAATACATTTATAATGAATATCTGCTCCAACACAGACATACCTTGAGGAAAAAACAGGAAAAAAAAAAATACTAAATGGCGTCTAAAAGATTTTTTCAACCTGGAGAAACATTAGAAACATTGTCCATCCATAAGGAACAAAAATTGATTTGTCCATACCTGTAAGGCTAACTTTAAATTTCCAACAAATGACATCTGAAAAGATGTATGCTGAAACCTCACACAATTGATAACAGTTCATGTGAATCGACATTTTGTGTGGCTGCGTGAGACGACTGTTCGTGTGGCTACGTGAGACCATTGATAAAAGTTCGTGTGGCTGCGTGAGACCTCTATTTAGGATGCATTAGCAAAGAATCATCATTTCCAAATCTTATCAGGACCATATGTAGACTGATCAGATAAAACCAAAGCATTACATAGCCATCTTTGAGAGCCTTGACTCCCCAAACAACACACTATCCTGAGAACATAAAGCATGAACATTCAAATAAAGTCCGTAACTATATTAACATAACAACTATTAAACAACGATATCTTAAACTTATATCATTTCAAATTGTTATCATAAAGTTATACCATTTCAATTGTTATCATGACAGTTATAACATAATTCCAATACATGTTACCAACTGCTATCGTAACAATTATACCATTTAAAACACCACTTATCAAAACATTTATTCCATTTAAAATTGATTCAAATCAACTATTATCATAACAGTTAACAATTATACCATTTAATATACCACTTTTTGATTCATATAAACTCTTATCATAACAGTTAAACTATTATCATATCAACTAAAATACCAAATGTGTCAAGTTTATGACGTCCAAATGAGAGTAGTGTAACTAACACACTTAAAAAAATTAAGTGTGGAAATAATAACTAAAGTGCCAAAAGTAATTTTAATGAATCTGAATAAAATATTAAAAGCGAAAAATAATAATTAGATCAGAATTCGTGGAAGCGGTATTCATTGCATATCTTCGAAATTATATCTGAATTCTTGGTAGTGTTGTGAGAACATGTATAACTCCAACTACAATAGTAACCAAGACAATGAAAGTCAATGAACAAAAATAAGCATTGTACTCATTATATAAAATTGTACAGAGATCTGTACGATAAAAAGAAGCTATGTATAGTTTTGTACCATACGAAGCTTTGTAATGAAATAAGCTTTTGAAAAGAAGCTTTGTACAATTTTGTATCGATCATCGCCACATTTTGATTGAACATCCAATGGAATTCCCAATTGTATTATCTTCGTTCACACCAACCTAAGACCTTATGGGATATGTGCATTTGGCCTCCTCTTAATATCCATATGCATCTTTTGCTATATGTTGTACTGCCCCCAGTTATTCCTGAAGATAAATGGTTGCGGATAAGACTTCATGTAGGTCGATTCACACTGCCACCAGCAGGTTCGAAATTATTGGAGACCATGAGAGCACACTCAATAGAAATCATCTGCCTCACCCTTTCCACTTGTTCGCATTCTTTCATTAATAATGTATCCACTTCCGTACACTGCTTCAGCTTCAGCGCCAATCTATGCAACTCATGATTTACAATAAAAATGAAATTTCAAAGCTAAGAAAAAAGTATTAAGGATCTAATAATACATGTTTGATACCTAACTCATCTAGATCTCGAACAAATACAAAGGACTAAATTAAATGTAATTCAAGCATTATGGATCAAATTCAAGTTATTTTGATAGTTGCGAAAAAATATAAAGGACTAACTGAATCATAATTAGCTATCTATGGTAGTTTTATCCCCATCGACCAAAATATAAGTTTCGCAAGATCCAACAAAGTTATAAATGCAGATCGGTAAAGAATAATTCAGCAGGAGCATTACTATGCACACAATTATCAGAACACGCATACTGTCTTTCAAAGTCGTACAACAGATTTTCTTCATTATGACATGTACAATATAAGAGGAAACAAATTAAAACAAAAGAATAAAATTTATAACCTGTATAGTACTACTAATATAATACATGGAAAATGATTTTTTCAACCACTTAATGGACCATAAATGTGATAATCCAATATCATATTAATTGTAAACCTGATGTGGGACTCAAATATCATATATCTCAGAAGCAGATTGTGAGGATTATCGGTTATATGACCATTAAACAGCCTTAGGCAGGTCAATAGCTATCAAATTCCATTTTTAATGGATTTTTAGTACATTTTAGTAACAATGACCTACCACCGAAGTGGTTATCACAACACCTTTTACAAAAATGCAAAAAATTAATGCAGCAAAATATATAATAGATAAAAATTGCCAATAGGTTCTTATTTTAACCATGTCTGCGAAAAAGATTGCTAGTATGTTGCTCAGATGCGCCAATAACACATTGAGTGATGCACCATTATCCGTCATTGTAAGATTATCATTGCAGCTGCCTTCGTATCCCATGACTCGAGGGTATGATAAAGAATAGCCGGATTATGAAAGTAAGACGCAAGCATGTTAGAGTTAATCATACCTGGATTGAGTGAAAGAATTTCCATTACATTGGGAAAATCCTTCGCCACAGACCTGGCCAGACCATCCACCGGCCATTATGAAGCACAATAAGGTGCAACATGTGCAGCTATACATTTTCCTTACCCAGCGACATGTCTTTTTTTCCATCACAATCCATGACCACTCTTTAACACTGCTATTCGAGCTCACATTGACGGTCATGATAAGGTTATTGTCAGATGAGGAAGGATTGGAGTTTGGTTGAGAAGAGGATAGTTGTGTCTGGAGAGCATCAGAGTACCTAGACACCTCTACTTTACTTTGGTGCATATCTGATACTGCTTTCACTTTCCCTACTATTTCACCAGTTACCTCTCGAGGCATGAATGTCTTGGGAATAACCCCAATAACAAGATGCCCACCATCATGAACTACTTTAAAAATAATATCCATTAGGCCTATGCTTCCCCCTCCATACACCAAATCAAGATTTCTTGAAACCAATTATTTTCCAAGCTCAACAGCAGCATCTTGACACTACTCTTTTTCCATTGGCTACTTCCACCCAGAAAACATGTAAATTTTTTCGACATTTGTTTTTCTAAAAAATACTGCAATACCCAAAGTAATAATATGTCAAGAAAATGTTGGTGAAATGGAATTCTCCCAGATTTTGTCATAGAGAATGCCTTTAAGAAAATGAATTATACAAACTAAAAATTAAACTAATACACGCGCATATAAAAACATACATAGGTACACATTGGCATGTAATATAATAGAGGAATGAACACCTTTAGGAGGATAATTTCTACTTTGATAGGGATTAAGATTAGAAATGATAAATCTTAAACAACCATAAAACCATTCAAGCACACAAATTCAAAATATAAAGAATAAAAATATTAATAATGAAGGATACAAATTCATTAGCTGCTATAATTTAAGTATGAATTACATCTCAATAATGGAGTTTAAGGAAGGTCTCTTAGTTCACCTTTGGCTGATATACTTTTTCCCCTGCATCCGAGTCAACAGTGCTGATATCTACTTTGCTTTTCCTCGCCATGGATATCAAAGCAGTCCACTTGAATGCACTTGAGAATTTTGGAGTGAAATTTAATAGAGTTAGATGTAGAGAGGAATATGTCATTCCTCTCCTCTGTATGCTGCACCACGAATAACCAATCCAAGAGTATGTTAGTGATACTTGAAAAGGTCATTTTCCACTGCATGAGCCTGTATGGCAAATCTCTTATTTGGAAGATAACAACTAAGAAAAGGGAAGGAGGGATTATGAAAAATTCAAACACATGATTAAACATATTTCACACCACATAAATTTTAAATTTGGAATATAAAACAAATTTCATAGAAATGTAAATGAAGGAAAACTGGGAATTGCTCCTACATAAGTTTGTTTCAAAAGTGGCACCAATACTACTAAAAACAAAAAAAAATAAGAAAATTAGTTAAAAGGATTTCCCAGAATAAACTATTATTCCAATAAAGAGAACCAAAAAAATCTGACTTATTTTGCTTACAATCTAGCATGAAATGCATCTCTATTACCTAAAACTAACACAAAATCAGATTTTTAAATTGACAAAACTCTTCACGGGGAAAAAATGAAAGTGTGTAGAAGCATATACTAAAACACCAAGACTTTGATTCCACATCTATTTCAAGAGGTGATTGAAACAGACAACTAAGAAAATAATCATTGCTCTTCTACACCCCAAAAAAATCAATCAAAAAAATTCCATCATGAATTGAAACCAAAACCAATACCCTTCGAATTATAAGGAAAAAACTTCATACAGAGAAACCCTAACATAATTTGAAACCAAAACCATATACCCAAACAAATACCCTTTGATTTGGAAGGAAAAAAAATCATAGAGAGAAACATTAACATCATTATACCCAAATGTGTGTGTGTGTGAGAAAGAGAGAGAGACAGAAAGAGAGAGAGATGGAATCTTACCTGGGATGATGAGTGAGTCCGAGAGATGAAGAGAGCATTGAGACCGGTGACATGATTAGAGATGGAGTGGTTTTCATGTTTGAGAGAGAGAGAGAAGAGAGAGAGAGAGAGAGAGAGAGAGAGAGAGAGAGAGAGAGAGAGAGAGAGACTTAACGAAATGAGTGAATGAATTTGTGGTGGAAAATGAGAGGGGAAATGGAATAGGAGAGAAAATTAGAATTCAAAATTTGAATCAAATATCAAGAGCTAATCTAAGCCCTTCATTTTGAGTGGGGAATATGGCAAGATCTGGGCCGTTATTACGCTTTGGAAATTCAAAATCGATGCCATCCTATTATATGGATTTATATACATACACATACACAAACACATATGGTTAGGGTTAGGGTAGACCTATATACACATAAAAATCAAAATTATACACTTTTACATCTACTGACCAATTGTCTTTGTGATTTCAGCAGTTAGACCCAGACAAACACCATCTTTTTCGTTTGCATTGGTTCAAATCATTTGTTTTTACTAGGTATCTCTCTTTTTTTGTTTGTTTTTAAGGTTTTGGGCATCTCTATTTGTATATTTGGGTATGTATATGTATAGATATTGGGTTTTTCAGTCTATAATGGGAGATGCACCCGAACCCAATTTGAATTTGATTCGAACATACACGAATTTGAAAATTGGACGTTGGCCGGTCAAAATGTAAAACAACTAATATACACACCGAAAAAGCCACAAACACGTCATAACTGATCAAAATATATTCTATAAACAACCCTTGTAGTCACGGGTCTCATGGAATCAAATGTCTTTATAAATTTCAAACTTTTAAGTATAAAACTTTAGAATTAGGGGTTGGAGCATTAAAACTTAATATAAGAACAAAATTATCCGAAAAGACGCCGAAACACCTCACATGGGATCAAAGTAGCTTGGGGAAACAACCCTTTACTAATGCGACTCACGAGTTGGAACTTTGACAAAACTCTGAGTTTTCTTAGTGTTAAAGCTTGAAAATTTACATCGGTCAATGAAAACATAAAACAACTTGTAAAAGGCTAGTCCCTTTGTAGCCTCGGAGTGTGGTAATACTAGTTGAGGTGTAACCCCTATAGGTATGGTGATAAATGATAATCCAAAAATTCTTTTATTGAACACAAGTAAACACACAATATTATATTTGATCAACACTTATATTAGACTCACAATACACTCGTGTATAACTCAAACAATAATAAAGGAAACTCATAAGTAACTCGGTCAAAGGGAGAGAGAAGTAATCACCCTGGATACACGTTGGCAAGCAGTCAAACACACCAACAACTCCTGAAAGATCTCTAGTCACCTATTCAAAGATTCGCAATAAATGATAATGGTGGGTGAGTAAGAGCTATGGGTTGTAATAACTTTTCCCTTGTATATTCTCTCTTTCACCAATAAATCACTAGAAAAATCACCCCCCTCTCTTATAGGTGGTTGAGGCCTATAAATAGCCCCCCACACCACTCCCTAGATGCCTTATGTGACACACCACCCAATTAAATATCGGGTTATCAGTCCTTTATAAAATCTAAAACATAATGTTCGGTTGGTTCATTCTTAACATCATTGTCAAAAATATAATAACCTTATTAAGCACCTAATAATTAATTAAGGTAGTGTCAAAATATTTTTCCTTTTTCAATTAACAAGAATCATACAATTATTAAATCCAAGAATTTAGATATAATCCATCCACACATAACTAATTAATATAAATAGTGAATCAGAATCACATGCTGAAATATCTATGACTAGATAAAACATTCTAGTTCAAAACTCTAAACCAAGAACCATAGTAACAACAAAACCAACTGAAATGAAAGGAAAGTAAACTGAATACAATCTCTAATAAAATTTCTAAGGAATGGGCGGCACATGCCCTTAATAGATAGTCTATCTAGAACTGAGTGAAATGATAGAGGCGTTTAATGCAAAGACCTACAGCTTGCACAACAGTTGCAGCACGCTAAGAAATCCAAATCTTTAAGTCTGGTGTCCCTGTGTCTGATCACCTGATATAATACATATATATAGCAAGAGAGAAAAGAGATGCAAGAAACGGGTCAGATCCCGATGTGTAAAAGATTCATTTTAGCAAGTATTTAAAATTTTCAATAAAGCAAGTATCAATTGCATGTTAGTTCGAACTCTCACTTGAGATTCTCACCTCTCGTCTATTGTGCACGCCTAACGTACATCTATTCTCACCAAGCCATCCGTAACACTTTTAACTAGATAAAGACTTACTTTTAGTTATACCTCATGGTAGTAGACCGAAATTCCGTGTGTTTCCACATTAATAATATCATTATTTATTAATTCAGTTAAGTGTTATCACACTAAGTTAAGTATTCACAGCTTACGTCACTTAAGATTGTATGATCCAAAAACCTATAATTTTCTCACAGTAGGAATAACACAAGTATACATATATACATTCACCACTATCATATACGTATACTAATACATCACCCCAAGGCTAAACATGTAGTGCATTGCATACTCTGTTATCATGCCCCGATACATCTTGTCTTCCAATAAGGACTATCGACTCAAAAGTCTCCCCCGAACCAAATACACAACACATAATGGCGGCAAACATGGTTCACATACCTATGGGTCATGAACATACCTATGCTCCCATAGTCAGCTGACTAATCAACTGACAAATAAGTCTTCACAGTACTATGTTCTGAGATACAAATCAAATATCCCCCCAAAGGTCACCCAGGATAAGACCGTCTCTACACAACCCCCCGCGATAGCAAGCATCTAGGTTTGTCATACACATAATATTAAGCATGTAATAGGTATCCACACATTATATTAATATTTATAGGTATTCTCCCAGCCATTTTGTATACTTACCATATGTATTTCATTCTCGTTATTACGTATTTTATAGTATTACTAAATTATCACAACTCTTTAGTAATTTCCAAAGTAACTCTTCCTTTAGGGTTAATTAAAGTATAAAACTCACATGTTTCTTCATTGACATGTCTCGTTTCGAATCTATTAACTGGAAATCTCTCTCACTCGAATAGACCGAAAAATTCTAAAACTTCCCCTAAGAAGATTCCCAAAAATTCCCCCTGTCGCACGAACCAGCTGGCACTTTCGTTTGACCGACTGCCACGTGTCATTCGCGTGACATCGCATAAGATACCTATCTCTCTTGAATGACGTCGCGCGACTTCGCGCGAGACCTACTGTTTCGTCTTCTACACCGAGTTTCAGCATTTCCCATCATTTTTAACCCTAAAAACTCTAGATTGTCATCCCAAACTCCAACCAATCAGTCCCAAATCGAATACTAACAATTACACATGGATTCTAACATCCTAGAATCATCAAATCATTACGAGTCATTAAAGAAATAGGAAATTCCCAAACTAATTACTAAAACCCTAGTTCTTCAACTTTTTATTCAAGAACACATGATTACCAGATTCGTTCTTCACAGAAGTTCATCAAAATGTGATTTCTATCTTACATACATGAAGCGTTCAATCTAATTAATCTCATATTCGAATCATATATCCTAAATCTCCAATTTTTCATCACTTTTATGAATAATATATATTTATATCATCCCTATACTAACATGAATATGATTAATGCTGAAGAAAAGCAAGTAATAAAAACTTGCCTCTAATTAGTCGTCTGATTTCTTGACGTTGTTGGTATGGGCATGTTCCTCTTGTGCCGATCTACACGATGGTGGTGATGTTTGTGCAAGGTGGTGCTAATTTGGGCCTTCCCTCTTGGAATTTGTTCTCCCTCTCACCCTTTATGGTCGTTCTTTACTTTCTATATCATTCAACCCTAATGGACTTCTCTTGGCTGATAAAATAACTCCTAATTTTTGTCCATTAATTAAACCCAAAAATACAATTTACCATAATGCCCTCTCGGGGCGTCGGTTAGGCCTAAAATTGCACCGTGACCCAAACTAAACACCCAGGTATACTATCCTAACTATCTCGACCCTTTCGGACTCAGCGGTGCGCTCGAAATGACCATACGAGTTATAAAAAACAATTAATCTTTTTATCCCATTAAATTAGTCCCGACACGACTTTAACGCGCATCTAACTTAATTTACTAAACTGTCGTATTTCTTATTCTTGACAATTTATCAAAGTGTATAGTTCCATATTACATGAAGCACAGTAATATTCAATCAATAACTATTAACCCTTGGCACGTTAGTTAATATTTATTTTAAATCTGGATTAATTAACGATTAAATTCTCACATTTTAATTCAATTAATCGCTCAATAATAATTAATCCCATAATTATTTAAATCGTAAAAATATGTGGAATTACATACTTCCCCCCTAATAACGTAATTTCGTCCCGAAATTCAGAAAATAGGGTATACCTGGTACGAATAAATCGGGATATTTCTCACCCATATCATCCTTATGCTCCCAAGTAGACTCCTCCAGATTGTGATGCTGCCATTGCACCCGAACAAGTGAAACTACCTTTGACCTCACCCTCCTCTCACTATGATCTAGGATAGCCACCGGTCTCTCCTCATATGAACTGTCTCGATGTAACTCAATCTCCTCAATCGCGATGTGAGTGTGTGCCAACTTATCCCAAAGATATCGCCTCAGTGACGAAATGTGGAACACATCATGGATACGATGCAAGTGCTCCAGCAACCCAAGCCTGTAAGAAACTGGTATAACCCTCTCTATAATAGGGAATGGTCCTACGTATCTTGGAGCCAATTTCCATTTCTTCTAAAAATCTCATTACTCCCTTCATCGGAGATACTCTCAACAAAACCTAGTCCTCCACTACGAACTCTCGGAAGAACCTCTTAGCATCGGTGCAACTTTTCTATCCGTCCTGGTCTATGAGTATACGATCCCGAATCATCTCAATCCTGCTCGATGTATCATGAATTACCTCTGGCCCGAGTAGCTTGTTGTCTCCCACTTCTAGCCAACAAGCTGGAGAACGACAAGGTCTACCATACAATGCCTCGAACAGGGACATGCCAATCGTAAACTGATAGGAGTTGTTATAAGCAAACTCCACCAGTGGAAGATATTGCTCCTAACCTCCCCCAAAGTCAAGGATACACATGCCCAACATGTCCTCGAGCATCTGATTAGTGTGCTCAGTCTGCCCATCGATCTGCGAGTGATATGCTATACTCAACCGCAACTCAGTACCCATCGCCTCTTGGAAACTCTCCCAAAAATGAGATACAAACGTCTTGTCTCTATCCGACATGATATTAAGATGTACACCATGCAGCCTCACTATCTCTGCAATAAATAGCTGAGCATACTTTCCCGCTATATATTTTTTCCCGACTGGTAGAAAATGGGCTACTTTCGTCAACCAGTCCACAATAACCCATATATAATCATGTCCTCTCTGCGAAGTAGGCAACCCAGTAATGAAGTCCATGGAAATTCCCTTCCATTTCCACGTAGGGATCTTTAATGGTTGAAGTAAACCTGGGGGCTTATGGTGGTTCACTTTCACTAGCTGATAAGTGGTACACTTGGAGACGAACTCCGCGATGTCTCTCTTCATTCCGCTCCACCGGTAATGCCACCTCATATCCTAGTACATTTTGTCCCCACCGGGATGTATCTCAAATCGAGACCCATGCAATTCCATCATCACTACATGTCAAAGGTTCTTCCCCTCTGGAACAACGAGTCTCCCATTAAAGCACAAACCACCCTTGGAGCTCACGGAATAACACTCGGCTCCATCGACTAAAAGCTGCCTAATCCGATCTTGACATAACGAATCCGCTTTATGTTCCTGTAGTACTCTCATAACAATATGAGGCATCACTACCATCGCAGACATAAATGATCGGTCCACGACATCCTAGTGTCCCAATTCCTTCCATTTTGCTTTTCATACCTCAGCCCTCTCGTCCACTGGCCTACGACTCAATGCGTCTGCTACCACGTTAGTCTTTCCTGGGTGGTATTGGATATCGAACTGATAATCCTTCACGAATTTGAGCCATCGATGTTGATGCATATTCATCTCTTTCTGCATGAAGAGGCACTGTAGTGACTTGTGATCCGTGAATAAGAAAAATTTCTCCCCCAGGAGATAGTGCCTCCATATTCAAAGTGTAAACATGACTGCCGCTAACTCCAGGTTGTGGGTGGGGTAGTTCCTCTCATGAGGCTTAAGCTTACGGGAAGCATAAGCTATATCATGATCTTCCTGCTGAAGCACACCGCCAAGTCTGAGTAAGGACGCATCTGTGTAGACTAGATACTCCACTCCTGGCCTGGACAGTGCTAACACTGGTGCGGAAGTAAACTTTTCTTTCAGCTCACCAAAAGCCAACTGGAAGGTATCGTCCCAGATAAACGACACCCCTTTGCAACTCAAATGAGTCAATGGACCCATTATCTTAGAAAATCCCCGAATGAACCTCCTATAGTATCCTGCTGGGCCCAAGGAACTACGTATCTCTATTGGCATCGTGGGCTGTCCCCACTCCCTAACCGCCGACACCTTCCCCGGGTCTACGGATATTCCTCTATCTGAAATGATGTGCCCCCAAAATTGAACCTCTTTCAGCCCAAAATTCACATTTTTCATATTTTGCATACAACTCGTGAAGGCGTAGTGTGTGCAAAACCTGTCTCAAATGTTCGTCCTGCTCCTCCTCGGTGTGGGAGTAAATCAGGATGTCATCTATGACGACAATGATGAACTGATCCAGGAACTCTCTGAACACCCTTTTCATCAAGTCCATAAACACGGCTGGGGCGTTGATTAGCTCAAAAGGCATTACCCTAAACTCATAGGAACCATATCTCGAAAAGAAAGCAGTCTTCGCCACATCCGGCTCCCTGATCCTTAACTGATGGTATCCCGACCTCAAGTTAATCTTTGAGAAGAAGGCAGCTCCTCTAAACTGGTCGAATGGGTCATCTATTCTGGGCAACGAATACTTATTACGTGTCATGACCTTATTCAACTCTCGATAATCAATACACATGTAACGATCCATCTCTCTTCTTAACGAACAGCACAGGGGCACCCCAAGGTGAAGTACTCCTACGAATAAACCCCTATCCCAACAAATGCTCTACCTGATCTTATAACTTCAAAGGTTCGATAGGGTTAGGCTCAATCAGTCTAATAATTGTAGCCATATGAGCCTCCTTGTCGCTCTGATTTATTTACGTGGTAAGACTTTTGACAATGCTTAAGTTATTTTTCCCTTTATGGATGACAATTAGGGAAATAATCCATGTACCAAAGGCCAAATACTCCCAGCTCCAGACATTTTCTAGGTTTCATGCGTGGTCACAAAGAGAAATCCAAACAAGGAACCCCCCCGATACACTACTATCTAACATTGTCGGTCAAGGAGATTTGGAGCCATTGGTATCTAACTTGTACCCCGTATCCTTACTTCTTGATAAGAAATTAAATTACCTATTCTCATGATATGTGAGGCTACACTCAACACATTCCTCCTACTAACTTGGCATTAGACTCTAGTATACACTATGGGTAATACCCATGCTCGGAAACATTTAATTAAATCATAAATTTCTTCAATAGACATCCCTACCGACCGGGATTAGATATAACCAGATGACGTACTTTATGAAGTCTTTATATGCTACCATATAAAAATATATATATATATATATATATATAGCCCTACCTCTGCTCAAGTGACACTTAGTGCAATTTCTAACGAACATAAAAATACTACTGTAATGGTCTATTATTATTCAAACCGTCGTTAGCTAATTTGAAAATTATGATAATACTGCATTCTATGTTAATGTTTCTCATAGTATTAGTACTAAACTGTAACACATCTAAGTTATTCGAGATTTCCCTTTTATCTTAAAAGACACTATAATTAATGAAGTATCGTACCTTCAAATGCAGGTGATAGTTGCGGTATCAATGGCATAACTACATATTGGGAATTATAGATGCATCCATACTGTACTCCTTGATGTTGTTGTGGTGCCTGTGATGTTGGGGTAACTATCAAGGCATCCATACTGTACTTTATCTTGTTGCGGGTGGTCCCTCCACCGGTGACCCTACTTTTCGCACTTATGACACTTACCCTAAAACCCTTTCCTTCCTATGCCTTGTTGTCCTTGCCGATTGGGATGAGGTTCCTCACCAGCCGAATTTGGGCAGTCCCGAAGGGTATGGCCAATTTTCCCAAATTTAAAACACCTCTTGGTGGTAGGCCTCTTCTCCTGGATTTGTTGGCTCTGGAGGGTTTGGCTCTTCCCGCTATTTCTATTATCCTCCCGTCCTTGACGACTCTGAGGCACTTGTCGCTGATGTTGCGGTATTTTTCCTTTGTTACTAACTTTAGCAATGTCACATTGATCAACTTCTCTTGTTCTTTTGCCCCCTGCAAGTTGTACACTACTATTTTGGTACTGCAATATTGCTGTAGTCACTGTTTGTGCCATGATATTCACTATCTCAGTAATTTTTTCTCTTTCTTGGTGTACCTGAGGTACTTGTTGGTCTTGTCCCGCATTTTCTCCTTCAGTAGTGTTTGTTTGTATCTTCCTCATTGTGACAACCCGCTATCCGAAATAAAGGGTGGCCAGCCCTATACCCCGATAAAATAGGAAATCATGGATAATATCATCCTCAGCATCACGACAATATACAAGGTATAAGGAATAACCACTATATATTCCAGAAAACGGGTTATCAAAAACTTTGATTTGAAGTAGAAAGAAAAACATTTTCAACAACCCATAACAGAAATAGAGGGTGGAAACCCCCACAAGCGCATATAAGAAAACCCGAAAGATACAAAGGACCGAATGAAACTTCGGTCAATACCATCTACACAACATACATATAGTATCAAGCGTTACATAATAAATCCATTATACAATTACAACAGTTTGGGCAACATGCCCGAATAAACCGAACATAACTAGAAACATAAACAGAAGCGTCTACGCAAAAATCCCGTGAAACCCGCACAATGTCACGGCTCCTCAAAAACATGTGGAAGGAAAAGGTCATTACGGGCGACCGTGCGGCGGAACACCTGAACGGATAATATAGATATACATACACAACAAGGAAAGGAAAGCCGGTCAGGGCCGGGTATATGTGATCAATAGATAAATGACAAGTATGATAATGATGCATAACTAAGCATGGATGATAGTCTAGCATGTTAACAGCATATGAGGAACTGAAACTAGTGAAGGACTACATAGAGTGAGATTCACAATAAAACAGAATTAAAAGTGCTTATGAGCCTTTATCATCTTTAATCATATTTCGATTCAAGTATACATTTTCCATTCCTTATCAGGAATATAATTGACATCATGTGCACTATATGACACTAATCTCAATAACATGCTCTTTGCGGCATAGTTTGCTCTCTAGGGCATTAATGTTCCATCGAGTCCAACTCGAAAATTAGAATAGTCATAAATATAAATATAACGCTTCTAAGACCGCCCATCCGGGTTTCCCCATGGTGCGCGTCCCTAAATAACCATCATCTTCCAGGGTCTAACATAAGACAACCTGGGATCCTATCGAAAACGTCGGGAAGCGGCCATGAGCTTGCGTGGTAGCCAAGACCACACCCGGAATCTCCCTACCCCCGCAGAAAAGTAACCACAAGAGCTCCCATGGCCTAGGACTATATCCACCCTGCATTCATTAGCCAGGGGGCTTCACCTATCGTGCGGACTTCCCTTAAGATGGTATTTAGAGAGGTGTGTAACATCCATTTTATTAATTTCCATTACATGATTAGTAAATTATCATTTACCTTATCAATTCCCCATTTTAATTAAAAGGGTATAAGTTAAATCGGGATTATATGTAATCCGTACCGACCTATCATCCTCAAAAGGAATTTAGACTCCAAAGTTATCCCCAAGGCCTATTTTAGGCTTTACTATAAATCATCAAGTCAAATCTAACTCGAATTGAATTCTACAGTCTCCAAATTGACCTCAATAGATTCTAGATCGATTTAAAACTACAAGACAAAAGTGATGCCTAAACATCACCTTAAATCCCACCTTGAATGAATCCTAGATGAACCTTTTCGAGTCTAGGAGGTCGTCCCAACTCAACTAGAACTCTAATCCCTATGTTTACTTCATTGAAGAAGGTCCCTAATCAATAATCCTAAAGAAAAGGGGTTAAAAAATGAAAAAAAGAAAAATTTGGAAAATGCAGGGCTACCGAATCGATTCGCCCCCTTGGCCGAATCGATTCGGCCAGAAAAGTTGAGGTTCTGCATAAATGCCGAATCGATTCGGATGGGAGACCGAATCGATTCGGTCAGAAAATCTGGGTTTCTGCATAACTGCCGAATCGATTCGGACCAATTCCGAATCGATTCGGTCAACAAGACCTGAGCACTGCCCCTAGCCGAATCGATTCGCCCTAGGGGCCGAATCGATTCGGGCCTGCGATTTTGCCAAGAAATGGCTATGGAGTCTTGGACTCCATTTTCTACCCAAACCCAAATTTCTCCAAACCAAACTCATATACCAACATTCTAAAACATCAAAGATGCTATTGATCGTCTTCAAACCCCATAAATCAACTTAGAGTAAATCAAAACCCAAAATGCATAAGAAAACCCTAAGTTCTCTAAACTAAAATCAATACACCATTAACATAATAAGTCATCTATCTCAAGACACAATTTAGCAAGTAAAAACTTGCCTTGATTCAGCAATTATGCAGATTTCTTGGTGTAGTAGCAATCTCTCTCAATCACCAAAGCTTTCTCTCCACTTCTCTCTTACTCTCTTAGGTTTAGGAAGGGATTTTGGGGAAATTAGAAGACTTAGGGCATAAATCGTGACTTAAGGTAAATGCTCGACCTAATTAATCAAAAGTGCGATAAAATAATACGCGATAGCATAATTAAAGCACAATCAGTCAAAAATGCCCAAAACTACAAAATACAATATGGTACATTATTTGACTATTTCGCACATTCCGGAATCAACTGCAACCTCCAAATTATCATTTGGACATTTTAAAATTCAATTTAGGTTCCGGTCTCATAATCGAGTCAAATATCATTTTAAATTCAGATGATGTTAATAAGCATGACATAGCAATATTTTCCCATAATTACGATATGTATGCAACCTCATAATAAATATCAACTTTCTACATTGAATTAACATTCAAATCATAACCCAACACTGGCCTCTTATTACTATACTAAGTAATTAATATAAAATACGGTCTCATAAGCGAGGGTTATTACATACTCCCCCCCTTATGAGGGAATTTTGCCCCCAAAATTCAGGCGTACCTCATAAGAAAAGATGTGGATATTTCTCCCGCATCTCATCATCCCGTTCCCAAGTCGATTCGCTCGCATGATGATGACTCCAATGAACTCTCACTAGGGGCATCACACGAGATCTCAACTTTCGCTCCCCAAACTCAAGGATAGCAACCGGTTGTTCTTCGTAAGAAACATCGGGTTGCAAATCGATATCTTCGAAAGGAATGTGCCAAAGGGCACCTTCACACCTTCTGTACTTCTTCAAGGAAGAGACGTGAAAGACATCATGGATTTGTTGTAAGGGTTCCGGCAAGGCAATTTGGTATGCTACGGGACCAACCTTTGCAATCACCGGGAAAGGTCCGACAAAGCGGGGTGCAAGCTTTCCTTTCTTCCCAAAACGTTTAATACCCTTCATTGGAGACACTCGCACTAACACTTGGTCTCCAACTTCCAATTCCATATGCCTCCTTCCCGCATCGGCATAACTCTTTTGGGGATCTTGGGCTATCCGTATGCGATTTCGAATAAGCTCAATCTTCGAAGAAGTATCTTGGATCATCTCAGGTCCAAGAAACTTATTATCACCCACTTCCAACCAACAAGCGGGCGATCTACAAGGCCTGCCATACAGGGCTTCATAAGGTGCCATACCAATGGTAAATTGGTACGAGTTGTTGTAAGCAAACTCAACCAACGGAAGGTATTGTTCCCAACTACCTTTAAAGTCGAGTATGCACATACGAAGCATATCCTCCAACATCTGGTTTACCCTCTCGGTCTGACCGTCTGTTTGTGGATGATAGGAAGAGCTTAACTTCAACTCAGTCCCCATAGCTCCCTGGAAACTCTGCCAAAAGTGGGACACAAATATTTTATCTCGGTCAGAGACAATATTCAAGGGTACCCCGTGGAGTCTGACGATTTCCTCAATGAACAACTGGGCATAACGAGCAGTATCATAATCGGTGCGCACAGGTAAGAAGTGTGCCGACTTAGTCAAACGGTCGACAATCACCCAAATTGAGTCATGACCCTTCTGCGATCTAGGCAAGCTCGTAACAAAGTCCATCGAAATGCTCTCCCATTTCCACACGGGAATCTCGAGCGGTTGTAACAAACCCGTCGGCCGCTGGTGGTCAATCTTAACCAACTGACAAGTAGTACACTGGGACACAAACTCAGAGATATCCCTCTTCATACCCGCCCACCAATACGAACGACGCATATCTTGGTACATCTTGTCCCCGCCGGGATGTACCGTGAACTTCGACCCGTGGGATTCTGCCATAACTGCACGTCTCAAATCCCCATCATCGGGAACCACAAGTCTTCCATGGAAGCGTAATCCACCCTCAGAACCAATTGAGTACGACTCCGCTCCCTCAGATAACAACTGGCTTGTATGATCTTGACAAACCTTATCTCTCTTCTGAGCTTCCACAATCCTTACTATAATCGTGGGAGTAACCGTCATCACCGAAAGGAATGCTCTCACTCCGGCATCCTCCAGGCTGAGTTCTTTCCACTTAGCTTTCCACACCTTAGCTAAGTCTCCATCAGGCTTTCTACTCAAGGCATCTGCTACCACATTCGCCTTCCCGGGGTGGAAATGAATATCAAATTGGTAGTCTTTCACAAACTCCAACCAACGGCGCTGGCGCAAGTTCAAATCCTTTTGGGAGAATAAGTACTGCAGCGATTTATGGTCGGTGAAAAGACTAAACTTTTCCCCCAAGAGGTAATGCCTCCATATCTTCAAGGCAAATACAACGGCGGCGAACTCCAAATCATGTACCGGATAGTTCCTCTCGTGAGGCTTCAACTTACGAGAAGCGTATGCAATGGGTTGCCTCTCTTGTTGAAGAACACCTCCTAACCCCAGAAGAGATGCATCGGTAAAGACGAGATATTCCAACCCCGGCTTTGGCAATGCCAGGACTGGAGCTGAAGTCAGTCTATCCTTGAGCTCATCGAAAGCCGCTTGACATGAACTGTCCCAAACAAATCTTACTCCTTTCCGGGTCAAATTCGTCAATGGGCTAGCAACCTTAGAAAAGCCCTTAATGAATCGACGGTAATAACCCGCCAAGCCCAGAAAACTACGAACTTCTGTGGGCGTCGTGGGCTGACCCCACTCCTTCACCGCGACCACCTTACTCGGGTCCACAGACACACCGTGGGATGACACCACATGTCCCAAAAATTGAACTTCGTTCAACCAGAAGCCACACTTCTCAAACTTTGCATACAATTGATGATCCCTCAATCTCTGCAAGACCAACCGCAAGTGAGCAGCGTGATCCGACTCTGTCTGAGAATAGACTAGGATGTCATCAATAAATACAATGATAAACTGGTCAAGGAAATCCCGAAACACCCTGTTCATAAGGTCCATAAACACTGCAGGGGCATTGGTTAGCCCAAAGGGCATAACCAAGAACTCATAAGATCCATAACGGGTCAGAAAGGCCGTCTTAGATACATCTTGCTCTCGTATCCTCAATTGGTGATACCCTGTCCGCAAGTCGATCTTGGAGAAGTAGGAAGCTCCCCTAAGTTGATCAAATAGGTCATCGATGCGAGGTAAAGGGTATTTATTCCGGATGGTGACTTTATTCAACTCTCTATAGTCCACGCATAACCGGAGAGAGCCGTCTCTCTTCTTCACAAACAATACCGGAGCGCCCCACGGCGAGGTACTACGCCTAATAAAACCCTGCTCCAGTAGCTTCTGAATCTGATCTCTCAGCTCCCTCATCTCCACAGGAGCCATTCGATAAGGAGCTTTTGCGATCGGCCTAGTTCCCGGCATTAGGTCAATCACAAACTCTATTTCCCGACTTGGAGGTAATCCCGGTATCTCTCGGAAAATATCTTCAAAGTCCCGAACGATTGGAAGAGAATCGAGGGGAACCACGTCATCTCTAGATGCATCTTCTGCAATACAATATAAATAAGCACTCGTGCTCCCTTCCATACAAGGCATAACTACTAGGAACATCTCTTGTCCCGGAACCGCAAAAACTATACTCTTCCCGCAGCAATTTACTATAGCACGGTACTTCACTAGCCAATCCATACCCAAAATTACATCGTACCCGACCATATCAAGGACGAGCAAATCGACCTCAAAACACAAGTCACCAAGATTAATTCCTACGTTTTTACATGCGAAGAAAATCAATGAGCCATCGCCCATAGAGGATTCGACGCTAGTGAAAGTACTTTCAGCAAATTTTATCAAACCCGTAGTCTGAGCAAAACTCCTAGAAACAAAGGAGTGTGTAGCACCCGTATCAAATAGAATTCGACCCATGTGCCCCTGAATGAGAAACTTACCCTCGATCGCCGGTGGTGCCGGAGGAGCTGGAGGAAGCAAAGCTTCCTGAAGATGGTAAACCCTTCCGTACTGCAATTGCCCCTGTTGAGGAGGAGCAACCGGATTAGGCGCCTGGGGCGGAAACTGTACATACGGCTGCTGTGGGGCCCTAGGAAGATGCCCTCCAACCAACTGAGGACACGCCCTTCTGTAGTGGCCCAGCTCCCCACACTGAAAACATTTGATTGCCGTAATATCCTGATTTCTACCTTGGTTATTCCGGAATTGTCCCGCACCTCGGCCTTGTTGGCCCCTACCACCATTTCCACCTCTACCTCCCTGTGGTTGCTGACCACCTTGACCTTGCCTGTTATTATTACCGCCAGCATTAAACCCACCGAAACGTTGACGCTTGGACGAATCCCCCTGCTGAGGATCCCTCTCAACCTGCTTGTTCCCCGAGGTTTGGGAAGAAGAGGATGTTCCCCCTCCACTCCCAACTCCTCCCTGCCTCACTGTTTGACCCATAGCAACAACCTTCTTCTTGTTTAGCAAAAACAATCTGTGCTCCTGACAATGAAGCAAAGCAGCATTCATCACATCACCAAAAGTCACTAGAGATGGATTTCCCAGCAAATGTTGTTTTATTCGCCAGTTCAAACTTCCCACAAACTTGGAGATCCTCTTCGATTCTGGAGTAACCTCATCCGGTATAAAACTAGCTAACCGGGTAAACTCTTCCTCATACTCAGCAACTGACCTCTCCCCTTGAACCAAATCCTGCAGCTTCCTCTGCATTTCCCTCTGAACTGCGGGAGGGAAATACTTACCATCAAACAAAGCCCAAAAATTGGTAATGGACATAGTATCCCTTTGCTCGGGTGTCGTCATTGACTCCCACCAATGCAAGGCCGGTCCTACCAGCTTGAAAGTAATGAGAATCTGCTTCTTCTCCTCATTACATTCCACCATCCTAAGATGGTGCTGCATATCTCTCTTCCACTGGTTCGCCTTGATAACATCTGAACCTCCCTCAAATTCTGGGGGATGTCCCTTAAGGAAAGATTCCCTCACCCGTTCCCACTGAGAAGGTCCCGTGGGAACTTGTGCTTCTTGTCCCCTAACTTGGGCTTGTGGCATTTGTTGGGCCACTGCAGTCATCGCGGCGTTGGCAGCTTGGGCCACAATGTTTGCCACTTCAGCGGCACTGATACTCCCCTGCTGCGGTGGAGGACCAAACTCATCCTCAACGACCCTATTACGTCTAGCGGTACGTCCTCTCTTCGGCGGCATCTGAGATAAAGATGAGAGCGAGTTAAAACATAATGTAAGACAATCTATTTAGCAGAAGATCGCATACATAAGCAGCAAAACAATCCTAACATTAAGTTCTATATCAAAGAACGCTACGGTAGAACGTGACAAGTCCGCATAGATCCTAAAGACTCTAGAACCTGATGCTCTGATACCATCTGTGACAACCCGCTATCCGAAATAAAGGGTGGCCAGCCCTATACCCCGATAAAATAGGAAATCATGGATAATATCATCCTCAGCATCACGACAATATACAAGGTATAAGGAATAACCACTCTATATTCCAGAAAACGGGTTATCAAAAACTTTGATTTGAAGTAGAAAGAAAAACATTTTCAACAACCCATAACAGAAATAGAGGGTGGAAACCCCCACAAGCGCATATAAGAAAACCCGAAAGATACAAAGGACCGAATGAAACTTCGGTCAATACCATCTACACAACATACATATAGTATCAAGCGTTACATAATAAATCCATTATACAATTACAACAGTTTGGGCAACATGCCCGAATAAACCGAACATAACTAGAAACATAAACAGAAGCGTCTACGCAAAAATCCCGTGAAACCCGCACAATGTCACGGCTCCTCAAAAACATGTGGAAGGAAAAGGTCATTACGGGCGACCGTGCGGCGGAACACCTGAACGGATAATATAGATATACATACACAACAAGGAAAGGAAAAACGGTCAGGGCCGGGTATATGTGATCAATAGATAAATGACAAGTATGATAATGATGCATAACTAAGCATGGATGATAGTCTAGCATGTTAACAGCATATGAGGAACTGAAACTAGTGAAGGACTACATAGAGTGAGATTCACAATAAAACAGAATTAAAAGTGCTTATGAGCCTTTATCATCTTTAATCATATTTCGATTCAAGTATACATTTTCCATTCCTTATCAGGAATATAATTGACATCATGTGCACTATATGACACTAATCTCAATAACATGCTCTTTGCGGCATAGTTTGCTCTCTAGGGCATTAATGTTCCATCGAGTCCAACTCGAAAATTAGAATAGTCATAAATATAAATATAACGCTTCTAAGACCGCCCATCCGGGTTTCCCCATGGTGCGCGTCCCTAAATAACCATCATCTTCCAGGGTCTAACATAAGACAACCTGGGATCCTATCGAAAACGTCGGGAAGCGGCCATGAGCTTGCGTGGTAGCCAAGACCACACCCGGAATCTCCCTACCCCCACAGAAAAGTAACCACAAGAGCTCCCATGGCCTAGGACTATATCCACCCTGCATTCATTAGCCAGGGGGCTTCACCTATCGTGCGGACTTCCCTTAAGATGGTATTTAGAGAGGTGTGTAACATCCATTTTATTAATTTCCATTACATGATTAGTAAATTATCATTTACCTTATCAATTCCCCATTTTAATTAAAAGGGTATAAGTTAAATCGGGATTATATGTAATCCGTACCGACCTATCATCCTCAAAAGGAATTTAGACTCCAAAGTTATCCCCAAGGCCTATTTTAGGCTTTACTATAAATCATCAAGTCAAATCTAACTCGAATTGAATTCTACAGTCTCCAAATTGACCTCAATAGATTCTAGATCGATTTAAAACTACAAGACAAAAGTGATGCCTAAACATCACCTTAAATCCCACCTTGAATGAATCCTAGATGAACCTTTTCGAGTCTAGGAGGTCGTCCCAACTCAACTAGAACTCTAATCCCTATGTTTACTTCATTGAAGAAGGTCCCTAATCAATAATCCTAAAGAAAAGGGGTTAAAAAATGAAAAAAAGAAAAATTTGGAAAATGCAGGGCTACCGAATCGATTCGCCCCCTTGGCCGAATCGATTCGGCCAGAAAAGTTGAGGTTCTGCATAAATGCCGAATCGATTCGGATGGGAGACCGAATCGATTCGGTCAGAAAATCTGGGTTTCTGCATAACTGCCGAATCGATTCGGACCAATTCCGAATCGATTCGGTCAACAAGACCTGAGCACTGCCCCTAGCCGAATCGATTCGCCCTAGGGGCCGAATCGATTCGGGCCTGCGATTTTGCCAAGAAATGGCTATGGAGTCTTGGACTCCATTTTCTACCCAAACCCAAATTTCTCCAAACCAAACTCATATACCAACATTCTAAAACATCAAAGATGCTATTGATCGTCTTCAAACCCCATAAATCAACTTAGAGTAAATCAAAACCCAAAATGCATAAGAAAACCCTAAGTTCTCTAAACTAAAATCAATACACCATTAACATAATAAGTCATCTATCTCAAGACACAATTTAGCAAGTAAAAACTTGCCTTGATTCAGCAATTATGCAGATTTCTTGGTGTAGTAGCAATCTCTCTCAATCACCAAAGCTTTCTCTCCACTTCTCTCTTACTCTCTTAGGTTTAGGAAGGGATTTTGGGGAAATTAGAAGACTTAGGGCATAAATCGTGACTTAAGGTAAATGCTCGACCTAATTAATCAAAAGTGCGATAAAATAATACGCGATAGCATAATTAAAGCACAATCAGTCAAAAATGCCCAAAACTACAAAATACAATATGGTACATTATTTGACTATTTCGCACATTCCGGAATCAACTGCAACCTCCAAATTATCATTTGGACATTTTAAAATTCAATTTAGGTTCCGGTCTCATAATCGAGTCAAATATCATTTTAAATTCAGATGATGTTAATAAGCATGACATAGCAATATTTTCCCATAATTACGATATGTATGCAACCTCATAATAAATATCAACTTTCTACATTGAATTAACATTCAAATCATAACCCAACACTGGCCTCTAATTACTATACTAAGTAATTAATATAAAATACGGTCTCATAAGCGAGGGTTATTACACTCATGAGTGACATCTGAAATTCAAATGAATTACATAAGTCCATCGACCATTCACATCATTGTAGCAGAAGAACGTAGTCTACAAAACGAAATCAAGGAGTGCAACAGTCCTAATAATAAGGCTCTATATCAAAGAAAGCTAAGCTGAAAGCAGGATAAATCGTACAGATCCTAAAGGACTCTAGAACCTGATGCTCTGATACCACCTGTGACACCCCGCCCAATTAAATATTGGGTGATCAGTCATTTATAAAATTTAAAACAAAATGTTCGGTTGGTTCATTCTTAGCATCACTGTCAAAAATATTATAGCCTTATTAACCACCTAATAATTAATTAAGCCAGTGTCAAAATATTTTTCCTTTTTTAATTAACAATAATCATACAATTATTAAATCCAAGAATTTAGATATAATCCATCCACACACAACTAATTAATATAAATACTGAATCAGAATCACATGCTGAAATATCTAAGACTGGATAAAACATTCCAGTTCAAAACTCTAAACCAAGAACTGTAGTAACAACAAATCCAACTGAAATGAAAGGAAAGTAAACTGAATACAATCTCTGATAAAATTTCTAAGGAATGGGCGACACATGCCCTAAATGGATAGTCTATATAGAATTGTGTGAAATGATAGAGGCGTCTAATGCAAAGACTTACAACTTCCACAGCAGCTGTAGCACGCCAAGCAATCCAAATCTTTAAGCCTGGTGTCCCTGTGGCTGTTGATCACCTGATATAATACATATATATATATATAAAGAGAGAAAAGATATGCAAGAAACCTGTCAGAGCCCGATGTGTAAAATATTTGTTTTAGCAAGTATTTAAAATTTGGAATAAAGCAAATATCAATTGCATGTTAGTTCGAACTCTCACATGAGATTCTCACCTCTCGTCTATTGTGCATGACTAATGTACATCTATTCTTACCTAGCCATCCGTAACACTTCTAACAGGATAAAGTGTTACTTCTAGTTATACCTCCTGGTAGCAGCCTGGAATTCTGAGTTTTCCACATTATTAATATCATCGTTTATTAATTCAGTTAAGTGTTATCATACTAAGTTAAGTATTCACAGCTTACGTCACTTAAGATTATACGATCCCAATAACCTACAATTATCTCACAGTAGGAATAACACAAGTATATATATATACATTCACCATTATCATATACTTATACTAATACAGCACCCCAAGGCTAAACCTATAGTGCATTGCTTACTCTGCTATCATGAACAGTATATCTCGTTCTTCAATAAGGACCATCGGCTCAGAAGTCTCCCCCGAACCAAATACATAAAACACAAATAATGGCGGCGAACATAGTTCACATACGTATGGGTCACGCACATACCTACGCTCCTATAGTCAGCTGACTTATCAACTCACAAATAAGTCTTCACAGTCCTATGTTCTAAGATACAAGTCAAATATCCCCCAAAGGTCACCCAGGATAAGATCCTCTCAACACACATTCCCGTGATAGCAAGAAACTAGGTATCTCATACACATAATATTAAGCATGTAATAAGTATCCACACATTGTATTAATATTTATAGGTATTCTACCAGCTATTTTGTATACTTACCATACGTATTTCATTCTCATTATTCCATATTTTATATTATTACAAAATTATCACAACTCTTTAGTAATTTTTGAAGTAACTCATCCTTCCGGATTAATTAAAGTATAAAACTCACATGTTTCCTCATAGATCTGTCTCATTTCGAATCTATTAACTGGAAATTTCTCTCACTCGAATAGACTGGAAAATTCCAAAACTTCCCCTTAGAAGATTCCTAGAAATTCCCCTTGTCGCTCGAACCAGATGGCATTGTCGTTTGAACGACTACCACGTGTCGTTCATGCAACTTTGCGCGAGATGCCTATCTCGCTTGAACGACTTCGTGCGACTTCGCGCGAGACCTACTGTTTCGTCTTCTACACAGAGTTTCACCATTTTCCACCATTTTTAACCCTAAAACCTGTAGATTGTCATCCCAAACTCCAACCAATCAGTCCCATATCGAATCCTAACAATTACACATGGATTCTAACATCCTAGAATCATCAAATCATTACGAGTCATCAAAGAAATAGGAAATCCCCAAATTAATTACCCAAACCCTAGTTCTTCAACTTCTTATTCAAGAACACATGATTACCAGATTCGTTCTTCACATAAGTTCATCCAAACGCGATTTCTATCTTACATACATGAAGGTTTCAATCTAATTAATCTCAGATTCGAATCATACATCCCAAATCTCCGATTTTTCATCACTTTTATGAACAATATATATTTATATCGTCCCTATACTAACACGAATATGATTAATGCTAAAGAAAAGAAAGTATTAAACACTTGCCTCGAATTAGTTGTCTGATTTCTTGACGTTGTTGGTATGGCCATGTTCCTCTTGTTCCGATCTACACGATAGTAGTGATGATTGTGCAAGGTGGTGTTAATTAGGTCCTTCCCTCTTGGAATTTGTTCTCCCTCACACCCTCTAGGACCGTTCTTCACAGTCTGTATCTTTCAGCCCTAATGGATTTCTCTTGGATGATAAAATAACTCCTAATTTTCGTCCATTAATTAAACCCAAAAATACAATTTACCATAATGCCCTCTCGGGGCAACGGTTAGGCCTAAAATTGCCCTGGGACCCAAACTAAACACCCGGGTATACTATCCTGACTATTTTAACACTTCCAGACATACCGGGGCACTCAAAATGAGCATATGAATTACAAAAAATAATTAATATTTTTATTCCATTAAATTAGTTTCGACACGACTCACATAGGCGTCTGACTTAATTTACTAAACTGTCGTATTTCTTATTCTTGACAATTTATCAAAGTGTATAGTTCCATATTACATGACGCAGAGTAATATTCATTCAATAAGTATTAACCCTTGGCATGTTAGTTAATATTTATTTTAAATCCGAATTAATTAACGATTAAATTCTCACATTTTAATTCAATTAATCCATCAATAATAATTAATCCCATAATTATTTAAATCATAAAAATATGTTGTATTACACCTTAGTCCCTTACATCTATAAGCAAATGTCCCCCCGTGCTTTATGTCACAAACATTAAAAACCTAATGGATTAGTCAGCTCTACGTCATAAACATTAAAATGCCAAGGCATGCCTTTTGCCTAACCATTTTGCGCCAGAGGACTGTCACCACAAAGGTGGCTCACGAAACCGTCTACAGACCTAATACCATAGTAGTTTACTCGAGTATGGATTGGACAATGTTTAGCTAGATGGTGACATCACTTAAAGTAGATGTGACATTAGGTAGAGGGTTGTTTGCTTCGAAAATCAACATACGATGGAACTCAAGGTTGCTCCGCATAAGCTTCCACAGTTAAAGGTCACTCGATGTTTTACCGGGTGTATCTAAGGCGGTCGGGACAATCCCCAATGATGCCTCACTTCTCAATCCTCCAAAAAAGTCCCTATGAAGTTCTCACGACGAGGTCAATCAATAGAGCATGAAAGATCTCCCAGGCCCTGCCAGGCCTGGTCTCTAGTAGTATCGTTTGACCTCACACTGATAATTTATAATCATTACATCATTACAATCGTTACATTTCATAGTCAATATAAACAAAACATACAGCCTGATTAAGTAAGAACTGAGCTTGATCACTAAGCTACATCGCTGAGTTGCCTCGCTAGATCCTTCTCTTGAGTCTTTCATGATATTTTAGGAAGCTCCATCTAATCCGGGGATTGGCTTCCGGCACTCCCTACACAACTGATAAACATATCGAAAAGTTGCACACACGCATCATACATGATCAAAATGACTTGTACAAATAATTCGCGTAATCACGAGTCTCGTGGATTTAAATGTCGTTCGAAATTTCAAACATCTAAGTATAAAACAGAAGAATTGAGGTTTAGAGCCTGAAAACTTAGGATAAGCGCAAAATGATTCTAAAAGAGGCACAAACACCTCCCATGGGATCAAAGAAACTTATGGAAATTACCCATATCATTATTCAACTCACTAGTTGGAACTTTGAGCCAAATCTGATTATTCTTATGTCAATGCTTGAAAATTAAGCGTTTGTGGAAAAATTTAAAATAATAATCAAACCTTACGAAAAGAGACAAAAATACCTCATACATGATCAAAGTAACTTGTACAAATAACTTGTGTAGACATGAGAATCATGGATTCACACGTCGTTCGAAATTTCAAACTTCTAACTATAAAACTTTAGAATTGGGGTTGGAGCACGAAAACTTAGGATAAGAGAAAAATGATCTGAAAAGAGGCAGAAACAATTCAGATGGGATAAAAGTAACTTATGGAAACAACCCATCTTGTAATGCGACTAATGTGTTGGAACTTTGACCAAAAACTGAGTTTTCTTAGTGTCAAAGCTTAAAAATAGATATTGGTTGACGAAAATGAAAAACAACTTATAAATATACCTAAAGGAGGCACATACACCTCATACAAGATCAAATATCTTATATAAATAACCGGTGTAGTCACGAGTCTCGTGGATTCACATGTTGTTTGAAATTTGAAACTTCTCAGTATAAAACTTTAGAATTAGGGGTTGGGATGTGAAAGCTTAGGATGAGAGCAAAATGATTCTAAAAGAGGAACAAACACCTCACATGGGATAAAAAACTTGCAAAAATAACCCGTGTAGTCATGCGACTCATGGGTTCGAACTTTTATCAAAATTTGAGTATTCTTAGTCTTAAAGATTGAAAATTGAACTGTGGTGGACGAAAACCCAAAACAACAATAAAATATTATGGAAAGAGACAAAACACCCGATACATGATCAAATTAACTTATAGAAACAACCCGTGTAGTCACGACTCTCATAGATTGACATGTCGTTCGAAATTTTAAACTTCTAATTATAAAACATTAGAAAATAAGTTAATAAAAGATTTTGTTAATAAAAAAATATCAAATTAGATAAACATTTAAATATAAATAGGATTACAATAAAGTGCATTATTAAGATCTCTAATAGCAAAATGTTTTGTTATTTGTTTCCTGAAAAATATTGCAATATGTAAAAATGGCACCCCAAGCTATAATATATAATTTGGTACCTAATATGGTTCCGTAAGAGGCACGAACACCTCGTACGGGACCAATTTAACTCATAGGTGCCGATCGCGTAGTCACGGGACTCCTAGTTTGTGTATACGACGTAAATTTGCCAAAAGTTAGACTTATGAATAAAAATATTCCGTCAAAGGGTGAAAACGTAAAACAATCACAACATGGTCCCGTAAGAGGCATGGACACCTCGCACGAGACCAATGTATTATGTAGGAACTGACCGCGTAGTAACAGGACTTTCAGTTTTGTTCGACTTAAATTTGTAAAAAATTAGTCTAAGCGATAAAAACATATCGTCATTGCGTGAACACGCATAATAGCCACAAAATGGTCTTGTAAGAGGCATGAACAACTCGCACGGGATCAATGTCACTACTTGGAATGTGTAACAACCCAAGACTTTGGGAACAATAATTATTTTATTTTGGGAGAAATAAATAATATTTTATTGGAGAATAATTACAATTGGCAATTGAGGTCAAAATTTAGAGTCGTCAAAAAGTGTCTCGAATGGAAATTCTGAGGGTACCATAGTGTCCGGAAGGGTCGAGAAAGTCGAAATGACTGTACTTGGGGTCTATTTGGGTTCCGAAATAAATTAGGACCGTTTGACTCGAATTAAAGTTATCGAGTCATTTAAAGTGTGTATTATCATTTAAAGATGTGTATTTTGGGATTTAGGCTTAAAAAGCCTACGAGAGATTTATTCTCCAAAGAGAGAAAGAGAAAAAGAGAAAGAAAGAAAAAGAAGAAGAAAAGGAAGGAGAAAGAGGGAGAAAGAGGATTTTCCAGTGGATTCAGACCCTACGAACCCAAGGCAAGTGATTAAACTTGCTAAATAATTGTTGTGTACCATTTATTGCATGATTTGTGGATTGATTTTTGGGTTTTAGGTTTAAAATGTTAAAAACCTAATTTTTGGGAAAAACCTTAGATTTGTAGTGTATAAATGGATTTAAGGTTAGAAACTAGTTTATATGTATTCTAGGATGATTATTGATGTTATATTTGTGATTGGGTTGAAGAAAAATGGAGAGAAAACCATTAAAATGGATTTTGGGTATTTTGGCTTACTAAAAAGTAGCCATTTTCGAGCCTCCAGGTAGGCTGGATCGATTCGGCCCCCTTGCCGAATCGATTCGGAAATATGCAGATGCTCAGGTCTGAGTGACCGAATCGATTCGGACTCCAGCCGAATCGATTCGGCCTGAGACAGAGTCCCAGGTCTTATGACCCGAATCGATTCGCCTTCCTGGACGAATCGATTCGCTGGGACGAATCGATTCGGAATAAGCCCGAATCGATTCGGAAACAGGGCTTTTGGAGGGATTGTTTTTCTAAAGAGAAATTCATCCCGTTTTGTTCAAGGTTATCGATTGGGGATCTCTATAGGATATATTTGGAGTATGTTTTGGAGACTTTTAGTGAGTTTCCCTAAAAGAAATTTTGGAGTCATATTGACTAAATTTGAGGAATACTGATTAGAGACTTTGGTATTTTCCTAAGTGGGGAAGCCCACTTTTAATTGAAGTTTGTTTGGTGATGATAACAACTTCACGACTTGTAGATGAGGTTGACTTAGAGGTGCCGGATCTTAGGATCCACCCCCATTTGGGGTAACTTTAATGGTTCGTAAAATAAATTGAACCCTATAATAGATGGAGAATTATGCATGCTAATTGATGTGCATATGGATATAGAAATATCCTTATTAATGATTGATTTGGGAGATATCTCATATAATGAGAAATGATAATTGAGGTGCATTAGGATATAGAATATCCCTAACTTAATTGAATTGAAAGACAATTCATATTAGAAGCGATATGAGAGCTTCAAGCGAGAATTAGTATAGCATATACTAAGTGGGGTAAATGTGTGAGTAGTGACAGTTAGTGTTTCAAGAGAGGGATACACTAAACAAATGATGTTAATCAAATTTCGCCTAAGGGCGTATTATAAACATGACTATGATGTTGCAGGTATACCTTATATATAATGGTGTATCTTTATTATGTGGGATGTATGTATACCTTATATGATGGTGTATATACATGTTAGGCATACCCTCTCCTTGCTATCATTGGGAACTTTCGTGCGTAGTGGGTGAGCATCCTGACTCGAAAAGCATGATGTGGATATTCCCCAGGTCATAGTCGTCCATGGTGGTCATCATATGACATATATATATATATTTATTATTTTGGGGGTGAGAGGTTGTCGGTATGTGTCGCTCTCACCTGCCGGTTAGGAGCTATGATCGCTTCCCGGACGTTGTGTGTGTGAGTTGATCACGAGGTGGGTGTCGTTGAACCCCACCAGGTGGCCCCAGTTTGCTACGTATATGGGCTACTGGAAGATGATAGCATATGAGCCTGCGTCCTTCGAGTTATAGCTCGGTTGGATGGTTATTATTACTTGTGCTTGTACTTTGGGTGTCAAGGGCATAATGGACCTCAATGACCTACATTGCCAGGATTAGTGTATCGAGGGGGTTCCTTGTTTGGATTTCGCTTCGGCGAGACGTCCCACGCACGAACCGCAGTGTAATGTTGGAACTTGGGGATAAGTTTAGTCCTTAATGGTCATAATTAATTATATATATATATCACCTATACCGACAATCGACAGTGCCAGGAGTAGTGTAACGGGGGGGTTCCTTGTTTGGATTTCGCTTCGGCGAGACGTCCCACGCATGAAACGACGTGTACTATTGAGAATTGGGAATATTAATTAATTAAAATTGGACAATAATCATTTGGGTTACATGCATCTTGCTTTGAGGGCATAATGAGCCCCGAGGATCGATACGGCCAGGAGTAGTGTAACGGGGGGGTTCCTTGTTTGGATTTCGCTTCGGCGAGACGTCCCACACATGAAACGCAGTACCGTGTTGAAAATCGGGAGGAGTTTAGTCCTTAACTCTTGATGGTAATAACTCATCTCTAATAATTATATATATGGTTCCATGCCTTATATGGGCATCACTAGAATATAAATTCTAGTAATTGAGATTGATGGTGTATGTTGATGATGTGGACATGATTGGATCATGTAACTTTATATGTTCAACAAATGAACATTATAAAGATAACTATAACAATTACATTAAAGATAATGTATATAACTTAAAGGAAATAGTGATAATGTAGAATTGGGAGATAGGTTAGATGGTTTCACTTAATCACTTTATTTGGGTTTAAGTTAGAATCCTCTTACCTAATTAGAATCGGACATCCTTTTGGAGACACGTGCATATGCTTAGTGCGTGCTTTAGATGAGAGGTGAGTTGGATTTTTATGGAGTGTTCGATTCCAGCTAAATCATGTAATAATGCATTTATAATTATTATGCATTTTAATACACTTGCCATAAACTGTTTTTCAAACTCGGGTTCTGACCCGTTTATTTTTTCCTCCTCCATGTATATATATTTTATTACTTCAGGTGTTCCTCCGCAAGGACGCCTTTGATATTCCTCCATTCAGGATTTGTGGACCTGTGGCAGTAGCGGACTGTTGCGGCACTTTGCTTTAGTCGATTCCTATCTATTGTACATCTAGATTAGGATTCAGTTGTATTGAGTTAGTATTCAAGCGTTGTAGATTAACACTTTCATATTTTATCCATCTGATTATTGTACTGTCTATCGCCCGACAGTATATTCGGGTATTTCATTGTTGAGATTTTGTTGTACAATGTATTGTACTCTTTTATTATTGGAGCATGCACATTTCACATCATAGTTAGATGTATATTGCTGGTTGTGTGCATTATTGGTTTTGTTGTTGTTGTTAAAAATAAAAGTTTTAAATTTTTGGCAATTCGCACTAAATGATTGTGGGTAGTTAGCCTTATATTAGTGTTTATTTGTTCGTGTTGAGACTGTACCATCTGAGATACCTGATTTATGTAGTATAGGGCTGGCCACCCGTTATTATTTGGAGCGGGTTGTCACAGAATGTATCGTGTAGTCATGTCACTCTTGGTTTAAGTATACGATGTAAATTTTTCAAAAATTAGACTTAGGCATAAAAACAAGCCGTCAAAGGGTAAAATGTAACATAACCACAAAATGGTCTCGTGAGAGACATGAACACCTCATACGGGACCAAGGTAACTCATAGGAACTGATCGCATAGTCAGGAGACTCCCGGTTTGAGTGTATGGTGTAAGTTTTCCAAAAATTAGACTTAGGCATAAAAATATGTCGTCAATGGGTGAAAATGTAAAACCATAAAAAAATGCCCGTAAGAGGCACAAACACGTTGTACGCGACCAGTGTAACACGTAGAAGTTGACCTTGTAGTCTCAAGGATCCCGATTTTAGTATATGACGTAAATTTGTAAACAATTATACATAGGCATAAAAACACACCGTCAAAGAGTGAAAATGTAAAACAACTATAATACGGTCTCGTAAGAGGCATAAATACCTCATACGGGACCAATGTAACTCCTAGGAACCTCCGTGTAGTCACGAGACTCCCAATTTGAGTGTACGATGTAAAATTGCAAAACGGTAGACTTGAGCCTAAAATTATGCCGTCAAAGCATGAAAACGTAAACTGACAACAAAACGGTCCTGTAAGAGGACGAACCCTCGCACGTGACCAATGTAACTCGTAGGAACCGACCGTATAGTCACGAATCTTCCAGTTTGAGTATACGATGTAGGTTTGGAAAAAAGTTAAACTTAGGCATAAGACATGCCTAAAATGAGTAAAAAAATCAGCAACAAAAATGTAGCATAAAAGGCGCGAACACCTCATATGGGACCAATGTAACTCGTAGGAACCGATCACATAGGCACGTGACTAACGGTTTGAGTATACGATGTTAATTTGCAAAAAGTTAGACTTAGGCATGGAAACATACCATCAAATGGAGAAAACATAAAATAATCATAAAATGGTCTCCTAAGTGGCATGAGCTGCTTCGTACGGGACAAATGTAACTCGTAGGAATCAACTGCATAGTCACGGGACTGACAATTTGAGTATACGCCGTAAGTGTATTTATGATATATTCTTTATTTTATTAGTACATTTGATTACTGATATTTCTGGTTTTGTGTTACATGTTTTACATTTCAAGGTTTGTGGTTATATGGATATGGTGGCGCCCGATATGTATCTACTTGGATAGTTATTTTAGTTTATGTCATGATATTCAATTTTTACTTTCACACTTGAAATGGGATTATTTGGTTATGATATAAATGGTCTATTATATTTTTACACTTATATTATGTTTATGGTCGTGCGGTCTTGTGTATAGTAGTAGGTTTTTTTTAAATGGCAAAAAAATAGTGGTGACTTTGCCGGATTTTTTTAAGTGTTATGATATGCAATATTCTTTAGCAATTTAGTTGCAGAGGATATAATATTTGAGTTTATATAAGTAAAATCGTTTGAAGGGATTTATTGTTTGTTTTTTGATTTTGGCTGTTGTTGTTGGGTTTATTATAATGTTAAAATAGGTTGGATTTGACGAATAAACAAAGGAAACTACGCCAAATTTTTTTGAAATTAAATACTATTTTAAATTGATAAGACATACATGCATTTCAAAATTGCGTATTGGTGGATGAAAACGTTAAACAACAAATAAACATACCGTAATGAGGCACATAAACATAAAAGATCAAATTAACTTGTACAAACCAATGTACTTATTTTTTTGTATCATATGCAGGTCGATGATGGATTTTGTTTGGGGTTATTATATTCGTGGTGGCTTGGAGTTGCAGTTTCTTTTTGTGTTGTAGGGCCATATTGTCGTCATCATTTTAGTGTACACGGATTATTTATTTAACATCTTTTGATGCGTTATTGTATTACGATGGATCATGTTTACATCTTGTGATGTGTTAGGATTTGTTATGTACTTATTTTGGAAGCATTTTTTTGTACCTGTATACTTAGATTGTGACGAAATATTATTTTGTAATTCATATTTATGAGATCTAGTTGAAAATTGTGGCACTTTGTATTACGTATGATTGTATGAAAAAAGCGCAATGTGATTTTGAATTATAAGGTTTGAGGTTTTATGTTGTGTAAGATTTGATAAAAAATGCACAGGTTTAAAATTGCTTCCCATTACGAAAAAATAATAGGTAATAAATCAAAATATAGTACATTTGGAGACAAATTTTTTATCGCCCAAAGTCATTTTCTACATGCTAAAAGGCATAATTTTGGAAACACGAGAGTCATGAGGCTAAAGGTATAACCTTTGTGAACACAAGATTTGTGTTGCCAAAGGTGTAGCTTTTCGCATCAGAATAATTGTGTTGCCGAAAGTTGTTTCTATATCATTTACTTTGCATTCTGCAATAACATATGTGTCTCTAAAGTGTTGCTTTTTGGCAACAAAATATTTTTGTCGTTGTTGAGTGACATTTGGCAACATAAATAATATTTTAAAAAATTCCTTTGGCGATAGAATTGCGTGTTACCAAACATATACCTACAACACAATCGTGTTGTGTAGGCAACACAAAGGATTTTTTTGCCAATACCTATTGGCAATACATTTGTAACTATTAGCAACATACATCATATATTGCCTATGTTGACTTTTCTTATAGTGTTTGTATATATGTGCCCTAATTATATATATTTTTAGATGAGTTTGTTACAGAACATAATAAGGAGATTCTGGATTACAAATGGTTATAGAATATTAAGTAGAGTTTAAATTCGATGTTGTTTTGTTTAAGTTTGTTTTTACTTATAAGGAGCTGACAGTAGACTTGTTCAATAGTCCCCCAGAAGTTGATGATGGATCAAAGGTGACCATTAACTTGTCTCTGAGAAAAGGAAATATTGATGAAGTGAGACCTTTAATATAAATATCAAGTAACGAATCATTAGTAGAGATGAATTGAACTTGCAATGATTTTTTATTTGATTTGGAAAAAAGTGAAAGTCGATTTCAATGTGTTTTGTCCGAGCATGAAACATGCGATTAGTTGACATGTATGTTTGACCAATGTTGTCACACAAAACAACGGGAGGTGTATAAGGTGGAAAACCTAACTGAAGAAGTAAAGATTTTAACCAAATAATTTCAGCAGTGGCATCCACTATTATTTTGTATTCTGCTTATGTGGAGTATCATGGGAGAATTTAATGTTGTTTGGATTATGAGGACATCAAATTAGAGCCAAAGAAAATTTCATACCCACTATTAGATTTACAGTCATCGGCACATACTACCGAGTCAGAGTCAGTGAAGGATTCGATTTCAAGTATTTGGTTAAGATATCAAAAGATGGTTTTAACAAGAGTCCAATGCATATTAGCGGGTTGATAGTGATTCGGGAGAAGATGTGGACTTAAGAATGTATATTTTAACTCGGAGGGGAATGACTTAAGCTCCAAAGTAGGAAGAGATTCAGGAGAAGATGTGGACTCTGATGAAGAATTAGAGATTGTGGAATCATCTGGACGAATGTCTAAAGGATTATCCACCGAGTGAATAGCCATAAGGAGGAGATATTCAAAGTGATTATCCCACTCGTTAATGTGCACGAATGGTGTGGGATCTAGTAAGGCGTTAAGGTCGTTGGTGGAGGAATAAATCTCAAAATGAGCCAAACATTATTGAGGATGATCCTCGAAGTACTGTTGATCCAATATATCATGGACCAGTGAGTCAATCAAACACACTCAGCATCTTCTTTTTGTTACATATGGTGGAAAATGTTGACATAAACCATCATGTTTCCAAAAGAAAGTTTCATATAACCATGAAGAAATTTGATGATTGTATTGGTTGTGTCCAAGAAGGGGACGACCTAATATGATAGGAATATTAAGTGGGTCGGGTGCTGGGGTGCCCAAAATGATGAAATCAACACGGTAGTAAATTTTTGCACACATTCACGAAAACATCTTCAACAATTCCTTTAGGAATTTTCATGGAACGATGAGCTAGATCAAGAGTTACTAGTGTGGGTTTTATGAGTGGTAACTCAAATGCAAGATATAGTGAGTACGACAACAAAATGACACTACTTTCGGGTTCATGTAAGGCCTCAATAGTGTAATTTTCTCCTAACATGCAAGAAATAGTTAGAGGACCGGGGTACTTATACTTCAATAAATTTTGATGAATAAAGGACATTTCTTGCTCAGTGACAAAAGCGTTATAAGGAACATTTGTCCATTGCTTGGCAGTGCACATGTCCCGTAAGAATTTGGCATATGATGTGATGTTAATGATAACTTTCTGAAAAACATGTTTGATCTAATCAAATTGGTAATACTTCATTTCGGGATATAATCTATGAGGAAATGGTGTTTTGGTCACATAGACAGTGGTTTTCTCATTATGTTTTTAATCAGACTTTCCTACGAATGTGTTGGGTTGACGAACCTTAGGGACACATTCTATTGGACTTTTCGTGGTGGATTGGGATTGAACATATTTGGGTCCGTCAAAATCATTGTCAATCTATTTTCGGGATCTTAGCATGGTCATTGTTTTCATGCCTTCTTGGTATGTGAGTTTGTGGATGTAGATTCAACCACATAAGACGATTCTTTGCCATTACCCTTGTAGTTAACAATAAGTTGTGGAAGCACATTTCGAAGTAGTGGAAGGATTTATCTAGATATACGGAGTTTTAAGTGCAGAGAGTTAATAGGGTGACGTTATAAAAGGACGAATAAGGCAAGAACGACTCCCTTCAACATGAATTTCATTAAATGTTCAGCTTAGGAGGGGATCAAGACATGATGGTTACAAATCTTATGGTGCTCATTGTGTGGTGTGAAATCCTAGGTTCTGAAGCCGTTTATAGAACTGGGAGACTAGAGAGGATGTGGATTTCTGATTGTCTTGGTTCGGCTGCCCGATCATCGAACGAGGAAGATGTGATGGGTGAGGGGAATTCACGGGGAAAGGTTACTATTACATGTTGACGGGTGAAGGGATCTTGGAGGCTCCATTACTATGGAAATAAATATGGAAATCTAAGGATCCCCCTAAAGTGATGTTCTTTGGTTGGACTGTGATGAAGCAGGAAATTCTGATGACGAAGGGCTTATAAAAGAGGAGGCACTTAATGGCTATTCGATGTTGCTTGTGTAAGAAGGCGAAAGAGACGACCAATAATTTACTTTTGCATTGTTAGGTGTCGAGAGGTCTTTAGAATGTATTCCTGTTTACGATTCATATTATGTGGGTGATGCCCGGGTCAGTGAGGGAGTTGTTACATGTATGGCTCCACCCAAGGGGTGGAAAACTGTGAGAAAAGTTTGACAATTTTCCCCAGTTTGTATTTTTTTAATGATCTAGCAGGAGAGAAATGTGATGTATTTTGAATGTTTGAAAATGGAGTTGTCTTGATTCGTTACTTGCTCCTGAGTACGTTGCTGAGGTATTATAACGAGAGACATTACACGAGTTTGCCTAGTTTTTGGACTGTAGGGAGGAGTTGCATAGAGTATTGTAGGTCTTGTTGTTTATTTGAGCATTGGCCCTTATCGAATCCTTTTTGTTGATTTAGTGTATACTACCTATATTCAGGTTGTGCCCCTTAGCGGATAGTTTTACTGATTACAATTACTTATCATAAAAACTTATATATATATATATATATATATATATATATATATATATATATATATATATATATATATATAGAGAGAGAGAGAGAGAGAGAGAGAGAGAGAAAGAGAGAGAGAAATTACTTTTAGTTTTTTTTTCTTTTTAACACATGAGTTTAAAATACCAAAATACCCATCTAAAAAGTCACATGCCATTGGCATGATCCGTTTTTTATCCAAAAATTAACGGTGTTAACGGTAGGGGATTATTTGTTGTCGTTTTGGTGTAAAAGGGGCTTAAATCTTGAAAATGAATGTTTGGACTGAAAAGTAAGAATGAGATAAAGTTCAGTGGGGAAAGCATAATTAATCCTATAATTTAACTTCAATTCAGAATTTTTTTTCTTACTGATAAAAAGCTTACGTTTTACTTAAGTATTTTACACAATGACATTTATTTAAATTTTCTTGATTCGTTTTCTCATTGTTCTTTTAGCGACAACACTCTTTTACTATAATTGGTGAATGTGTTTGATTGTTGTTGAACGACAGTTGTAAATCGGATGCCATCTATACAAATGGTTACTTTTATTATTATTATTATTATTATTATTATTATTATTATTATTATTATTATTATTATTATTATTACTATTATTATTATTATTATTATTATTATTATTATTATTATTATTATTACTGTTGTTGTTGTTGTTGTTGTTATTATTATTATTATTATTACTATTATTATTATTATTACTATTATTATTATTATTATTCTTATTATTATTATTATTATTATTATTATTATTATTATTATTATTATTTTTATGTATTTCCAACTACAAAGTAATGGTTCAAATCAAGTAACTCATTTTATATATTTTCATATAAATATTACATCACATCGCACTCTTCTAGATAAATGTAAAATATCTTCTTACAAGTATATGGTTAAGGATTTAACAGTAATTCAACATTAAGTCAGGTAAAATTACACTCTCATGATAAAGACAATGTTAAAACAATGCATAATAATTTTTTTTTTACAAAACATAACTTTTTTCAAGATCACGGTATTTTACAAGTGATGCTCATTGCTGCAGAACAAACATAAGTAAGACAACGCATATCACGACTCAAAGCAGTCAATAACAAACTACGTACAAACTTAAAAAGCAAAGAACAAAAAGGACTGAGAACAGACACTGCAACAAGAATATCAACACATACATTCCCTTCCCGAAAACACATTCGTAGGGTGACATGATGGAAACACTAGAGGGCTTCTTGGGTGGCCTTCATCAAATCTCGGCGAGCTGGATTCCGGCCAGTGGTCCTAAAAATCGCATTGAAAGTAGTTGACAGTCAAGTTCTATTTGAACGCATAATAATTGCAACTGCATTTTCTTAGTTGAAAAAAATTATCTTTTGTTGAATAATTTATTTCATGTGATATCCACCTAAATTTTCTAGATTCCATTTTTTTACCGTTGTTTTCGTGGAAGCACTCTTTTATTATATTTTTATTAATGTGTTTGGATTACTGTTGAACAATATTCGTAAATCCAGTTCCATGTATATGAAGGGTTATCTCACACACAGAGACACAACACACCCCACATCAAATGTCAAGTAATGCTTAAAATAGAGTAATTCATTTTATATTTTATGATATAAATATTACATCGCATCTCAATCTTGTACCAAAATGTAAAATACCTTATAATGAGTATGAGGTTAATAAAACACTATTTTAAACACCTAAATATTATTTTAAAAATGCTTTATATTTTTTAATAGTCGTTAAAATTATTTAAATATTTTAAAAATGTATTAACTTACTTTTTTGATAAAAACTATTTATTTTAGTCAAATATATTCTATGTTAGTCATTTTTTATTTGATCTTTTAAATAATTATTTTACTTTATCATTCACTGGGTTAACTTTAATTTTTGTCTGATAAGTTATTTGATAGTTCAAAGTAGGAAACCTAATATTTACCTATGAAAATTTTTTCATAGCAATTTTTTTCATAAACAACTTGCCTACTAAACTTTTTGTTCACTTCACAATCAAACGGACCCAAGTGAAAGCGTTGTATAATAATAATTTACATCGGTTTCTCTCTCTATATAGGGTGATGTATGGAGTCCCCCCACCAACTATTAACTCCATACAGCGTCACTTCTTTCGTCAGGATATTATTAAGGATATCACTTATTCTCCCAATTGTCCACATGTAACTACTACTGATACCGAATAATCTTCTATCCAATGGTATTTGAAATATCCCATTCATGCACGTGCCTTGTTACAGAAAGAAGAATATTTCAAACTCTAAAACTACTTTTCCTAGTCTTATGTTTGTAGAAGATTTTTAGGAACTGATTTGAATCTTTTCTATATAAGAAGCATAGCCACATCATTATATGATCAACAATATGAAATAATAATCAAAGTCAGAATTTTTCTCTTTGGTTTCTTTCTTTATTTAAAACTATTTATGGTATCAGAGCCATAGGTTCTATGGCATCCGATTCATCAAACCCACGTGACATTTCACTCAATATGAACTCATTACATCAATTGAAAGTAATTCGTTCTGTTGAATTGAAACCTACAAATTATTTAATATGGAGAACCTAGATTTTTAATTTAATGAAGTCTATGAAATATCCGATTTGGTGGAAAAATTCCCACCACCTACAGTTAATGAAAAAGGAGAGCCAATAAAGGAGTTTTTGGCATGGGAAGATATGGATGTACTGGCCAGAAGTTGGATCTCAAGCCCAATCAGTTAAGAGTGTTCATATCTCACAGTAGGTTATAAATTTACCAAACAGTTGGAGGAATCTCTTAAAGAATTTTTTTTGCAGTATACCAAAGAAAATGAATTTAAACTCAAGAAAAAATTCATGATATAACGCTTCAAGGAAAAACTCTTGATAACTACATAAAAGAGCTTAAGGAGTTGTGTGACGGTCTAGTAGCCATTCGTAAACCTCTAAATGAGGACAAGAAGGTCATTAGTTTTGCATGTGGATTGGGTCAAAAATACAAAACCTTTCGAATGGTGATGATAGGTAAACGACCTTACTGTAATACCCCGTATTTTTATGACATTTATTTATGGGATTAATTAAATTAAATGCGTATTAATTGGAATTTAATCCGGAGTAAAATACTAACAAGATGTGAGTTGGTATTTGATTATAATGTGCATATATGATTATATATGAATATTGAATTATGAAATTTTTCGTGAGATTGAAATACGGCAATTTGGAAATTTTGTTGAGACGCGTGTGACAGTCGCGTCATGAATATAATTATTTTAATTATAAAGTGAATTTTAATTGAATTAACCGTATGGTTGTTTTGAGTGCGCCAACGTGTCCGGAAGGGTCGAAATAGTCAGAAAACACTAGCCGGGGGTTTAGTTTGGGTCCCGGGGCATTTTTAGGCCATACCGGCAACGTATAAGGGTAGTTTGGTAATTTTGGATTTTTGGGAATTAAAAATCACGAAAAATAGGAATTAATATCTGATTTGGACTTTACCCACTAAACCCACAAATAACCTAATGGGCTACGGAGGTTATTGGAATTAGTTCCAAAAGAGTTCCTAAGGCAAACCCTATCCACCATTGTCACCTTGGAGAAGAAGAGCTTGTAGTGAGAAGAGATGAGAATTCTGCAGAGAGAGAGAGAATCATCCATCAATTCGGCATCAAAATCAGAGATACACATAAGGAAAGTGGTTTAATTTCGTTTATTACAAAGAATGTTTCTTCCATGCGTAGGAAATTGACAGAATTTCATTGTTCTTGGAGAATGATAAAAACCTAGTGAATTGGATGTAGAGATTTATAATTTTACGAGGAGATTGCATGTAGAACAATGTTTGGATGATTAGTCAGAGAAAAATACATCTTTTATACCATAAAAACGGATTTATTTATGCCTATGGATGAATTTAATTTATAGGGTTCATGTTCTTGAGATTGGGGAAGAAGATGTGGAGATTTGATATTTGGATGAGATTTATGATGAATTAATCCCACAAAATACGTTAATATACGACCTAAGTATATTTAGGATTGATTAGAACCCATGTACAATTGTTGGTTTGATGTTTAGAGGAGATTAGAGATGAAGAAAAGTTGGAAAAACGAGTTAAGGAATTTTTGGGCTTGAAACTGGCCTCTCGTTAGAAGACCTACCCAGGTTGTTCGAACGAGCTCGTTCGAACAAGCTTATAATGAGTGGACAGTTTGCCTTCTAAAGAGTTGAATGTTCATTCGATGTCTTTCGTTCGAACGAGATTTCGTTAGATACCCAGTTCGTTCGAATGAACTCTCGTTCGAACAGCATCGTTCGAACGAGACTTCTAACGAGCTGACAGTTTGGGCTTTTTAGCCTGTTTTAATCCCGAGTGTCCCGTAACCTTGTTTATATTTAGAGATAACACTTCCTTGATAATTAATTGATATATTAGGGATATTTGGGATATAATGAGGAGTAAAACCTAGAAGTGTAGTTCGAACCTAAGGGAAATTATGAGTTAGGACGTGAGTGTCTATTACGATGCGAGAACTATTGATGGCCTAAATAATTATATTAACCGGGAACATATAAATTGTGTAGCATTATATGTCGGTACGAGAATGAGAAGTGTACCACAAATATATTATGGTGATTACTAAGATGTGTGCATACTTAGTATATGTATATGATTTTATGTGTATGAAATAACTACCATACTTGCTATCACGAGAGGTTTACGTTCGCTTAGGGCCCTCTAATCCTTGTGTTGCCCGGATTTAGACTGGTACCTCATGAACATAGGTCAGAGAAGGACTTATTGGGATGTTAATAAGTCTACTGATCGTGGGAGCGTAGGTATGTGCGTGACCCATATGATGTGATTGTGTTCGCCTCCATTGTTTGTGATTGTTGTTATCTGAGAACGATTCTTGAGAGATTCGGAATGTGTGATCCTTATGTACGTGATGTACCGGGATGGATAGTAGAGTATGTGTGCACCGCAGCTAGTCTCGGGGTGCTTGTATTGTATATTTACGACGTGAATAATATACACTTAATTAATGGGAACTTTCATGTTGGTATTGTGAATATAATTATGGTAATGTTTTGAGAAAACATAACAGATTAACCGATAGTGAATTGTATTACTAATTGAGAATCTGAGTTTAAGTAAACCTCTCTATTTTATTTATAACGTTAGAATGTAATATGGGAATCGAGTAGTAAGGGGTAGAACTTATTACGGTTTGGTTAAATATGTATGTCATTTAGATGGGTACAGTACGTTAGGAGTGCACATGTAGTCGAGAGGTGAGAATTTCATGTGAGTGCACGTCCTAACATGTATTTTGCATTTAATGTTTTAATGTTATTAAAACACTTGCTATTTTTAAAATGATTTCCACTATCGGGCTCTGACCCATTTGCTTTCAAATCTATTTTTGTAAAAACCATTTTAGGTGCCCAGCCACAAGGACACCATGCTTAGGATCCTCATTCAGGTGACGAGCTGTAGCTGTTTGTGGAAGTTACAGGACTTTGCTAGTAGACGCTTCATCTATCTTGACTCATATTCAGATTTCATCAGTTGTAGGGCATGTCGCCCATTCCTTTTAGAGACATTTCATTTATTTCAGTTATTCAGACTTCTGGCATGTAATTAATTCAGGATTCAGACTTGTCATATTATTTTCAGTTGTGGGATTGTTGTGAGGAGTTTCCTCTGGACTTATTATTATTTGTTGGTTATTTCATTACTTCGTTATGGTGAATGGATTATGTTGTTCTTCCATTATTCTTTTTCTGTATGTTAATCAGACTTAACTTAAAATTTGGCAACTTACTTTCTAAATACTAGGTGGTTAGTAATTATTAAAATGTTTTCGACAGTGATGCTATAAACTGAACCAACTTGGCATTTTGTATTGATTTAATAAACCCGGTATTTAATTAGTCGGGGCATGAGGTTCTAGTGTCCTTTAGGATCTGTACGGCTTATTATGTTTCCGCTGAGCTTGCTTTGATGTAGAGCCCTATATTTTAGGACTGTTGTATTCTTTTGTTTATGCTACGTTCTTCAGCTATTTTGAGTTTATAACTGCGAACTTATAAACTTTATTCTTGTTTCAGAATGCCTCCATGACGTGCACAAAGGATTCCCATGGATGCAACGCCAGAACCACAGCCCGCACTAGTTTAAGGCGCGATGAATGCCGTCGAGGTTGCAGCCATTGTGGCCCAGGCAGTAAATGCCGCACTAGCCGTAGTTCAGCAGGCACCACCTCAGGCGCCAGTAGCCGCGCCAGTTCAGGCACATGCATTCCCGTCTTCTTGGGAACGTGTACGTGATGCTTTTCAGAAAGCACACCCACCGGAGTTCGCAGGTAGCTCCGATGTTGTGGTTTCGAGTCAGTGGAGGAAGGACATTCAGCGGCACCTGAGGATGTATGAGTGCACTGATGTCCAGAAGCAGATACTAGCTACCTTTAAGCTAGTGGGGTCTGCACTGCAGTGGTGGGAGTCTATTACCACCATGGAGGAGAGAGATACTCTCACTATCGAGGAATTTTGGGTGCGGTTCGACCGCAAATATTTTTCATCAGCTGTTCACACGGAGATGAGGAGGAAGTTGATGAGCCTCAAGCCGGAGGGTAAGACTGTGGCCGAATATGAGGCCGAATTCACTGATCTTCTGAACATTGTTCCGGATGAGATACCGATAGAGGAGAAGAAGATACATAAATTTACAGACCGGTTGACTTGGAGGATCCGTCAGCATTTGTTGGGGAACCTATCGTTGGCCACTTACTCTGATGTGGTTAACGCTGCATTGCTCCATTGCCAGGATCACCGCTTTCACATGGCTGAGGGCAAGCGATCGGGAGAGTCCAGCCATCAGGGCAGGACTAGAGGACATGGTGCCGGTGGGGCACAATCTATTCAGGGGCAGAGACAGGGTGACCAGGGTTCCCAGCAGGGGGATCACAAGAGATTCAGGTCGAGAAATTTCAGGCACGGATAGGGAGGTTTCCGACAGGGCCATCAGGGTCCGAATGGCCATCAGGGCCAGTAGGGTCAGAATGGTCAACAACAGTTTCAGCAGGGCCAGGGGAGGAACGGTAACGGCCACCAGGGCCGGGGGCAGCAGGGACAGAGAGGGGGGAACTTCCCGGGGAAGTGTTACGTGTGTGGCAAGACTAGCCATAAATGCAAGGACTGTCCTGATAGGGGCAGGGTCCCGCAGCAGGGTGCTCGACATGAGACACAGAGGCCACTTTTTCCACCTGCCCTCCCAGCTCCAGCCCAGGTGCCAGCACTACCAGCCATTCCAGCAGTTCCTGTGTAACAGGGGCAGTTACAGTATGGACGTGTCTAGAACGTCCACCAGTAAGCAGCTCCACAAGCACCACCCGCGATTGAGGGTATGTTTCCTATCCATGGTACTATGGGTCGGATTTTGTATGATACGGGGGAAACGCATTGTTTTATAGCTACACATTTTGCGAAAGCCTTAGGGTTGTTAGCCACAGCAGAGAGCACAGTGACGTGTGTAGACTCACCATTGGGGAGTGGGTCACTTATTTTCTTTATATGTCGGGGAGTGGGGGTAGAGATTGGTAGCTTGGTATTACTTGTAGACATGTTGGTATTAGATATGCATGTGCACGATGTGATTATCGGTATGGATTGGCTCGCAGACTATAGATCCATGATTGATTGCTTCGGTGGGAGCATTGTTTTTGCCATTCCGGAGCAATAGATGTTTGTAGTGGCGATGCCTCGCCCAGAGGGAGGCTCGACCGCTCATTTGTATTACATAGAGGAGGATACCTCTAAGGAGGTTGTTATTCCTTTAGATTCGTTCCCAGTTGTCAGGGAGTATTCCGATGTGTTTCAGAAGATACCAAGCCTACCCCCAGTCGTGAATTAGACTTTGTCATAGACTTATTGCCAGATACGAGACATATAGCACGCGCATTGTACCGTATGGCTCCGGCAGAGATGCGAGAGCTACGAGATCAGATTGAGCAATTGTTGGGTCAGGGGTTTATACGGAGGAGTACTTCGCCGTGGGGTGCCCCTGTGTTGTTCGTGAAGAAGAGAGATGGTTCACTGAGATTGTGTGTGGATTACCGAGAGTTGAATAAGGTCATGATACGGAATAAGTATCCATTGCCTCAAATCGATGACTTATTCGACCAATTGAGAGGAGCTTCTTTCTTCTCTAAGATTGATTTGCGATCGGGATACCATCAATTGCATATCAGGGAAGAGGATGTCTCGAATACTGCGTTCTTAATGAGATATGGTTCTTACGAGTTTCGGGTTATGCCTTTTGGTTTGACCAACGCTCCAGCAGTGTTTATGGACTTGATGTATAGGGTGTTCAGAGATTTCCTAGACCAGTTTGTCATTGTTTTCATCGATGATATTCTGGTTTACTCCCAGACAGAGGAGGAGCACGCCGAGCATTTGAAGCAAGTTTTGCAGACGCTACGTCAGAACGAGCTGTATGCAAAGTATGAGAAGTGCGGGTTTTGGCTGAAGGAGGTCCAGTTTTTGGGACACATTATTTCCGATCGGGGGATATTTTTTGATCTGGGGAAGGTATCCGCGGTAAGGGAGTGGGGACAACCCACGACACCAACAGAGATCGGTAGTTTCTTGGGCCTAGCAGGATACTACAGGAGGTTAATTCGGGGATTTTCAAAGATAGCAGGTCCTTTGACACATCTGACTCGTAAAGGTGTGCCGTTCATCTGGAGTGATGCATGTCAGTTGGCATTTGATGAGTTGAAGGATAAGTTGACCTCAACACCTGTGTTGGCATTGTCGAGACCGAGAGTTGAGTATCTAGTCTACATCGATGCGTCCTTGCAAGGACTTGGAGGTATATTACATGAGGAGAGTCAGGTCATTTCTTATGAATCCCGTAAGCTAAAGCCTCACGAGAAGAATTACCCCACTCAGGACTTGGAGTTGGCGGCAGTTGTATTTGCCCTTCGGATTTGGAGACATTACCTTTTATGGGAGAAGTTTCGATTGTTCACGGACCACAAGTCCCTACAGCACCTATTCACACAAAAAGAGTTGAATATACGGCAGCGAAGGTGGCTTGAGTTTGTGAAGGATTGTCAGTTTGATATCCAGTATCACCCGGGGAAGGCTAACGTGGTAGCAGACGCGTTGAGCCGTAGGCCAGTAGATGAGGTGGCAGGGGTGTGGAAGGACAAATGGAAGGAGTTGGGACACCAGGATGCAGTGGCCCGATTGTTCATGTCTGTGATGACCGTTACACCTCAGACTGTCACGAAGGTAGTAAGGGCACATGCAAATGACTCGTTCTGTCAGGAGCAGATAGTTCGATTACTAGCAGAGGGAGACGAGTCCTATACCGTTAGCTCAGACGGGGGATTACACTTCAATGGGAGATTGGTAGTTCCGGAAGGGGAGGAATTACGGCACGAGGTGATGGCAGAGTCGCATGGCTCATGGTTCGTGGTACATCCCAGAGGGGACAAAATGTACCAAGACATGAGACGACAGTATTGGTGGAGCGGGATGAAGAGAGATATTGCCGTGTTTGTTTCTAAATGCGCCACTTGTCAGCTAGTAAAAGTGGATCATCAGAGACCGACAGGACTTCTACAGCCATTGGAGGTCCCGATGTGGATGTGGGAGAGCATATCCATGGACTTTATCACGGGGTTGCCTATGTCACAGAGGGGTCACGACTCCATTTGGGTAGTTGTGGACAGGTTGACCAAAGTCGCTCATTTTCTACCCGTAAGGACAGACTACACTACGGGACAGTATGCCCAGCTCTTTATTGTAGAGATAGTGAGACTTCACGGTGTGCCCCTAAATATCGTGTCTGACAGAGACAAGATATTCGTTTCACAGTTTTGGGAGAGTTTCAGGAGGCCATGGGCACGGAATTGCGGTTGAGTACGGCGTATCACCTGCAGACCGATGGGCAAACTGAGCGTACAAACCAGATGTTGGAGGACATGTTGCGTATGTGCATCATTGATTTCGAAGGTGGATGGGAGCAGTATCTTCCACTGGTGGAGTTTGCTTACAACAACTCCTACCAGTTCACTATTGGCATGGCTCCATTTGAGGCGTTGTACGGTAGACCTTGTCGTCCCCCAGCATGTTGGTTGGAGGTGGGGGACAACAAACTACTTGGGCCGGAAGTGATTCAAGATACTTCGGTGAGGATAGAATTGATTCGGAGTCGCATTCGGGTAGCTCAGGATCGGCAGAAGAGCTATGCTGATGCGAAGAGGTTCTTCAGGGAGTTCCAAGTGGGGGACCAAGTTTTTCTCAGAGTATCTCCTATGAAGGGGATTATGCATTTCGGGAAGAAAGGGAAGTTGGCACCGAGATATGTGGGACCATTTCCTATTATTGAGCGGATTGGACCGGTTGCGTATAGGCTTGGGTTACCGGAGCATTTGCATCGGATTCACGATGTGTTTCATATTTCCTCTCTAAGGAAATATCTTAGAGACGATTTGGCTCATTCTCACATTGCTTTGGAGGACATAGATCTCCAACCTGATAGCTCCTACGAGGAGGGGCCGATTGCTATTTTGGACCGAAGTGAGCGGAAACTGCGGTCAAAGATAGTTTCGTTAGTGCGTGTTCAGTGGCGACATCATAATGTCGAGGAGTCCACATGGGAGAGCGAGGATGAGATGCGCGAACGTTATCCAGAGTTGTTCTTCCAAGGTACTTTTTAGTTCCGAATTTCGGGACGAAATTCTGTTATTAGGGGGGAAGTATGTAATACCCCGTATTTTTATGACATTTATTTATGGGATTAATTAAATTAAATGCGTATTAATTGGAAATTTATCCGGAGTGAAATACTAATGAGATGTGAGTTGGTATTTGATTATAATGTGCATATATGATTATATATGAATATCGAATTATGAAATTTGTCGTGAGATTGAAATACGGCAATTTGGAAATTTTGTTAAGACGCGTGTGACAGTCGCGTCAGGAATATATAATTATTTTAATTATAAAGTGAATTTTATTTCTAATAACCGTATTGTCATTTTGAGTGCTCCAACGTGTCCGGAATGGTCGAAATAGTCAGAAAACACTAGCCGGGGGTTTAGTTTGGGTCCCGGGGCATTTTTAGGCCATACCGGCAACATATAAGGGTAGTTTGGTAATTTTGGATTTTTGGGAATTAAAACCCACGAAAATTAGGAATTAATATCTGATTTGGAATTTACCAACTAAACCCACTAATAACCTAATGGGCTATGGAGGTTATTGGAATTAGTTCCAAAAGAGTTCCTAAGGCAAACCCTAGCGACCATTGTCACATTGGAGAAGAAGAGCTTGTAGAGAGAGAAGAGAGGAGAATTCTGCAGAGAGAGAGAGAATCATCCATCAATTCGTCATCAAAATCAGAGATACACATAAGGCAAGTGGTTTAATTTCATTTATTACAAAGAATGTTTCTTCCATGCGTAGGAAATTGACATCAAAATCATTGTTCTTGGAGAATAATAAAAACCCATTGAATTGGATGTAGAGATTTATAATTTTATGAGGAGATTGCATGTAGAATAATGTTAGGATGATTAGTCAGAGAAAAATACATCTTTTATACCATAAAAATGGATTTATTTATGCCTATGGATGAATTTAATTTCTAGGGTTCATGTTCTTGAGCTTAGGGAAGAAGAAGTGGAGATTTGATATTTGGATGAGATTTAGGATGAATTAATCCCACAAAATCCGTTAATATATGACCTAAGTATATTTAGGATCGATTAGAACCCATGTACAATTGTTGGTTTGATGTTTAGAGGAGATTAGAGGTGAAGAAAAGGTTGAAAAACGAGTTAAGGAATTTCTGGGCTCGAAATTGGCCTCTTGTTAGAAGACCTACCCAGGTCATTCGAACGAGCTTCTAACGAGCGGACAATTTTCCTTCTAACGAGTTGAATGTTCATTCGATGTCTTTCGTTTGAACGAGATTTCGTTAGATACCCAGTTCGTTCGAACGAACTCTCGTTCGAACAGCCTCGTTCGAACGAGACTTCTAACGAGCTCACAGTTTGGGCTTTTTAGCCTGTTTTAATCCCGAGTGTCCCATAACCTTGTTTATATATTTAGAGATAACACTTCCTTGATGATTAATTGATATATTAGGGATATTTGGGATATAATGAGGAGTAAAACCTAGAAGTGTAGTTTGAACCTAAGGGAAATTATGAATTAGGACGTGAGTGTCTATTACGATGCGAGAACTATTGACGGCGTAAATAATTATATTAACCGGGAACATATAAATTGTGTAGCATTATATGTCGGTACGAGAATGAGAAGTGTACCACAAATATATTATGGTGATTACTAAGATGTGTGCATACTTAGTATATGTATATGATTTTATGTGTATGACATACCTACCATACTTGCTATCACGGGAGGTTTACGTTCGCTTAGGGCCCTCTAATCCTTGTGTTGCCCGGATTTAGACTGGTACCTCGAGAACATAGGTCAGATAAGGACTTATTGGGATGTTAATAAGTCTGCTGATCGTGGGAGTGTAGGTATGTGCGTGACCCATGTGATGTGACTGTGTTCGCCTCCATTGTTTGTGATTGTTGTTATCTGAGAACGATTCCTGAGAGATTCGAAATGTGTGATCCTTATGTACGTGATGTACCGAGAGGGATAGCAGAGTATGTGTGCACCGCAACTAGTCTCGGGGTGCTTGTATTGTATATTTATGACGTGAATAATATACACTTAATTGATGCGAACTTTCATGTTGGTATTGTGAATATAATTATGGTAATGTTTTGAGAAAACATAACGGGTTAACCGATAGTGAATTGTATTACTAATTGAGAATCTGAGTTTAAGTAAAGCCCTCTATTTTATTGATAACGCTAGAATGTAATATGAGAATCGAGTAGTAAGGGGTAGAACTTATTACGGTTTGGTTAGATATGTATGTCATTTAGATGGGTACGGTACGTTAGGAGTGCACATGTAGTCGAGAGGTGAGAATTTCATGTGAGTGCACGTCCTAACATGTATTTTGCATTTAATGTTTTAATGTTATTAAAACACTTGCTGTTATTAAAATGATTTCCACTTTCGGGCTATGACCCATTTGCTTTCAAATCTATTTTTGTAAAAACCATTTTAGGTGCCCAGCCACAAGGACACCATGCTTAGGATCCTCATTCAGGTGACGAGATGTAGCTGTTTGTGGAAGTTACAAGACTTTGCTAGTAGACGCTTCGTCTATCTTGACTCTATATTCAGATTTCATCAGTTGTAGGGCATGTCGCCCATTCCTTTTAGAGAAATTTAATTTATTTCAGTTATTCAGACTTCTGGCATGTAATTAATTCAGGATTCAGACTTGTCATATTATTTTCAGTTGTGGGATTGTTGTGAGGAGTTTCCTCCGGACTTATTATTATTTTTTGGTTATTTCATTACTTCGTTATGGTGAATGGATTATGTTGTTCTTCCATTATTCTTTTTCTATATGTTAATCAGACTTAACTTAAAATTTGGCAACTTACTTTTTAAATACTAGGTGGTTAGTAATTATTAAAATGTTTTCGACAGTGATGCTATTAACTGAACCAACTTGGCATTTTGTATTGATTTAATAAAGGAGTAGCTACCCGGTATTTAATTAGTCGGGGTGTCAAACTTACCCAGCTTTGTCTCAATTAATTTCTTCGTTAAAAGGTTTTGATATGCGTGAAGATTATGAAACTGAAAAATCTACTTTGCAAAACATTGATCATAATGTGGCCTATAATGCTGAAAAATCAAACGCTCAAGTTAATAGAGGAGGTTTTAGAAATACAAGAGGTAGGGGATTTTATGGCCACAATGGTAGTCATATGAATTTTAGCTCCAGATGCCATGGGTTTAGACCAACAGGTTGTGACACCCCACCTCATTAACCCCGGGTGATCAGTCCTAAATTAAATTAGAACAGGTTTCTCAGTTGGTTCATTCTTAGCATCACCGTCGCCTTTTTAATTACTAACCACCTAAGTGAGAAAAATTAGACCGGTGCCAAGTTTATCTTTCATTAACTTAAATGAAATTCTTGCGTAAATAAAACAACATAATAATCTCAATTAACTGAAACAACCATTCACAAATAAATGACTGACCGAATAAACCATCGGCCCAACTTCAACACATATAAAATAAAGACAAGTATTCAATCCCAACAAATCTGACAAAAACTAAATGGACTGTGAGCGACATGCTCGAAATAACTGATACAAGTCTCTATACTAGAATGAAAGAGTGAGGCGTCTATCAAAACTCCCGCAACATCCACATATGCTGCAGCAACGGATTCCTGAAATAGAGTCAAGCCTGGCGTCCCTGTGGCTGGACACCTAAAAGGTTTTTTAAAATTTTTATAGCAAGGGTTAGTACCCCAAAACATTTGAAAAAGACATTTATCAAATGATTAACTTGCAGTAATAAATAAATATGCATGCTCTCCATATTTTAGTTAGTGCCGCACTCCCTTGAGGACATCCTCACCCATCCTCTAATGTGCACTATTAACGCCTTAATTAAATTTACCTAGTTCCTCGTCTTATAACTAGGTAGATTATAAAATCCCCTTGCAACCACCCTACTTTAACCGAGTATGCCCAAATTGTGATTTTTAAGTCATTATCAACATCCACTTAATTAAATCATTTCCCTTTTTAATCTCCTATAACTTTCACATCTGTTATACATATAATGCAACTCATGCTTTGTATTAATTAGCCCGTATATAATTATTTACCTAATTATATACTCAATCATACTACAGTATTCACAAACATACTGATATAACATTTAATAAGAGTATTTTCCTCACATAAAGTCTCACCGGATATAAATCCTCTAAAGTGCTATCCCACTAGGTGTAATCACATAACCTAGTTACCCCCAAGTCAGGTTCGCTCACTAACTTGGTAAATACATAAATGTTGGAGGCGGCCATATTCCTTCCCTGAAAGTGAGATGTCCCTCACCCATATAACGGACGCTATGACCTGGGATTTTACTCGCCCTACTCCTCAAGCTAGGGGAATTCATCCACAACGCGCAACCTCCCCCTATAGCACTAGAGCATATAGTAATAATATCTATCTGCTCATATTAATCCACGCATTATATATATATATATATATATATATATATATATATATATATATATATATATATATATATATATATATATATATATATATATACTATCACACACCGTATATATATAAATATAAAATATCCCGGCTACACCGTGCACTAAGTCCGTGACACAAGCCTATTCCATTTTATTTTGAGTTTATGGCCCAACTCTAATTATTAATTAATTTGCACATTAATTTCTTTTTGTATCGCCTCAACCAATATATCCTGACTTACTCTCGTGGCCCGAACTAACATCATCCGAGTCTAAATCCCCGACTCTAAATTATTTAGCCTTTACCTAAATAAAATTTACGCCTCGGTATCACTCAACCATTATTCCCAGACTTACCTGCTACGTCCGTAGTTAATTATTTTGAAACAAACTTTCCCAAATTTAACCCTAGTGTGACACACCCAATTTTCCCAAATCCCAATTGATTTTAATTATGATTCCACACCAAGTCGCCCTCAAATTCTAGTTAATCTTTATTCCCAATTAATCAGATTTAAACCCATGTATTAATTACTCAACAATTAAGGCATGGAGGGATTTTTAATTAATTTTCTCTATACATTAAAAACTGGGCGAACTGTCAAGATTTCCGGACCATCGATCGATCGATGGTCCCCATTCGATCGATCGATCGAGGAGGTCCGCGTCTTCCCCGAGTCGGCTGTTTCAGCCATAGACGCCCACCTCCAAACCCTAGTTTCTTCTACACTAAAAACTACGCTTTCCCATCGATAGTAAACATCAAATACCTTATATGTAACCTCTATAACGCCCAACAACATCAATAATTTCACTTTCTCTACTGTTTTCACAGATTGGGGTAAAATTTCATTCAGTCTTTAACCCATTTAAAAATCGATTCCTTATCACCAATTTCGTCTCTAATTCATCCGGTTTACACATCTTACCAGATATAAATACACAACCCAGATTATATATGATCTTCTAATCCATTTATAAATCTGATTCATGATTTACAAAACCCCATGTTTATACCCCATTAAAACCCAAAACGAATTTCTTTGATTACACACATCACATGAATATGAATTGAAATACACTTTACATACTACAGCAAGTTAACCACTTGCCTTAAGGTTCGTAGAGTCTGAATTTGGAATTGTGATTGCCCAAGGTTGAAGATGACTCTTTTGGCTCTCTTGTGATCTCCAAATTTTCTTTGGCTGCTGTTAGGGTTTCCTAACCCTTTAAGTTTTCTCTAAACTCAATTTAACTGTTCCCCTGTTTCTTATAATTAATTAATTAACCTTAATCCCGTTTTTTGTCTAATGGGCCAAGCCCGAGTGACCCAAATGCCCCCGTGTGAGCCCGGTTATGTCTAAAAACGTCCCATGACCCGTTTACTACCCACGGGTACACTTTTCCGACTATCGCAGCCCATCTAGATTCATCTGTACACTCAGAATTGGCATCCAAATTAATTTATAAAAATCCTTATTTCACACCCAACTTAGTCTATACCGACTTCCGGCTAAAATAAATATATAACCTGTCATAAATACTCGAAGTGACGTAAATACATTATTACTATCCACTTAGTAAAGAAATTTCTTTAAATATTAACCATTCACTTTTCGATTAATATTAAAATAAAATTTTCCATAATTAATTCAATTAAAATTACGACACACAAGTAATTTGGAATTTCCGAATTAATTAAATATTAAATGCATGAAAATACGGGGTGTTACATACTCCCCCTCCTTACAAAGGAATTTCGTCCCCGAAATTAGATCGTACATGTGGTGAAAAGCTCGGGATATTGTTCCCGCATATCCTCCTCCCGCTCCTAGGTAGACTTGTCAACGTTGTGATGACCCCACTGTACTCTAACTAGTGGAACAACCTTGGATTGTAACTTCTGCTCACTATGGTCCAAAATAGCCACTGGTCTCTCCTCATATGAGATGTCTGGTTGTAAATCAATTTCCTCGAGTGGAATGTGCCAGAAGGCCCTCTCGCTCCTATGATATTTCTTCAGCGATGCCACATGGAACACGGCGTGTATCCGCTGAAGGTGCTCTAGAAATCCCAGCCTGTAAGCTACTGGCCCTACCCTCTGGATAATAGGGAAAGGTCCGACGTACCTTGGTGCTAACTTACCCTTCTTACCGAACCTCATCACCCCTTTCATAGGAGATACCCGGACCAATACCTGGTCCCCAACCTCTAACTCCACATGTCTCCCTGAAGCATCAACGTAACTCTTCTGCCTATCCTGAGCTATCCAAATCCTCCCTTAGATCAACTCTATCTTGGTAGACATCTTCTGAACAATCTTCTGCCCCAATAGTTTGTTGTCCCCCACCTCTAACCAATAAGCGGGTGAACGACAAGGTCTCCCGTAAAGTGCCTCAAATGGTGCCATGTCGATCTTGAATTGGTAAGAGTTGTTATACGCAAACTTTACCAGAGGAAGATATTTCTCCCAACCTCCCCCAAAATCTAATATGCACATTCTGATCATATCTTCCAGCATCTGATTGACTCTCCCAGTCTGCCCGTCAGTCTGTGGGTGATAGGCTGTACTCAAACGTAACTCCGTGCCCATGGCCTCCTAAAAGATCTGCCAAAAATGGGCCACAAAGATCTTGTCTCTGTCAGACACAATATTAACTGGTACCCCGTTCAGTTTAACAATCTCTGCTATGAACAACTGTGCATAACGCATTGTCTCAAAGTCTGTGCGAATCGGCCGGAAGTGGGCTACTTTGGTCAACCGATCCATAATGACCAATATGGAATCGTGACCCCTCTGCGACGCCGGTAACCCTGTAATAAAGTCCATGGAGATGCTCTCCCACTTCCACATGGGAATCTCAAGTGGCTGTAGCATCCCTGATGGTCTCTAATGGTCAACTTTCACAAGCTGACACGTGGCACATTTCGAAACAAACTCTGCTATGTCTCGTTTCATTCTTGCCCACCAATACTGCCTCATATCTTGGTACATCTTATCCCCACTGGGATGTACCGCGAATCTCGACCCATGGGACTCTGTCATAACAGCGTGCCTCAACTCCTCATTCTCTGGAATAATTAACCTTCATTAAGGCGTAAGCCTCCTTCCGAGCTGACCGAGTACCCCTCTACTCCCTCAGCTAGCAACTGGCTCACCCTATCCCGGCAGGTCTGATCCTCTGCCTGAGCCCTCACAATTCGCATAATGATCTCCAGTGTGATGGATAATGCTGACATGCAACCCCTGGTTACATCATCCTCATATCGAAGTTCTCTCCACTTCGCTTTCCAGACTTCTGATATTTCCCCAGTCGGTCTCCGGCTCAATGCATCTGCTACCATATTAGCCTTACCAGGATGATACTGAATATCAAACTGGTAGTCTTTCACGAATTCTAGCCATCGCCTCTGCCTCATATTCATATCCTTCTGTGTGAAGAGATACTGAAGTGATTTGTGATTCTTGAATAACGTGAACTGCTCTCCCAGAACATAATGTCTCCATATCCTCAAAGAAAAAATGACCGCTGCTAGCTCCAGGTTATGAGTGGGGTAATTCTTCTCATGGGGATTTAACTTCCTAGACGCATAAGCTATAGCCCTTTGCTCCTGATGAAGCACACCCCTAAGTCTCTATAAGGATGCGTCAGTGTAAACCCGATAATCTAATCCTCCCATCGGCAATGCAAGTACGGGTGCAGATGTCAACTTGTCCTTTAGCTCGTTGAAGGCTAATTGACAATGATCACTCCAAGTGAAAGGTACCCCTTTTCGAGTAAGATTCATTAAAGGACCCACAATCTTTGAGAGTCCTTTGATGAACCGCCTGTAATAACTGGCCAATCCTAGAAAACTGCGCACCTCAGTCGGTGTCGTGGGCTGCCCCCACTCCCTCACCGCCGATACCTTACTCGGATCCACAGCAATACTCCGGTCTGACACCACGTGACCAAGAAACTGTACCTCCCGTAGCCAAAATCCACACTTCCTAAATTTGGCATAAAGCTGGTGATCTCTTAGTGTCTGTAAAACTATACGCAGATGCTCTGTGTGCTCCTCCTCGGTGCGCGAGTAGATCAGGATGTCATCAATGAACACGATGATAAATTGATCGAGAAACTCCCTGAAAACCCTGTTCATGAGGTCCATGAACACTGCGGTTGCATTGGTGAGCCCGAATGGCATCACCCTGAACTCATAAGATCCATACCGCGACAGGAAAGCGGTCTTAGGAACATCCTCCTCTCGAATACGTAGTTGATGATATCCTGACCTCAAGTCGACCTTAGAGAAGTAAAATGCTCCTCTCAACTGGTCAAAAATATCATCAATCCTAAGCAATGGATACTTATTCCGTATCGTCGCCTTGTTCAGCTCTCTATAGTCCATGAATAACCGTAGTGAGCCGTCCCGCTTCTTGACAAATAACACCGGTGCACCCCACAGTGATGTACTCCGCCGGATGAAGCCTTGACCCAGAAGCTACTGAATCTGCTCTCTCACGCATCTCTAACGGGGCCATACGGTATAGGGCCCGAGCAATCGGCCTCATCCCCGGTGCTAAATCGATCACAAATTCGATTTTCTTGCTAGGTGGCAACCCTGGTATCTCCTGGAACACATCCTCAAAGTCCCTCACTATCGAGATTGAGTCCAACGGAATAGCCACCTCCTGTGAGGTCTCTTATTCGATGTAATACAGGTGCGTGCATGACCCCCCTCGAGTAACGACATTGTTATCAAAAACATCTACTATCCTGGAATGGAGAACACGATGGTCCTCTCATATCAATCCACCGTCGCCCGATAACCTGCCAACCAATCGATACCTAAGATGACATCGTACCCCTCCATATCTAACACCAAGAGGTCCGCTGCTAAACTAAGCCTCTTAATTAAAATGTCCACCCCCCGACAAATTGAGTGAATCGAAGCCCCGCTGCCTACTAGTGACTCAACACACATCCGAAGACTACCCGCGGTATCTAGTAACCCAGCCCGTTTAGCAAAATTATATTTAATGAATGAATGCGATGCTCCCGTATAAAAAAGAATACTCCCATCATAACCATGAATGAGAAACATATCCTCAACTGCCGACGGTGCTTGCTTCACTGGAGGATTAGGAACATCCCGGACGTTGTACACACGCCCGTAGTGCATCTGCCCCTATTACGGTGGGGCGGGTGGGGCTGGTGTTGTTGGCAACATCTTCCCTTGTTGCCCCGGTTGGGCCTCTTGTTGTTGACCTCTGCCCCTCTGTGGGCATTCCCTCTTGAAGTGTCCTGGCTCGCCACAGACAAAACAATGTCTCTGACCATCCCCCTATCGTTGGCCATGTTGGCCCTAACGTGGCTGGCCCTGTTGGCCTCCCCCATTGTTCCCTTGGCCCTGACGGCCCTGAGGAACCTGCTGCTGCTGATTCGGGCCTGGCTGCCCCTGCCTGAACCACTGTCCTCCCGGTCAGAACCCTCCAGGCTTACACTTCTTAGCCTGATTCCCCTGTTGATTGCCAGTCTGCTGCTGAGTACCACTCGCGTCACCACTAGTGGTTGTCTTGCCCTGCTGGCTCGGCTCCCCTGTTCTCTTTCACCCCTTCGCATGGAAGCGATGATCCTGGAAATGTACAGGTGCGGCATTAACGATATCTATATAAGTCACTAATGCCAGATTCCCAATCATATGTTGCCTGATCCGCCAGGCTAAGCCATCCATCAATCTTGATTTCTTTCGCTCCTCATCGCTCACCTCATTTGGTACAAAGTTCGCCAAATGGATGAACTCCTCCTCATAATCTGCTAGTGATCGGTCATCACTGAATTTCTTCCTCATCTCAGCCTCTACCGCTGGTGGAAAGTATTTGCGGTCGAACCGCACCCAGAACTCTGCTATCGACATCAAATATCGCTCCTCGGTGGTGGTAACTGAATCCCACCACTGTAAGGCTGCCCTCGACAGATGAAAGGTAGCAAGCATCTGCTTCTGCACCTCGGTACACTCTAGCATGCGCAGATGGCACTGAATGTTCTTCTTCCAGTCACAAGCCTCTACTACATCTGTGCTACCCCAAAACTCAGGTGGGTGACCCTTATGAAAGGTCTCCCTAACTCGCTGCCATGATGGTGGCCCCACTAGATCCTGAACTACTGGTGCCACTGGAGGCGGTGCCTGGGGTTGTGGAAAGTGAGCTGCCATGGCTCGCATCGCTATCTCAACCGCCTGGGCCACTATCACTGCCACTTGAGTAGTGGAAATCAACTCGGGTGGGGGTGGGGGTGGCGGTACCTGTGGCTCCTGATGAGCCTCCCTGACCTCATCCCTTGCCTCAACCCTCTCCGCTCTCAGTCTCCTCGGTGGCATCTAAAATAGATTGAATTGTATGAGTACACAATTTACACAAAAATATTCACAGCAGAAATACAATATCTCACAAGCGGAAAATGAATCAGCAGTCCTAATAATAGGGCTCTATAACAACCGGGTGCTACACTGAAATGTAGAAAGCCGCACAGATTCTAAGGACACTAGAACCTGATGCTCTGATACCATCTGTGACACCCCACCTAATTAACCCCGGGTGATCAGTCCTAAATTAAATTAGAACATGTTTCTCAGTTGGTTCATTCTTAGCATCACTGCCGCCTTTTTAATTACTAACCACCTAAGTGAGAAAAATTAGACTGGTGCCAAGTTTTATCTTTCACTAACTTAAATGAAATTCTTGCAGAAATAAAACAACATAATAAATTCAATTAATTGAAACAACCATTCACAAATAAATGACTGACCGAATAAACCATCGGCCCAACTTCAACACATATAAAATAAAGACAAGTATTCAATCCCAACAAATCTGACAAAAACTAAATGGACTGTGAGCGACATGCTCGAAATAACTGATAGAAGTCTCTATACTATAATGAAAGAGTGAGGCGTTTATCAAAACTCCCGCAACATCCACTATGCTATAGCAACGGATTCCTGAAATAGAGTCAAGCCTGGCGTCCCTGTGTTTGGACACCTAAAAGTTTTTTTAAAATTTTTATATCAAGGGTTAGTACCCCAAAACATTTGAAAAAGACATTTAGCAAATGATTAACTTGTAGTAATAAATAAATATGCATGCTCTCCATATTTTAGTTAGTGCCGCACTCCCTTGAGGACATCCTCACCCCTCCTCTAATGTGCACTATTAACGCCTTAATTAAATTCACCTAGTTCCTCGTCTTATAAGTAGATAAATTATAAAACCCCCTTGAAACCACCCTACTTTAACCGAGTATGCCCAAATTGTGATTTTTAAGTCATTATCAACATCCACTTAATTAAATCATTTCCCTTTTTAATCTCCTATAACTTTCACATCTGTTATACACGTAATGCAACTCATGCTTTGTATTAATTAGCCCGTATATAATTATTTACCTAATTATATACTCAATGATACTACAGTATTCACAAACATACATATATAACATTTAATAATAGTATTTTCCCCGCGTAAAGTCTCACCGGGAATAAATCCTCTAAAGTGCTATCCCACTAGGTGTAATCACATAACCTAGTTACCCCCAAGTCAGATTCGCTCACTAACTTGGTAAATACATAAATGTTGGAGGCGGCCATATTCCTTCCCTGAAAGTGAGATGTCCCTCACCCATATAACGGACGCTATGACCTGGGATTTTACTCGCCCTACTCCTCAAGCTAGGGGAATTCATCCACAACGCGCAACCTCCCCTTGTAGCATTAGAGCATATAGTAATAATATCTATCTACTAATATTAATGCACGCATTATATATATATATACTATCACACACCTTATATATATAAATATAAAATATCCCGGATACACCGTGCACTAAGTCCGTGACACAAGCCTATTCCATTTTATTTTGACTTTATGGCCCAACTCTAATTATTAATCAATTTGCACATTAATTTCTTTTGGTATCGCCTCAACCAATATATTCGGACTTACTCTCGTGGCCTGAACTAACATCACCCAAGTCTAAATCCCCGACTCTAAATTATTTAGCCTTTACCTAAATAGAATTTACGCCTCGGTATCACTCAACCATTATTCCCGGGACGTACCTGCTACGTCCGTAGTTAATTATTTTGAAACAAACTTTCCAAAATTTAACCCTAGTGTGACACACCTAATTTTCCCAAATCCCAATTGATTTTAATTATGATGCCACACCAAGTCGCCCTCGAATTCTAATTAACCTTTATTCCCAATTAATCAGATTTAAACCCATGTATTAATTACTCAACAATTAAGGCATGGTAGGATTTTGAATTCATTTTCCCTATACATTAAAAACTGGGCGAACTGTCAAGATTTCCGGACCATCGATCGATCGATGGTCCCTTTTCGATCGATCGATCGAGCAGGTCCTCATCTTCCCCGAGTTGGTTATTTTAGCCATTGACGCCCCCTCCAAACACTAGTTTCTTCTACACTGAAAACTACGCTTTCCCATCGACAATAAACATCAAATACCTTATATGTAACCTCTATAAAGCCCAACAACATCAATAATTTCACTTTCTCTACTGTTTTCACAGATTGGGGTAAAATTTCATTCAGTCTTTAACCCATTTAAAAATATATTCCTTATCACCAATTTCGTCTCTAATTCATCCCATTTACACATCTTACCAGAAATAAATACACAACCTAGATTATATATGATCTTCTAATCCATTTATAAATCAGATTCATGATTTACAAAACCCCATGTTTATACCCCTTTAAAATCCAAAACGAATTTCTTTGATTACACACATCACATGAATTTGAATTGAAATACACTTTACATTCTACAGCAAGTTAACCACTTGCCTTAAGGCTCGTAGAGTCTGAATTTGGAATTGTGATTGCCCAAGGTTGAAGATGACTCTTTTGGCTCTCTTGTGATCCCTAAATTTTCTTTGGCTACTGTTAGGGTTTCCTAACCCTTTAAGTATTCTCTAAACTCAATTTAACTATTCCCCTATTTCGTATAATTAATTAATTAACCTTAATCCCGTTTTTTGTCTAATGGGCCAAGCCCAAGTGACCCAAATGCCCCCGTGTGAGCCCGGTTATGTCTAAAAATATCCCGTAACCCGTTTACTACCCCCGGGTTCACTTTTCCGACTATCTCGGCCCATCCGGACTCAACTGTACACTCATAATTGGCATCCGAATTAATTTATAAAAATCTTTATTTCACACCCAACTTAGTCTATACCGACTTCAGGCTGAAATAAATATATAACCCGTCATAAATACTCGAAGTGACGTAAATACATTATTACTATCCACTTAGTAAATAAATTTCTTTAAATATTAACCATTCACTTCCCGATTAATATTAAAATAAAATTTTCCATAGTTAATTCAATTAAAATACGACACACAAGTAATTTTGAATTCCCGAATTAATTAAATATTAAATGCATGAAAATACGGGGTGTTACACATGTGTTAACAATCAACTATTTAATGTATATCCAAATGGATATAACATTGGGCAACCCTCATATTTTAACTCCAGGAGACCCACTGGCGATTTTTCAAATATGTCTTATGGACAAAATGAAAGTGCAAATGCTAGGGGTGGACAACCCTCAACAGGAGGAGTAATCAGACCTCACCAAATGACTCAAAATAAAATTGGCGCATGTCAAATATGTGGTCAAACAAATCATACTACAGTCACTTGTTATTATATATGGGACTACTCTTTTTAGTCTCAACCATAAATTCCTACGTAATTATCTAATTATTCTCAACATGTCGACAATGAATTATATGTAGACTCTGGAGCGACATCGCATATGAAAAATTCCACAGGTAACTTTTCTAAACTTACCTCTTATTGTGGCAGTGACAAAGTAATTATTGGTGATGGGTCAAAGTTAGATATCAAACATATTGATGATATATCTCTCAATGAAAACTAAGAATGTCCTTGTGGTACCAAAAATGAATAAAAATCTTATCTCAATGAGCCCATTATTACATGATAATGAATGCCTAATGGAATTTTCTAGTGATGGATTTATTATTATGGATAAGAGGACACAATAAATGCTTGCCAAGGGAGTTAGAAAGGGTTGATTATACACCTTTGAAGAGGAGAATCAAGAAGCATTAACATCTATTCAATAAGGAAAAGCTAGTGATATATTGTGGCATCAAAGATTAGGGCATCCTCAGGCCAAATCTTTAAAAATCCTGAATAAGTGTCATGTTTTAAATATTGAGCATTGGACTAAACAACCCACGATTTGTGTGAGTTGTCACATGGGCAAAAGTTTCCGACTTCCATTTAATTTGAATGATAAAAGTTCCCAAGTTCCTTTTGAAAACGTTCATTGTGATTTATGTGGTCCTGCTCCTGTTGATTCATCTCAAGGATTCAAATATTATGCAATTTTCATTGATGATTGTACCCGGTATACATGGCTCTATCCTCTCAAACACAAGTTTTAATTTCATAATATATTCCTTACATTTCACAAAATGATTGATAAGCATTGAATTTTTTAAATTTGTTTCTCAAACATAAGCCTCAATTTCATAATATATTCCTTACTTTTCACAAAATGATTGATACACAATTTGAGAAACAAATTAAAAAATTTCAATGCGATGGAGGGGGAGAATTTTCTAGTCTTGATTTCATTAATTAACTTGAGCAAAATGGTATTGTTCGTCATATATCATGTCCAGATACTCCCGAACAAAATGGTGTAACTGAAAGCAAACACCGTCACATTATTGAAACAGGCTTAACATTATTATTTCATGCAAATCTTGCAATGTTTCTTTGGGTGGAGGCCTTTTTAACTGCAACATACTTAATCAACTACTTACCTTCATCTAAATTAAAAAATGTTGTCCCGTTTTTCAAACTTTACAATGCCCATCCAAATTACTCAACTTTACAAGTATTTGGATGTCATTGTTTTCCCTATATTCGAACCAAAACCAATACCAAATTTCAACCTAAATCCTATCCATGTGTGTTCATTGGTTATGGTTCATTACAGAAGGGTTATCGTTGTTATCATCCCCCCACCAAGAGAACCTTTATTTCTCGTCATGTTGTGTTTGACGAAAATACCTTACCTTATACAGCCAATATCCCAAAAAAACTCCATTTATCCCCCACTAATATGGTCACTTATCAAGAGTTTTTTAAACATTCCATCTTTTGTCCTAATACCTCTAAAGCCCCACCTCCACGACCTAGCAACTCTACTATTTTTTTTGTCCCATATGTCGCCCCTACACCTACAGTTCCTCCATGTAACCCCACTCCTCTACTAGACTCCTCCACCACTACTTTTGATAGTACATGATCATCCCTTTACACTCCTTTATCTACACCTGCTATTGACGCTACACTTGCTCAACCCACTGCCTCATCCACCCCTGATGCACCAATCCCATTACCCTCATTTCCATCTCCCGTAGCATCATAATCCAGTACTCATCTACCTACCTATGGTCCTACTAAAATTTGCACCTCACCTGAACCCACCTCGGGTCATCACCTCCTGCCCTCAACTTATTTGTTGACCTTCCCATCTCCTCTATACAAAAACACCCACACATCCTTCACTAATATTCACCCTATGCAAACTCGTTCCAAAACTACCTCATTTTCCCCCATTGCCTTATCTGCCTTTCTATTATCCGAGCCCACTTCTTATAAAAAGGCCCTCCACCACGCATAATGGATCCAAGCCATGCAAGCTGAAATAAAGGCCCTGCACAATAATGCTAGTTGGAGTTTAGTACCTGCAAATGCTAATATGCATATCATTGGATCGAAATGGTTTTTAGGACAAAACTTCACTCTGATGGCACATTGGATAGGTACAAAGCTCGGTTGGTGGCCCAAGGATTTAAACAAATTTTCGATGTTGATTTTAGTGAGACTTTCAGTCCAGTGGTGAAGCCTGCTACTATTTATGAGATTCTCTGCATTGCTCTCCATAGTAACTATCCGCTTAAGCAATATGACATGAAAAATGCCTTTCTCCATAGTTGTCTTAATGAGGCGGTGTTTATGAAGCAATCACCTGGATTTGAGGATTCTAATTTTCCTCATCATGTTTGTAAACTAAATAAGGCCATTTATGGACTTAAACAAGCGCCGCACGCTTGGTTTGATCGGTTCAGTCAATTTCTGCTCAGATTGGAATTTTTTGTAGCGCTGTGGACAGTTCTTTATTTGTCTTTCGTTGCTCGCTTCGCACCATCTTCCTGTTACTTTATGTTGATGACATCATTATTACTAGTAGCAGTACTCCACTCCTTACCTCTCTTACCACCAAATTAGCTACTGAATTTTCACTAAAGGGTTTGGGTGACTTGCATTATTTCTTGGGTATTGAGGTGTTACCATTTTTTGGAGGATTATTTCTATCTCAGCATAAATACATCCTGTCCCTCCTAGACAGGGATAATATGCTCTCTTGCCAATCGATTCAAACAACACTTCCTACTAAACCCACCCGATCCTCTACAGTCCCTTACTCTCACCCTACTACCTTTTTCTCTCTTGTTGGAGCACTGCAGTACCTCACTCTTACCTGTCCTGATATCACCTATTCGGTTAATACTATTTTTCAATCCATGCATGCTCCTATGGAGAGTACTTTTCTATAAGTTAAACGGTTGATCCGGTATTTATTTAATACCCCGCATTTTGGTGGCCTTCGGCTCTTATCTCAATCTCCACTCAATATCTATGGCTTCTCTGATGCTGACTCGGTAGGTTGCCCCCTCACTCATCGCTCTACCTCTGGATTCTGTATGTTTCTTGGTGCTAATTGTATTTCGTGGTCTTCTAAAAAGCAACCAACTGTTGCTCGTTCTATTTGTGAGGGTGAGTATCATTCGCTTGCTTCTTCTACTGCCGAACTCATGTGGCTTTTGTATCTACTCTGAGATGTGGGCATTTCTCTTCCTCATCCTCATACATTATTTTGTGATAACATTAGTGCAATTCACATGATAGTTAATCCGATTCTACATGCGCGCACCAAACACATTGAACTTGACTACCACTTTGTTCGATCTACTCATCAGCTCGCCAATATCTTCACCAAGACATTATCTAGGCCACAGTTCCAATTTCTACGATCTAATCTCGGCATTGCTAACTCTTCCCACCTTCGCTTACGGAGGAGTATTAAGGATATCACATATTCTCCCATTGGTCCCCATGTAACTGATACTGTTACGGAGTAATCTTCTATCCAAGAGTATTTGAAATATCCCATTCATGCACGTGCCTTGATACAGAAAGAAGAGTATTTCAAACTCTCAAACTACTTTTCCTAGTCTTACGTTTGTAGCATATTTTTAGGAACTGATTTGTATCTTTTCTATATAAGAAGCATAGCCACATCATTGTACGATCAACAATCTGAAATAATAAACAAAGTCAGTATTGTTCTCTTTTGTTTCTTTCTTTCTTTAAAACTCTTTAGGTATGACACTCGGAGGCAAACTATCTTTCTCTCCTTTTGTGTTTGTATTTAGATTTTGAAACAAGTCACAGCTAAAATTGATTATAGTTTGCTTGAAGTCTTGAAATTCAAAACATATTACGTTAACATTTATTAAGTTTTATCCGACGGAGTAGTCTCATGGGGTGCAGAAAGGAATTCAAGAAAACCTTTAGCCCTTTAATAAAAATCTAAGATATTTTTAAAGGTTGATAAATAGTAATAATCATTGATAGAATATATTTTTTTAGGAATAAATTGTATAATATAATCTCTGATAAAAAGAAGAAAATAGTGTAAGTGGATGTTTACTCAGCAAAGCAATATTGCTAGTATTGAACTATATTATCTTACATTGTCCTCTCTCATTGATCTTCTCACACCATTGATTAAAACATTAAAAATTACGAGAATAAAGTATAATAAATTTGATAGGACAATCAATATTCATTTTTTAAGTGGTTAAACTATGTTAGACTCCCAAATCTTACATGTGACCCTGATGGTTCAATATTGAGATGCAGGTAAGGGTCATTAGTCTTTTTAAGTTTATTCCTAACAATTAAAAAAGGGAATTTTCCATTATAATTATACTAATAATCTTCCTAACTCTACCTCATTTACATATTTTGAGGGAGTATCTGTCATCCCTTAATCTATAACTTATAATTTAAGTTATAAACAAACACAAAACATGTGTAATATTACAAAAAAATACCTGTATACAATAAAAAATTACAAATGTAGAAATTATATTTTTTTAAAAGAAAAAATAAACATATGTATATTTTATAAAATTTATTATATACATTACTGGAAAGGGGATGTATATTACGAGATGAAGGAAAGCAAGTTTCCAAAAACTATATTAGCGATAACAAAAAAAGTAAAAGGAATCAGAACAATGTTAGTACCAAGGTTCACAATTTATCTAAAAAAAGAAGTATCAAGGTTCACAACTCACTCGAAACCATTCAGTTGAAGAGCCAAGTCGGGTATTTTTTGACTGAGTGATAAGGTTTCCTCATCACATGTATTGTTCGTGTGTTATAGAGTGGAAAACATAATAAAAAGGGAAGGTCAAATATAAATTTACTTTGAAATGATAAAAATAAAAAGAAATTAAAAGAAAACAAGAGGAAGCAATAAAATGTCAAAAAAAATAAAATAAAGAAACCAAGTTTATTTAAAAAGTGAAAAGTATCACAGATGAATGAAATATATAAAAACAAAAGATAAAAAAGTCGTTTAGAGTGTTTACATGTGTGTTTAAAGTAGGGTCATTTTGAGTTTACCCCCTGCTTTTATGATCAGTTTTGTAATAAATCCCCACTTTTTTAATATTTACAATACACTCCATTATGTTAACTATCCATCCAAATCATCAGTACTGTTTACATTTTGTGTTTTTCCTTTACTTTTATGACATGCTTTGCGGTAGACCCTCAATTAAAAAAAATATATCGCTACAACACCAAATTATTAACACTTCAATTTTTTTTTATGTAAACAAACTTAATCGGCTTAGATTAATAAAATTATATTTATTTTTCAAAATAAAAGGAAAAATTCCACCAAATAAGATATTTGGGAATAAATTGAAAAAAGAGGAAGATTTATAATTGGCATCAACTAAAAAGTCATTATAATTTAAATTCAAATAAGTAAAATATATTAAAATATAATAATAATCATTTTAGAAAGATCCTAATTGGGCATATTTTTAGAAAATTTCCGACTTTTGTCAAAATACGTCCCCTTTGTGATGTTTTTAAAATGTTTCCAATCAGAATTTTTCTAAAAATATTCTGATTGTAGTTTGATATATTTTATTTATTTGAATTTATACTATTCCTACTTTTTAATAGGTGCCAATTAGAAATTTTCCATTTTTAATATTTTTTTTCTAAAATATTTTATTTTGAATTTCTTTTTAACATTGAAAGATTCCAAATATTTTGGGAATTGAAATTAATCTTAACATCTTCTATATTTTTGACATCTTTTTCAAAATTAAAATATTTTGATTATAAAAATATGCCCAATTAGGATTTTTCTAAAAATATTTTAATTGTATTTTGACGTGCTTTACGTATTGCATATTTTTAAAAAAGTGGAGATATATTGCAAAATTAATCATAAAAACGGGAAAAAAACTCAAATAACCCTTTAAAATATATACTCAAACAAATGGTAATAAAAATAGTTTGAAAGTGAGGTGGTTAGATGGTTGAAATAAATCTCCCTAAAAAATGTACAAGATTTCTCATTGTTTTCATTAACACGTTTTGTGGATTACTTACAGAATTAAGCAAACTGGTTGAATTTGAATAAAGTGTGGATCTCAAGATGAGTTTAACACCACTCTTACTAGATTTCAGCCCCGCGCGATGCGCGGACTATTTTATATTTTAGTAAAATAAATTCAAATATTATTGGAATAAAACAAACTCAATGTATCACTTTTTCGAATACGGGGAGTTGCCAACTTTATCCATAACTATGTAGTGAAAACACACCCCTAGTGATTCCCAACTGAATAGATTAAAATTAAAAATTGAATAAAAACATTAACTGATACAAAACTGACAAAAAAAATCCAAATAAATATTCAATGACATAGATAACAAACCTAAGCTTTACATCTCCCCTTAGAAAAAAAAATATCATAAAAGTGGGCATACTTTGATCCAACCAATATTGGATTTTTTTAGATCATTTAATCCTTACTTCTAGCTTCCTTCCACTTCGAAAATTTCATCCATACATCCCCACACTGCATATTATAAAATATGTGTGAGAAGACAGTAATATATATTAACAAATGGTAGTAACTGACTCCTCTAAATGGTACTCATGGAGTAGTAGCAATACACATGTCAATCCTCTGAGATGAGACACCAAGTTCATATATATATATTAGATGCGCTAATTATTTCTTTTGTTTATTTTCAAATAAGACTTATTGTACAAAAATTATTTTCTCACAATATTTGTTAGACAAAAAAAAGATAGGTAGAATTATAGAAATGCTCACCCAACCAGTCATTTTTGCATCCCAGCAAAAGTCAACATCGATCCCAAAACTCTCATCGTACTTAATTGGAGGTTCATGTTGAACCATAACAGTTCTAGTGGTGGAGGCCTTAATGATCCTCTTCACAATCTTGGCCTTGATACACGGTCTCATTACATTCAAAGCCCCATTCACCATTGAATTAATTACTTCACCCTGCCCACATCAATTGGCATATATCATGTTTAAGAGTATGCCTACCTATTAAATATGAGCAATAAATTAAATTTGTACCTCACGATCAACAACAGAAACAAAATCCATAGGGTGGCAACCTGGAAAACTCCACTACATCCATTAACAACATCATCAAAACTACTCTCCTCAATTAAACCCCCTTCCACAAGCTTAGGTGTGTGCTAGCATTAGGCAAGTCCAATAGATGATTTCCCTTTTTTTCATTCGCTATAAGTCACCCGTAATTATCAAGAAGTGGATTTTCTTTCAAATTTATTGTAAACTGATGATGAAAAAAAGATGATAAATATTATGAATAATAAAAAGCAAGATCTCGAACAGCTGCTTTAACGTAGTATCCTTTTTTGAGAAGCCTAATGACTGGAATCTCTTAAGAATCAGTTGAAAAATATGAAAATGAAGTTACACAATCAAGATTCTCGAAACAAAATTCTTTGAATCCATTTAACTATATGTTTTTTTCTATGGAAAAAAAACTTAGAAGGGTGGTCTAAATCAAGATTATCTTAATATGTCTATTAAATAATTAAACAATATTAAGTTATTATTGTGGACTCACATATCAAATATCTGAATATCCAACTCATATGTGAATTATCCGTGTCCCTATCTGTTTGTGATATGCTTACAAACAAATGCATTTCCAAAAAAATTATTGTGATATGAGAAAACCAAAAGCTATTAAAGTATCTACACATTAAATTTTGTATCATGATAACATGACGCAAATTTCTAAACAGTTGTCTTTCCAGTGATTAACATCAACAAAGAAATAGTTATAATAATCCTTAATCACATGACACTGGACTTCCAATACACTACCTTGGATGATTTTTAGTGCAAAAAAAAAAACTCCCTGAATAATGTTTGCAATTTGTTACAAAGACTCTCTGATGTCGCTAATAAATGCACATTTTAGAGTTTTTTTTCAAGTAAAAATAGTTCGTGGAGGGTTCTAGAAAAAAATACGTATTTCAAGGGATTTTTCACATTTAACTCAAAACGATGCCAGATGGACCTCATATGAATATACTGAAAACATAATATCCAACGAACTTTAAAACTCACTATTGAACTCCCCAAACTTAAAAGATAAGGGAAAGTAATCAAACCAGATTGCATATAATCCGATCAATGTCATGTTTGACTTCTTTAAGGATAAGACTCTCCACCAAATTTTCGTGAAGTGAAAAAATCTATAGGTTCACACAAAAACCAATCAAACAATTTTGTGTATACATAGAAAATTTAATTGGAAATAAAATCCATTGAAAATGTCCTAATAACCTCGCTACTAAGTGCAAAAATTATTTATATTTTCACTTAATGATGACATAAAATGTTAATTAATTACGTTTAGCACCTACAGAAGAATACATGTTGGTTGAAAATTATCCAACCATTTATAAACACCACATGAGTGGATTACCAAATCCAGCATCTCTGAAAAGAAAAAAACATGAGTATAGTTCATGTTGTATAATAAAAGCAAGCTTCAAGCTCTGTACAACAACACAAAAGAAACCGCAACCAGACTAAGGAGCCCAAATCCAACACATATATAAAATAGGCACAAACCTTACAACCCGTACCAAGAGACACAAATCAGATCCATAAACAAAAACCTAAAAACATCTGCAGAACTTTGACTACCTGCAACGCATGCTTGAGCCACATGACCACCTCTAAATGTGGCCAATCGAAAATCAACATTTGAAAACCCTATCTGCCACTTGAAGAAACCCATTGATCGAAGAAATAAAATCAAAACCAAGAATTTACAAAAATCCTCCATATCTCTCATCAGAACACAATCGTCTTCTAGAGAACCCCGAATACAAACCTGCCAAAATCACCTTCAAAACACACAACCTGACTCCGAAAAACTGTACTCGTTCCTACCTTGCCCTTTACTCAGGACAATAGCAGGTGCCGCCCCTCCATTTAAATTCTCCATTTCCAGCAGAAACCTAACTAAATTAGATGCGTATCTCATCCGATTGAAAAAAAATTGAGGGACCATAAACCAACCAACTCTATGATGCCGAAGTGCTGCTAGAGGATGGGTACTTTGATTTATGACTGGGAGAACATATAGAAAGAGAATAGGAAGAGTTTTTTTACCTAAAGGAGTTTCGTGCATCTACCATCTGATCCACCGAACCGGATACAACCTTCAATGGTTCATTCCACTTCATTTCTCGGTGCCAATGGTCCATCGCATATTTAGATCTGTAAGATTCCGAAAATTTTAAAGCGAAAATCGAGAAATAAAATGAAAGATTTTAAGAACCATCTTCAGTATAGTTATAAACAATAACTCTACTACCAAGGAAAGATTCTAATAATGAGACGCACTGTTTCCAAGCTTTTTTTCCCGTCAAAATACAAAGAATAACTGAGTAATAATTGTCCACTTTGCTTGTGATGCCACGTGTCAAATTCTTTTTTAAGAGACAACAAAATTATATTATGTTACTAGTTGTAAATCATGCGATGCGCGGAGGAGATACAATGTGCAGAATATAAGTAAAAAGAAAAAACACGGATCAAAAAATTATATCAATTATATATTTTTTTCACCATCATCTTTGAGACATTGTTCAAACAATACATGAATAATATGAAGTTAAAAAAGAGGGCCTGATTACACACCCTTTACTCTTTATTTATTTATAACTTGTGCTAACGAAATGCTTTCAAAATACCATGGATTACTATCGAAAAAAATGACGATACATAAGAAAGCCCAAGGTACATAAAAGAAAAAAAAATTATATTACTGTTATAAAAAATAAATATATGAATAAATACTCTATGTAAAAATTTACAATCTCACCGAAACATAAAATAAACATATGGGAACAAATAAATATTTACGATAAAAATAATAAAAGAAAAAAAAGTGACCTAATTGATGAAAACTTATCCTTAATGAAATTAGAACCATTAAACAATTTGTCCTTCTCCTTTGCTTCAGATCTAAACATAAGAAAGAAAGATATAAATATTGTTTCATAAGAAAATTGACTTGAGAAAATGGAAAAAAACAATACAATTATATAATTCAACCATTAAACTCATGATAATATTTGAACGTCAATAAGTAAAACAAAGAACAAACAATAAAAAATAAAATAAATAAAGGCCTAAAACAAAATAAACATAAAAAAAACATAAACAAAGTATCTTCCTAATCAATTAAAGAAAGTAGTACATCCTTCACAGGTGCAACATTGTAGAAACACTTCACTAATTAGTATATTTATACTTTCATACCTTTAAAAAAAATCTGATTGATATACCTTGTTTTATTGTCCAATGTGAATATTTCATAATAATTTGTAAAATAAATTGGATTAATACATTTAAATGGCATCATGTTTACGTTTGGCTACGAAGTCAAAATCAACAATATTTTTTCAGTACTTAAGAATGCTTAAAATTTGAATTTTAGGCAAAATGGATAAAAATCCTTAAAATTTGAGTGGTGCAGAGATATCAACTTTGATTGACTAAAAAATTACTAAAAATGAGTCAAAACTCCAAAACAAAATTAACAAACAAAAATTTGATTAAATATTGAAAAGTTAAAGGTACAAACCCAAGAAAAAACTACATTTTTCTTCAACAGTCAGCGACCAATCTAGCACTCAAAGATTTCATATGATATTCCAAAAGATGAATAGTAAAGTAAATATAAAAATTAAGAAGAGGGATAGAGAAAAAAGCACCCGTATCAGTATCAACAATACAACATGTGAGACACAGAAGTCAGTTTCACAATCAAATCCTACACAAAACGCAGCCCATGGCAGCCTCCAAAACACGACTGGACCTATTCTCCCTAAAACAAAAACATCGACACATTGCCTCGAACCAGGATACTGAAAAATCAACAACCTCGCTTTAACTCGCAACCGGCCAACCTCAAAAACTACCGGAGATAACCTTAAACCGGATGCGACCTGTTCAACCATCAACTCCACCCAACCTTCATAAACCAAACCCGAACCCTATTTCGACCCAAGATTTTACCCACAACCATCTATACCTAATCGAACCTGCGGTGGTGGGTAATGATAGCAGTTTTCATAGTTTGAATACATGCATAGACAAATCTTAAATGTTTGTATAGCATTTTATACAAACATTGTGTCATAAATCTATTGTGATATTCGCGCGATGAGAGAGCTAAGCTATTGTGATAATCATTTTGCACGTTAAATTATTTACTTTGTGTCATAAATCACCAACAATGAGATGTCTACCATTCCATGTGTGGATATTACAAAATAACAAAACCAAGTAAACTGTTGCATAATCCTTTAGTTGATTTAACTAACAAAAAGTCCAAGGCAGTTGATCATTATCAATTGAAACGAATCCCTAGTATCTAATTCATAATTATCTCACTTTCACTACCAATGCATATATAAATAAAAATGGGGGAGGGTTATGTAAATCCTTTATAAGGATATTAAATGTCACATTAGTACATATGAAATATAATATAAATTTGGGTCTTACAAGTCAATAATCCTTACCAAACATGAAATGTGAATAAAAAATAGTGGGATAAAATGTTAATTTTAAGAGAAGGTGGTAAGGCAATAATCCTTACCAAACGTGTTATTACTATAAATACATGGCATGAAACATGGAAGAAATGTTGGATGCTTAATACATTCGATAAGCATTTCTATCAATAAAAAATTTACAAATGCGAAAAATTTAACTATTCCTTAGTTGGCAGATTCCAATCCTCTTTCAATCCCAAATAAATTCATCAATGATACACATGGGAACATGTAGTATTTGAACCAAATTATTGTGCAACACTAATTTCAGTATGATACGAATGGAATGATCTACTAATTGAAAAAATTCTTATAACAAATTAAGTAGATCAAATGAGAAGATATATGGGAGCTTGACTTACTTTTTACATTTTCATTCAAACAGTAAGGTAAACGCTGAGATTAAAGGAAAAGATATACACATGGGATCATCTAATATTTAGACAAAATGATTATGGCATAAAATAGTCACCACTGATTCAAAGGTAATCATTAAATATTTGAACAAAATCTATACCAAATACAATTTTAATACAATAAATATGTCAACAAAGTTTTCCAAAATGACTGGACCCTAATTTTATTTTGTTTCCATGTGATCGAAAAGTTTAGAGCTCCATATATTTTTCATTATAAAGTATTTTTGTCTTCTTTGCTTTATTCTCATCAAACAATAGGGTAAATGCCAAAATATAAGCAACAAAGCAAATGGGGAAATAAAATAGAAAAATACCTTTGCTTGAAATTACCAAGATTTTCTTCCTTCATAGAAAATCAACAAATGAATTGGGTCACCAGGAAAAGAAATGATTTTTTTTAAAATCCAAAACTAAATGTAGCATATTAAAATGATATAGAAAAATAGCACAACATTTCTTTCTATTGAGAAAAGAATCGAACAACCAACCCATCATTACCCACCACCGCCGCCTTGGAAAATTGAAACCTTAAAAACTTAACGAACAAAACACAAATTATAGAATGGAAAAAAAAGGATAAGAAATTTATAGAAAATAAAAAAAGGACATGAGAGGGAGGAAATTAAAGATACATATATTTTTACATTTCTCTATTATTCAATAAACATAAAATGTACATATAGATCTTATATATGAAAACAAAATATAATTATTGCTCTGTCAGATGGGTGATGGGTATACTCGTAATAAAATGATGAAAGAAAACAACATTTCTAAATCTTTCAGAAATAACAACTTGTGAAGAACGTTATCATGATACAACTTAAGACCATTTTATACTATCATATATATAAAAATTAATTTTTACACTACACACTTGTCTCATTGTGATGCCTACCAATAAGAAAACCATCAAAATGTTGGTCATATATCAGCATAGAAATCCCAACAAAGTTCCATGTTAACAAAAGTTATGTCTTGAATCTTAAAAACACAAAAGAGACAAAAAAATATGAAAACTCACTGTACCATTAGAAGGAGGTGTAATTTTGAAAAATAAAAAATCATCAATGAAGAGATTCACTACACCACACCCACCGCAACCACCATTCTCTTATACCCATGATACTAACACAGGCTAACTCTTCTTGTTTCGTGCTGTAAACAAAAAAAAATCCAAACATGTACTTCAAAATAAAAATAAAAACCCAAGATTTTGTAATACCCTGTATTTCTGAATATTCTATTTAATTAAATTGGAAAATTAAATGAGAAAATACGGCTTAATTTAAATTACGTAAGAGGAGTAATTTAATGATAATTATTAAGAATTGTAAATATAGTATATTAATCGAGAGATAGTTACCGATTTATATTGCCTCATTTTATTTACTTAGTGCGAGTAGTAAATAGTTACTTAATGCATGTAGACCGTTTTGGGGCGAGAATGAGTAATATATTTTTAAGTGAATCAAATGACAATTTAGAGGTCACGATTAACCCCGGAAGGATCAAAATAGTCAAAATAGTATACCCAGGGGTACTAGTTGGGTCCCGAGATGTTTTTGGGCTAAGCCGGAACCGTTCAGGGGAGTTTTAGTCTTTTAAATTATAGGAGTGAGAAGACCTACGAATTTAATAACTCTAAGTCAGATTATAAGAGTTGGAGGCTAGGTTTAGAGAGAAGAAAAAACACACCATAGCCATTAGAGAGAAGAGAGAAACAATTCTCAAGGCAAAAGGAAGAATTGGGAAGGATTTAAAGGAGATTTTCACCACAAACTTGTGGGGAAGGAAGATTGAAGGAGAAAAACAATCAATCATCAACAACAATCACAAAATTAGAACCCCTCTATCAAGGAAAATGTTTATGGAAAATCAAATTCAAGTTATAATACCCATGTGTAGGGAGTTTTAAGAATTGGTTAATTCTATTGAAAAACCATGAATTAAATGTTTGAATTGATCACATGTTTGGGTAGGATTGCATGTAGAATGAATCCCTAAGTAAATGTAAAATGAAATTTGAATATATTTGATGATTAACATATAATCTTTATGAGTTATTGGTTAAAGAACATGAATCTTGAATGACTTAGGGTTTAATTGATGAACACAAGATGTCAATCTTCCAGAATATTTGACACAACTTTAAACGTATGCCATTTGAGTTGTACTTATAATTATAGTGTGAAACATACATTCCTAGAAAGGTATTTCTCTTAGCTATCCAATGAACTTGGAATCAGGTTAATCAGAGTTTTGTAGAGGGAGTAATAGACATATTACTACAGGGTGTTTAATCTCCCAGCATAGTAATCTGCCAGAAGTTTGACGTGACTTTAAACATGTACGATTTGAGTTGTACTTAGAATTATAGTGTGAATCATAGATTTATGGAAAGGTATATCTCTTATCTTTCCAATGAACTTGGAATCAGGTCAATCAGAGTTCTGTAGAGGGAGAAATCGAAGATTTACTAGAAGGTGTTTAATCTGCCAGAAAATTTTATGATTCGTTAGGCTTCGAGAAAATGTAAGATATTTAATTTTAAGCCTCAAATGTCTAAAATTTTATCGGGTAAGTGTTTGGGACCTTTATGAAATATATTTTTGGAATAATGTTATGGAAGTAGTTCTATGATTGAGCATTGGACTTTAATTTTGTGAGAGAATTAAAGTGGAGATTGATAGGCTTGATTGTGACGTATTCTAATTCGAGATGATAAGAATATAATTACGAAAAAGCATGAGCGAGCTTAATTTTATTGGGTCAGTATGTTAACAAGGGTAGCTACTGAATTGATATTACGTTAGGGGTAACTAGGGCCCTTAGATTGTTGTGAATACTCAAATAAATGTGATTAATGAGATAAATCGTACAATGAATATTGTACGGTAAATATAAGAGAATAAAGTATTACGTACGGACATGGTTGATAGGTCGGGCATGTACCTATTGAATTGTATGAACTTTTACGTTAAGATAAGTATACCTAAATTAACTATGTTAGGGTCGATGAGATATTCCGAACTAACATAAGGTTATTATATAATTGGGGTCGATGTATCATTCCGAACCAATTCTTACTTGGGGTCGATGAATCATTCCGAACCAAGAGTCCTTTATGTATGTAAAAAGGACAAATAGTAATGACTGATATTTAATATACATTGTGTGTAAAATATATATTTAATGATATTCTACTTTTGTGTATTAGTAGATTGATATATACTTAAATTAACTATGTTAGGGTCGATGAGACATTCCGAACTAACAAAGGGTTATTATATGTTTGGGGTCGATGTAAAATGCCGAACCAAACCTTTGAACTAGTGGCGTGATGAAAGAGTCCGAGCCAGAATTTGTGTATATAAATAATTGGGGTCGATGTATCATTCCGAACCAATTCTTACTTGGGGTCGATGAATCATTCCGAACCAAGAGTTCTTTATGTGTGTAAAAAGGACAAATAATAATGACTGATATTTAGTATATATTATGTGTGAAATATATGCACTTAATGATATTATACCGTTGTGAATAAGTAGATGAATATGATGTGTTTAATGTTACGTATAAAATTTGTAAGTTATGTAGTGAAACTTAATTACGGAATGTATCTTTAGATAGAGAATATCTAATTAGTAACTTAAGTAGTGAAACTTAATTACATAAGTGGAAAGATAACAATTGTGAGAATCCTAGAAATTTAGTAGTGAAACTAAATAGCTTTGAAGCATAACATAAGTGAAATGTTATTTGAGTATTAATTAACCTTTGCGAGATGTTATTGAAATGAATGCACGGTGTGGGCGATGCGAGAACTTAAGCTTAGATAAGTTCAGATGATTACTTAAACCTAATTAACTTGGGGAACATGGCTAGGTAGGCTAAGTGTAGAAAGTTAGGTGTGCACAATAGATGAGAAGTGAGTGAACTCAAGAGAGTGTATGAAAACCTAACATTTGTAATCAATAACCGCATTTTATATTGTGATAAACGCTTGCTAAATATTTTCAAAATGTTTTGAGTACTAACTCTTGCTATAAAATATTTTGAAAACCTTTTAGGTGTCCAGCCACAGGGACGCCATGGATGATGATTCTATTCCAGGGACTCGCAGCTGTAGTACAGTGGATGCTTACAGGATTTTGACTAGATCTCTTATTCAGATCTAGTACAGGATGTCACATTATTCCACGTATGGACTTGTAGTCCGATATCAGTCTCAGATGTTAGTTTCAGATTAGTAGTTGTTCTATTGTTGTTTAGCATTTTTAGCCGATGGTTTATTCGGTAATTCTTTTGCGCTGTTGTACTTGTACTTTGTTGGTTTGGGTTTTAGCATGGTATTTACTTTACTATTTTCCGCATGAATGATTTATCTGTTTTAAGAAAGATAAAATTTGGCACCGGTCTAATTTTACTTAGGGGATTAGTAATTAAAAAGTTTTCGATAGTGATGCTAAGAATGAACCATTTGAGAAACATGTTTTAATTTAATAAAGGCCTGATCACTCGATGTTTAATTAGGTGGGGTGTCACAGATGGTATCAGGGCATCAGGTTCTAGTGTCCATAGGATCTGTACGGCTTACTAAGTTTTTAGCGTATCGTTTGATTGATATAGAGCCCTATACTAGGATTTTTGTACTCCTCTACGTACGTGATTTACGTTCTCCTGCTATTTAGTTGATGAAGTGTAGTATATACGAGTTCAATTGGGTATGATACGTCGAACATGGCGATAAAAACTAGCCGAGGCGTTGGAAGAACTGCAGGAGGAAGGGGCTCGACATGAGGCATGGGGTGTTCGAGGATGGTAATCGTAGAAGAGATGACCGTTGTCGAGGTCTCTCCAAGTGTGAAATTATAAGTAAATGCCGCAAGGGCTGTTGAGGCATAGTAGGCATTTTCCAAGTGTCGCGATGGCAAAAGGGGAATGCTAATCTAGACCTCCAAATGCAGTGATAGTGAGAGGAGGTCTGGAGGATTTTTATGAGAACGGGCCGTAAAAATGTGATAAAACGGAGACTGTGCATGTTAATGCTTGGAAGTTGAATGCCTAGAGATCTTGGCATTTAGGATAGAGTAGGAATAACCAGAAGTGAAAGTTTGGGTAAAGATTTTTGAGGCAACGTGGTGGGGGTACCAGGCACCACATCCGAACCTAGGGTCAGTATACAGTTAGAGGGATTTTACGTATAGTTTAACCGCAAATTTCTCCAATGATGGTTCAGAAGCGAAGTGAATGGAAACTTCTGAACCCATCAAATGAAAACCTGGTAAAGGCCAATTGTGAGAAAGAAATTTATCCGTTGAAGTGAACTGGTACCCGATGAGATAGGTACAAAGGAAAAAGGGCCCTTGAGAGAATGGACTCACGAGTTGTCATCCACAATTTTGGTAAAACTCTGATTGGATGACTTATGTGTATGAAGGTTGTATGGTGATTCTTACAAGGTTGATGTAAATGCTCCTAGGTGACCAAAGCTAAAAGAGTTTAAGGATTTAGTCAAAGAGTAAGACTTAATGCAAAGGGGCTAGTGCAAGCCATAAGTGGAAAACCACTAGGGGATTCATTGATTTGATTCTAAGCCAAGACTGTTAAGTCCAATAGTGTGTTCCTCTTGGTCAGCGAAACTAAAGGAACCATGATGATAGTGTTCAGAATTATGGTTGCCAACTCCGAGAGGAGGAATACCCTAAACCAGTAAGTTTTGCCTGGAATAAGGGGATTTATGAAAAGATGTATTATGTGGGACGTAAGACCACACGTTTTGATCTTTCCAAGTTATTCAAGGGAATACGACTAGATTTTTATGCACGTCAGGAGAAGAGACGTTAGATGCTAGGACATCGGTGGGGCCGGTAGTGTTGTGGGGAAACACTGAAAAGCTTATCTCACCACGAAAGAATAAGTGGGACTTTGTGGGCAAGAATTTGAATTTTGGTCTATAGGGGATTGTGAATACTCGCAAAATTTTAGGCACGCCGTGAAGACAATGCGAGAGTTGAGGAAAGCATGTTACGAGTGCGACGTTTGCAATGTTTTTGCAAATGTGCACGGAGAAAAGGGGGTATGGGAGCCCTAGTCAATTGACTTTCTTAGTCATCCGAGGTAGAGAGATGCAGAAAAAAATTATATTTGATAAGTTCGTCGATGGGGAGGTTATGAGGCAAGTCGTATCGATGAAATGGATTGAACGTCATGGGAAATAGACGATGATCCAATCTTTTTATGTACTGAGAGAGCCAGCACACCCTATGGGATGAAAGTCGGTGGGAAGCCATTCAAAAGTTGCCTCTTGATATGGGAGGCCTAACTGTTGTGAAGAAGTGACACCAGGATCTACTTAACTGAGTGTTGAGAGTGACATACGCGTTATTAAAATGTTGATTCTTATAAGGTAATCAACCCTAAAAGTGCGCCAATTTTTAAGAGTGCACGTATTGTAAAGTATAATATACCCAGAGTGAAAGGGGAATAGGTTACCACTTGAGTAAAGATGACGTAAATGGGAAGCGGTGTCGCGGAAGAGATATAGTGAGATTGTCTCTAGACGCACCACTAGTTGATAGAGAAAGACGGTCCTCGAAATGAGCAACCGGAATTCGGTGGTGAACCTACGTTTCCAGTGATGGAATACGTAGGAAGACTTATAATTTATGGATGGGCTATGGACATCGTAACTAAGTCAACATTTCGTTGGGTTAGAGAAATAGGTTGACCGCTATGAACTAATATGTTGTTAAAAAGGTAGAGTGCACAAGTGCAAGGTGCCTCTCTATATTGTTGTGAATCAGGATGAAATCCTAAAATCCCACCCTGTGAGAGATGGTTAGGGAGGAATGGAGATAATGTTTTATTTTGGGTGTGCTGTGTCGCCTATGACCCAATGATTATGAGAAAGGAAGATACAACGTCCTAACGATAGTAGAATTTTGGAAGAAGCCACCGATCAATTCATAGGTTGAATGTATAACCGTATGAGCATATTTTATAGGTAGTGTGGGTGCCTATATGGACTATACATAAGGATTAGGTTCTTGGATACCTATTATGAACTTATATGTACTTTGAGGTGTGGTTCGAGGAGACATTTTGAACTCTTAGTCCTTAACGCGTGCTATGAGGACATTCTATTGGAGTATGACATTTTAGGATATATGAAGTGTGTCATGTATGGATCATAAATTGTCTACTCATGTGTGATGAGTTATATTTACATATATTAGTTCTCAAAGTGTGATTCCGAGACAATATAACCAATCACTATTGGTGATCGAGGTGAGACTCCGAGTCAATAACCCCAAAAGTGTTATAGAAGGGGGGGGGGGGGTGATTATAATATTAGTGTTGATAGTATATGTTATGTGTAAGAAATATATACCTTATGGTTTTCCTACTTATGTGCGATAATAATTATGCTTAATTCTGTATTGGGATCGATGATGTTCCGGACCAATACATGAAGGATCGATTTGGGGTCGATGATTTTCCGAACCAAATCGATGATAATTATTGGTATAGACGAAAGGTTTGAAACAACATATGCATTACATTTACCTTGGGGTCGAGGGATTTCCGGACCAATGTAAATGATAGGATTTTTGGGGTCGATGATTTTGCCGGACCAATTTCCGTTATAGTATATATTGTGTGTGAAATATATACCTATTAATATTCTACTTATAAGTGATAGTAGATCCATAGATGTTATATATAGAGATATACATCAAAAGGGTAAATTAAGTAGGGAGAAACTTAATTTCAAGAGTTAACGTTAGATTGGGGAAATCTATGGAGAAATTAAGTACTGAGACTTAATTATGATATATGCGGCATGGGTAACATGCGATAAGAATTTATAATGAAGCAAGGCATGTACTTGGGATGACTGTTAGGATGTTATGATTTGGTTTTGAGTATTAGAAGATGCAGTGATATTTAAGGTCCTTAGTCTTAATACCCGCCTTATCCTAATTTCGAGGACGAAATTCCTTTGCAAGGGGGAAGTATGTAATACCCTGTATTTCTGAATATTCTATTTAATTAAATTGGAAAATTAAATGAGAAAATACGGCTTAATTTAAATTACGTAAGAGGAGTAATTTAATGATATTTATTAAGAATTGTAATTATAGTATATTAATCGAGAGATAGTTACCGATTTATATTGCCTCATTTTATTTACTTAGTGCGAGTAGTAAATAGTTACTTAACGCATGTAGACCGTTTTGGGGCGAGAACGAGTAATATATTTTTAAGTGACTCAAATGAAAATTTAGAGGTCACGGTTAACCCCAGAAGGGTCAAAATAGTCAAAATAGTATACCCAGGGGTACTAGTTGGGTCCCGGGATGTTTTTGGGCTAAGCCGGGACCGTTCAGGGGCGTTTTAGTCTTTTAAATTATAGGAGTGAGAAGACCTACGAATTTAATAACTCTAAGTCAGATTATAAGAGTTGGGGGCTAGGGTTAGAGAGAAGAAAAAACACACCATAGCCGTTAGAGAGAAGAGAGAAACAATTCTCAAGGCAAAAGGAAGAATTGGGAAGGATTTAAAGGAGATTTTCACCACAAACTTGTGGGGAAGGAAGATTGAAGGAAAAACAATCAATCATCAACAACAATCACAAAATCAGAACCCCTCTATCAAGGCAAGTGTTTATTGCAAATCAAATTCAAGTTATAATACCCATGTGTAGGGAGTTTTAAGAATTGGTTAATTCTATTGAAAAACCATGAATTACATGTTTGAATTGATCACATGTTTGGGTAGGATTGCATGTAGAATGAATCCCTAAGTAAAGTTAAAATGAAATTTGAATATATTTGATGATTAACATATAATATTTATGAGTTCTTGGTTAAAGAGCATGAATCTTGAATGACTTAGGGTTTAATTGATGAACACAAGATGTCGATCTGCCAGAATTTTTGACACAACTTTAAACGTATGACATTTGAGTTATACTTAGAATTGTAGTGTGAACCATACATTCTTAGAAAGTTATTTCTCTTAGCTATCCAATGAACTTGGAATCAGGTTAATCGGAGTTTTGTAGAGGGAGTAATAGACATATTACTACAGGGTGTTTAATCTGCCAGCATAGTAATCTTCCAGAAGTTTGACGTGACTTTAAACATGCACGATTTGAGTTGTACTTAGAATTATAGTGTTAATCATAGATTTATGGAAAGGTATATCTCTTAGATTTCCAATGAACTTGGAATCAGGTCAATCGGAGTTCTGTAGAGGGAGAAATCGAAGTTTTACTAGAAGGTGTTTAATCTGCCAGAAAATTTTATGATTCGTTAGGCTGCGAGAAAATGTAAGATATTTAATTTTAAGCCTCAAATGCCTAAAATTTTATCGGGGAAGTGTTTGGGACCTTGATGAAATATATTTTTGGAATAATGTTATGGAAGTAGGTCTATGATTGAGCATTGGACTTTAATTTTGTGAGAGAATTAAAATGGAGATTCATAGGCTTGATTGTGACGTATTCTAATTCGAGATGATAAGAATATAATTACGGAAAAGCATGAGCGAGCTTAAATTTATTGGGTCAGCATGTTAACAAGGGTAGCTACTGAATTGATATTACGTTAGGGGTAACTAGGGCCCTTAGATTGTTGTGAATACTCAAATAAATGTGATTAATGAGATAAATCGTACAATGAATATTGTACGGTAAATATAAGAGAATAAAATATTACGTACGAACATGGTTGATAGGTTGGGCGTGTACCTATTGAATTGTATGAACTTTTAGGTTAAGATAAGTATACCTAACTTAACTATGTTAGGGTCGATGAGATATTCCGAACTAACATAGGGTTATTATATAATTGGGGTCGATGTATCATTTCGAACCAATTCTTACTTGGGGTCGATGAATCATTCCGAACCAAGAGTCCTCTATGTATGTAAAAAGCACAAATAGTAATGACTGATATTTAATATATATTGTGTGTAAAATATATATTTAATGATATTCTACTTCTGTGTATTAGTAGATTGATATATACTTAAATTAACTATGTTAGGGTCGATGACACATTCCGAACTAACATAGGGTTATTATATGTTTGGGTCGATGTAAAATGCCGAACCAAACTTTTGAACTGGTGGCGTGATGAAAGAGTCCGAGCCAGAATTTGTGTATATAAATAATTGGGGTCGATGTATCATTCCGAACTAATTCTTACTTGGGGTCGATGAATCATTTCGAACCAAGAGTTCTCTATGTGTGTAAAAAGGAGAAATAGTAATGACTGATATTTAGTATATATTATGTGTGAAATATATACACTTAATGATATTATACCGTTGTGAATAAGTAGATGAATATGATGTGTTTAATGTTACGTATCAAATTGGTAAGTTAAGTAGTGAAACTTAATTACGGAATGTATCTTTAGATAGGGAATATCTAATTAGTAACTTAAGTAGTGAAACTTAATTACATAAGTGGAAAGATAACAATTGTGAGAATCCTAGAAATTTAGTAGTGAAACTATATAGCTTTGAAGCATAACATAAGTGAAATGTTATTTGAGTATTAATTAACCTTTGCGAGATGTTATTGAAATGAATGCACGGTGTGGGCGATGCAAGAACTTAAGCTTAGATAAGTTCAGATGATTACTTAGACCTAATTAACTTGGGGAACATGGCTAGGTAGGCTAAGTGTAGAAAGTTAGGTGTGCACAATAGATGAGAAGTGAGTGAACTCAAGAGAGTGTACGAAAACCTAATATGTGTAATCAATAATCGCATTTTATATTGTGATAAACGCTTGCTAAATATTTTCAAAATGTTTTGAGTACTAACTCTTGCTATAAAATATTTTGAAAACCTTTTAGGTGTCCAGCCACAGGGACGCCATAGATGATGATTCTATTCCAGGGACTCGCAGCTGTAGTACAGTGGATGCTTATAGGATTTTGACTAGACGATATCTCTCATTCAAATCTAGTACAGGATGTCACATTATTCCATGTATGGACTTGTAGTCTGGTATCAGTCTCAGATGTTAGTTTCAGATTAGTAGTTGTTCTATTTTTGTTTAGCATTTTTAGCCGATGGTTTATTCGGTAATACTTTTGCGCTGTTGTACTTATACTTAGTTGGTTTGGGTTTTAGCATGGTATTTACTTTACTATTTTCTGCATGGTTGATTTATCTATTTTAAGAAAGATAAAATTTGGCACCGGTCTAATTTTACTTGGGGGATTAGTAATTAAAAAGTTTTCGATAGTGATGCTAAGAATGAACCATTTGAGAAACCTGTTTTAATTTAATAAAGGCCTGATCACCCGATGTTTAATTAGGCGGTGTGTCACAGATTTATCATATGAATACTTAAAATACCTGATTTAAACTTCAAAATCAAAAAATAAAAAAGATCCAGATGCATCGTCGTTCGAGAGGGGGATATACATATTTAGCGTTAGAAGTAAAAGAGTAGATTGATAATCGTTGTCGCCCATAAAAGTATAGATATGTTGATAGCTCTATTTTATCTAGAATTACTTTTGATGAGAGAACATATATACTTGAATAATAGGGTTTTCTTAGATAAGCATTTGGGAGAAGTGAAAGTCTAAAAATACAACATCAATGGTAGGGAGAGATAGATAAAGGAAGTGATGAATTATTTGTAGGATGTGATGAGTTTTGAAGACTAATATTTGAAGAGTCCGGTGGAAGTTTAATAGGATGGATAAATAAAGATGGAATAATAATAAGTTGAATATGAAGAGGGGAAATGGGTTTTAGAGAGTTAGAGAGAGGCTGTGTTAATTTGGGTGGGAATATAAAGAAGAAGATGAATAGTTGGTGAGAGAGAGGAATAGAAAAGTCATCTTAAAAAGTGAAGGGACGGATAGAGAAAGAACATAATGAGTTGTCACATGGTTTCACGATGGATTAAATGGGAGGAGAGAGAAAGGAAATACTCAATATTTCAATGGATGCGTATGTGGACATCCTTAGTATTTAGAGTGCCATGTGGACACTTTCAATGAGAAGGAGTCTTAAATGCTCATAAATGCCTTGTTTTGAATTTTATAGTATACTAGTTGAAAACCTGCGCGATGCGCGAGTTATACGTTAGCGTCGGAAAATCGATTTTTCGTAGTCACTAAAATAAATATGTATCATAATATAACTTAGCAAAAAAACTGATTTGTGATTACAAACTACTAAAAAATAGGTAAAATTTCTTAAATACCTATTACCTGATCAAAATTTGGGAAAGGGAGATACAAAAGTATTAGATATTCAACATATGAATTTTCTTGGATGACTGCACACTGATGGATTCTCTTTCAACATGTGAATAAGGCTCTATAGTTAGATAATAGGAATAAAGTATGCACCCAATATCAGAAAGAAGTCAGTTGGATGTCTTAGCACCCACTATTTTTTAGAGATATTTTATAAGAGGGTTTCTCTTTAATATCTTCCTCCTTGCGTAGATACCATTTTTTTTACATGACTTTAGCCTGCAATAACATTTTCCCCATTAGTTTGGCAAGCAAGATAAGCAGCTAAGTATCAAAAGTTGAAATCTTTGTAATACAATTTGGTTAAATTGTATTAAAATGTAATTTTCTGGCCTTGTCCCTGTTCAACTGGCCACAATTTCCACCTGAAATGTCATTATATCCCCCCACAACTTGACTAAATTAAGCCAGAATAAGGATTTTGACCCTGAGATGGTTGTGGAACACTCTGCTCAATGAATGGATTCCCAAAAGGATTTGTTGGATCATTGCCTACCACAGGTTACTATTGGTGCCTTACAATAGCTTTGTGTTGACCCTCGATTGCAATGTTGCTTGAAGTGCATACCGAGTCGTGCTCGATTATTGTTGAATCATAGCCGATCATCGGCAGTTGTGGCTGTTGATGTTGTGTTATGAAAGCTTCTTGTTTATTCTCTACGCCGGCCATTTGCATGACATCGAGTGATGGTGCTATGTTACTTGAAGCGTAAAATGTGTTTTGGGTACAATGAGCATCATCAAATGGATTTGACGCGACCTCCCTCATTTGGTAGGTTCTTGCTAATGCGTTATTATAAAGGCTATCTAGCGTTAATCTGTCCAGCCCGCCAACCAGTTTACTCTCTGTAGCTGCTGCCCCATTGGAGCTAGATGCTGTAGCAAGGGAAAGCTCCCAATTGGTAAATTGAGATGCCAAGTTTGAACTGCTTGATGAATCAGGCAACTTTTCAGCGGTAAAAATTTCGACAGCAAGGGCCAATTTAAAAAAGAACTAATACAGTAAGAAATGCAAAAAAAAAATCCCTCACGTTTTTTACTTGCCTCTTGGGCCCTTAAAACGGAGACGCTATACCACCATGATCCTACTATTTCCCTATTCACCCATATCTTTTTAGACCTTTACATCAACTGAATGGTAATAATATCAATATGAATTATGTTTGATAACGGGAGCAGTGGGAAAATGACTCCCTTTCTTTATCGTGTTTTGTAAGGGCAAATCCCTGTTCTATTTTTTCTTAGGACATGTTCTGTTTTTTCTTAGGACGATCAGCCCCCACGTACTTGCGTTGAATCACTGCTCTACATTTGCATTGAATCGCCCAGCAATGGACATTCCAAATTAGCTTCGAAAGTGTCAGTTGCTAAACCGCCGGTATTTACCTACTCTACAACACACATATGTGAGGCATATTGCAGAAATTAACAAAAATCAAGATCCAAACAACATATTGTCGGATGTCAGATTTTTTAGCTAAAAAAAAATACTTAAGTAATTAAAAAAAACTCTAAAAAGAGGAGGAGAAAGATACCCATGCTGAAACTTGATTAATCAGCCGACCTGAAACATAAAAAATTAAGAATTGAAAAGAAAAAAAATGGAGAAATATATTTGACAAAAAAATGCATCAATAATAGTAAACATATAAGAAATATTATACATTGTAGGAGTGAAAATATAGTTATCGGCTACTACCCAAACAGAACCTTCTTGCCCCATTCAAATCTAACTTCACATGCCCCTACTGATTTTCATTCTTGGTTGACTGGTACACAATAAAAATGGTGCCGCAAAAAACAAATAAAAGCTAAAAAAAGTGAGTGTGAGGCAGTAAAATAGGAAAAAATAGAAAAATAGTTCATATTAGTAGCATGAAGTACCTTAGTTGATCAATCTAACATCTAAGACATGGCTTTACTTACAGAATATCTTGATCCGGGAGAAATAATTATGCAAAGCAAATATGTAAATGTATAATTCTACCATTATAAACCCGTAACTACACAAAAATAGCACACAAACATGTATGAGGATGTTGACGTCTGAGAAAAAGAGAGTATCAAAAAATATACACACTATGGTATACATCAATAACAGAGCAACTAATAAAAATTTCTCAAATGACAGTACAACGCTTTTCTAAGAAATTAAACCATAAACCCTCAACAACTTTTTTTAAGAAATTGAACCTTAAACTTTGTTCTGCTTTTTTTCTATGAAAACTAAGAAATTAAACCATAAACTCTCTACAACTTTATTTTTTAAGAAATTAAACCATAAACTTTGTTTTGCTTTTTTCTATGAAAACTAAACAAATACTGAATGAGGCATTTTATCAAGCATATATCATGCAAGTTGTAATTATAAGTCTTTCTAATGCACCAACGTTACCAAACCTTTGAAAAAACAAAGATAGATGGTAACAAAGTTGATTTCTGAAGAGATTGTATAAATGGTAAATTTTATTTCTAAACAGATGGTAATATAGATAGATGGTAACAAAGTTGTTCTTGCGATTACAGTATGCACAATTGTATAAATGGAGAAATAACAAAATATACATGATACCTGATTTCTCTCATGTTGGTCCGCTCTAATAGGAAAAAAACGAAGGAATGCTTTATTTAAAGTATTTAAAAGATTGAGATAAATACACACAAATATATAGATAGATTTGGGGAAAATGGATTGTAGAGACTAAATCAAAAGATAAAAGTAAAATCTTCGAAAAATTAAAAACGCACCTGTGAAAGTAGCCGATGCCAAGAAGAAGAATGAGGTGAGAAATTGGAATGGCCAACATCCTATAAACTTCATTCCGGAGGGAGATGGATCATTAAAATTTATTATGGAATGAGATGGATCACGAAAGAGGTAGAGAGGCAGTGGGATTTGGAAGGAGATAATGTGAGGATAGATGGGTAATGGAGGGTTGAGAAGATGGAACGACACTGAGAATGGGAGAACTGAGTTAATGGATGAGAGAGAAAATCTTCTCATAATGGAGAGATGGGATCTATTCGAAGTTTGACCCTTCGTTTGGAAAAGAAGGTGTGCATTAATTAGAGAATAGTATAGTGCCACGTGGATAGGTTCTTTGAAGAGGAGATATAATTTCTTGTATAGTATTTTATAGAGTCTTAAATGCTTTGCCTACGTGGATAGGGTGATTGAAGAGGAGCTTTAATGCCTTGTTTTGCATTTTATAGTAGTAAGAGATAGAGATTAGATACCCGGAATCCATAACCTAATACGTAAAAACTATAAGAGACACTCTTTCTTCTCCCAAGTAAAAAATATCTTAGATAAAAAATACAAATTTGAAAATCGGTATTTTTAATATATATAAAAAAAAAACTGTTTTTAACAAGAAACTTTCGTTCAACTTTCCTTAACTTTTTAGAAGATAAATTTGAATTTTTATTTTTTTAAATTTTTATATAGAAAAAATAACTGTGTATTAGAAATAAAAAGTGTTTTTCATTAAAAAGAGTTATTAGAAACATTTGTTTTGTATAAGAACTGTTTTACCGGGTTTTTAATTATATTTAGAGAAAATGGTATAATTTTCTTAAAATACTTTTTTAGAGAACTGTTTTTTTTTTTTAAATGTACAGTTTTTATATCAAAGACCGATTTTGAACAGTTAAAACAACTTATTTTTGTTAAAAACAGTTTTCAATTTTATATAAAACATTTTCTTAGTTTTTATAAACAGTTAAAAAAACAGCTTAAAGTTTTTTTAAAAGAGTAGAAACAAAAAAAAAAACTACTTCAACTGCTTTACATAAACACAAAATTTTTCCTTTTAAAAAAAAACTGTTGAAAAACAAATTATATTTAAAATAAATAACTATTTTACAAAAGTAAACTTTTTTAACTATTAAAAATATGTCTTTTATATGTAAACGAATGTACATTTTAAAAAAAAGTTTTATAAAAAAATAGTACCTTTTTTTGTAAATATAAATAAAAAAACAATTAAAACTGTGTTTTTACAAAACAATTTTTTCTGAAGCATTTTTTTAATAAAACTTTTTTTCCTTTTTTATACACAGTTATATTTTTTTTTAAACATTTAAATTTTTCTTTAAAAAAAACATTGTTTTTTAAAAATTATCTTTTAATACAGTTAAAAGAAGTTAAAAATACTCTTTTAAATTTTTTTTATTAAATATAATATTAAAAATACTGATTTTTAGATTTTTATTTTTGTTGTATTATTTGTTGTTTTGTTGGTTTGGGTCATAAGAGTGGGTGGGTACACTAGTTTTAGTTAACGTAATAAGATAAGATTCAATTCGAATGAATTAAAAGACAAATTTTGGGCCCCCGACAACAACGTGGCTCGTTACACCTGTTTGGAGACACTTTTCTGCCTATATATAGAGATTAAAAGTGCACTAGCTATCTCACCCTTCTCAGCAACACTTTTGAGAGACTACATACATAGTTAAGAAAAATGGTTTCCAAAACAATTGTTTTCCTTTGCCTTTCAATTGCTATTGTTCTGCTAGTCTCTTCCGAGGTGGCAGCGGCTAGTGATCCAGTTGAGTCTACCACTTCTCAAATAACTAGTGAGAACTATCTCTTTCATCCTCTATCCATATAAATCTGGGAGTTTTCCATGATAATTATTTTTTTGAAGTTTGATTAAAAAATATTTTTTTTCATAATACATGATAAAAACTATGGAACACTTTTCATATTTATCATTATTGTTTTAAAATGGCGTATTTGATCATTGCACCTCACTTATTCACATCTTGTTATTTTATTTTCTGACAAGACTGTTTCATTTGATTCAGTTTTCGCTACGAAATAGCGATGCTTGCACGCTATATCTCAGCTACATGGATTTTTTAATCTATGGAAACCTAAGAGTGTGTTTGATAATGAAGTGTAAAAAAATTTAGAAGTTAATCATTTTCAAAATAAGTTAAAAAATGAGTGAAAAAATATAACAGTGATATGGTCTTACTTTTTAGTTTTCCATAGAAATCAATTTTTTGAGGTTTGATTAGGAAATATTTTCCATAAAAAATGTGAAAACAATGGAACACTTCTCGTATTTATGGTCTTTGTTTTTAAATAATGTATTCGAAATCAAAGACTGCACTGCAAAAATATGATTCGACTAAAATTATTAATTTCCATGGCAATTAATTACACACCAATCAAACGTTCTCTAAGAGTAAAATGAATAAAAGAATATTTGTGGGGTTGAAAAAAAAGTTTAAAAAAAAATATTTCATGCATGCAAAATCTACGTATATCACAAATCACTAATAGCTAAAATATACGTAATAGGTGCAGGTGGCGCTCCATATGGGTTAGACCAAAGGGGTGGCTGCCGTTTCGGATGCTGCCAATTTTTTAATGGATTTTGCAGAAGGTGCTGTCGTAATGCTGAGGAGGCAGCAAATGTTGAGGTTGAAGTTAAACCTCATAACTGAAGCTTCATTTCCATCCACAAATACAGCTGAAAGCTGTTCGACTACTAATATACTTCATTAGAAGTATAAATAATAAAAATAACCAGTGGATGGACTGCCTTGTTTGTTTCTTGTGTGGGATTGCTCTTTGGTCTTTCTAAATCACATTATAGTGATTGTCAATTATGTAATCATTAATATCTTGTACTCTCGAGATTCTTACGTTCTTCGTGAGATTTTCAAGTATGTAATAAAAATAAATTATTGTATAAAAATGTGCATCCAGAAAAGAAGTTGAGGGGCTCTTATTGATTGTGCTTTAAAATGGCCCTTGATGTTTGTTGCATTCCAGTTTGTCTCGATAAATTTGAGATTTGTTAATAATTAATCCATTGGGAATAATTAATTTAATCAATTGGTCGCTTGTTCTTGTTATATAGTTTATATTTAATTATGAGAATTTATTGTTGAAATGAACTAAATTGGAAACATGGAGCTTATTTGGTAAATTGTTGAAGTTGTGTGGGCAGGCGTGTAATTTCTTTAATGTTTGGAGAAAATATGATCATTATTATAACTTAATTAATAGGTTAGATAAATGGATAATTTCGTGATAAGACCAAGGATATAAGCATCTTTAGAGTTTTTCTTTGATCTTTTTAAATCACATTAAAGTGATTGCTAATTGCGCAGCGAGCGATCCTTTGTACTCTTGAGATCTCACGACCTATGTAAGATTTTAAAATATTGCAATAATTATAAGAGTTTTGTGACCACCCCCATTTCCTTACGTAAAGGCTGGTCAGGCAAGATACGCCGGAGAAGAGGCTTGTCGATAAATTAATACCATTCTCAGCACGACGTAATAAAAAATATTGTTATTTTGAAAGGCCAATGCTTTAAAATTTATGAATATCTCACTGACATTAATTAAACTCAATCGACACCAACAAAAATAATAAATTTAACAGGAAGTATATATCACAACTTCAGAATAATGTAAATAAATAAATATTAGGCTTATACCCTTACAACATTTTCCAAATGAAATAACTAAATACTGACATAAAAGTACCTAAGCTAGAGTCAATAACCTGAAATTTTGCTAAGCACCGAAAGATCACAAGGCTGGTGCAGAAAACAGTCCTGCTATCCCTGTCTAGAAATAAAGCACGATGTGTGCAAGAATTAACTTAATTAATTTATAATGCAATAATATAGTCAATGCACAATAACTATTCCCCCTTCGTCACTCACATGCATATAACACCCCACCCCTCATCTAACTTTGAATATGCTTTCCATCCTAAAGGTCCTCAAATAATAACTATGATTACGAGCCAAATTAATAAAATGGTTAAATGATTTAACTCTACCGACTACATTTTGTGATCAATTCTCGTAGTATCCCAGTCTCATAATTTTCACATAAATGGCATAAACATCTATTATGCATTTTTTTAAAACAAAAATTTATTGATATCTATTATGCATTAAGGAATCCCAATTGTGATTTATGTTCACATTCTTAGACATTTCAGTTTATCTCATATAAAGTCCGGGTAATTATGTATGTGTCCTTTATGTACAAATATGACACATAAGGGCATCTACCGTTACTGTCTAATTCGTTCTCTATCGACAAGTCTGGAGGAATGCCTTATCTTAAGAAGACATCACAAAACACACACAAGTTGGGGGTGGTCCCTATGCAGGACACCTGCAGACCTCCCATACCCATCGGTGATACAGGAACGGTTCGGACCAGCACCTACCTCTCGTGGGTGGAACCTCCACGTAGTACCTATATGGCCTACACATAATCCAACCCACATGTGTCGACGTGTGGTTCGTGGCCCGAACGCGTGAACCCCCGTGCCGATAGGATGGTCCACTTGTATGTCCGCACAAATAATCGTACATATTATTATTCCATATAATATGTATAGGTAATTACTCCATAATTACTATTAAAAGTCCAATCAAAGTACACAAAATTTTCCCATTTATTAATAATTTACCATCTAATAATTTATTAATTCCATTCCATAAATAATTATTTAACCAACTAGTTAATTCTAATTATTCCTGTTTAATGGGGCACATCCGTATTTTTAATAAGTTCTTTATTTTCCCAAACATGGTTCCACCGATTCACTTGGTCTCATAAAATTCTCATAACCAAAAATCTCAATCCCAATACCCATATCAAATAAGTTATTAACCTTATCCCATAAATAATTATTTAACCACTTGTTATTTGTAATTACTATCGATTTGTTGTGGGCACGACATTCCTTAATCACTAATGGTAATTTACCCTTTTTAACTCATAAACAATAATACAATCCAAGTCCCAAACCAACCCATTCACATTTACTCAAACCAAACCCAAGCCCATACATATAAGGAGTACCCTGCCAAACAACCCTTAACGTCGCTCGAACGAAGGGCATGGTAATTCTAGCAACTTCACATGTCGTTCGAGCGACCCCTTGTCCCTTTCACGTCTTCGTCCTCATTTCTGTTACTTTCGAGAATCAATTTTTCACAATCCAGAATAGCATACACGAAACCCATAAATTTTATGATTAAAGTTGCATATACAATCCCACCAAGGATACTAAAATTCCCTAATTTTAGCGATTCAATGTCCTCAAATTTCCAACCAGGTTCGTGTCACAATAAGGAGCATTTATTACGGAATCTATATCCAGATTTCAATCCATTAATGAAAAATAAGAATTTCTCCGTTGATTATTTAATTACCACCAAATAACCCTCAAAACTTAAGGAATTCTAACCCCAATATTCAGATTTACGATACCTAAGTTTACGGGACAAATCTATATAAGAAATCAGTCCTCTACTGGTATTTTACATCATCAAATTACACACTTTAAGCCCTAGATCCCTGAAATCTATAGGGAAGAAATATTATGCATTTAGAAATAAATTGGAAACAAAAATTAAGCAAGGGAATTCTTGCCTTAAAATATGTAGAAGAAATTTCTTGAAGTTCCCTTGATTTTCCCCTTTGTTCTTCCTCTTTTCTTCCCTTTTTGGTATTTCTCCTATTTTCTCCCACGACTGCTAATTTAGGTTTCTCTAATGATAGTGGGGGAGTGGTTTACCCCCACTTAAACACTTAATTAGAAGGCTAATCCCAAGTTGGCCCTATAACCCAACTTTTGGACCCTCAAATGGGTCCGAACACATATCCTAACTAGACCAAAAACTCCCAAACTCAAATACCTATGGCCGGGGTCCATTATACATATTTAAAATACTAAACCGTGTCTCTAACGCGTCTCAATAGTAAAACAAGTTGTATTTCATTTTGCAAATATTGTTAGGTCTAGTCCCACTCGATTAAAGCCGTGGGTTAAAAGAAAAGAAGTTAGACGCTCATACCAAGCACGAGGGGCTTGTTTGAGCCCATAAAGATCTTTCTTCAATCAAAACACATGTTCAGGAAGAAAAGGATCAACAAAACCTTTAGTTTGTTCAACATACACTTCTTCATTTAAAACCCCATTTATAAAAGCATATTTTACGTCCAGTTGGAATAATTTAAATTTCTAATGACACGAACGGCAAGCAAAAGTCTAATAGACTCTATTCTAGCAACATGAGAAAATTTCTCATCAACATCCATCCCATCAATTTGGGAGTACCCTTGGGCTACTGGTCTAGATTTATTTCTTAAAACATTACCGGTTTCATCACATTTATTTTTAAATATCCACTTAGTTCCAATGACATTAGTATGGGAAGGACGAGAAACTAAATACAATACATCATGGATCTTAAATTGACCTAGTTCTTCTTGCATGGCAAGGAGACAAGATTCATTAACAAGAGCATCTTTAATATTTTTAGGTTCTACTAGAGAAACAAAAGAAGACATCAAGGTTTAAAGTTTGAGCTCTAGTTTTAATTGGTTCTTTAACATCACCTAAAATGTTCGTTTTAAGATAATTTGCCCTAACCCAATTTGGAACATGAAGGTATTCCGGTGGAAGTTGGTCCAAGTCACTATCCGTTGATTGTTTTGATAAATCATTTGACGAAATGTTTTCAACGGGTACTAATTCCGGGCTTTCTTCTACGTAAGGGGCAACACAAACATTTATCACAACATTAATGGATTCTATAATAGACTTTGTTTTCAAATTATAAACTTTATAAGCCCTATTATTTTGAGAGTACCCTAAAAAAATATACTTGTCTCCTCTAGTATCAAATTTAGACAAGTGTTCACAATCCTTACACACATAGCATTCACTACCAAATACTCTAAAATATTTTAGATTTGGTTATCTGCCATACCATCATTCATATGGTGTTTGTTTAGTATATTTTTCTTAAATGAACCCTATTAATTATGTGACAAGATATATGAGTAGCTTCAACCCAAAAATATTTTTGTAAATTCTTAGCATGAATCAAAACACGAGCCATATCTTCAATGGTGCGATATTTTCTTTCCATAATACCATTTTCTTTAGGAGTCTTAGGAGCGCTAAATTCACGTTGATACCCATTTCCAATACAATAGTCATTAACACCCGTGTCTTTAAATTCTCCACCTCTATCACTACGAATACGAGTGACTTGAGTATCTTTCTCATTTTCAATTTTTAGCAAGATTTTCAAAAAATGACTAAGGGTGTCTGATTTTTCTTTCATAAAAGCAACCCAAGTAAATCTAGTGAAATCATCAACAATAACAAGAATATAAGAATTACCACATAAACTAATTGTCCAAAAGAGACCCATTAAATACATATGTAACAATTCCAAAGGGTGAGAAGCAAAAATATCAGTCACTTTCTTATGAGGTACCTTATGAATTTTTCCAATCTTACACGAACCACAAATACAGTTTTTAACTTTAGTTATTTTGGGGACACCACGAACAAGATTTTGACTAGTTAATTTAGACAAACTATAAAAATTTAGATGTCCTAATCTTTCATTCCATAATTCTAAATCACTCATCCCAGAAGATAAATAATTTTAAGATTCATGTTCATGTTTAACCGCATAACAATTGTCTAAAGTCCTAGTACCACATAAAACAAGATTCCCATTTGGGTCTAAAATTTATAATCAGATTTGGAGAAATTAACAGTACGATTGGTGTCACAAAATTGACTAATACTTAGCAGATTTACTTTTAAACCTTCAACAACTGAAACTTACTCTAAATTAGGGAGCCCATCCGTCTCATTAAACCCTTTGCGTATGATGTGGAACATCTTTCCTTCACTAAAGGTTACAACACCACCAACAAAAGATTTTAAGCTGGTAAATTTGGATTTGTCCCCCATCATATGATTAGAGCAACCCGAATCTAAATACCATTGAGAATTTTTATTACGAGAATTCAGTGCTTATAAGACCACATCGCATCTCAATGAGTCATTTGATTTAGATTTTTTAACCTAATCAACCTTAGTTTTCTCAAAAGCAGTTTTTATTTGATAAGGCTGCTTGTTGGACATATTTGGATTCTTAACAAATTCAGTTTTAGCGTAAAACCGAGCTGGCGTATTTTGAGTTTGGAGTTTTTTTTATAGAAGAATTCAATCAAGTGGCCATTTTTATGATAAAAATTACAACAAAAAAATTTCCTATAAATAGGTTTGTTCAGGACAACATGTGTTGTGGGTTGGTCTAGAGATAACCATGTTTTCCTTTCTAAAACATAATGGTTCTAAATGGCCCAATTTAGGGCAAAGTCCACATTGTAAAGTGGGCATAGTGGTTTGAAATTTCTTTCAATTTTTAGTTTGCCTAAACTTGCCGAAATTAGGTCCATTATGTCCTAATTTCCTAAAAAAATTTGTTCCAAATGTCTAGTTTTGTGACAAAAATTGCATTTAAAGACAGGTTTAGAAGAGGTAGAACAACCCTCATTTTTAACATGTGTGTATGATAACCTAATTTCATTAGACTCGGGAAATTATTCTTTTGAATTAACAAAATTTATTACATCAAACTCTTTAGCCTCAAATTCAAGCCCTTTTGTAGGAACAAAATCAGAATAAGAATTGGTATGATCATAGCAAATATTTTTATAAATAGTTCTGACTACATTACTAGTATTCCAAAAACTATTTAACTTTTTATAGGTGATATGTAGTTCCTTTTTACACTCATTATATTTATTCAAAACAACCTTAAGTTCAATTTGAGATTCATCATATTTAAACAAAGTTTCCTTGTTTTAGTATCAAGTGAGTGATTCAAATTAGTTAGCATAGCAGTTATCTTTTCAAGTAAAGAAACATCCTTCTCCCAATCTTCTATTTGAAAAGCAAATTCTTCTGACATAAGTCTGATTTGACTATTTAAAGCGTCAATTTTAGCTAATAATCTAGAATTACACTCACCTACATGTGTGCTTTTATCAAGTGTGTCATTTTCAGAAATCTCTTCAACATTTTGTAAAAACGTGAAAACATGGTGTCTGATACCAATTTAAATTAATTCGCAACTTTCTACATTGGCACACTTATATAATTAGAGTCTATATAAACCAAATTAATTCATCCCCTAAACATGCAACTATGTGTGTGCGTGTGTTAACCCATAAATAAATAAAGTATGTGAAACAAGTTTAAGGAAAAATCCCCGCAGGGAAAAACCTTTTTATTTATAGAACTTTGAAGAATTCACAAGACCATTGACTTACATACAACCAGATAATCGCCCACAAGTGTAACGCTCGGTGTCATCGTCAAACCTTCAAAGAAACGGCTAGAAATTTGTAGTGGTTCACACGCAGCTATACCACAAGGACCGCAGCCCAAAAACTATGTAGAGACTCCCTCCACAATAGCACCCATCTCTCGGTTGTAGAGATCTCCCAACAAAGGATGAACAAAAGAAAAACAGTGTTCTTGAACACCAAAATAATTCACAAAAGAATATGGGATTTTTCTGAATTGAAAACAAAAAGGGATTAAACCCTAAAAGGAAGAAGCCAAAAGAATTCTGCAAATCGAAGTTTTTCTGTTCTGTAAAATGCTACGACTTCTTAATGAAAGTGAAACCATTTAATGAGTATTTATAATAAAAATGCGCCGCCTCGATATTAGAGCTCGTTCGAACAAGAAACACTTATCGCGCGAATGAGAAATAGATGTCGTTTGAATGACATCACACGACACTGCCATGTCGCTCGAACGATAGTACAAATTCGTTTGAATGACTGTTGCATCAAAAAATAATATTTTAATGTCTGCTCCAACACTTAGAAAAAATACTCATTTACAAATTTTGACGAAAAAGTCCTCTCAAAAACTTAGAAAATATTTTGAAAAAATATCCCAAAAGATCTAAGTGTAAAGTTAAGGTATTTAAAATATAACCTTACCAAAGTAAACTTTGTGGAGTATGTTTGATGAAGAACTTGATATTCGGATCCGTCTTTGATGCTTGAATGTTCTTAAATGCTCTTCGACGGTGTAGCGGTATATGACATACTAAATTGATAACGGACTTATAAAAATATGTCCTTACAAATCTTCCCCTATGTCTATGCCGGTACATACATAAAAACATCTTAATTATCAAATACCAAAATGCGTATACAAACATACCCCTTTATTGAATAAATTTGCAAGATCTCAAAGCTTTTCTTATTTGGGTGTGCATCATAATAATCATCAATATTTGTACCTACACACATGAGATGAAGAAAAAAACCTTCGTGATGCATCGAGTTTGAAATGATATAAGAATAAATCATTAATAATCAAATCTCCCCCATAATGCAAAAACTTCCCCATAACATGATAATTCTTTCTCCCCCTTTTTATGATGTCCCCAAATAGACATATAACAAAAAGAATCAAAACATGGATGTCACGATAAAATGCATAGCAAACAAGAATAAATCAACGCGCATGCAAAGGAGTACCCCACAATCTTTCACAAACTATTTTTGATTTTTCAGTTTTTCATACAAAAATAAGGTACTAAAAATCACACCATGGATTTAAACTCAAACAACCAAGTCATGAAAATGGAATGTATAGAGTGTGAACACATTCGATAGGTAAATCAACGCAATTAATCATATGTGCACGATGCATACATGTACTCATAACGAATGATCATCAAAAGTATCCTTAGGTCTAAAATTGTTGAATTTAGATGACATCGTCTTATGCAAATCAACAAATCAAAGTCAAAGTGATTTCCACACCAATAATGTCAAAAACTATTTAACGCTTTTTCAAGACTTTAAAGGGCATGTAAACCCGTTATAATTCTCCAACCAAACTTCCTCATATACATTTTCTTTTAGAGGTGAATAAACTAAATTCTCAAACTTTGGAGAATTGGTGCAAAAACCTAAATGGCCCATAATTGGCATGAATTTCTTTTTATTGCCTTTAAATTTTTCGGGCTCTTTTAAACCTCTTTGGACCTTGGATAATAAAATTCCTCAATTTTTGAGGTCCAATTTAAACGGTGGATTAATCACAAAGGATAAATGGAAACCTTTCGTAGCCCTTCACCGTTATCAAATAATGCACACAAACCTCACAAACGTCTCTTACATGCACAACTTTCTTATGAAGTTTTATAGCGCTTGGTTCGTTTTAAGGACAGGATTGAAGTGAAAACACCCAACCTATATGTGATAAGACAAGCACAATAATCAAACAAATCCGTGAATGTGTGCAATAAGGAAATCACGAGTCAAACATGTAGGAAGTAACACTTAATTACAACTTAATGACTCCACACATTATAAAGCACATGGATGAATTGACATATTGCCTCAAAACACTATCAAATAGTCATGTGAATAAATGGAATGATATTGTGACTCGGTCATCCTAAGTTTCCATCTATAAAAGGTGCAAACAAAATAAAAAATCTTTTTGGATTTTTTAAAAAATGTTATCAAACAAGAATCTTTTTGTATTTTTTAAAAAAAATTCAAAAAAAAAAACTTATACAAAAATTATACATACTAGCAATAGGCAGATAATGTCATCATCCAAAACATCCTCTGCTAGTAAACAAGTCAAACCTTAATTGTTAGGTGTAGAGGGGTTTTCCAAAGGTGGTGCCAACTTATGAAAAACCTCCATCAAATTTTGTGATGTTTTGACGAAAAACTTAACTTGCTCACCTAAATGTGAAAACTCTCTCATGTAGTCTCCAGGAGCATGTAAAGTATCATGTGTGGGTGCATGTGTGGAAGAAACACATGTAGTAGCAAAACGTGACACATAACCCAACTTAAAACAAAATTCCCTAAGGTGTCCTCTCGTTTTTCAATGGGAACAAACATATATAGGCTTAGGAACACCTCTCTCAAAAACTCTAGGACATGCTCTCCCAGCGGGAAACGGACGCCTAGGTGGGTTAATTTTCAAGCCATGTGAATCTGTCACTAAAATGAAAATTGTCTCGGGTGGGACAAAAGAAGTGTAAGCACCGTCATGACCTTTTCCTAGCCCGTTAACCCTACCCTTATCAGGATTAAGAACCACCTTTTCAATCTTCTTAGGTGCATTCTCAAAATTGACTTTGACCTCCCTAGCACGTTAGAGATCACTCTCGAGTTAGGATACACGTGTCGTCAGACTAGACACCGTGTCGGTCAAATCACATTTTCTCTTTCTTAAAACCTCCTTCTCTCTTTCCAAATTGAACACATGACAACCTAAATCCGTATTATACTTCTTTGTTTTTAAGGTCTCGGTGTACAAATCTCTAAAATCTTTTTGGAGCTCACTTTCATCTCCATTATCACTCTCGCTTTCTCCCTCACTTGAAGCGCTCAAATCATCACCATCGCATTTGTGTGCACTATAGTGGGACAAAGTGGGTGTGCTCACACGACTTTCTAAAAAAGAAACAAACTTCTCACCCCTAGTCTCATCACCCTCACCTTCACTACTATCACTAAGTGTGGTGGGCATGGCTACTTTCTTTCCTTTCTTTCTAAGCCATGTAGGATACTCAAACGACTTATGCCCCTTACCAACACATTTGAAACAAGTCACGTTCTCAAAATCCTCCTCACACTCCTCATCTGAGTCATTCTCTTTATCCCTCTCACCACTTTCTTTGGCCTTTTCTTTGTTTTTATTTTTCTCAAGAAATCTTTTTTTATTGGAAGAATTTTATTTAGAAAGTTTGAGAAACTTTTTAAAACTTTTCGCTAGTAAGGCCAAATCATTAAAATCAAAATCTCCCTTAGAATCGGGCTGACAAACTTTTTCTTTCTTTTTCTTAAAATGAATCTTCAAAGAAACGCCTTTATCCTTAGCCTTAATGGTTTGGGGAAACATGTCAATCTCATAGGTTTGAATATCTCCTACAAGTTCTTCTAACTTAAGTGATTTCAAATTTCCCAAAGAGTTTAAAACTGTGACTTTAGGAATAAAGCGTTTTGGGAGAGATCTCAAAATATTTTTAAGGACTCGTGTGTCATCAATCGCCTCACCCAAATTAAAACTAGTGTTGACAATGTCCGAGAATTGTGCATAAAATTCATCAAAATTTTTGGACTCTAACATAGTAATGGTCTCAAATTGGGTGGCCAAAATTTTGTAACTTTGATTCTTTAACCACGTTCGTATCCTCATGTGTCAATTTCAAGACATCGCATGCTTCTTTAGACGTAGTGCACGTCATAATTCAGCGGAACTCGTCGGGAGTGACGGCTCCAGAAATAGCACTCAAACCACGTGAATTAAATTTAGACATTTTAAGATCATCTTCAGTTCAGGCCGACACAGGTTTAAAAGAGGTGATATTTTCAACGGTGACTGTGGGAGGAATCCACCCATTTTCGCAAAGGAACCAAACACGCTCGTTAATGGCTTTTAAACTAGATTTCCTAAGATCTTTCCAATAGGCATAATTAGACTAGTAAAAAATAGGTATCTGATTATATATGTGCTCCATAGGAAAAATTACGATTTTTCACAAAACTGATCTTTTTCAAAAAAAATCAATATCACACAAATTTTGCAGAAAATAGGAATACGCGATAAATTAGCGTAACCCGCTCTGATACCAATTTGACGGCGTGATAAGTCAAATTGTATCAAAAGAAATAAAATCCTTGGAAAATCAAGATCACGTGATAAATTAGCGTAACCCGCTCTGATACCAATTTGTAAACGAATAAATGCGGTGTGTGATACCGATTTAAATTAATTCGCAACTTTCTACGTTGGAACACTTATATAATTAGAGTCAATATAAACCAAATTAATTCAGCCCCTAAACATGCAACTACGTGTGTGCATGTATCAACCCATAAATAAATAAAGTCTGTGACACAAGTTTAAGGAAAAATCTCCGCCGGTCAAAACCTTTTAATTTCTAGAACTTTGAAGAATTCACAAGACCATTAACTTACATACAACCTGATAATCCCCCACATGTGTAACACACGGTGTCTTTTTTAAGCTTTAAAAGCAACGGCTAGAAATATGCAGTGGTTCATGCGCAACTATACCACATGGGTTGCAGCCCAAAAACTCCGTAGAGACTCCCTCCACAATAGCACCGATCTCTCGGTTGTAGAGATCTCTCAACAAAGGATGAACAAAAGCAAAGCAGTGTTCTTCAACACCAAAACAATTTACTAAGGAATATGGGATTTTTCTGAGTTGAAAATAAAAAGGGATTAAACCCTAAACGGAAGAAGCCAAAAGAATTCTGCAAATCGCAGTTTTTCTGTTATGTAAAATGATGGGACTTCTTAATGAAAATGAAACCATTTAATGAGTATTTATAATAAAAATGTGTCGCCTCGGTATTAGAGATCGTTCGAACAAGAAACACTTATCGCGCGAACGAAAAATAGATGTCGTTTGAACGACATCGCGCGACACTGCCATGTCGCTCGAACGATAGTACAAAGTCGTTTGAACGACTGTTGCGTCAAAAAATAATATTTTAATGTCCGATCCAACACTTAGAAAAAATACTCATTCACAATTTTTGGCGAAAAAGTCCTCTCAAACACTTAGAAAATATTTTGAAAAAATATCCCAAAAGATCTAAGTGTAAAGTTAAGGTATTTAAAACATAACATTACCAATGCAAACTTTGTAGAGTCTTTTTGATGAAGAATTTGATATTCGGATCCGTCTTTGATGATTGAATGGTCTTCGATGGTGTAGCGGTATATGACATACTAAATTTATAACGGACTGATAGAAATATGTCCTTACACATTTGCAGTAACCGCGAGTATATCAAATTCATCTAAATCAACATAAATATTTCCAATGTAAAAAAGAGAAGTCGTGACAGTGGGGTGATTTTGAGAAGGAAAGATGTGAGATAAATTGACAAAGTCTAAATCCCAATTATTATCACATCAATTAGAAATATATGTTAGACTTGATAAATTATCTAAGATGTCTTACAATATGATAATACATGAAGAAGTAAATGCCATATGATTATCAAAAGTTTATTCATTATCACTATCAGAGCTATCATACCATGTTTTGGAAAAATGTGCTTTATTTGAAGGTTCCCATTTAGATTTAGAAAAGCACTTATCAGCATAGTCACCATAGTCATTGCACTTACGACACTTAATATGGTTCAAAACCTGTTTAGGTCCATATTTTTCAAAGATTTTCTTCTCAAAATATTTTCATGGGGTCTATCGGAATAACTAGGTTGGCCTTGTTTTGATGTAAATTTATTCCTAAACTTCACAAATTTCTTATAGTGTTTAGTCAAGAGAGAAATTTCATTATCCAAAGAATCTAAATAGATTTCAGATTCATTCACATTGGAGAAGGAGGATACAAAAGCCAAACTATTTTCACTAGTTCTAAAATTAAGAACATTTTGAGTTTCGGTGTGTGTATATGTTTTGTCTCTTTGCTCATCTCTTAAATTATTTTAATATTCATACGTTTTGAGTTTTCTACATAAGAGATGAGGTGTATAGCTATCCAAATTATCACCTATAGTGTGGGAAATTAAATTAAAACTCTTAGGAAGAGACCTAAGGATTTTATCACATATTTCAGAGTCGACATAAGTGACACCATTAGCATGTGATTGATTTACAACATCTTGCAATTTTAAATAAAAGTCATCAAATTTCTCACCATCTTTCATGTAGAGAGAATTATAAATTCTAACTAGCATTTGGGACTTGACCCTTTTAACTCTAGAGTCTCCTTCATGTGTAGTCATTAAAATGTCCCAAGCCTCTTTAGATGTAGTGCGGGCTGAAATTCTTTTAAATTAAGTTGCACCCATCGCTTGAAAAATGGTATTTTTTCTTTATTATTAGACTACGAGCATTGCTTTTTCTCTTTGGACCATTCTGAAAGGGATTTTTGAACAAAAATTTAGCATCATCATCAGTAGGTGTAGTAGGAGCAGAAAAACCAGTTTCAACCGTGTCCCACAACTCATCTCCCAAGTCTTAGAAGTGCGCAACCATTCTTACTTTCCAGTAAGCGAAGTTGTCACCATCAAACACGGGAGGACGTACGGAAGACCCATTATGGTAATCCATAATAAAAAGTTGTATATTTAAAAACGAAAGAGTTCAGGATCTTTGAGAAATAAAGTTTTTAGAAAGTGAGTTTTGAAGTTCATATACCACTTGAAATAACCTAAACACCCTAACGTATTTTAGTTAATATGTAAAAATACAACTCTTTTAAATTTCATTAAAAAATTGATTGAAATCATTATGCTTCTCTGAAGGTTATGGACCCCTATATCGGGACCCCTATATCCATTATCGGGACCCCTATATCTCTTGTGCTACTCTGCTGGTCGGACGTCTCAGAGCGGTGTCTCTTCTCCCCCTTATCTTTCTGAAATTCCCTATAATCGTGATAATCCAGTAAAGCAACATTCACAACTTGGTTATATGTGGTGAAAGTCAGGTTCCCTAACAGTGTCTATTTGATGTGTCAGGCCATCCTTGACAGAAACTTCTCTATTTTCCTGTACTCTGTGCTCACATCCTCCTTAGCAAAATAATAAAGGGCAGTAAACTCTTCCTCGTATTCTGCCATCGTACGACTCCCCTTGTTAAGCTCCATGAACTTCTTCTGCATCTCTCTTTGCATTGTTCGAGAATAGTACTTCCCCTCAAATTTCTCCCAAAACTCATTTATGGTAAGACTGTCCATCCCGAAAATCGTCGTAATCGCCCCGACCATTGGAGTGCGTCCCCCACCAATCGAAATGATGCTAACATCTTCTTCTGTATGGGTGTGCACTCTACCATCCTTAAGTGTCGCTGAATGTATCTCTACCACCTACTCGCCACTAGAATATTTGAACTGCCCGTAAACTCCGGCGGCTGGCCTTTAGTAAAGGCATCTCTTGCCCTGTCTCACATGTAACCTGGTGCCTGTAATGGTATAGTCACCTGATGTGGTGGTGGATGCTAAGGCGTCATTGGCGGGGGAAAGTACTGAAGCGTGGATGCCATAGCCGTAGAGACCGCCTGAGACACAATGGTGGTTATATCAGCATGGGTAATAAGAGGTGGCGCCTGTGGTGGCTTCGGGTGAGCCTCCTCCTCCCCATTAGGTGGAACCAATCGCCTTAATCTGCCCCTATGTCCATTTTCCATCTGAAAGCAAACAAGGTTCGCACAAGTAACTGATCGTATAGAATACAATGATTCCTATACACAGGGATCTACATCAAAGAATGCAACGCAGAACACAACGTAGAACGTAATGGTTCTAAGGACCCTAGAACCATGCTCTGATACCAATTGTAACAACCCGTATTTTCTCATGTAAAGCCTGGCCTGGCATGATACGCCAAAGATAGAGATTTTCGATCAATTAATACCATTCTCAGCGCAACGTAATAAAAAATATTGTTATTTAGAAAGGGAAATACTTTAAACTTTATGAATATCTAACTGACAATAATTAAACTCAACCAAAACCAACTAAAATAATAATTTAACATCAAGTAAATATCAAAACTCTATCATAATGTAAATAAATAAATAAATCTTGGGCTTATGCCCGTAAAATATTTCCCAAATAAAATAACTATGCCCTAGCAGAAAAGCACATAGGCTAATATGAAAATCTGCTGAGCACCGAAATAATGCAATGCTGGGACCAACAACAGTCCTCCAATCACTATCTAGAAATAACCTGTGGGGGACATTTATAATTTGGGTCAGAGCCTGAGGTGTGCAAGAATTAAATTAATTAATTTATGATGAAATAATAAAATTAATGAACAATAATTATTCCCCCTTTGTCACTTACATGCATATAACACCTCACCCCTCATCTAAGTGTGATATGTTCCGCATCCCAAATGTCCACAAATAATACTACAACTACGAGTCAAATTAATAAAATGGTTAAATGATTAAAATGTACCGACTACATTTTTTTATTAAATCCCATAGTATCCCAGTCTCATAATTTTCACATAAATATCATCAACATCTATTATGCATTAAATAATTAGAATTGTAATTTATGTCCACATTCTTAGACATTTCAGTTTATCTCATATAAAGTTCGGGTAATTATATATATGTATTTTATGTACATATATGACATACATGGGAATCTACCATTGCTGTTTAATTCGTGCTCTATCTACAAGTCCAGAAGAATTCCTTATCGTATGCGGACATCACAAAACACACACAAGTTGGGGGTCTTCCTTACGCAAGACACCTAAACACAACACATACCCAGTGGTGCACTACACCAAAATGGATAAATTGGCACCCTTCCAGCGCTTAGCCTTGTCACGGTCAATGATCGTGACAACAAACACGCATTTTGTGTCACGGTCATTGACCGTGACAAAGGATTGTCACAGTCATTGACCATGACAATACTTATAATGTTATCACGGTCAGTGACCGTGACATGACCGTGACAAATGTCGCAGCAAAAAAACCCTTTACCTTCTTTTTTCCCCTGCCGTTTCTTCCCTCTTTTTTTTTCTCTCTCTATGCTGCGTTCTCTCTCTCTCACGTCTAGGTTACTCTCTCTCTCTCTCTTCCATTTATATATATACGATTGTGTGTATATATATATATATATATATATATATGTGTGTGTATATATGTGCATGTGTGTGTGTGTATATGTGTGTGTGCATGTGTGGTGGGTGGGGCAGAGTAGGGTGTGTGTGTGTGTTGTGTGTGCGTGTGTATGTGTGTGTGTGTGCATGTGTGTGTGTGTGTGTGTTGTGTGTGGGGGTGGGGTGGGGCAGGGTGTGGGTGGGGCATAGGGCATAGGGCATGGTGGGGGGGAAGGGTAAGGGGTTTGGAGGGGGGGTGGGGCAGGGTGGTGGGTGTTTATACATATATATTATTTGGTGTGTGTGTATTTATACATATATATATTATTTTGATAATGACTTGTTATATTTTAATTACCATCTAACTCTCGAGTGTGTTTTATTATTGAGTCATGATGAGATAGTTGATCGATTACTTGGCATAAAATTGACGCATACTAGAGTTCGTGAGGAACCAAAGACAACTATATAAAACACACACACACACACATACAATAATAATACACACATTACATAACATTTGTGTAATGTATAATCTTGTCCAAAACAATAATTTCATATTAGAGGAATGAGTTTTACAATTGAAATGAACTTAGTCCAACTCCATACTTCTTTTCCCACCCCATGTAATTGTTAAAAATAAACATGAGTCTTGTCGATTTTAAGGAAGGAGGAAGTGTATCTCTATATGGAAAATCTTATAAAATCGTATTATTGTTGTGTTAAACCATGGGTATTCTATGTCATTTATGTCCTTTAAATTAATCCAGTAGTAACATCCTCAAATGTATAATAGTGAATGATGATGGGACGAAGTTCGCTGAAGTCCGGTAGATACATAATTATGTGAAGCTTTGTCGGAATGTGTAATGCCCCGACTTGGATTTGGGCTACCGTTGGGTAGAACCGAAGTCTAGGTGTTAAGGGTGGAGGGGGAATATTAAATTTTATTATATAGGGAAAGTCTCTAATTTGAATCATTTTATAAGAAATATAAGGTAATTAACAGATTTTCATTTATGGAAAAAACTTTCACTTTAGGGAAATTAATTAATTAGCAATATTTATTTAGAAAAAAATCCATTAAATCCAACAATGCTAATAATAAGGAAATATACCATGCAACAGTTATTACAATAAATGCGTCACGACCCGAATAATTTTTTTTTTCAAAATGCCGTAAATTTAAATGTCCTCAAACACAATTTTTAAAATGTCATGGTAGAACTCTAACAACGATTCTAACCTTCAGAAGCCTTACCAACATCCTTGCTTCCGTCCCTATCGGAAACACCTTGGGGGGGGGGGGGGGAGGGGTTAACATAAAAAGTAGGGGTGAACAAAGCGCTGAGCAAGTTGGGAAATACTAAGAAATATAAATTTTTATTCCAAAATACTCTACATATAACGTTTATTTTAGCGATTCCAAAAGCGTTATCATTTTATGATCATAAATGCAACTATCATGCCGTGCAACTTGATCTACCATGCAGGGTGGGGTGGGGTGGGGCAGGGTAGGGTAGGGGTGGGGCGGGGGGGCTGTGCGTGTGTGTGTGTGTGCGTGTGTGGTTGGTGGGGGTGGGGATGTTTCACTCTTGTACATATTAACAGTAACAATTCATTTTTATTTGTAGTAATTGAACATATTTGCATGTCTTATTTTAATTCATTTTGATATGTAATAATATCATTTTTTACAGCAAATGTCTCCTTCAGGTATTAAGGCGAGGATGATCATGCTGGTTATGATGATTTCATCTAGGCTCGGTGGTAGCGGAGGCGACGAGGGCTCCTCGACCCCTAGTCTCCCCAAATATGGCAAATTGGGGATGCCCATCGAGAACAAGTCGGGGCTATTAGCGAGATCCCTCAAGCTGGTAAAGACGATCATCGGCCCGGGGTACATTAGTTGGAAGGAGGTGCCATATGAGCTCCAGTTAGCTGTTTGGGTGGCACTACAGGTAATATATTTATATTTATATTTATATTTATATTTATATGAATATTTCAATTTCAATTTCAATTTCAATTTCGATTTCAATTTCATTTTATATTTATTTGCAGCTAACATTGTATTTGTTGGACATGAACAATTCAACCTGGATCCAAAGCTACGCGATTCTCTCTTGGAGCAGTTGAGGGAGAAACACAAGATGTGGAAGAAAAATATGCGGACCCAGTACTTTGGGAAGCAGAGAGTCCATTATCCAATGGCGTGAATCCATCCCGTCAAAGGATCCGATCTCATTGGCACAATGGCAAAGGTTCATTGACAATGAGATCGGGGAGCGACAATTGGCATCTCGCCAATCGGGAAGGGTTAACCGAGCAAAAAAGACGGACGTGCACTATTCCGGCCGGACGTCTTACGCCGAGGTGGAGCATAGGATGATGGTAAGATTTAATTTTTCTATAACTACATAAAATATATTATTCTGCATTATTTTACTTTGAGGGGACGATACTAATTTTACTTCATTTTATTTCAGGGGACAGGGAGTGGCCTTGGGCGTAGGCCACATAGGCTAGATACTTATGTGGCTCTTCAGACGAAGAAGGGGAAGGACAAGGAGGTGCCCCCAAGCGTGGTTGCCACGATTGTAAGTAATCCGACAGTTTACTTTTTGTTAATTATGATATAATTTTTTAATTTACTTATTTTACTAATTATGTGCTTTTTTTCTTTTCAGTCAAAGCTTAAGGAAGTGCATGAGTCACAGTCTGATGCCGAAACTCAACCAAGTGATTGGCTCTGATCGCAAGGGGAGGACAAGGGGCTGAGCTCGCGGCTGGCCAAATCTATGATCATCGAATTGGAGACGAGCGACACTGGGTTGGCTTGAACGGTGGATTCAAATGACGCGAAGCTGTCCCATTTGGAGGCGACGTTCTAGGATATGTAATCATTCATGAAGCGTTCGTTGGGTGGAAACAATAAGGGTAAAGGGAAGGATAAGGAGGTGCGGTTGAAATATATTTGAAATTGAATAGTTTTAAATTATTACATTTGAAATATATTTGGATTATATGGTGATGCATATTCACTCTATTTTGAATGTATATTTGCATTATCTCTATTTTATTTGGATATTTGATGTTTGAACAGGTACAACGTTGCTATAACAGGTACAAATATATTATTGGATAGTGGCAGTGGCCATACTGCACAGTAGAATTTTTTTCAATTCTGCCCATAATTGTCACGGTCATTGACCGTGACAAGTCCTTGACAAAGAAACTTGTCACGGTCACTGACAGTGATAATTTTTTAAATAATGTCACGGGCTTGTCACGATCCTTGACCGTGACAAATCTTGTCGTGGTTAGGGACCATGACAAGACCGTGACAATTTTAATGAACTTGTCACGATCAATAACCGTGACATGACCGTGACAAAAAAAGTTGTCTCACCCAGAATTGTCACGGTCATTGACCTTGACAAGCTGAAGTTTTCAAGGTCAATGACCGTGACAATTCGACAGATTTGGTGTAGTGGTGATATAGGAATCGTCAGTTCCAACACCTACCTGTCATGGGTGGAGCCTCTACGTAGTACTGTAACAACCCAGGTTTTCGAGCGACTATTTTATACTATTTTGCCTAATGGGCTAATTTTATAAAATAAGGAATGTTGGAGTAAATATTATTTCCCGTGAGACTTAGGGATAATATTTACTATGTTTTGACTATTTACCGTTATGGGAAGGTAAATAGTGTTATATGGTGTATTTTGCGTCGTTATATGTAAAACGACGGTTATGACCTATATTTAAATTTGGGTATAATTAATGAATTAAAATGGATTTGGAACACAAAAATAGTTCACACTTTCCCGAATGATATAGGGGGTGCGGTTGTTTTTAGAATAGTCGAGTTAGTCGAAATAAGTGCCCAGTTGTAATTTTTGAGATTCGGGCATTTTTAAGGGGTTATGACTCAATTAAGTGGTTATGAGTCATTTTAGAGGTGTATTAGCATTTAAGAGTGGGGGTTTATATTTTGAGACCCTTATAAATCCCCCACCCTCTTTTTCTTTCTTCATTTGTGTTAGAAGCCAAATGAGAGAGAGAGAGAGAGAGAGAGAGAATAGAGAGTTGAGAGAAAGAGAGAAATGGAGGATTCGGGCCGAATTCCGTCGCTACCGGAGGTGTTCCGAGATTACGAACCTCGAGGCAAGTTTCTTACTTGCTAGATATTGATTTAATGTGATAAATTGCATGTGTAGTTAAGTTTTGGGAGGTTTAAAACATAAATGGGTTTTGGGTGATTTTGGGTGTTTAATCCTTAAATTTTAGTTTTAATTTGATTTGAGGATAAATTATTAGTTATATATGGTGTAGGATTGATTTAGGTCGAATTGTTGTTGTTGAAGTTGGGAGAAATCAAGTTTTGGGGTTTTTGGGATTTTAGGGTTCTTACACCCCGTAGCCCAAATTGGGCAAAATCTCAGGACCGAATCGATTCGGCCCTAAGGGCGAATCGATTCGGATAAGGAGAGGGTTACAGGTCTTGCAGACCGAATCGATTCGGATTTAAAGCGAATCGATTCGGCAATTGCAGAAGGTCAGTTTTTGCTCACCGAATCGATTCGCAAGGGCGAATCGATTCGGCCCAAGGGGCGAATCGATTCGGTTCCCCTGTTTTTGTGAGATTTTCTTATTTTGATTTTTATCCCCTTTTCTTTTAGGTCCAAGGTTTAGGGACCTTCCTTTGGGAAGTAATGGGGAGTCCTAGAGGGTTGTTATGGGGTAGACTAATGTCCTAAGTTAATGTGGGATATTTGGGTTATCCGAGGGCTAGTTGTATAGGTTAATGTCCGAATGATATAGGAGATTAACCTAAAGATATATTGGAAGTTTAAATATTAGGTTGAGCTTTTGGGAGACACTCCATTATGGAGACTCACTTTGAGGGTTTATGAATTATATAAGCTATTCGAGGATATTTTGAGGTTAGTGGCACTTTGGGTCTTAGGTCATTAATAATATATGACTTAATAAGAATGAAATGCACCTTCTAAGACTTGGTGCTAAATGGCTAAATGGATGATTTTTGGAAATGTAAAATATGAGTTTTCAAAAATGGAAAAAGTAATGTTTTTCATAAATGATAATTTATGGATACACACCTCTCTAAATCGCTATCATAAGGGAAGTCGCGTGCGTTGTGGTGAAGCCCCCTGGCTAATGATGCAGGGTGGATATAGTCCCTAGGCCATGTGAGCGTTTGTTTATATTTTCTGCGCTGGTTAGGAGATTCCGGGTGTGGTCTTGAATATCCCGTAGGCACATGGTCGCTTCCCGACGTTTCGATAGGATCCCAGGTTGTCTTGGAGGCCCTGGAAGATGATAGCCATTTAGGGGCGCGCACAGTGGGGAAACCCGGACGGGCGATCTTAGAATCGTTATATATATATATATATATGAATATAACTATTTTAAATCAAGTTGGACTTGATGTTTGATGGGTTCCATAAAGAGCACAGTAAAATGCCATATAGAGCATGATGAAAGTGTCATATTGAGCACGATGTAAGGCCATAAAGAGCCTATGATGATGATTATATTCCTGATAAGGAAGATATTTTTACAAAGTGAACAATTGAGTTAAATTCCACAAAGAGCACAAAAACTATGATTATACTTCCTGATAAGGAACAAATTCATGAAATGAATTAGTATACGATGAAATAAGATTTGGTAAACATTTGATAAAGTGTTGTACCATTTATATGTATATTCCTAAAGAAGAATTAGGAATTGTGCCTTTAGATTATGGATGGGTTTTATTTTATATTTTCTTTGTGTAGCTGTAGATGTGACCTCCCACACTTATGCACACACATATAGATATTTATTGATTATTTCGTGCTTAGGGTCTAATGGATCTCGACGATCAACCTTGCCTAAGTAGTAGTGTATCGGGGGGGTTCCTTGTTTGGATTTCGCTTTGCGAGACACCCCACGCACGAATAAGGCATAGTGTTGAGAATGGGGAAAAGTTAGCCCTTAGTACTTAGGGTTAACTAGAACATCTCACGATATTGCGTTAGGTCGCTGCTAGATTGAGAGGTGAGGAATATTATTGTTATCTGCGAGAGACTTACGCACTTACCTGCCATGCATTTTAGTCACATGGTAATCATATCAACCCGGCCCTGACCGGTTTCTATATTTCCTTGTTTTTGCATATTCTTTGCCGTTACAGGTGCTCTTCCGCATGGACACCCATGTTTACATTTTCATTTCCAGTTGTCATGGAGCTACGGAATATTGCGGATGTTGTAGGATACTTGTAGTAGACGCTCCCCTCTATTGTACTCTAGTTATGTTCAGTACTTTTATTCGGGCGTGTTTGCCCAAGGTATTGCACTCATTTATTATATTGTAAATATTGGATTGTAATATTTAATGTATTATTGGTATTGGTCTATGCACCGACAGCTTATTCGGTGATTATTTATTGTATCGTCATACTTCATTTATCGATTTTTGATACCCACCGTTTTTACAAATGGGATTGTCTAAGTGTTTCTCTTTTACTTTTAAAATTTTTTGTATATGACAATCCGTTTTCTAAAATGATTGGTGGTTATCTCATACTATTATTTTAATCGCCAGTGATGCTAAGAATGGACCATCTATGATTCCTGTAATTATTGGAGTATTGGGCTGGCCACCTATTATTTTAGTAGGCGGGTTGTCACAGATGGTATCAGAGCATTAGGTTCTAGAGTCCTTAGGAATCTGTGCGGATGTTTTACGTCTTCTGCGTTTCTCTTTGTTTGATGTAGAGCCTTAGGAATAAGGTCGTTGAATTCTCTTGTGAGATTTCGTTCTCCTGCTATGGTATGAGAACCCCGAAGATCTTCTGCGCGTTCGTGTGAGACTTGTAAGTCGTTAGATGAAGGGCGTTGAGGAAGGCCATTGTGAAGACGTCGTTGGGATGGGATTACTATAAGCTGTAGGCTGTGGTCGGGAATAAGGACCACTTTGGAAACCTCTCCCTTTGTAGCATTATTTTATAATGCTGCCGTGACTACCAAGTACGGTGAAAATAGTTTTCCCAAGTACCGTTGTCGGTAGAGAGTGGTACTGTGCTTGGGACTCCAAGCAATGCCAATTTGGAGTTGAGAGGTTCTTTAGTAGGACCCCATGTTGAAGTTGGTTGAATAGAGGAAGTGTAACCTCGTTCGGTGAAAACGTAAGGCCTGAGAGTTTGGCCTAGAGTTGGGTATAGGAGTGCCCAGGTGTGAGGATTTGAGGAAAACCTTTCACCCTTAGGAGCAAGGTTGAAGTGGCGGAAATGATAGTCGCCTCGTTATGGTGGGGCAAAATGTTTTTGCCCATAGAGAGAGCCTCTCAGTGGAAATGCTAGGCTCGTAAGTAAGTGTTGGAAACACTTTTTGGGAGAAGTAGTGTTCATGAGACCCCATTGGTGGACATCCACCAGGGGAAGGCTCGTGGAGCTAAGGTCGGGGAGGCTGGCAGAATGTTCTCCTTGCTGAAGAAGTCAAGGGAACTATGCGTTCTGATCTTGTCAATTGAAGGTAACCGGCAAGGATGGGACTCCTAGTTGAGTCATTGATGGAAGTAGGTTGGTTCGGGTAAGACTAGAATGACGTGTCTTGGAACCATTGGTAGTGGCCAAGAAGGTTGGCTAGTATGTTGGTGGGATTTTCTAACTAGGGTGCGAGTAGTGCATTCCTTAGGTAAGATGGAGTAGTATGGTGTTAGCCCTAGATTCGGGTGCGTATATCGAGCTTGTGATGGTATCGGTACATATTTTTATATATAGTAAGTATATCTATGTGACTTCCGTGATAGGGGAATTCTGTATTTTCCTTCTCACTCGTTATGGGGCGAGTGGTGATATGGGTGGTACGTGCTACTTGTATTATATATTATACGAGTAGAGATAGTCTTAGATTGGTTGGTGTGGTAGCAAGCGAATGAATCACGAGGATATCCTAGTTATAGTTCTAGGTAGAGGACTAGTGGGCCTATAATATCTCTCCTAGATACGGGTTGAGACTTTATAGAGGTGGTTTACGGTATGTAGATAGTTTCCTTTATTTTTGTTTTTATTCTGTTTGCTTTCTTTGTTTGCCTTGCTTGTGTATGCTATTGCCTTATCTCCATGACCGGCTAGTTAAGGTGACTGTGTGGAGGGGTTCCTTGTTTGGATTTCGCTTCGGCGAGACGCTCCACGCATGAACCTTAACGACGTTGGGAGTGGAGAGACGTGCATTTTTCTTTTCTGTTCTTTTCTTCTTTCTTTTCTTTTCTGTTGGTTAAGCACTGGGTTGGAGGGTTTAGCCAAGAATCACGTATATGAGTGATTAAGGGCTAAGTTCATGTGCGATATATGAGCACTATGATATTTTCCCTCTGACTAACGTGGGGGAGGACTAAGATTATGGATGTACGATAGGGACTTATGGTTGTGCCTTAATGAGAAGGCCATTTGTGTAGAGGTATGTGTGTCTCTTGGGGTAAGGTATTGGCGGCATCTTACTGAAAGTAAATGCCTCAGTCGATTGTTATGGTGGGATGTAGACGGGTATATGTAATAGTAGAGTTTCGAGTTAGGATTTCGTCGACCCCGATCATGTGTCTTTGACCGTTACTTCTCGACGTCCGACAATGCGAGGTAGTAGTGTAACGGGAGGGTTCCTTGTTTGGATTTCGCTTCGGCGAGACATCCCACGCATGAAACCGAGCTAATGTTGGAAGTTGGGAAAGGTCTTGGACACTAGGGATATTTAGTGTTATACTTATACGACTAGGCTAGAATAGATAGATTGACCTTAGGATTCTTAGGAAGCTAGGCCCTTAGGGCATGCGGCGTTAGTTTAGGAAGATGGTTGGGAGTTGACCACAATAAGTTGTGGGTTAACTCTAAGTAGGATTTGGTCCCTAGACGAGAAGTATGGGATTTCGAGCTCGTTAGAATGTTTGGCCATTAGTGGTGAGGCCTCTCGTAGTTAGAGGGTTACATGGGTAACCTACCTTTGGAGGAGCTGAAGTATAAGCTAACTTTTCTCCTGCACTCTTGTTGTTATGATCAAGAGTGGATTTAACGAACGAGTCTTGGCCAGGAACGGGAAGTATGAACATGGGAACATGGACATATTGTTCGTGTGTCTCACATTTTTCAAGAAGTGTCATCCCACGCTTGATTTAAAGTTCATAGCGGTAGTATTTGCCTTAAAGACTAAGAGGCACTACTTCCTGGGAAGGAATTTTGGTCTTTTCACGAACAATAAGCTTGTGATCGTGAAGGACTATCGTTAGGATATTTCCTTTCGCTAAGGCAATGCGAACGGGAGTAGTTTAGGCGCCGAGTAGAGACCATCTTAGAGTTTATTCGTGGCATGGAATGCCAAGTGGAGTGAGCTTCACCAAGACGAGACATTTGGTGTCAAGGTATAGGTAAAGTCTCCAGGAAGAATGGGAACCGTTAGGATATAGGGTATATCCTACCACCCGTAAGTGGAAGAGTGGATCTGATTCAAAGGAGAGATCGGAGTAGTAGTTTTTATGGATCGAATTTCCGTACAATAGTTCGTATCGTTTTCGATAAACGTTAGGCCATGCATAGCCTAGTATAGATGGCAATATGCCTTGTCTACTTGTTGGAATGGAAACAGCGAATAGTATATTCCTGGGACTGGGAGTGGTCCGGGAAACTTCCTTTAGATTGGGCTTAGTGAGCAAGTAGACTTTTGAGGGTTACGCCAACGCGAATAGAAGTTAGTAGTGTTGGGGTTAGCGATTGTAAGTTAATGTAGTTATTCCCTAGTAGAGGTATAACGTGTTTCGGAAAGTAAGGCAATTAGTGCCGAGCTTGTGTGGGTATCTCCTCCCGTAGTAGAAGGGTTGGATCGATAGTTTCTGAGATCGATAGCGATGACCTTAGTCTGAGTCCTATGGGGACATTTCTATTCGGGGTTTTGATAGTATGATAGCACGGTTTTTATTATACTATACCCTTTATATGGTTATGGGTTACGCCTGAATTTTGAGGGCAAAATTCCCCTTTAAGGGGGGGAGTATGTAACAACCCAGGTTTTCGAGCGACTATTTTATACTATTTTTCCTAATGGGCTAATTTTATAAAATAAGGAATGTTGGAGTAAATATTATTTCCCGTGAGACTTAGGGATAATATTTACTATGTTTTGACTATTTACCGTTATGGGAAGGTAAATAGTGTTATATGGTGTATTTTGCGTCGTTATATGTAAAACGACGGTTATGACCTATATTTAAATTTGGGTATAATTAATGAATTAAAATGGATTTGGAACACAAAAATATTTCACACTTTCCCGAATGATATAGGGGGTGCGGTTGTTTTTAGAATAGTCGAGTTAGTCAAAATAAGTGCCCAGTTGTAATTTTTGAGATTCGGGCATTTTTAAGGGGTTATGACTCAATTAAGTGGTTATGAGTCATTTTAGAGGTGTATTAGCATTTAAGAGTGGGGGTTTATATTTTGAGACCCTTATAAATCCCCCACCCTCTTTTTCTTTTTCATTTGTGTTAGAAGCCAAAGGAGAGAGAGAGAGAGAGAGAAGAGAGAGTTGAGAGAAAGAGAGAAATGGAGGATTTGGGCCGAATTCCGTCGCTACCGGAGGTGTTCCGAGACTACGAACCTCGAGGAAAGTTTCTTATTTGCTAGATATTGATTTAATGTGATAAATTGCATGTGTAGTTAAGTTTTGGGAGGTTTAAACCATAAATGGGTTTTGGGTGATTTTGGGTGTTTAATCCTTAAATCTTAGTTTTAATTTGATTTGAGGATAAATTATTAGTTATAAATGGTGTAGGATTGATTTAGGTTGAATTGTTGTTGTTGAAGTTGGGAGAAATCAAGTTTTGGGGTTTTTGGGATTTTAGGGTTCTTACACCCCGTAGCCCAAATTGGGCAAAATCTCAGGACAGAATCGATTTAGCCCTAAGGGCGAATCGATTCGGATAAGGAGAGGGTTACAGGTCTTGCAGACCGAATCGATTCGGATTTAAAGCGAATCGATTCGGCAATTGCAGAAGGTCAGTTTTTGCTCACCGAATCGATTCGGCTGTCAAGCGAATCGATTCGCAAGGGCGAATCGATTCGGCCCAAGGGGCGAATCGATTCGGTTCCCCTGTTTTTGTGAGATTTTCTTATTTTGATTTTTGTCCCCTTTTCTTTTAGGTCCAAGGTTTAGGGACCTTCCTTTGGGAAGTAATGGGGAGTCCTAGAGGGTTGTTATGGGGTAGACTAATGTCCTAAGTTAATGTGGGATATTTGGGTTATCCGAGGGCTAGTTGTATAGGTTAATGTCCGAATGATATAGGAGATTAACCTAAAGATAAATTGGAAGTTTAAATATTAGGTTGAGCTTTTGGGAGACACTCCATTATGGAGACTCACTTTGAAGGTTTATGAATTATATAAGCTATTCGAGGCTATTTTGAGGTTAGTGGCACTTTGGGTCTTAGGTCATTAATAATATATGACTTAATAAGAATGAAATGCACCTTCTAAGACTTGGTGCTAAATGGCTAAATGGATGATTTTTGGAAATGTAAAATATGAGTTTTCAAAAATGGAAAAAGTAATGTTTTTCATAAATGATAATTTATGGATACACACCTCTCTAAATCGCTATCAAAAGGGAAGTCGCGCACGTTGTGGTGAAGCCCCCTGGCTAATGATGCAGGGTGGATATAGTCCCTAGGCCATGTGAGCGTTTGTTTATATTTTCTGCGCTGATTAGGAGATTCCGGGTGTGGTCTTGACTATCCCGCAGGCACATGGTCGCTTCCCGACGTTTCGATAGGATCCCAGGTTGTCTTGGAGGCCCTGGAAGATGATAGCCATTTAGGGGCGCGCACAGTGGGGAAACCCGGACGGGCGGTCTTAGAATCGTTATATATATATATATATATATGAATATAACTATTTTAAATCAAGTTGGACTTGATGTTTGATGGGTTCCATAAAGAGCACAGTAAAATGCCATATAGAGCATGATGAAGGTGTCATATTGAGCACGATGTAAGGCCATAAAGAGCCTATGATGATGATTATATTCCTGATAAGGAAGATATTTTTACAAAGTGAACAATTGAGTTAAATTCCACAAAGAGCACAAAAACTATGATTATACTTCCTGATAAGGAACAAATTCATGAAATGAATTAGTATACGATGAAATAAGATTTGGTAAACATTTGATAAAGTGTTGTACCATTTATATGTATATTCCTAAAGAAGAATTAGGAATTGTGCCTTTAGATTATGGATGGGTTTTATTTTATATTTTCTTTGTGTAGCTGTAGATGTGACCTCCCACACTTATGCACACACATATAGATATTTATTGATTATTTCGTGCTTAGGGTCTAATGGATCTCGACGATCAACCTTGCCTAAGTAGTAGTGTATCGGGGGGGTTCCTTGTTTGGATTTCGCTTTGCGAGACACCCCACGCACGAATAAGGCATAGTGTTGAGAATGGGGAAAAGTTAGCCCTTAGTACTTAGGGTTAACTAGAACATCTCACGATATTGCGTTAGGTCGCTGCTAGATTGAGAGGTGAGGAATATTATTGTTATCTGCGAGAGACTTACGCACTTACCTGCCATGCATTTTAGTCACATGGTAATCATATCAACCCGGCCCTGACCGGTTTCTATATTTCCTTGTTTTTGCATATTCTTTGCCGTTACAGGTGCTCTTCCGCATGGACACCCATGTTTACATTTTCATTTCCAGTTGTCATGGAGCTACGGAATATTGCGGATGTTGTAGGATACTTGTAGTAGACGCTCCCCTCTATTGTACTCTAGTTATGTTCAGTACTTTTATTCGGGCGTGTTTGCCCAAGGTATTGCACTCATTTATTATATTGTAAATATTGGATTGTAATATTTAATGTATTATTGGTATTGGTCTATGCACCGACAGCTTATTCGGTGATTATTTATTGTATCGTCATACTTCATTTATCGATTTTTGATACCCACCGTTTTTACAAATGGGATTGTCTAAGTGTTTCTCTTTTACTTTTAAAATTTTTTGTATATGACAATCCGTTTTCTAAAATGATTGGTGGTTATCTCATACTATTATTTTAATCGCCAGTGATGCTAAGAATGGACCATCTATGATTCCTGTAATTATTGGAGTATTGGGCTGGCCACCTATTATTTTAGTAGGCGGGTTGTCACAGATGGTATCAGAGCATTAGGTTCTAGAGTCCTTAGGAATCTGTGCGGATGTTTTACGTCTTCTGCGTTTCTCTTTGTTTGATGTAGAGCCTTAGGAATAAGGTCGTTGAATTCTCTTGTGAGATTTCGTTCTCCTGCTATGGTATGAGAACCCCGAAGATCTTCTGCGCGTTCGTGTGAGACTTGTAAGTCGTTAGATGAAGGGCGTTGAGGAAGGCCATTGTGAAGACGTCGTTGGGATGGGATTACTATAAGCTGTAGGCTGTGGTCGGGAATAAGGACCACTTTGGAAACCTCTCCCTTTGTAGCATTATTTTATAATGCTGCCGTGACTACCAAGTACGGTGAAAATAGTTTTCCCAAGTACCGTTGTCGGTAAAGAGTGGTACTATGCTTGGGACTCCAAGCAATGCCAATTTGGAGTTGAGAGGTTCTTTAGTAGGACCCCATGTTGAAGTTGGTTGAATAGAGGAAGTGTAACCTCGTTCGGTGAAAACGTAAGGCCTGAGAGTTTGGCCTAGAGTTGGGTATAGGAGTGCCCAGGTGTGAGGATTTGAGGAAAACCTTTCACCCTTAGGAGCAAGGTTGAAGTGGCGGAAATGATAGTCGCCTCGTTATGGTGGGGCAGAATGTTTTTGCCCATAGAGAGAGCCTCTCAGTGGAAATTCTAGGCTCGTAAGTAAGTGTTGGAAACACTTTTTGGGAGAAGTAGTGTTCATGAGACCCCATTTGTGGACATCCACCAGGGGAAGGCTCGTGGAGCTAAGGTCGGGGAGGCTGGCAGAATGTTCTCCTTGCTGAAGAAGTCAAGGGAACTATGCGTTCTGATCTTGTCAATTGAAGGTAACCGGCAAGGATGGGACTCCTAGTTGAGTCATTGATGGAAGTAGGTTGGTTCGGGTAAGACTAGAATGACGTGTCTTGGAACCATTGGTAGTGGCCAAGAAGGTTGGCTAGTATGTTGGTGGGATTTTCTAACTAGGGTGCGAGTAGTGCATTCCTTAGGTAAGATGGAGTAGTATGGTGTTAGCCCTAGATTCGGGTGCGTATATCGAGCTTGTGATGGTATCGGTACATATTTTTATATATAGTAAGTATATCTATGTGACTTCCGTGATAGGGGAATTCTGTATTTTCCTTCTCACTCGTTATGGGGCGAGTGGTGATATGGGTGGTACGTGCTACTTGTATTATATATTATACGAGTAGAGATAGTCTTAGATTGGTTGGTGTGGTAGCAAGCGAATGAATCGCGAGGATATCCTAGTTATAGTTCTAGGTAGAGGACTAGTGGGCCTATAATATCTCTCCTAGATACGGGTTGAGACTTTATAGAGGTGGTTTACGGTATGTAGATAGTTTCCTTTATTTTTGTTTTTATTCTGTTTGCTTTCTTTGTTTGCCTTGCTTGTGTATGCTATTGCCTTATCTCCATGACCGGCTAGTTAAGGTGACTGTGTGGAGGGGTTCCTTGTTTGGATTTCGCTTCGACGAGACGCTCCACGCATGAACCTTAACGACGTTGGGAGTGGAGAGACGTGCATTTTTCTTTTCTGTTCTTTTCTTCTTTCTTTTCTTTTCTGTTGGTTAAGCACTGGGTTGGAGGGTTTAGCCAAGAATCACGTATATGAGTGATTAAGGGCTAAGTTCATGTGCGATATATGAGCACTATGATATTTTCCCTCTGACTAACGTGGGGGAGGACTAAGATTATGGATGTACGATAGGGACTTATGGTTGTGCCTTAATGAGAAGGCCATTTGTGTAGAGGTATGTGTGTCTCTTGGGGTAAGGTATTGGCGGCATCTTACTGAAAGTAAATGCCTCAGTCGATTGTTATGGTGGGATGTAGACGGGTATATGTAATAGTAGAGTTTCGAGTTAGGATTTCGTCGACCCCGATCATGTGTCTTTGACCGTTACTTCTCGACGTCCGACAATGCGAGGTAGTAGTGTAACGGGAGGGTTCCTTGTTTGGATTTCGCTTCGGCGAGACATCCCACGCATGAAACCGAGCTAATGTTGGAAGTTGGGAAAGGTCTTGGACACTAGGGATATTTAGTGTTATACTTATACGACTAGGCTAGAATAGATAGATTGACCTTAGGATTCTTAGGAAGCTAGGCCCTTAGGGCATGCGGCGTTAGTTTAGGAAGATGGTTGGGAGTTGACCACAATAAGTTGTGGGTTAACTCTAAGTAGGATTTGGTCCCTAGACGAGAAGTATGGGATTTCGAGCTCGTTAGAATGTTTGGCCATTAGTGGTGAGGCCTCTCGTAGTTAGAGGGTTACATGGGTAACCTACCTTTGGAGGAGCTGAAGTATAAGCTAACTTTTCTCCTGCACTCTTGTTGTTATGATCAAGAGTGGATTTAACGAACGAGTCTTGGCCAGGAACGGGAAGTATGAACATGGGAACATGGACATATTGTTCGTGTGTCTCACATTTTTCAAGAAGTGTCATCCCACGCTTGATTTAAAGTTCATAGCGGTAGTATTTGCCTTAAAGACTAAGAGGCACTACTTCCTGGGAAGGAATTTTGGTCTTTTCACGAACAATAAGCTTGTGATCGTGAAGGACTATCGTTAGGATATTTCCTTTCGCTAAGGCAATGCGAACGGGAGTAGTTTAGGCGCCGAGTAGAGACCATCTTAGAGTTTATTCGTGGCATGGAATGCCAAGTGGAGTGAGCTTCACCAAGACGAGACATTTGGTGTCAAGGTATAGGTAAAGTCTCCAGGAAGAATGGGAACCGTTAGGATATAGGGTATATCCTACCACCCGTAAGTGGAAGAGTGGATCTGATTCAAAGGAGAGATCGGAGTAGTAGTTTTTATGGATCGAATTTCCGTACAATAGTTCGTATCGTTTTCGATAAACGTTAGGCCATGCATAGCCTAGTATAGATGGCAATATGCCTTGTCTACTTGTTGGAATGGAAACAGCGAATAGTATATTCCTGGGACTGGGAGTGGTCCGGGAAACTTCCTTTAGATTGGGCTTAGTGAGCAAGTAGACTTTTGAGGGTTACGCCAACGCGAATAGAAGTTAGTAGTGTTGGGGTTAGCGATTGTAAGTTAATGTAGTTATTCCCTAGTAGAGGTATAACGTGTTTCGGAAAGTAAGGCAATTAGTGCCGAGCTTGTGTGGGTATCTCCTCCCGTAGTAGAAGGGTTGGATCGATAGTTTCTGAGATCGATAGCGATGACCTTAGTCTGAGTCCTATGGGGACATTTCTATTCGGGGTTTTGATAGTATGATAGCACGGTTTTTATTATACTATACCCTTTATATGGTTATGGGTTACGCCTGAATTTTGAGGGCAAAATTCCCCTTTAAGGGGGGGAGTATGTAACAACCCAGGTTTTCGAGCGACTATTTTATACTATTTTTCCTAATGGGCTAATTTTATAAAATAAGGAATGTTGGAGTAAATATTATTTCCCGTGAGACTTAGGGATAATATTTACTATGTTTTGACTATTTACCGTTATGGGAAGGTAAATAGTGTTATATGGTGTATTTTGCGTCGTTATATGTAAAACGACGGTTATGACCTATATTTAAATTTGGGTATAATTAATGAATTAAAATGGATTTGGAACACAAAAATATTTCACACTTTCCCGAATGATATAGGGGGTGCGGTTGTTTTTAGAATAGTCGAGTTAGTCAAAATAAGTGCCCAGTTGTAATTTTTGAGATTCGGGCATTTTTAAGGGGTTATGACTCAATTAAGTGGTTATGAGTCATTTTAGAGGTGTATTAGCATTTAAGAGTGGGGGTTTATATTTTGAGACCCTTATAAATCCCCCACCCTCTTTTTCTTTTTCATTTGTGTTAGAAGCCAAAGGAGAGAGAGAGAGAGAGAGAAGAGAGAGTTGAGAGAAAGAGAGAAATGGAGGATTTGGGCCGAATTCCGTCGCTACCGGAGGTGTTCCGAGACTACGAACCTCGAGGAAAGTTTCTTATTTGCTAGATATTGATTTAATGTGATAAATTGCATGTGTAGTTAAGTTTTGGGAGGTTTAAACCATAAATGGGTTTTGGGTGATTTTGGGTGTTTAATCCTTAAATCTTAGTTTTAATTTGATTTGAGGATAAATTATTAGTTATAAATGGTGTAGGATTGATTTAGGTTGAATTGTTGTTGTTGAAGTTGGGAGAAATCAAGTTTTGGGGTTTTTGGGATTTTAGGGTTCTTACACCCCGTAGCCCAAATTGGGCAAAATCTCAGGACAGAATCGATTTAGCCCTAAGGGCGAATCGATTCGGATAAGGAGAGGGTTACAGGTCTTGCAGACCGAATCGATTCGGATTTAAAGCGAATCGATTCGGCAATTGCAGAAGGTCAGTTTTTGCTCACCGAATCGATTCGGCTGTCAAGCGAATCGATTCGCAAGGGCGAATCGATTCGGCCCAAGGGGCGAATCGATTCGGTTCCCCTGTTTTTGTGAGATTTTCTTATTTTGATTTTTGTCCCCTTTTCTTTTAGGTCCAAGGTTTAGGGACCTTCCTTTGGGAAGTAATGGGGAGTCCTAGAGGGTTGTTATGGGGTAGACTAATGTCCTAAGTTAATGTGGGATATTTGGGTTATCCGAGGGCTAGTTGTATAGGTTAATGTCCGAATGATATAGGAGATTAACCTAAAGATAAATTGGAAGTTTAAATATTAGGTTGAGCTTTTGGGAGACACTCCATTATGGAGACTCACTTTGAAGGTTTATGAATTATATAAGCTATTCGAGGCTATTTTGAGGTTAGTGGCACTTTGGGTCTTAGGTCATTAATAATATATGACTTAATAAGAATGAAATGCACCTTCTAAGACTTGGTGCTAAATGGCTAAATGGATGATTTTTGGAAATGTAAAATATGAGTTTTCAAAAATGGAAAAAGTAATGTTTTTCATAAATGATAATTTATGGATACACACCTCTCTAAATCGCTATCAAAAGGGAAGTCGCGCACGTTGTGGTGAAGCCCCCTGGCTAATGATGCAGGGTGGATATAGTCCCTAGGCCATGTGAGCGTTTGTTTATATTTTCTGCGCTGATTAGGAGATTCCGGGTGTGGTCTTGACTATCCCGCAGGCACATGGTCGCTTCCCGACGTTTCGATAGGATCCCAGGTTGTCTTGGAGGCCCTGGAAGATGATAGCCATTTAGGGGCGCGCACAGTGGGGAAACCCGGACGGGCGGTCTTAGAATCGTTATATATATATATATATGAATATAACTATTTTAAATCAAGTTGGACTTGATGTTTGATGGGTTCCATAAAGAGCACAGTAAAATGCCATATAGAGCATGATGAAAGTGTCATATTGAGCACGATGTAAGGCCATAAAGAGCCTATGATGATGATTATATTCCTGATAAGGAAGATATTTTTACAAAGTGAACAATTGAGTTAAATTCCACAAAGAGCACAAAAACTATGATTATACTTCCTGATAAGGAACAAATTCATGAAATGAATTAGTATACGATGAAATAAGATTTGGTAAACATTTGATAAAGTGTTGTACCATTTATATGTATATTCCTAAAGAAGAATTAGGAATTGTGCCTTTAGATTATGGATGGGTTTTATTTTATATTTTCTTTGTGTAGCTGTAGATGTGACCTCCCACACTTATGCACACACATATAGATATTTATTGATTATTTCGTGCTTAGGGTCTAATGGATCTCGACGATCAACCTTGCCTAAGTAGTAGTGTATCGGGGGGGTTCCTTGTTTGGATTTCGCTTTGCGAGACACCCCACGCACGAATAAGGCATAGTGTTGAGAATGGGGAAAAGTTAGCCCTTAGTACTTAGGGTTAACTAGAACATCTCACGATATTGCGTTAGGTCGCTGCTAGATTGAGAGGTGAGGAATATTATTGTTATCTGCGAGAGACTTACGCACTTACCTGCCATGCATTTTAGTCACATGGTAATCATATCAACCCGGCCCTGACCGGTTTCTATATTTCCTTGTTTTTGCATATTCTTTGCCGTTACAGGTGCTCTTCCGCATGGACACCCATGTTTACATTTTCATTTCCAGTTGTCATGGAGCTACGGAATATTGCGGATGTTGTAGGATACTTGTAGTAGACGCTCCCCTCTATTGTACTCTAGTTATGTTCAGTACTTTTATTCGGGCGTGTTTGCCCAAGGTATTGCACTCATTTATTATATTGTAAATATTGGATTGTAATATTTAATGTATTATTGGTATTGGTCTATGCACCGACAGCTTATTCGGTGATTATTTATTGTATCGTCATACTTCATTTATCGATTTTTGATACCCACCGTTTTTACAAATGGGATTGTCTAAGTGTTTCTCTTTTACTTTTAAAATTTTTTGTATATGACAATCCGTTTTCTAAAATGATTGGTGGTTATCTCATACTATTATTTTAATCGCCAGTGATGCTAAGAATGGACCATCTATGATTCCTGTAATTATTGGAGTATTGGGCTGGCCACCTATTATTTTAGTAGGCGGGTTGTCACAGATGGTATCAGAGCATTAGGTTCTAGAGTCCTTAGGAATCTGTGCGGATGTTTTACGTCTTCTGCGTTTCTCTTTGTTTGATGTAGAGCCTTAGGAATAAGGTCGTTGAATTCTCTTGTGAGATTTCGTTCTCCTGCTATGGTACGAGAACCCCGAAGATCTTCTGCGCGTTCGTGTGAGACTTGTAAGTCGTTAGATGAAGGGCGTTGAGGAAGGCCATTGTGAAGACGTCGTTGGGATGGGATTACTATAAGCTGTAGGCTGTGGTCGGGAATAAGGACCACTTTGGAAACCTCTCCCTTTGTAGCATTATTTTATAATGCTGCCGTGACTACCAAGTACGGTGAAAATAGTTTTCCCAAGTACCGTTGTCGGTAAAGAGTGGTACTGTGCTTGGGACTCCAAGCAATGCCAATTTGGAGTTGAGAGGTTCTTTAGTAGGACCCCATGTTGAAGTTGGTTGAATAGAGGAAGTGTAACCTCGTTCGGTGAAAACGTAAGGCCTGAGAGTTTGGCCTAGAGTTGGGTATAGGAGTGCCCAGGTGTGAGAATTTGAGGAAAACCTTTCACCCTTAGGAGCAAGGTTGAAGTGGCGGAAATGATAGTCGCCTCGTTATGGTGGGGCAGAATGTTTTTGCCCATAGAGAGAGCCTCTCAGTGGAAATGCTAGGCTCGTAAGTAAGTGTTGGAAACACTTTTTGGGAGAAGTAGTGTTCATGAGACCCCATTGGTGGACATCCACCAGGGGAAGGCTCGTGGAGCTAAGGTCGGGGAGGCTGGCAGAATGTTCTCCTTGCTGAAGAAGTCAAGGGAACTATGCGTTCTGATCTTGTCAATTGAAGGTAACCGGCAAGGATGGGACTCCTAGTTGAGTCATTGATGGAAGTAGGTTGGTTCGGGTAAGACTAGAATGACGTGTCTTGGAACCATTGGTAGTGGCCAAGAAGGTTGGCTAGTATGTTGGTGGGATTTTCTAACTAGGGTGCGAGTAGTGCATTCCTTAGGTAAGATGGAGTAGTATGGTGTTAGCCCTAGATTCGGGTGCGTATATCGAGCTTGTGATGGTATCGGTACATATTTTTATATATAGTAAGTATATCTATGTGACTTCCGTGATAGGGGAATTCTGTATTTTCCTTCTCACTCGTTATGGGGCGAGTGGTGATATGGGTGGTACGTGCTACTTGTATTATATATTATACGAGTAGAGATAGTCTTAGATTGGTTGGTGTGGTAGCAAGCGAATGAATCGCGAGGATATCCTAGTTATAGTTCTAGGTAGAGGACTAGTGGGCCTATAATATCTCTCCTAGATACGGGTTGAGACTTTATAGAGGTGGTTTACGGTATGTAGATAGTTTCCTTTATTTTTGTTTTTATTCTGTTTGCTTTCTTTGTTTGCCTTGCTTGTGTATGCTATTGCCTTATCTCCATGACCGGCTAGTTAAGGTGACTGTGTGGAGGGGTTCCTTGTTTGGATTTCGCTTCGGCGAGACGCTCCACGCATGAACCTTAACGACGTTGGGAGTGGAGAGACGTGCATTTTTCTTTTCTGTTCTTTTCTTCTTTCTTTTCTTTTCTGTTGGTTAAGCACTGGGTTGGAGGGTTTAGCCAAGAATCACGTATATGAGTGATTAAGGGCTAAGTTCATGTGCGATATATGAGCACTATGATATTTTCCCTCTGACTAACGTGGGGGAGGACTAAGATTATGGATGTACGATAGGGACTTATGGTTGTGCCTTAATGAGAAGGCCATTTGTGTAGAGGTATGTGTGTCTCTTGGGGTAAGGTATTGGCGGCATCTTACTGAAAGTAAATGCCTCAGTCGATTGTTATGGTGGGATGTAGACGGGTATATGTAATAGTAGAGTTTCGAGTTAGGATTTCGTCGACCCCGATCATGTGTCTTTGACCGTTACTTCTCGACGTCCGACAATGCGAGGTAGTAGTGTAACGGGAGGGTTCCTTGTTTGGATTTCGCTTCGGCGAGACATCCCACGCATGAAACCGAGCTAATGTTGGAAGTTGGGAAAGGTCTTGGACACTAGGGATATTTAGTGTTATACTTATACGACTAGGCTAGAATAGATAGATTGACCTTAGGATTCTTAGGAAGCTAGGCCCTTAGGGCATGCGGCGTTAGTTTAGGAAGATGGTTGGGAGTTGACCACAATAAGTTGTGGGTTAACTCTAAGTAGGATTTGGTCCCTAGACGAGAAGTATGGGATTTCGAGCTCGTTAGAATGTTTGGCCATTAGTGGTGAGGCCTCTCGTAGTTAGAGGGTTACATGGGTAACCTACCTTTGGAGGAGCTGAAGTATAAGCTAACTTTTCTCCTGCACTCTTGTTGTTATGATCAAGAGTGGATTTAACGAACGAGTCTTGGCCAGGAACGGGAAGTATGAACATGGGAACATGGACATATTGTTCGTGTGTCTCACATTTTTCAAGAAGTGTCATCCCACGCTTGATTTAAAGTTCATAGCGGTAGTATTTGCCTTAAAGACTAAGAGGCACTACTTCCTGGGCAGGAATTTTGGTCTTTTCACGAACAACAAGCTTGTGATCGTGAAGGACTATCGTTAGGATATTTCCTTTCGCTAAGGCAATGCGAACGGGAGTAGTTTAGGCGCCGAGTAGAGACCATCTTAGAGTTTATTCGTGGCATGGAATGCCAAGTGGAGTGAACTTCACCAAGACGAGACATTTGGTGTCAAGGTATAGGTAAAGTCTCCAGGAAGAATGGGAACCGTTAGGATATAGGGTATATCCTACCACCCGTAAGTGGAAGAGTGGATCTGATTCAAAGGAGAGATCGGAGTAGTAGTTTTTATGGATCGAATTTCCGTACAATAGTTCGTATCGTTTTCGATAAACGTTAGGCCATGCGTAGCCTAGTATAGATGGCAATATGCCTTGTCTACTTGTTGGAATGGAAACAGCGAATAGTATATTCCTGGGACTGGGAGTGGTCCGGGAAACTTCCTTTAGATTGGGCTTAGTGAGCAAGTAGACTTTTGAGGGTTACGCCAACGCGAATAGAAGTTAGTAGTGTTGGGGTTAGCGATTGTAAGTTAATGTAGTTATTCCCTAGTAGAGGTATAACGTGTTTCGGAAAGTAAGGCAATTAGTGCCGAGCTTGTGTGGGTATCTCCTCCCGTAGTAGAAGGGTTGGATCGATAGTTTCTGAGATCGATAGCGATGACCTTAGTCTGAGTCCTATGGGGACATTTCTATTCGGGGTTTTGATAGTATGATAGCACGGTTTTTATTATACTATACCCTTTATATGGTTATGGGTTACGCCTGAATTTTGAGGGCAAAATTCCCCTTTAAGGGGGGGAGTATGTAACAACCCAGGTTTTCGAGCGACTATTTTATACTATTTTTCCTAATGGGCTAATTTTATAAAATAAGGAATGTTGGAGTAAATATTATTTCCCGTGAGACTTAGGGATAATATTTACTATGTTTTGACTATTTACCGTTATGGGAAGGTAAATAGTGTTATATGGTGTATTTTGCGTCGTTATATGTAAAACGACGGTTATGACCTATATTTAAATTTGGGTATAATTAATGAATTAAAATGGATTTGGAACACAAAAATATTTCACACTTTCCCGAATGATATAGGGGGTGCGGTTGTTTTTAGAATAGTCGAGTTAGTCAAAATAAGTGCCCAGTTGTAATTTTTGAGATTCGGGCATTTTTAAGGGGTTATGACTCAATTAAGTGGTTATGAGTCATTTTAGAGGTGTATTAGCATTTAAGAGTGGGGGTTTATATTTTGAGACCCTTATAAATCCCCCACCCTCTTTTTCTTTTTCATTTGTGTTAGAAGCCAAAGGAGAGAGAGAGAGAGAGAGAAGAGAGAGTTGAGAGAAAGAGAGAAATGGAGGATTTGGGCCGAATTCCGTCGCTACCGGAGGTGTTCCGAGACTACGAACCTCGAGGAAAGTTTCTTATTTGCTAGATATTGATTTAATGTGATAAATTGCATGTGTAGTTAAGTTTTGGGAGGTTTAAACCATAAATGGGTTTTGGGTGATTTTGGGTGTTTAATCCTTAAATCTTAGTTTTAATTTGATTTGAGGATAAATTATTAGTTATAAATGGTGTAGGATTGATTTAGGTTGAATTGTTGTTGTTGAAGTTGGGAGAAATCAAGTTTTGGGGTTTTTGGGATTTTAGGGTTCTTACACCCCGTAGCCCAAATTGGGCAAAATCTCAGGACAGAATCGATTTAGCCCTAAGGGCGAATCGATTCGGATAAGGAGAGGGTTACAGGTCTTGCAGACCGAATCGATTCGGATTTAAAGCGAATCGATTCGGCAATTGCAGAAGGTCAGTTTTTGCTCACCGAATCGATTCGGCTGTCAAGCGAATCGATTCGCAAGGGCGAATCGATTCGGCCCAAGGGGCGAATCGATTCGGTTCCCCTGTTTTTGTGAGATTTTCTTATTTTGATTTTTGTCCCCTTTTCTTTTAGGTCCAAGGTTTAGGGACCTTCCTTTGGGAAGTAATGGGGAGTCCTAGAGGGTTGTTATGGGGTAGACTAATGTCCTAAGTTAATGTGGGATATTTGGGTTATCCGAGGGCTAGTTGTATAGGTTAATGTCCGAATGATATAGGAGATTAACCTAAAGATAAATTGGAAGTTTAAATATTAGGTTGAGCTTTTGGGAGACACTCCATTATGGAGACTCACTTTGAAGGTTTATGAATTATATAAGCTATTCGAGGCTATTTTGAGGTTAGTGGCACTTTGGGTCTTAGGTCATTAATAATATATGACTTAATAAGAATGAAATGCACCTTCTAAGACTTGGTGCTAAATGGCTAAATGGATGATTTTTGGAAATGTAAAATATGAGTTTTCAAAAATGGAAAAAGTAATGTTTTTCATAAATGATAATTTATGGATACACACCTCTCTAAATCGCTATCAAAAGGGAAGTCGCGCACGTTGTGGTGAAGCCCCCTGGCTAATGATGCAGGGTGGATATAGTCCCTAGGCCATGTGAGCGTTTGTTTATATTTTCTGCGCTGATTAGGAGATTCCGGGTGTGGTCTTGACTATCCCGCAGGCACATGGTCGCTTCCCGACGTTTCGATAGGATCCCAGGTTGTCTTGGAGGCCCTGGAAGATGATAGCCATTTAGGGGCGCGCACAGTGGGGAAACCCGGACGGGCGGTCTTAGAATCGTTATATATATATATATATGAATATAACTATTTTAAATCAAGTTGGACTTGATGTTTGATGGGTTCCATAAAGAGCACAGTAAAATGCCATATAGAGCATGATGAAAGTGTCATATTGAGCACGATGTAAGGCCATAAAGAGCCTATGATGATGATTATATTCCTGATAAGGAAGATATTTTTACAAAGTGAACAATTGAGTTAAATTCCACAAAGAGCACAAAAACTATGATTATACTTCCTGATAAGGAACAAATTCATGAAATGAATTAGTATACGATGAAATAAGATTTGGTAAACATTTGATAAAGTGTTGTACCATTTATATGTATATTCCTAAAGAAGAATTAGGAATTGTGCCTTTAGATTATGGATGGGTTTTATTTTATATTTTCTTTGTGTAGCTGTAGATGTGACCTCCCACACTTATGCACACACATATAGATATTTATTGATTATTTCGTGCTTAGGGTCTAATGGATCTCGACGATCAACCTTGCCTAAGTAGTAGTGTATCGGGGGGGTTCCTTGTTTGGATTTCGCTTTGCGAGACACCCCACGCACGAATAAGGCATAGTGTTGAGAATGGGGAAAAGTTAGCCCTTAGTACTTAGGGTTAACTAGAACATCTCACGATATTGCGTTAGGTCGCTGCTAGATTGAGAGGTGAGGAATATTATTGTTATCTGCGAGAGACTTACGCACTTACCTGCCATGCATTTTAGTCACATGGTAATCATATCAACCCGGCCCTGACCGGTTTCTATATTTCCTTGTTTTTGCATATTCTTTGCCGTTACAGGTGCTCTTCCGCATGGACACCCATGTTTACATTTCCATTTCCAGTTGTCATGGAGCTACGGCATATTGCGGATGTTGTAGGATACTTGTAGTAGACGCTCCCCTCTATTGTACTCTAGTTATGTTCAGTACTTTTATTCGGGCGTGTTTGCCCAAGGTATTGCACTCATTTATTATATTGTAAATATTGGATTGTAATACTTAATGTATTATTGGTATTGGTCTGTGCACCGACAGCTTATTCGGTGATTATTTATTGTATCGTCATACTTCATTTATCGATTTTTGATACCCACCGTTTTTACAAATGGGATTGTCTAAGTGTTTCTCTTTTACTTTTAAAATTTTTTGTATATGACAATCCGTTTTCTAAAATGATTGGTGGTTATCTCATACTATTATTTTAATCTGCAGTGATGCTAAGAATGGACCATCTATGATTCCTGTAATTATTGGAGTATTGGGCTGGCCACCTATTATTTTAGTAGGCGGGTTGTCACAAGTACCTATATGGACTACACATTGTCAAGCCTGCATGTGCCAACGTGTGGTAGGCAACCCGAGCACGCGAAATACCAAGCCGATAGGACGGTCCAGTGGTATGTCCACACAAATAATAGTACATATTATTATTCTGTATAATATGTATCGACAATTAGTCAATAATTACCATTAAATGTCAAACCAAAGTTCACATCATTTTTTCATTTATTAACAAATTACCGTCTAATAAATTATTAATTCCATTCCATAAATCATTATTTAACCACTAGTTAGTTATAATTATCCTTGTTTAATGGGGCACATCCGTATTTTTAAGAAGTTGTTTACTTTCCTAAACCTGATTCCACTAACTCACTTGGACTCATAAAATTATCGCAACTAAAAATCTGAGGCCCAATACCCATATCAAACAAATTATGAATATTATCCCATAAATAATTACATAACCACTTGTTATTTGTAATTACTATCAATTCAATATGGGCACGACAGTCCTTAATCACTAATAGTAATTTCCCCTTTTTAACTCACACATAATAATACAATCCAAGTCCAAAACCAACCCATTCTCATTTACTCAAACCCAACCCAAGTCTGTACGTAATAGGAGTAACTTGCCAAAGAGACCTTAGTATCGCTCGAACGAGGGTCATGTTCGTTCGAGTAACTTCATATGTCTTTCGAAGGAGATCCAACCTCGTTCGAACGGCCCCTTGCCTCTTTCACGTCTTCTTCCCATAATCAATTTTTCACAACCTAGAATAGCATACACGAAACCCATAAATTTTATGATTACATTGTCATATACAGTCCCACAAAGGATACTAAAATTCCAAGATTTTAACGATTCAAAGTCCCCAAATTTCCAACCAGGTTCGTGTCACAATAAGGCGCATTTATTAGGGAATCTACATCCAAATTTCAAACCATTAATGAACAATAAGAATTTCTACATTGATTCTTCAATAACCCCCAAATAACCATTAAATTTAAGTAATTCTAACCTTAATATTTTGATTTACGATACCTAAATTTTTGGGACAAATCTATATAAAAAAATTAGTCCTCTACATGTATTGTTCGTCATCAAATTAAACACATTAAGACCTAAATCCCATCAATCTATAGGGAAAAAATATGATGCATTGAGAAATAAATTGGAAACACAAATTAAGCGAGAGAATTATTGCCTTAAAATCTGTAGAAGAATTTCTTTTGTAGCTCCCTTAATTTTCCCCTTTGTTCTTCCTCTTTTATCCCTTTTTCGTATTTCTCCTATTTTCTCTCGTGGCTGCTAGTCTAGGTTTTCTCTAATGATAGTGGGGGAGTGGTTTCCCATCACTTAAGCTTAGAAGGATAACTACGAGTTGAGCCTATAACCCAACTTTTGGACCCCCAAATGGGTCTGAACCTATATCCCAACTAGTGCAAACACTCCCCAACTCATATACCTATGATCTAGGATCATTTCTAAATATTTAAAACACTAAACCGAGTCTCTAATGATTTCCAAAATGCGTCCCAATTATTTTTTATTTCACTTAGAGATTTTTATGTGATTTTATTTTTCACTCGCAAGCCCATTATGTCCAGTTGAGTTTTATCTTTATGTAATCATGAATAATAGTTTATTTAAATTCAATTTTGACTCATATAAATTTAACTTCATCCGATTTAATTTATTCCCAAATTATGATTATATCAACGAATTGAAATTAGCCGAAATATTTTAATCTAAAATTACCGTGTATTACATTCTTCTCCCCTCACAACGAAATTTCGTCCTTGAAATTCTCTAAAGCCCAACCTTATGTTTTAAACCGCATTATTAACCCAAGTCTTACACTCAATTAATGCATACCCATATTGATTCGTCACTTTTATTGTATTTTATACCCCGTTAATTTGTACATTCTAGCATTCCCGTGCATGTATTTCCCAGTTCTTATACTCATTTATTGACTAACCCCTAAATTCATCATATATACTTTGTCTGTGTCTTTATTGAGCTTTTATAGGTCTCGGGAATGCATTTTGGGAAGTTTGGTTTTGATCCGAAAAGTTCCGTTGACGCTTGCACAGTCGGGGGCATTTTGGTAATTTCAACACTTGGGCTTTGTTCCCGATTTCTTCACGGAAGTTGTAAACCTTCTTCTCCTCTTCGCGTGGCCTCCGACGGTGCTTGAATCCGATCTCGAACGCAAAAGTTACGTAAGTTTCGGTGAAGCATGGAACAATTAATGCCTATATTGGCAACCCTTATTTTTGCAGAAGGCCCGAATCGATTCGCTATTACCCCCGAATCGATTCGGTCACTTGCAGGGGGAATTCTCTACACTTCCGAATCGATTCGGATTTGTCACTGAATCGATTCGGCCCTGCATTTTCAGCTTTCTTCTTATTACTAGTTTGCCATTTTGGTGGAATTTTGGGGTTTTATCCCTTGTTTTTCCTCTTTGGGAGATAGATTACTTTTGTTGGATATTTAGTAAGATGGAAAAATACTCTCTTCTCTCTCCTAGGTCAAGCTCATTTATGGGTTTCACCAACTTGTAAGGCTTTGATTACTTGTTGAATAGTTGTGATTAATGCAAGATAAGTTCAATTACTCCATCTCTACTTGTTCCTTTAGCTTTAATTTGCATTGAATTCCAACCTTTGTATTGGTTTGTGTTTCAAATAGATAACTAATTTAAGTATGTTGTTAATTAGCATGTGTAGTTTAGTCTTAATTATGAGTAGCTAGACATGTGATTGGGGATCAAAATCCCACCTTGGATGCTTGAACTTAATATTTAGGGTTTGATTTATAATTGTTCTAATGGAACTTCATGTGTTGGTTTTGGAGTATCATAGTTTCTTAACTTCCCTTGTCATGCAAGGGCTAGTGTTTGAAGCTTTACTACAAACTCAACCCATATAGCAATAATTAATTAAACCCTAATCCTCCATTGTTGAGTTCATTCTCTACATGGTTGATGTTCGGACTTAATTAGTTATGCTCGATTAGAATTAATTTAAATCAAGCCCTATAATCCCCTTCCTTGTGAATCCGAGGTGGGAGAATGATCCTCAATCCCCTTAATTTCTTGAACTCAAGCTTACCTTAGTTCTTTTCATAGTTTAGTAATTAGTAATTAATCATCTGATCATTAATAGTATGTTAGTTTAGAGGTTACATCTCAATCACCTTACCAAACCACAAATCATCTTTTACACTTTAACATTTTGTGACGTTTAGAGAATCTCTTTGCCCCAATCTAGTTCTCTTAGGAGCGTTCAATCCCTGTGGATCACGATTCCGTACTTACCGGATTCTACTTGTTGCAATTAGATTTGCACTTGAATCACAAGCCATATTTTGGGCGCACCACATATCATATGGGATAAAATAAAAGGCTCAACCATGCCTGTCATAACATCACAAGGGTGTTCATATATTCCACATTATATGTACATACACATAACACTGACAAATAAGGATGGCACATATACATCTAGTTGGTACCATTTATAGCAATCATATCCATACACCAAATATACCACCATATATGTACATGAGAAAGAAAAATAATGATCTCAGTATCCGGCTTCCCTCAACTCCTGACTTTTGCCAATTTCGCGCGCGGGACGTCTCGCAAGTGAAAGGAACCATCCCGATACACCATTTTACAACTTTGTCAGTTATTCATATCCATATTCCCAAGATTAAAAGGAGAAAAAATAAGCATGAATGTGTGAATTAATAATACAGATTTTAACTTTTGCCCATTGTTAACTAAAGTCTTATATTTCCAAAGGGATACACTAAATTCCAATAAATTTTCCATTTAATTATGATAATAATCATAACCGACAATTTCCTAGGGTCTAATATCTCCCAGCACCTGAACTTTGCTACTTTCATGCGTGGGATGCCTCGCAAGCTAAATCCAAACAAGGAACCCTCCTGATACACTACTATATAGCACTATCGGTCGTTGAGATCTGTCAGTCATGGAACCATGTCTATAATGTTCCCAATTAATTCATAAGGCTCTCCAGACCCTAGAGTCACCCATTTATCCATATTTAAAACTCAAGGTGTCACAATTTCCTTTAGTATTTTCCACCGTGAAAATAAAATTTAATGCTAACTAGTTACACCACATTCGACTATTACTTTTAATTATTTACGTAAAAATGAATGCAATCATGTGGTTTAAGTCCTACTGAGGTAAATTTCCATATCCTTACACACGTGGCATTATTAGTACCTGTCCCTCAACACGCAGGTGAAACAATTCAAAGCATTTAAAAAGAATGGAGTCTACCATCCCCAATGTGCAAACGAGATATCCTCTATTAAGGAGTACTGTGCACTAGTACTAAACTAAGCATGTCCTACAAAAAGAAAAGAATTAGGGATCATACTATCATTGTCTATGCTGGTGTCAGTTCCTTTCCTGATGCGAGGTAATACATGCGCCTGTACTGCAATTGTGGCTGTTGTGCCTGAGGTGGAGAGGGTAGCGTAGGTGTGGCTAGAATTATTTCCACTTAGTGTACCAGCAGTGGTCGGAACTCTCCCATGGTACCTGGTGTCCCCGCTGTCCCCCTAACTCTTGTGCCGCTTGATTCTCCTAAGGGCACCTCCTGGCGAACTAGCCCTTCTCACCAGAAAGATAACAATTGCCCTGGAACTGGTGCCTGTCTGGCTGTTGCCCCTGTTGGCCCTAATTTGGATGCCCTTCTCCCTAGTGGTCTCTTTGTTGTGAGCCATGCTGGCCCTAGCCCTATCTTCCCTATCTATTCCTATTATCAGGACCCCTATATGTCTTGTGCTGCTTTAAAGGTAAAGGACCCCAAGATTGCTAGGCCCCCTGGCTGTTTCTCCCATTAGCCGTTCTCTAGTGGTTGGACGTCTCGGAGCGGTGTCACTTCTTCCCCTTATCTTTATGAAATTTCTTATAATCCTGATAAGGCAGTAAAGCAGCATTCACTATTGGTTATATGTGGTGAAAGTCGGGTTCCCCAAATGTGACCGTCTAATGTGTCTGGACATCCTTGACACAAACTTCTATATTTTCCTATGCTCTATGCTCACATCATCCTTAGAAAAATAATAAGGAGCAGTAAACTCTTCCTCATATTCTGCCACAGGAACACTCCCCTTATTAAGTTAAATAAACTTCTTCGGCATCTTTGTTTTCATTTTTGGAGCATAGTACTTCCCCTTAAATTTCTCCTAAAACTCATTTATGGTAAGACTGCCCCTATCGACAAACATCGTAATCACCTCTGACCATTGGAGTGCGGCCTCTATCAATCGAAATGACGCTAACATCAGCTTCTGTAAGGGTGTGCACTCTACCATCCTTAAGTGTCGCTGATGTCCTTCTTCCACCTACTCGCCACTAGAATATCTCAACTACCCGTAAACTCCTGCGGTTGGCTTATAGTGAAGGCCTCTCTTAACCTATCCCACATGTGACCTAATGGTTATGTTGGTATAGCCACCTGTTGTGGTGGCGGCTGATGTGGTGCCTATGACGGTGGAAAGTACTGAAGCATGGCTTCCATAGCCGTAGAGACCACCTGAGATATGATGGTGGCTATATCAGCGTGGGTAATAAGATGTGGGTCATGTGGTGGCTCTAAGTGAGCCCCCCAAGTGTGGAACCAATTGCCTCGGTCTTCCCCTATGTCCATTTGCCATCTGAAAGCAAACAAGGTTCGCATAAGTAACTGATTGTATAAAATACAATGATTCCTCAACACAAGGCTCTACATCAAAGAACACAATGCAGAACATAACAATCTCAAACACATATCCTAAGGACCCTAGAACCATGCTCTCATACCGACACTAATAACCCCCCTTTTTCATGTAAACGTTGGCCAGACACGATACGCCGAAGATAGGGCTTGTCGATCAATTAATACCATTCTCAGCACAACGTGATAAAAAATATTGTTAATCAGAGAGGCCGATCGTATAAACTTGATGAATATCTCACTCATAATAATTAAACTCAACCAAAATGAACTAAACTAATAAATTTAACATCAAGTAAATATCACAACTCCAACATAATGTAATTAATTAAATAAATCTTGGGCTTATACCCTTATAATATTTCCCAAATAAAATAACAAAGCCTTGGAAGAGAAGTACCTAGGCTGGAGTCAATAATCTGGAAATTTGATAAACACCGAAAGAACGCAAAGTTGGGACCAATAATAGTCCTGCTATCCATTTCTAGAAATAATCTGGGGTGGACATTTATAATTTGGGTCAGAGCTAAGGTGTGCAAGAATTACCGTAATTAATTTATGATGCAATAATACATATAATGCACAATAACTATTCCCCCTTTGTCACCTACATGTATAAAACATCTCACCCCTCATCTAAGTGTGATATGTTCCGTATCCCAAAACCCCGCAAATAATACTACGACTACGAGTCAAATTATGGTTAAATGATATAAGTGTACCAACTACATTTTATTAATAAATCCCATATTATCCCAGTCCCATAATTTTCACATAAATGGCATAAACATCTAATATGAATTAAAGAATCAGAATTGTAATTTATGTCCACATTCTTATACATTTCAGTTGATCTCATATAAAGTTCGGGTAATTACATATATGTCCTTTATGTACATATATGATACATAAGGTCATCTACCGTTGGTGCTTAATTCGTACTCTATCTCCAAGTATAGGAGAATTCCTTATCCTTAGCGGACATCACAAAACACACAAAGGTTGGGGACGCTCACTTTACAAGACACCTGTACACGACCCATACCCAGTGGTGATGCAGGAACTCTCAGCGCCAACACTTGTCATGGGTGGAGCCTCCACATAGTACCTATATGGCCTACACATCATCAAGCCCGCTTGTGCCAACGTGTGGTACGTGCCCCGAACGCGCGAACCCTCGAGCTGATAGGATGGTCCACTGGTATGTCCACAGTGTGGACTCCACACAAATGATAGTACATATTGTTATTCCATAAAATATTTATAGGTAATTACACCATAATTACCATTAAATGTCTAATCAAAGTTTAAAATATTTTTACGTTTAGTAATAATTTACCGTATAATAAATTATTAATTCCATTCAATAAATCATTATTTAACAATAGTTACTTGTAATTATCCCTATTTAATGGGGGCACATCCGTATTTTTAATAAGTTTCTTATTTTCCCAAACCCGGTTTCACTAACTCACTTGAATTCATAAAATTCTCAGAACAAAAAATTCCAGGACTATTACCCATATCAAATAAATTATTAATCTTATCCCATAAATAATTATGTAACCACTTGTTATTTGTAATTACTATCAATTTAATATGGTCAAGACATTTCTTAATCACTATTAGTAATTTCCCCTTTTTAACTCATACATAATAATACAATCCAATTCCCAAAGCAACCCATTCTCATTTACTCAAACCAAACCCATGCTCGTACGTAGAAGGACTAACTTGACAAAGTGTCCTTAGAGTCGCTCGAACAAGGGGCATAGTCATTCAAGCGACTTCACATGTCGTTCAAACGAGATCCAACCTCGTTCGAACGACCCTTTGTCCTTTTTACATCTTCTTCCTCATTTCTGTTCCTTCCCAGAATAAATTTTTCACAACCTAGATGTGACACCCTGCCTAATTAAACCTTTGGTGATCAAGCGTTAATTTAATTTAAAACAGGTTTCTTAAATGGATCATTCTTAGCATCACTGTGGAAAACTTTTTTTATTACTAACCACCTAAGTGAAAAATTAAGCTAGTGCCAAATTTTATCTTTATTAAATAGGTATAACTCAAGCGAAACAATATAAATTAAGCAATACTAAAACCAACCATCATAAATAACTAAATAAAATAACGTTTTGTCGAAAACTACGGCTGAAATAAATCCAACACAATAGAATAACTACAAATGTAACGAGTGTACAACATGTCCAAAAATGAGAGTGCTAAAAACTGAGATCCTACACTAGATCCGAAAGGATGAAGGAAGCGTCTAATCAATGCCCTGCAACGCCCACCTATGTTGCAGCTCCGAAATCCCTGGAATGAAGTCACGCTTGGCGTCCCTGTGGATGGACACCTAAAAGATTTTTAAAAATATTTTATAGCAAGTTTTAGAACACAAAACGTTTTGAAAATATTTAGCAAGTAATTTATCGCAATAAATATCAGTTATTAATTACACATGTTAGAATCACGCACACTCTCTTGAGTTTCCTCACCTCTCGTCTATCGTGCGCACCTAACGTTCCTACCTGGCCTCGCTATCCATATTAACTAGGTCTCCAACATCTACACACCTCAGATAATCTAGCTCATCAGTACCGCCCATACAGTACGCTGCATTCTATACTTAATTTACACTAAGTCATTAGTTAAGTTTCACTTTAACTTTCCCATACCGCCCATACAGTACGTGCCCGAACGTCCAGTAATTATCATTACTCTTACCTTAGTATCAACACTTTAAAATTAAGTTCTCATACTTAATCAAATCTTAGGTACATACTACCTAACTTTTCTACTAATTACACTCAAGTAGATTTTGTATATATATTCTAGCTGACCACTTACGTTCCAGCCACTCTTGCCCATATGTAGTTTATACAATTTTAGTTATGCACTAATAGTTCTCACTACTATAACTCCTGAGTATATATTGAAAACAATATATAGGTATACCCCACCTAATCTTACTACTATCACACATAAGTAGGTTATTCAGACGATATATCTTTCACACACACCTATACCCAGTACAACATGTCCTATTATCGGTCCTATTTCACACATTAAGGAGAAATGGTTCGGAATGTCTCCTCGAACATGGTTCGAAATATCCCCTCGAACCTGGCTTGGAATATCTCATCGAGCATAGCTCGGAATGTCTCATCGAACTTACTAATCCTATCACAAGGAAACACACAATAGGCATTCACAACCCATGTAACCCTATAAAACAGTAGGCATTCACACAAACCAATTATTCATACTTGTACGTAATATATTTCTCTCTAATATTCACCCTACTTGTTTACTTTACGAATTTATTTCACTTTTGTATTAATTCGAGTATTCACACAACTCTAAGGATCCTAGTTACCCCTTGTTATATCAATTCAGTAGTTACCCTTGTTAACCCACTGACCAAACGAATTTAAGCTCGCTCACACTTTTCCGTAATTATATTCTTATTATCTCGAATTAGAGTACGTCACAATCAAGCCTATGAATATCCACTTTAACTCCCTCACAAAATTAAATTCCAACACTCAATCATAGACCTAATTCCATATCATTATTCCATCAATACATTTCATCAAGGTCCCAAACTCTTCCCCGATAAAATTTTAGACATTTGAGGCTTAAAAAGAAAAATCTCAAATTTTTTAGCAGATTAAACACCCTCTAGTAAAATTTCGATGTCTCCCTCTATAAAACTCCAATTGACCTGATTCCAACTTTATTGGAAAGCTAAGAGAAATACATTTCCATAAATCTATGATTCACACACTATTTCAAAGTAAAATTCAAATAGCACACGTTTAAAATCACGTTAAAATTCTGGCAGATTACTATGTTGACTGATCAAACACCCTGTAGTAAAATGTCGATTACTCCTTCTACAGAACTCCGATTGACCTGATTCCAAGTTCATTGGATAGATAAGAGAAATAAATTTCTAGGCATGTATGGTTCACACCCTAATTCGAAGCAAAATTCAAATAGCACACGCATAAAATCACGTCAAAATTCTGGCAGATTACTATATTGACAGATCAAACACCTCGTAGTAAAATGTCGATTACTCCCTCTACAGAACTCCGATTGACCTGATTCCAAGTTCATTGGATAGATAAGAAAAATACCGTTCCAGGAATATATGGGCCAGGCTCTAATTCTAAGCACAACTCAAATGGAATACGTTTAAACTTGTGTAAAAAATTCTGGCAGATTGACATCTTGTGTTCATCAATTAAATCCTAAGTCATTAAAGATTCATGTTCTTCATCCAAGAAGTTATAAAGATTCCATGTTAATCATCAAATATATTCAAATTTCATTTTATCTTTACTTAGGGATTAATTCTACATGCAATCCTACCCAAACGTGTGATCAATTCAAACATTTAATCCAAGGGTTTTCAATAGAATCAACCAATTGTTAAAACTCCCTACACTTGGGTATTATAACTTGAATGTGATTTTCAATAAACACTTGCCTTATGTTCAGTAGGTCTGATTTCGTGATTGTGGTTGGTGATTGATGATCTTTCTCCTTCAATCTTTCTTCCCAATGAGTTTGTGTTGAAAGTCTCCTTTGAATCCTTTCCACTTCTTCCTTTTTGCCTTGGAATTGTTTCTCTCTTCTCTCTAATGGCTATGGTGTATTTTTCTTCTCCCTAAACCTAGCCGCCAACTCTTATAATATGACTTAGAGTTATAAAATTCGTGGGTCTCTTCACCTTAAACTGTAAAAAGGCCTAACTACCCTCGTATGGGCCCGGTTTTGCCCAAAAATGCCCCGAGACTCAATTGCTACCCTGGGTACTCTTTTATGACTATCTCAACCCATCTGGACTCAACCGGACACTCAACATTTTCATCCTAAATACTTTTTGACATTTCCAAATTTCGACCTGAAAATACGATGCACATTTAATTCGGACAATTAAACTTAAAAGTCGCCAAAATAAATAATTATTTCCACTCAAATAATTTCTCCAAATAATAAATTTAAGTTTCTCCAATTTAATTACTTTTATAACTCCTAAAATAATTAAATATTAAATACTCAAAATTACGGGATGTTACATACTTCCCCCCTTACAAAGGAATTTCGTCCTCGAAATTAAGATAAGCCTAGCGTTCCAAGCTTCTAATATTACTCTTTAGTCATGTGCTTATAAGCTCACTATATCTATCTCTACCACTTCTAACCATAACTTACACACATATGCATTAATTTAACCAGGGAGCCCATACACCCTATACCCGTGCTTATCTGCACAAAATTTGTCTTATTTAACCCGGGTGCCCATACACCCAATCCCCGTGCTTTACCGCAAGAAAGTTACCCGACTATGCTAGTCATAGCCCGTAATATGACTTCTAACCCGTACTCATATCACACACACACACACACACACACACACACACACACACACACACACACACACACATATATATATATATATATATATATATATATATATATATATATATATATATATATATATACGGACCGGGGTACTCAACCCATGTACTAACGACCAAACATCTCCTTAAATATAGTATCGACTCCTATTCAGATCGAATGCATCAATGTGCTACAATTCACTGGTGACTCCTTAAACACAAAGGGACTATCGGGTATCTCTAATATGCCAACGACTCGTGCAAAACTAGCCCTCCCTAGCCTCCTCTCCGGCGTCTTCCCTCTCAGCTCGCTTCCTCCTCGGCGGCATTCTAAAATCAAATTCATGTTTGTATAAGTACACAGTTTATACAAAATTCTAATAGCAGAAGAGCGTTATCGTAAGCACACAAGGATAATGCAACAGTACTATCAATAGGGCTCTATATCAACATAACGATACGCTGGAATCATAGTAAGCCGCACAGATACTAAGGACACTAGAACCTGATGCTCTGATACCATCTGTGACACCCCGCCTAATTAAACCTTGGGTGATCAAGCCTTAATGTAATTTAAAATAGGTTTCTTAAATGGATCATTCTTAGCATCATTACCGAAAACCTTTTTTATTACTAACCACCTAAGTGAAAAATTAAGCTAGTGCCAAATTTTATCTTTATTAAACAGGTACAACTCAAGCGGAACAATATAAATTAAGCAGTACTAAAACCAACCATCGTAAATAACTGAATAAAATAACGTCTTACCGAAAAACACTGCTGAAATAAAACGAACTCAAAATCTAACACAATAGAATAACTAGAAATGTAACCAGTGGACAACATGTCCCAAAATGAGAGTGCTAAAAACTGAGATCCTACACTAGATCCGGAAGGATGAAGGAAGCGTCTAATCAATGCCCTGCAACACCCACCTATGTTGCAGCTCTGAAATCCCTGGCATGAAGTCACGCTTGGCGTCCCTGTGGATTGACACCTAAAAGGTTTTAAAAAAATATTTTATAGCAAGTTTTAGAACACAAAACGTTTTGAAAATATTTAGCAAGTAATTTATCGCAATAAATATCAGTTATTAATTACACATGTTAGAATCACACACACTCTCTTGCGTTTCCTCACCTCTCGTCTATCGTGCGCACCTAACGTTCGTACCTGGCCTCGCTATCCATATTAACTAGGTCTCCAACATCTACACACCTCATATAATCTAGCTCATCAGTACCGCCCATACAGTACGTTGCATGCTACACTTAATTTACATTAAGTCACTAGTTAAGTTTCACTTTAACTTTCCCATACCGCCCATACAGTACGTGCCCGAACGTCTATTAATTATCATTACTCTTACCTTAGTATCAACACTTTAAAATTAAGTTCTCATACTTAATCAAATCTTAGGTACATACTACCTAACTTTTCTACTAATTACACTCAAGTAGATTTTGTATATATATTCTAGCTGTCCACTTATGTTCCAGCCAATCTTGCCCATATGTAGTTTATACAATTTTAGTTATGCACTAATAATTCTTACTACTATCACTCCTGAGTATATATTGAAAACAATATTTAGGTATACCCCACCTAATCTTACTACTATCACACATAAGTAGGTTATTCAGACGGTATATCTTTCACACACACCTATACTCAGTACATCATATCCTATTATCTGTCCTATTTCACACATTAAGGACAAATGATTCGGAATGTCTCCTTGAACCTTGTTCGGAATGTCACCTCGAGTAATGTTCGGAATGTCTCCTCGAACATGGTTCGAAATGTCCCCTCGAACCTGGCTCGGAAAATCTCATCGAGCATAGTTCGGAATGTCTCATCGAACTTACTAATCATATCACAAGGAAACACACAATAAGCATTCACAACCCAAGTAATCCTATAAAACAGTAGGTATTCACAAAAACCAATTATTCATACTTGTACGTAATATATTTCTCTCTAATAGTCACCGTACTTATTTGCTTTACGAATTTATTTTACTTTGATATTAATTCGAGTATTCACACAACTCTAAGGGTCCTAGTTACCCCTTGTTATATCAATTCAGTAGTTACCCTTGTTAACCCACTGACCTAACGAATTTAAACTCGCTCACACTTTTCCGTAATTATATTCTTATCATCTCGAATTAGAGTACGTCACAATCAAGCCTATCAATCTCCACTTTAACTCTCTCACAAAATTAAATTACAACACTCAATCATAGACCTACTGCCATGTCATTATTCCATCAATATATTTCATCAAGGTCCCAAACACTTCCCCGATAAAATTTTAGATATTTGAGGCTTAAAAAGAAAAATGTTAAATTTTTTGGCAGATTAAACACCTCTAGTAAAATTTTGATTTCTCCCTTTTCAGAACTCCGATTGACCTGATTCCCACTTCATTGGAAAGCTAAGAGAAATAAATTTCCATAAATATATGATTCAAACTCTATTTCAAAGTAAAATTCATGTAGCACACGATTAAAGTCACATCAAAATTCTGGCAGATTACTATGTTGACGAATCAAACACCCTGTAGTAAAATGTAGATCACTCCCTCTACAGAACTCCGATTGACCTGATTCCAAGTTCATTGGATAGCTAAGAGAAATACCTTTCTATTCATATGTGGTTAACACTCTAATGCGAAGTAAAATTAAAATCGCACAAGTTTAAAATCACGTCAAAAATCTGGCAGATTACTATATTGACAGATCAAACAACTTGTAGTAAAATGTCGATTACTCCCTCTACCGAACTCCGATTGACCTGATTCCAAGTTCATTGGATAGATAAGAGAAATAAATTTCCAGGAATATATGGATCAGACTCTAATTCTAATCATAACTCAAATGGAATACGTTTAAAGTTGTGTAAAAAATTCTGGCAGATTGACATCTTGTGTTCATCAATTAAACCCTAAGTCATTCAAGATTCATGTTTTTCATCCAAGAACTCATAAAGATTCCATGTTAATCATAAAATATATTCAAATTTTATTTTATCTTTACTTAGGGATTCATTCTACATGCAATCCTACCCAAACGTGTGATCAATTCAAACATTTAATTCAAGGGTTTTCAATAGAATCAACCAATTCTTAAAACTCCCTACACATGGGTATTGTAACTTGAATGTGATTTGCAATAAACACTTGACTTATGTCCATTTGGTCTGATTTCGTGATTGTGGTTGGTGATTGATGATCTTTCTCCTTCAATCTTTCTTCCCAATGAGTTTGTGCTAAAAGTCTCCTTTGAATCCTTCCCACTTCTTCCTTTTTGCCTTGGAATTGTTTCTCTCTTCTCTCTAATGGCTATGGTGTATTTTTCTTCTCCCTAAACATAGCCTCCAACTCTTATAATCTGACTTAGAGTTCTAAAATTCGTGGGTCTCCTCACCTTAAACTGTAAAAAGGCCAGAATGCCCTTGTATGGGCCCGGTTTAGCCCAAAAATGCCCCGAGACTCAATTGCTACCCCGGGTACTCTTTTCTGACTATCTCGACCCATCCGGACACAACCGCACACTCAGAATTGTCATCCTAAATACTTTTTGACATTTTCAAATTTCGACCTCAAAACGCGACACACATTTAATTCGGATAATTAAACTTAAAAGTCGCCAAAATAAATAATTCTTTCCAGTCAAATAATTTCTCCAAATCATAAATTTAAGTTTCTGCAATTTAAATACTTTTTATAACTCCTAAAATAATTAAATATTCAATACTCAAAATTACGGGGTGTTACACTAGAATAACATACAGGAAACCCAGAAATTTTATGACTATAGTTGCATATACAGTCCCACAAAGGATACTAAAATTCCTAGATTTTAACGATTCAATGTCCCCAAATATCCAACCAGGTTCGTGGCACAATAAGGAGCATTTTATTAGGGAATCTACATCCATATTTCAACCCATTAATGAAGAATAAGAATTTTGACATTGATTATTCAATTAACCTAAATAACCATCAAAACTTAAGCAATTCTAACGTTAATATTTAGATTTACGGTACTTAAATTTATGGGAAAAATCGACATAAGAAATCAAAGCTCTACACGTATTGTTCATCATCAAATTAAAAGCATTAATCCCTAAATCCCAGAATTCTATAGGGAACAAGGATGATGCATTGAGAAATAAATTGGAAAGACAAATTAAGAAAGATAATTCTTGCCTTAAAATCGGTAGGAAGAATTTTCTTGAAGCTCCCTTGATTTTCCCCTTTGTTCTTTATCTTTTCTTCCATTTTTGGTACTTCTCATATTTTCTCCCGTGGCTGCTAATCTCGGTTTTCTCTAATGATAGTGGGGGAGTGGTTTACCCAAACTTAAACACTTAATTAGAAGGCTAATCTTGAGTTGGGCCTATAGCCCATCTTTTGGACCCTGAAATGGGCCCGAACCCATACCCCAACTAGACCCAAAACTCCCCAACTCATATATTTATGAGCCGGAATCATTTTTGAATAATTAAAATACTAAATCGAGTCTCTAACGCTTTCCAAAATGCGTCCCAATTATTTTTTTATTTCACTAAGGAATTTTTATGTGATTTTACTTTTCACTCGCAAGCCCATTATGTCCAGTTGAGTCCTATCTTTATGTAATCGTGAATAATTATTTATTTAAGATTAAAAAATTTACTCATCTAAATTTAAATTCATCCGATTTAATTTATTCCCCAATTAATATTAAATGGACGAATTTAAATTAGCCGAAATATTTGATTCTAAAATTACGGGGTATTACAATATTCTACAAAAAAGTGTTATCCAAAAAAGTTGAGGGGCTCTTACTATTATGTCCATTAAGTCGAAAATGGAAGATGGTGTCTTTCCTTTATTAAGGCAATGATACATTATTTCCATTAATTAACAATTAACACTAAGGTACCATTAGATTATGTATTCAGAAAACTTGATTTAATCTATAGTTTTGAAATTCAGTTTTTTTTTGTGTGTTTATAATTATTGGTGCGCGTTTCGTAAACTTGTTTTCGAATATAATTTTTTTAAAAATTTGACAAAGATGTATATGTGTATATATATATATATATATATATATATATATATATATATATATATATATATATTATTCCTTTAATTAACAATACATGTATAAAATTATAAATAAGTATCATGTATCTGTTGATAATATTATTTAACATATGGATTGTTGTATATTATATAATTTAATAATATAAATATACGTAATTTTGTGTACATGTACATATACATTTTTTAATTACAAGAATTACATAGATATTAATGTATTATGTATGTATGTTATGTATTAAGGTAAAATGCATTAAAATATTAAGAATGAATAATTCTGAGTTGACAAAATAAAAAAAAAACGAAGTTATAAAGTACATTTTTTTTTATTTTTTGAGAAACTTTATTCTAACATAGAACTATTATAATTTCGTGATTAAAACAGGTTGTCAAACGCAATTTTTTTCAGAATTATATTAAAAAGCAAAAAACAGAATTATAGTTGCAAACGAAGCAGGCCTTAAGGTACTATTTTTCCCTTTATAAAACTTAAGAGGCTATAACAATAAAATAAACATGTATTTTATCGTAGTGGTGACTCATAGTACCACAAAAATCAAACAGACTCCACTACCATGTGTTATATGATGCAATGCATTGACAACAATGTATGTCAAATTCAAGTTCCACTAATTGAAAATATATAGTCCTCCACAAACATTAACCAGTGGTCACGTATCATACTCAACTCTAATTATTTTATATAGGTATAGAAGGCTCTTAGGAATGTTAAATTAGGCTAAAAAATATTTAATATCATGTTTATGCCAAAAATTTCTTCCATGGAACAAACGGGTTCCCTACACACGATTTTGACCATAATTTTTGTCATTTGTTATGAGATCTTGGGACCAACGAAGGGGGTCGGGCTCCCTGGAGAGAATTGACCTACAATTGTGAAAAAATGGGTCATTAAAGTGGGATATTTTGAAAAAAATATCAATTCCACTATTTATGTGGGGTAACCTATAATTCAGAGTTTCACTATAAGAAATTGAACCATTTGCAACAATATTTATCAACACAATCAAGTTTTGTTGCTAAACATAATCCTTCCACGACAAAATATCCTTCTTGTTGCCAAAAGATAATCTTACATTTTACTTTTGACAACACAAAATACATTTTGTTGGCAAAAAAATAAAAATTTAGACGGGAACAACTTAAATAAAGTAGACAATTTATTTAAAGTTTTGGCAACAACCAATTATGTTGCGAGATGTCATATTACTTTCGGTGACAAAGGCTCGTGTTGCAAAAAAATGGTCAACTTTTGGTAGCAACAAAAAATGTGATGCCTAATATATTTTAATTTATTTTGTATATTTAGAAAAATTAAAACTCCCAAATAAACAACCCTAACTCCCAACTCTCTCTCTCTCTCTCCCCTTCTCCCTCTTTCCTTGAACCATTTTCACCCGTACTCTCTCTCTCTATCTTCCTCTCTCTATCTCTCGATTCTCCACCTCCCCCTTCAGGAAAATCCTCCACTTCCCTTCCCCTTACTTTTCCTCTCGTCGTGGAACGACCCTCTCGGGCACACACATCGTGACATCTCTCTCTCTCTCTCTCTCTCTCTCTCACACACACGCACACAAACGCACATTCACACGCAAACAAATGCACAGTCATTCTGGGTTAGGGTTCACCACACGTGCATAATAGATATATTGCCATCTTTTTTTTATTTCATACCTTTTATTCTTAAGATGTTTCATTGAGGAGATCTAGGGTAGATTGTTCGCTCATTTTGTTCCCAAATCACACTCTCATTGGTTTTCTTTGAGATTTAATTTCTTCATAGATGTATTGGTTACTTCCCGGATCAAGGTTTGAGTGTTGGTTTGGTTTACCAATCCGATAGTTACGTTTGGTGTTTTCGAATAAAATGAGATCATTTGATATATTTTTGCTATATCTTGTAATTTGCGACGTGGATATCTCAAATTTGACTATCAAATGTTTGACAAAATATTAATGAGGCACTTTGTTTTCTTCCCTGAAGTGATTAAGAAGTACATAATGAGTTTATGCAAATTCCAATTCGAGCAAGGCCTAAACAATTTTGATTTGAGAAAGTAGCCATCCATTTTAATTCATGACGTCCGATCCTCTCTAATTACCCCTAATCTCCATGTGTTTTGTGGTTCCCGCAGGTGACTCTGATATTAGCTATTTGTAAGTGCAAGGACGATGTTAAAAGCAAGGTTCATGTTGTGATTGACTAATTTGCTCAACATGGGCTTCGGTCTTTGGCTGTGGTCGGATAGGTTTTAGAGTGTGAACGGGATAATTTTATTAATTTTTGATTTAAATGGATACGTACCTATTTTTTTCTATTGAATATATATCTATTCACAGGAAGTACCTGAGAAGACAAAAGATATTCCAGGGGGCCATGGCAGCTTGTTGGTTTGTTGCCTTTGTTTGATCCACCCAAGCATGTGTGACACCCCGTCTAATTAAATACCGGGTAGCTACTCCTTTATTAAATTAAATCAAAATGCCAAGTTGGCTCAGTTAATAGCATCACTGTCGAAACATTTTTATTATGACTAACCACCTAGTATTTAAAAAGAGAGTTGTCAAATTTTAATTAAAGCCTGATTAACATGCAGTAAAAGATTTATAGCAAGAATAATATCACCATTTACCATAACAAAATAATAGAATAACCATCACATGATATAAATAAATCCGGAGGAAAAACTCCTCACAACAAATCCCACAATTGAAATAAGTAACGAAATACTGAATACTGAATTAATACATGCCAGAATCTGAAAAACTGAAATGGAAATGTCTCTAATAGAATTTGGGCAACATGCCCTACAACTGAGGAATACTGAGTATGGAATCCAAATGATATAAGCATCTAAAAGAAAATCCCTGTAGCTTCCACAAGCAGCTACAGCTCGTCATCTGAGTGAGAATCCTACGCATGGGGTCCTTATGGCTGGGCACCTAAAATGGTTTTACAAAAAAAAATAGATTTGAAAGCAAACGGGTCAGAGCCCGAATGTGGAGATATTTTAGAAAACCTGCAAGTGCTTTAAAAACATTTAAAAATAATAATGCAAAATACATGTTAGGACATGCTCTCACATGAGATACTCACCTCTCGTCTAACTGTGCACTCCTAACGTTCCTGTACCCGTTCATGTGTTATCTCATAACTTATCTAATTCTAAAGAGTTTCTAACACTTCTACTCGGTTCACGTTTAATTTCCAACCTTAACAATTAAATAGAGAGTTCTACTTTTAATTCTCGGATTCCCAAATATTAACAAAACCATTTATAGATAAGTTCCCTTTCATCTATTCATAACATTACCATAACTATACTCACAATTTAACATAGTAATTTCCTTCTCATTTAACCGTATATTATCACATCATAAATATACAATACAAGCACCCAAAGGCTAAGCTGCGGTGCACACGTACTCTGTTATCCATCCCAGTACATCACGTACATAAGGATTACAAATTCCAAATCTCTCAGGAATTATTGGAATAAACACCACACACATAAATGAAGGCGAACATAATTCAACATATCCATGGTCACGTACATACCTACGCTCCATAGTCAGCTGGCTTATTAACTCACAAATAATTCATTCTCTTGAACTATGTCCTCGAGGTACCCATCTAAATCCGGGCAACACAAGGATAAGAAGGCCCTAAGCGAACGTAACCTCCCGTGATAGCAAGTATGGTAGGTATTTCATACATATAAAAATCATATACTAAGCATTCACACATCTTAGATAATTGAGTATTAATAAAGGTATACTCTACATCCTTATACCATTATTCCAAATTTGTATATTTTACGTCTCCCGATAATATAAAAGTTAAACTGTCGACACGTCTCACGTCGTAGTTTCTTATACTTAAAACCTATCTCAAATAGAGTATTAAGTTCCTATTATTCCCACATATAACATCTTTATTCCTAAGGTCATTACTTCTGCCCCAAATCTCATTTCATCAAATTATTCAAATTTATACTTTTAACCCAAATATTATCTCACTTATCGAAGTTCATTAGATTAGAATAATTCCTCAAATTGAATTCTAATTACGGTCCAAGTTTCATAATCATGCCTACTGGTCTTCTTTAAGTTTAAGGTAATCATAAGGTCTCCAATAATATTTTCCAAGGCTTACCACCATTAAAATTTAAATAGGGAAAAACTTTACTCATTCTGGGAAGGTCGATCGATCGACCTTTACCTTCGATCGATCGATGGTGGTCGATCGATCGACTGATGAACATCGATCGATCGAACGCACCAGGTATGGTTACAGACTGCTTCGTTTTGCAGTTTCCAATTCATCCCAAAACATACTTTTAATGCATGAAACTCCAACGTAATGTTATAGTAACATCATACAACTATCCTACAGCATTACTAATGTTCTAAAACCAATAATTCATCAACCAAGGACTATATATGGATCAATCTTCATCGAGAATTCCAGATTTCTATTTCTTTTAAGAACATTAATAAACTTCTTCCAAAATTCATTTTTAAATCATCAAGGGTCGTAATTCTGAGTTCATAAATTCGTCCAGAATGTTTCTACATGCAGTCCCTAACATAGTTCATAGTTTTAAATTTCCAATTCATGGGTCTATATCATCTTCCAAGATAAATTCGATAATTCCTAAACATGGAAAAGCATGGCATTGAATTAATTGTAATTAAACCACTTGCCTTAATCTTTCTCTGAATTTGGTGTTGAATCTTGAAGGCTGAGTTGTTCTCCCTCTCTCTTTCTGCAGAATTCTCTTCCCTCTCTCTCTCTCTACAAGTTTCTCTAAGGATGATGACAATGGAGGTGTGGTTGGTTTTTGGTAAGTGGAGACTATTTCTTAACTTCTCCCGTAGCCCATTAAGTACGTTAGTGTAGTTAGTGGGTTTAGTGGATTAAAGAAGAAGTCAGATTTTGTATCTAATTTTCGTGGGTTTTAATTCCCAGATTTCCGAAATTACCAAAATGCCCCTATAAGTTACTGGTATGGCCCAATAATGCCCCGGGACTCAAACTTAACCCCCGGCTAGTGTTTTCTGACTATTTCGACCCTTCCGGACACGTTGGCGCACTCAAAATGACCATACGGGTGATAAAAATAAAATTTACTTTTTAATTCAAATAATTATATTCCTAACGCGACTGTCACGCGCGTCCCAACAAAGTTTCCCAAATTGCCGTATTTCAATCTCGTGACAATTTCAATATTTCCAATATTCATATATTGCCAAGTATACAAATTATAATCAAATACTAACTCACATCTCGTTAATATTTTTATCCGGATTAATTTCCAATTAATACACATTTAATTTAATTAATCCCCAAAAATAAATATCATGAAAATACGTGGTATTACATACTTCCCCCCTAATAACTGAATTTCGTCCCGAAATTTAGAACTAGAAAGTACCTGGTAAGAATAACTCTGGATAACGTTCGCGCATCTCATCCTCGTGCTCCCATGTTGACTCCTCGACATTATGATGTCGCCACTGAACACGCACTAACGGAACTATCTTTGATCGTAGTTTCCGCTCACTTCGGTCCAGAATAGCAATCGACCCCTCCTCGTAGGAGCTATCTGGCTGGAGATCAATGTCCTCCAAAGCAATATGGGAATGAGCCAAATCATCTCTAAGATATTTCCTAAGCGAGGAAATATGAAATACATTGTGAATCCGATGTAAATGCTCTGGTAATCCAAGCCTATACGCAACCGGTCCAATCCGTTCAATAATAGGAAATTGTCCCACATATCTCGGTGCCAACTTCCCTTTCTTCCCAAAACGCATAATACCCTTTATAGGAGATACTCTGAGCAAAACCTGGTCCCCCACTTGGAACTCTCTGAAGAACCTCTTCGCATCAGCATAGCTCTTCTGCCTGTCCTGAGCTACCCGAATGCGACTCCGAACCAATTCTATCCTTGCCGAAGTATCCTGAATCACTTCCGGCCCAAGTAGTTTGTTGTCCCCCACCTCCAACCAACATGCTGGGGAACGACAAGGTCTACCGTACAATGCCTCAAATGGAGCCATGCCAATGGTGAACTGGTAGGAGTTGTTGTAAGCAAACTCCACCAGTGGAAGATACTGCTCCCACCCACCCTCAAAATCAATGGTGCACATACGAAGCATGTCCTCCAACATCTGATTTGTATGCTCGGTCTGCCCATCGGTCTGCGGGTGATACACCGTACTCAACCACAATTCCGTGCCCATGGCCTCCTAAAAACTTTCCCAAAAACCGTGAAAAAAATATCTTGTCTCTGTTAGACACGATATTTAGTGGTACACCGTGAAGTCTCACTATCTCTGCAATAAAGAGCTGGGCATACTGTCCCGCAGTGTAGTCTGTCCTTACGGGTAGAAAATGAACGACTTTAGTCAACCTGTCCATAAATACCCAAATGGAGTCGTGACCTCTCTGTGACGTAGGCAACCCTGTGATAAAGTCCATGGAGATGCTCTCCCACATCCACATCGGGACCTCGAACGGCTGTAGCAATCCTGCCGGTCTCTGATGATCCACTTTTACGAGCTGACAAGTGGCGCATTTTGAAACAAACTCGGCAATATCTCTCTTCATCCCGCTCCACCAATACTGACGTCTCATGTCTTGGTACATTTTGTCCCCTCCGGGATGTACCGCGAACCGTGAGCCGTGCGACTCTGTCATCACCTCATGCCGCAATTCCTCCCCTTCCGGAACTACCAATCTCCCATTGAAGCGTAATCCCCCGTCTGAGCTAACGGTATAGGATTCGGCTCCCTCTGCCAATAATCGAACTATCTGCTCCTGACAAAACAAGTCATTTGCCAGGGCCTTTACCACCTTCGTGACAATCTGTGGTGTAACAGTCATCACAGACATGAATGATCGGGCCACTGCATCCTGGTGTCCCAACTCCTTCCATTTGGCCTTCCACAGATCTACCACCTCCTCTACTGGTCTACTGGTCTACGGCTCAACGCGTCTGCCACTACGTTAGCCTTCCCCGGGTGATACTAGATATCGAACTGATAATCTTTCACGAATTCAAGCCACCTCCGTTGCCTCATATTCAACTCCTTTTGGGTGAATAGGTACTGTAGGGACATGTGATCCGTGAAGAATCGAAACTTCTCCCCCAAAAGGTAACGTCTCCAAATACGAAGGGCAAATGCCACTGCTGCTAACTCCAAGTCATGGGTAGGGTAATTCTTCTCGTGAGGCTTAAGCTTACGGGAAGCATAAGCTATGGCATGACTCTCCTGCTACAGTACACCTCTAAGTCCTTGTAAGGACGCATCGGTGTAAACAAGATACTCAACTCCCGGTCTCGGCAATGCTAACCCAGGTGCTGAGGTTAACTTGTCCTTCAACTCATCAAATGCCAACTGACAGGCATCACTCCAAATGAACGGCACACCTTTACGAGTTAGATGTGTCATGGGACCCGCTATCGTGGAGAAACCCCGAATAAACCTCCTGTAGTATCCTGCTAAGCCCAAGAAACTACGGATCTCAGTGGGTGTCGTGGGCTGTCCCCACTCCCTCACCGCGGATACCTTCCCCGGATCAACAGATATCCCCTGGTCGGAAATAATATGTCCCAAAAACTGAACCTCCTTCAGCCAAAACCCGCACTTCTCATATTTCGCATACAACTCATTCTGACGCAGTGTCTGCAGAACTTGTCTCAAGTGCTCGGCGTGCTCCTCCTCTGTCTGAGAGTAAACCAGAATATCATCAATGAAGATAATGACAAACTGATCTAGGAAATCCCTGAACACCCTATTCATCAAGTCCATAAACGCTGCTGGAGCGTTGGTCAAACCAAATGGCATAACCCGAAACTCGTAAGAACCATATCTCGATAAGAACGCAGTCTTCGAGACGTCCTCCTCCCGGATACACAACTGATGGTACCCAGATCGCAAATCAATCTTTGAGAAGCAATAAGCTCCTCTCAACTGGTCGAATAGGTCATCGATTCGAGGCAACCGATACTTATTACGTATCGTGACCTTGTTTAACTCCCGGTAGTCCACACACAATCTGAGTGAACCATCTCTCTTCTTCACGAACAACACAGGGGCACCCCACGGTGAAGTACTCCTCCGAATAAACCACTGACCCAACAACTGTTCAATCTGATCCCGTAACTCCCTCATCTTAGCTGGAGCCATACGGTACGGTGCGTGTGCTATAGGTCTCGTATCTGGTAATAAGTCTATTACAAAGTCAATCTCACGACTGGGGGGTAATCCAGGTATATCCTGAAATACATCGGCAAACTCTCGAACAATCGGAATCGAATCGAGTGGTATCACCACCTCCTTAGATGTCTCCTCCTCTATATAGTACAAATGAGTGGACGATCCTCCCTCAGAACGAGGCATCGCCACCAAAAACATCTCCTGCCCGGGAATGGCAAAGATAATACTCCTACTGAAACAGTCAATCATGGCTCGGTACGCAACAAGCCAATCCATACCAATAATGGCATCATACTCAGTCATCTCTAGTACTAACATATCTGTAGGTAATACCAAACTACCAATCTCTACCCCCACTCCCCGACATATAAAGAAAATAAGTGACCCATTCCCCAATGGTGAGTCTACGCACGTCACTGTGCTCTCTGCCGTAGCTAACGACCCTAAGGCTTTCGTAAAATGTGTGGCTATAAAACAATGTGTAGCCCCCGTATCAAACAATACCCGACCCATAGTACCATGGATAGGAAACGTACCCTCAATCGCAGGTGGTGCCTGTGGAGCTGCTACCTGGAGGACATTATAGACACGTCCATACTGTAACTGCCCCTGCTGCACAGGAACTGCTGGAATGGCTTGTAGTGATGGCACCTGGGCTGGAGCTCGAAGAGAAGGTGGAAAAAGTGGCCTATGTGGCTCATGTCGAGCACCCTGCTGCTGCTGCGGAGCCCTGCCTTTATCAGGACAATCCTGACGTTTGTGGCCAATCTTACCACAAATGAAACACTTCCCCGGGAAGTTACCCCCTCGCTGTCCCTGCTGCCCTCGGCCCTGGTGGTCATTACCATTTCTGCCCTGGCCTTACTAGCCCTGATGAAACTGCTGATGTTGACCATTTTGACCCTGCTGGCCCTGATGGCCGTTATGACCCTGTTGGCCATTCCGGAATCCTCCCTGACCGTTCCTGAAACCCCCTGATCGGAACCTCTTATGATCCCCCTGCTGGGAACCCTGAGCACTCTGCCTATACTGACCTTGAGCTAACTGTGCCCCGCTGGCACCATTTCCCCCTGTCCTGCCCTGATGGCTGGACTCTCCTGATCGCTTCCCCTCTGTCAAGTGAAAGCGGTGGTCCTGGCAATGGAGCAATGCGGCATTAACCACGTCAGAATAAGTGGCCAACGAAAGGTTCCCTAACAGATGCTGACGGATCCTCCATGTCAACCCGTCGGTGAATTTCTCAATCTTCTTCTTTTCTGTCGGTATCTCATCCGGAACGATATTCAACAGATTCATGAACTCGGCCTCATACTCGGCCACGGTCTTACCCTCCTGTCGAAGGTTCATCAACTTCCTCCTCATTTCCTTGTGAACAGGAGACGGAAAGTACTTGCGGTCAAACCGCACCCAAAAGTCCTGAATAGTGAGAGTATCCCTCTCCTCCGCGATGGTAATAGACTCCCACCACTGCAGTGCAGATCCAACTAGCTTGAAAGTAGCTAGCACCTGCTTCTGAACATCCGTGCACTCATACATCCTCAAGTGCCTCTGCATATCCTTCCTCCACTGGCTCGAGACTACCACATCTGAGCTACCTGCAAAATCTGGCGGATGCGCTTTCTAAAAAGGGTCACGTACACATTCCCAAGTAGACGGGAATGCATTTGCCTGTACTGGCGCGGCAACCGGCGCTTGAGGTGGTGCCTGCTGAACTACGGCTAATGCAGCATTTACCGCTTGGGCTACTATGGCTACAACCTCAGCGACGTTCATCGTGCCCTGAACTGGTGCGGGCTGTTGTTCTGGCGTTGCATTCCTTGGAACCCGTGGTGCACGTCGTGGAGGCATTATGAAATAAGAATAAAGTCTATAAGTTCGCAGTTATAAACTTAAAATAGCTGAACAATGTGGCATATACAAAAGAATACAACAGTCCTAAAATATAGGGCTGTACATCAAAGAAAGCTCAGCGGAAACATAATAAGCCGTTCAGATCCTAAAGGACACTAGAACCTGATGCTCTGATACCACCTGTGACACCCCGTCTAATTAAATACCGGGTAGCTACTCCTTTATTAAATTAAATCAAAATGCCAAGTTGGCTCAGTTAATAGCATCACTGTCGAAACATTTTTATTATTACTAACCACCTAGTATTTAAAAAGAGATTTGTCAAATTTTAATTAAAGCATGATTAACATGCTGTAAAAGATTTAAAGCAAGAATAATATCACCATTCACCATAACGAAATAATAGAATAACCATCACATGATATAAATAAATCAGGAGGAAAAACTCCTCACAACAAATCCCACAACTGAAATAAGTAACGAAATACTGAATACTGAATTAATACATGCCAGAGTCTGAAAAACTGAAATGGAAATGTCTCTAATAGAATTTGGGCAACATGCCCTACAACTGAGGAATAATGAGTATGGAATCCAAATGATATAAGCGTATAAAAGCAAATCCCTGTAGCTTCCACAAGCAGCTACAGCTCGTCATCTGAGTGAGAATCCTATGCATGGCGTCCTTGTGGCTGGGCACCTAAATTGGTTTTACAAAAAAAAAATAGATTTGAAAGCAAACGGGTCAGAGCCCGAATGTGGAGATATTTTAGAAAACCTGCAAGTGCTTTAAAAACATTTAAAACAAATAATGCAAAATACATGTTAGGACGTGCTCTCACATCAAATACTCACCTCTCGTCTAACTGTGCACTCCTAACGTTCCTGTACCCGTTCATGTGTTATCTCACAACTTATCTAATTCTAAAGAGTTTCTAACACTTCTACTCGGTTCACGTTTAATTTCCAACTTTAACAATTAAATAGAGAGTTCTACTTTTAATTCTCGGATTCCCAATTATTAACAAAACCATTTATATATAAGTTCCCTTTCAACTTTTCATAACATTACCATAACTATACTCACAATTTAACATAGTAATTTCCTTCTCATTTAACCGTATATTATCACATCATAAATATACAATGCAAACACCCAAAGGCTAAGCTGCGGTGCACACATACTCTACTATCCATCCCGGTACATCACGTACATAAGGATTACAAATTCCGAATCTCTCAGGAATTGTTGGAATTAACACCACACACATAAATGGAGGCGAACATAATTCAACATATCCATGGTCACGTACATACCTACGCTCCATAGTCAGCTGTCTTATTAACTCACAAATAAGTCATTCTCTTGAACTATGTCCTCGAGGTACCAATCTAAATCCGGGCAACACAAGGTTAAGAAGGCCCTAAGCGAACGTAACCTCCCGTGATAGCAAGTATGGTAGGTATGTCATACATATAAACATCATATACTAAGCATTCACACATCTTAGATAATTGAGTATTAATAAAGGTATACTCTACATCCTTATACCATTATTCCAAATTTGTATATTTTACGTCTCCCGATAATATAAAAGTTAAACTGTCGACACGTCTCACGTCGTAGTTTCTTATACTTAAAACCTATCTCAAATAGAGTATTAAGTTCCTATTATTCCCACATATAACATCTTTATTCCTAAGGTCATTACTTCTGCCCCAAATCTCATTTCATCAAATTATTCAAATTTATACTTTTAACCCAAATATTATCTCACTTATCGAAGTTCATTAGATTAGAATAATTCCTCAAATTGAATTCTAATTACGGTCCAAGTTTCATAATCATGCCTACTGGTCTTCTTTAAGTTTAAGGTAATCATAAGGTCTCCAATAATATTTTCTAAGGGTTACCACCATTAAAATTTAAATAGGGAAAAACTTTACTCATTCTGGGAAGGTCGATCGATCGACCTTTACCTTCGATCGATCGATGGTGGTCGATCGATCGACTGATGAACATCGATCGATCGAATGCACCAGGTATGGTTACGGACTGCTTCGTTTTGCAGTTTCCAATTCATCCCAAAACATAATTTTAATGCTTGAAACTCCAATGTAACGTTATAGTAACATCATACAACTATCCTACAGCATTACTAATGTTCTAAAACCAATAATTCATCAACCAAGGACTATATATGGATCAATCTTCATCAAGAATTTCAGATTTCTATTTCTTTTAAGAACATTAATAAACTTCTTCCAAAATTCGTTTTTAAATCATCAAGGGTCATAATTCTGAGTTCATAAATTCGTCCATTCTACATGCAGTCCCTAACATAGTTCATAGTTTTAAACTTCTAATTCATGGGTCTATATCATCTTCCAAGATAAATTCGATAATTCCTAAACATGGAAAAGCATGGCATTGAATTAATTGTAATTAAACCACTTGCCTTAATATTTCTCTGAATTTGGTGCTGAATCTTGAAGGCTGAGTTGTTCTCCCTCTCTCTTTCTGCAGAATTCTCTTCCCTCTCTCTCTCTCTACAAGTTTCTCTAAGGATGATGACAATGGAGGTGTGGTTGGTTTTTGGTAAGTTGAGACTATTTCTTAACTTCTCTCGTAGCCCATTAAGTCCCTTAGTGTAGTTAGTGGGTTTACTGGATTAAAGAAGAAGTCATATTTTGTATCTAATTTTCGTGGGTTTTAATTCCCAGATTTCCGAAATTACCAAAATGCCCCTATAAGTTACCGGTATGGCCCAATAATGCCCCGGGACTCAAACTTAACCCCCAGCAAGTGTTTTCTGACTATTTCGACCCTTCCGAACGCGTTGGCGCATTCAAAATGACCATACGGGTGATAAAAATAAAATTTACTTTTTAATTCAAATAATTATATTCCTGACGCGACTGTCACGCGCGTCCCAACAAAGTTTCCCAAATTTCCGTATTTCAATCTCGTGACAATTTCAATATTTCCAATATTCATATATTGCCAAGTATACACATTATAATCAAAAACTAACTCACATCTCGTTAATATTTTTATCCAGATTAATTTCAAATTAATACACATTTAATTTAATTAATCCCCAAAAATAAATATCATGAAAATACGGGGTATTACAGCATGATAGTCCTGAAACTATCCAATGAGCTCATCATCTGGGTGTAATTGTAAAGTTGATTACTGGTAATATATATATAAATATTCTTCTTCTTTTGTCTCTCGTGTTTTTTCTTATATTTAACCATGTATATTAAGTCACCAGCTTGCCATTTTTAAGGAAATACAAGAATTGTCTCAAGTATTTGACCATGTATAATCTTTCGTTACTTTCTTCTTCTTTTTTTTCTCTTGTATTATTCCACCAATTGTTTTGCATTATCTTAGGCATTCAGAATTTGCAAAAAGGTAATTTCATATTACATAATTTGAGCTTCAGGAAAGAAATTCACATCACTACACAAAATCTGCCGAATTATCACGGTCATTGACCTTGACAAGATGGACATGTCAAGGTCAATGATCGTGACCATTCTGGGGGTGACAACTTTTATTGTCACGAACTTGTCACTGTCATTGACCGTGATAAGTTCGTTAGACTTGTCACGGTCATGTCACAATCCTTAACCTTGATAAGTTTTGTCACGGTTAAGGACCGTGACTAACCCGTGACAATGTTTAAAAAATTATCACGGTCAATGACCGTGAAAATTACGTGACAACAATCCTTTGTCACGGACTTATCATAGTCAATGACCGTGATAATTCTGGGCAGAATTAAAAAAAATCTACTGGGCAGTTTGGCCACTGCCACTGGCCAGCAGTATATTTGTACCTGTTATAGCAACGTTGTACCTGTTCAAGCATCATATATCCAAATAAAATAGAGATAATGCAAATATACATTCAAAATAGAGACAATTTGCATCACGATATAAACTAAATATAATTCAAATGTACCAACTTAAATACAACTCAATTCAAGTAATGTCACTACATGTCTTGGGTAAGGTTAAATCTGAGGAGGTGAGTAGGCCACACGATATACGAATTGACACACCCACTGATATACATCGTGCCGCATTGTTCGCGCAACCACAATGGGGAGTTTTCCTTCCCGGGTATCACATGCGTGACGAGCACCTTGGACTTGATGTCTTGAAGCTCACGTCCATAAATTAGTCCCCCTGGATGATATTCGCTGGCCATCAAATATGTCCAATATAAACACGCTCGGCCAACCAAGTGTCAAAATCGGTCGGTCAAAGGGAGCTAAATAGGGAAGTGGATCATCAAAGACCGCACGTGTCGGCGATGAAGTTGTGAGTTCCACATCCTCGTCATCCTGCACCTCCTCCTCCTGCACCTCCTCCTCCACCACCTTCTGCTTCCTTTTCCCCTTGTGTTTTCCACCCAACGAACGCTTCATGAATGAGAACATATCTTGGACCTTCACCTCCAAACGGGACAGCTTCGCGTCATGCGAGTCCACCGTTCGAGCCAACACGGTGTCGATCGTCTCCAATATTATGATCCTAGATTTGACCACCCGCGAGTGTAACACCCCGCCTGCCCGGGGAGAGCGAACGGAGTGCCACTATCGATAAAACTAAACGAATCGACAATAACAAGGTATAAAGCATCTAAATCCCAATATAGAAAAGAAACCACTAATCTTAATCTCTTCTAATTAAATACAACCAAAAGTCTCTCGAAATAAACAAACTATCTAACTCTCCAATGCTCTATACATCAAATACAAATCTTCTCTCGAATACTCTTCCCAAAATATCCAAGTTAAAATTAATATCCAATAATCCATAGCGCCCAAATCCATGCTAACCTACCAACTAAAAGAAAATATGGGGAAGTACACAATACGACAGGAAAGATGCTCAACAAATATATGTTAGCCATGAATAAAGCGTAACAATACGAGTACGAATATTCAAATCAAAATGTGAATCTCAAAGCATTTATCAATATAATTTCTCAATAACACATTAACCAGGTCACCAGGCCTCACCCCATCCGCATATGATTTATCAAGTCATAGCCCTTGCAAGCAGGAATTGTGGCGGGTGCACAACGTCTGTGCCATATTAAAATCTCATGACAACTTTCAACATTAATAATACCACATGAATCAAAATAATTCCAACAATTATTTTTCCATATTTTCAAGAATTTATCAATTCAAATATGAGTCAAAAATCACGTGAAATCAACGGGATAACTCTCGAGAGATTTAAAGAGAATATTGTGTAAAACCCCATACCTCAAAATCATCGCCTGAATCGTCGCATAAATTCAGTCTCAAAATATGATCACACCATCACGTTCCTCTCCCGAAAATAAGCAAATCACGTTCTAGCCCCAACACGAGATAACCTCAAATAGGCCTATTTTAAAAACCCAGAAAAATCAGCTCCAAAAATTATTCAAATCACTAATCTGACTTCTTATTTGAATTCTACATGAAAAATTGAGTCAGGTATGTGTTTTGGTTTTTTCTCAGATCTCATTTGAATTCACTCAAAAGGAAGATCTAAACACTCAAAATTGGCTCTTCTCACTCCACTCATTTTTGCCTCTTTGGATTTTGTTTTTGGTCTCTCTTTTTCATCTCCCTTTACTTTTAATCACCCATAATATTCCTTATATATCCCCTCTCTCAAACCCTAGCTTGGAGCCTAAGCTAACCTATATTACTCTATTGCCCTTTAATTCAACATTGTAACTTTACATATTTAAACCAATACAAAATGTCCAAAAGACAATTAAATTAGAATTTAAATATTCGATTCACTTCAAATAAAAATAAATAAAATATCAATATCTCGATTAAAATATTAATAATATTATTAAAATTATATACCATATTCATAAATAAAGCCCTAAAAATTACGGGGTATTGCATACTTCCCCCTTGAAAAGGAATTTCGTCCTCGAAATTCGACGAAACCCAACGCTCGAAAAAACAAGCTACTGGATTCTATTTCCCAAAATCATACACTAAAGTCCTCAAATTAATTATTAACATCCTCACCATGATGCTTAACACATCCTCAAAATTTTCTATCTCCAAAGAAAACATGTGACCCAATACCCAAGACCCAAGGGTTGTCGTATACCTAAGCTCTGATACCATTCTGTAACACCCCAGCCGCCCGGGGAGAGCAAACGGAGCGCCACTATCGATGAAACTAAACGAATCCACAATAACAAGGTATAGACATCTAAATCCCAATATAGAAAAGAAAATGTCACATAACCACTTTATGGAGTTGTAAGATGCATTTGATGGATGAGATCACCTTGTGACCTCACAATGACTTAAAAGGCTAATGAGAGTTAAAATCCTATTGTACTTATTTTGGCCTTAATTATGATTTTTTTCCTACTACAATGTTAGCAAAATCAATTAAAGAACATTATTTTTTGTTCCTGGCTTTGCTTGCAAGCATATTCAGTATTGAATTATTCCGTGTAAATATCTAACTTTGATTTTGTCCCTTATCCACTTGATTTGTATTGCTTAATATTGTTGGTTCATTATAATAGCAAATGAACTTCTCATCCTATAAAACAATCTTATTTAGATGCTTAGAACTCAAATACATTTGTGGCGAATAAATGAATATAATTTCTCCTAAAAAATTGTTTACAATGGAAAGGTGATCATTCATTCATATAAGAGCCTATTATTTATTTATCATATTCCTGTGACATTTTTTAGATGTCCCATATACCATATCTAGTCATTCTAATCTAACTTATAGTGAACTTTCCCCTAAATTATAGACACTATATCACAGAACAAAATCACCAGTGAAACTTTCCCATTCTTACTTTATCTTCCCTTCTCCTTCTTTTAATCAACCTTGTATCTTTTATTATTATTTTATCTGTAAATAAAAAATCAATTCTTCATCTAAAAAGTGATATTTATTCTATTTTTTATACGAAAACAAAATTTATACTTTACTTTCATAAAAAGTGATTGACTTTGGACTTTTGTTGCCCCTAAAGCTTGTTTGGTTCCAATGTTAGTTTTGGCTATTTTGTTGATTGGGGTGTCACACCACATGGGATGATTTGTGAACCAGATAGTCTTTTAATTGCATGGTTATGTTGTAGGCTAGTTGCGCATGTGCTCTAGCCTCATGAGGATATTCCCAATCTGTTACTATATCTATTTCTTTTTTTCTTTATACGACTTAATTTACCTAATAATAGTCGAACACACATAAACACACACAAACATAGAGTTTTACTCCCTGCACATACACACACACACATGGTGAGGGTTGGGGTAGACCCGTATACACACAAAAATCGAAATTACACAAACATAGAGTTTTATCTATACATCTAGTGACCATTTGTCTTTGTGATTTCAGCAGGTAGACCCATACAAACACCATCTTTTTCATTTTCTTTGGTTCATATCATTTGTTTTTACCAGGTATCTCTCTTTTTTGTTTGTTTTTAAGGTTTTGGGCATCTCTATTTGTATATTTGGGTATGTATATGTATTGATATTGGGATTTTTCAGTCTATAATGGGAGACACACCCAAACGCGATTTGAATTTGATTCTAACGTACACGAATTTGAAAATTGGGCATTGGCCGGTGAAAATGTAAAACAACTTATAAACATATCAAAAATGGCACAAACACCTCATACCTCCTGATCAAAGTATATTTTATAAACAACCCCTGTAGTCACGGGTCTCATGCAATCAAATGTCATTATAAATTTCAAACTTCTAAGTATAAAAGTTTAGAATTAGGGTTTGGTGCATTAAAACTTAGTATAAGAAAAAAATTATTCGAAAAGAGGCCGAAACACCTCATATGGGATCAATGTATCTTGTGGAAACAACCCATGAGTAATGCGTCTCACGAGTTGGAACTTTGACAAAAATCTGAGTTTTCTTAGTGTTAAAGCTTGAAAATTAACATTGATCAATGAAAACATAAAACAACTTGTAAGAGGGTAGTCCCCTTGTAGCCTGGGAGTATGGTAATACTAGTTGAGATTTAATCGCTATAAGTATGGTGATAAATGATAACCCGAAAACTCTTTTAATGAACACAAGTAATCACACAATATTATATTTGATCAACACTCTTATTGGACTCACTATACACTCGTGTATAACTCAAACAATAATAAAGGAAACTCAAAAGTAAATCAGTCAAAGGGAGAGAGGAGTAAGTACCCTAGATACACGTTGGCAATAATCCAAACACACCAACAACTCCTGAAAGATCTCTAGTCAACTATTCAAAGCTTCGTAATAAATGACAACGGTAGGTGAGTAAGATCTCTGGTTTGTAATACTTCTCCCTAGTATATTCTCTCTCTCTCTAATAAATCATTAGAAAAATATCACTTCTTTTGTAGGTGGTTGAGGCCCATAAATAGCCCCCACACAACTCCCTCGATGCCTTTGTCCCTTACAGCTGTAAACAGATGTCCCCCCATGCTTTACGTCATAAACATCAAAAACCTGATGGATTAATAAGATCTACGTCATAAACATTAAATGCCAAGGCATGCCTTTTGTCGAACCATTGTGCGTCAGAGGATTATCACCACAAAGGTGGCTCACCAACCGTCTGACAACCACTAAACCAAAATGGTCAAAATGGAACCCTTCAAGCGGCTAGCCTTGTCACGGTCAATGACCGTGATAAACAAATAGACATTTTTAGGCACGTTCATTAATCGTGACAAGGTCGTGATAAAGTCTTGTCACATTCATTGATTTTGACAAGTCCATGACAAGTACATAGAGCGTGACAATTATTTAAAGATTGTCACGAGTTTGTCACGATCATAAACCGTGACAAAACTTGTCAAGGTCATAGACCGTGACATGACCGTGATAAATCTAATTAACTTGTCACGGTCAATGACCGTGACAATAAATGTTATCACCCCCATACTTGTCATGATCATTGACCTTAACAAGTTGGACTTGTCATGGTCAATGACCGTGACAAGTCGGAAGATTTGGTGTAGTGAGCCCTAATACCACAGTTGTTTACTCACGTATGAAATGGACACTATTTAGCTAGATGGTGACATCATTTAAAGTAGATATGACATTAGGTAGAGGGATGTTTGGTTCGAAAAACAACATACGATCGAACTTAAGCTTGCTCCGCACAAGCTTCCACGGTTAAAGGTCTCTTGATGTTTTACCAGGTGTATCTAAAGTGATCGGGACAAGCCCCAACGATGCCACACTTCTCAATCCGCCAAACCATGTCCCTGGGAAGTTCCCACGACGAGGTTATTCGATAGAGCTTGAAAGCTCTCCTAGGCCCTACCTAGCCTGGTTTCTCGTAGTACCGTTTGACCACACACTGATAAGTTATAATCATTACATCATTACAATCGTTACCTCTCATAGTCAATATAAACTAAACTTATAGCCTGAATAAGTAAGAACACAAATAAGTTGATCTTGATCATGGAGCTACATCGCTGACTTGCCTCGCTAGTTCCTTCTCTTGAGTCTTTCATGCTATTTTAGGAATCTCCATCTAGTTCGGGGATTGGCTTTAGGCCCCCTACACAACTGATAAACATACCTAAAAGTGGCACACACGCATCATACACGATCAAAATAACTTGTACAAACAATTCGCGTAGTCATGAGTCTCGTGGATTCAAATGTCATTAAAAATTTGAAACTTCAAAGTATAAAACTTAAGAATTGGGATTTTGAGCATGAAAACTTAGGATAAGAGCAAAGAGATTCTAAAAGAGGCACAAAACGTCACATGTGACCAAAGAAACTTGTGGAAATTACCCATATAGTTATTCGACTCACTAGTTGGAACTATGATCCAAATCTGATTAATCTTATGTCAATGCTTGAAAATTGAGTTTTGGTGGAAGAAAATTCAAAACAATAATCAAACCTTGCGAAAAGAGACAAAAACACCCCATATATGATCAAAGTAACTTGTACAAATAACCTGTGTAGCCACGAGTCTCATGGATTCACATGTCGTTCGAAATTTCAAACTTCTAACTATAAAATTTTAGAATTGGGGTTGGAGGGCAAAAACTTCGGAAATTAGAACAATTATCTGAAAAGAGGAAAAAACAACTCAGATGGGATAAAAGTAACTTTTGGAAACAACCCGTGTAGTAATGCAACTCATGGGTTGGAACTTTGGCCAAAATGTGAGTTTTCTTAGTGTTAAAGCTTAAAAATAGATATTGGTGGACGAAAATGAAAAACAACTTATAAATATACCGAAAAGAGGCACACACACCTCATACATGATAAAATATCTTGTACAAATAACCGGTGTAGTCACGAGTCTCGTGGATTCACATGTTGTTCGAAATTTCAAACTTCTCAGTATAAAATTTCTAGTAAGAGGACGAACCCTCGTACGTGACCAATGTAACTCGTAGGAACCAACCGTATATTCATTGATCTTTCGGTTTGAGTATAAGATGTAACTTTGTAAAAAAGTTAGATTTAGGCATCAAAACATTCCCAAAATGAGTAAAAACAAAAAACAACCACAAAAATGTACTGTAAAAGGCATAAACACCTCCTACGGGATCAATGTAACTCATAGGAACCGATCACATAGTCATGTGACTAATGGTTTGAGTATAGGATGTTAATTTGCAAAAAGTTAGACTTAGGCATGGAAACATCCCGCCAAAGGGTGAAAATGTAAAACAATAATAAAATGGTGTCGTAAGAGGCATGAACAGCCTCGTACGGGACCAATGTAATTCATAGGAATTAATCACATAGTCATGGGACTCACGGTTTGAGTATACGTCGTAAGTGTATTTATGATATCCATTTTGTGGTCAGTTTATGTTTTCATGCTTTGACGACATAATTTTAGGCTTAGGTCTAACGATTTGAAATTTTATATCATAAACTCAAATCGGGAGTCTCATGACTACGCGGAGGTTCCTAGGAGTTACATTGGTCCCAGACGAGGTGTTTGTACCTCTTACGGGACCGTATTATAGTTGTTTGACATTTTCACCCTTTGGCGGCATGTTTTTATTCCTAAGTCTAACCTTTTGCAAATTTATGCCGTATACTTAAATCGGGAGCCTTGAGACTACAAGGTCGATTTGAACGAGTTCCATTGGTCCCAAGGTGTTCGTGCCTCTTACGAGAGGTTTTTTTTTGTGGTTCTACGTTTTCACCCATTGATGACATATTTTTATGCCTAAGTCTAATTTTTGGTAAATTTACATCGTACACTCAAACCAGGAGTACCCTGATTACGCAATCGGTTCCTATGAGTTATATTGGTCCCGTACGAGGTTTTAATACCTCTCACGAGACCATTTTATGGTTGTTTTACATTTTCACCCTTTGACGGCATGTTTTTATGCCTAAGTCTAACTTTTGGAAAATTTACATCGTATATTTAAACCAAGAGTGTCAGGAGTACACGATCAGTTCCAACGAGTGACAGTGATCCTGTGCGAGTTGTTCTGCCTCTTATAAGACCATTTTGTGTCTATTTTGAATTTTCACCCATTGACGATATGTTTTTTCGCTTAGTCTATTTTTTTCAAATTTAAGTCGAACAAAACCGAAAGTCGTGTGACTACGCAGTCGGTTCCTATGGGCTACATTGGTCTCATGTGAGGTGTCCACTCCTCTTACGGGACCATGTTGTGACTGTTTTCTATTTTCACCCTTTGACGGCATGTTTTTATTCCAAAGTTTAACTTTTGGCGAATTTACGTTGTATACACAAACCAGAAGTCTCGTGACTACGCGATCGGCTCCTATGAGTTAAATTGGTCCCGTACGAGGTGTTCATGCCTCTTACGGGACCAAATTAGGTACTAAAGTATATATTATATCTTGGGGTGCTATTTTTACATATTGCAATATTTTTCAGGAAACAAATATCAAAATAATTTACTATTGGAGATCTTAATAATTCACTTTATAGTAATCCTATTTGTATTGAAATGTTTATCTATTGTGATATTTTTTTTATTAACAAAAACTTTTATTAAATTGTTATCTAAAGTTTTATAATTAGAAGTTTAAAATTTTGAACAACATGTTAATCTATGACAGTTGTGACTACACAGATTGTTTCAACAAGTTAATTTGATCATGTATGGGGTGTTTTTGTCTCTTTCCATAATATATGATTGTTGTTTTGGGTTTTCGTCCAACAAAGCTTAGTTTTCAAGCTTTAACACTAATAATACTCAAATTTTGATAAAATTTCCAACCCATTAGTCGCATGACAACACATGTTATTTCTACAAGTTATTTTGATCCCATGTGAGGTGTTTGTTCCTCTTTTAGAATCGTTTTGCTCTAATCCTACGCTTTCACGCCCCAACCCCTAATTCTAAGCCAAACTTTTGTCTCAACCCTAATCTATTAGGCCTAAATACAAATCGATTCGGTTCCCCATACCTGTAGCCCCCATCTTTAGCGAATCGATTCGCTGAGGTGGGTGAATCGATTCGCCCTGGTCAGATTGCCCAGTTTGGGCTACGGTTTGATATAAACCCTAAATTTCCCAATTTTAACTCTTCCCTCTAATCCCAACATCATCAACTAAAACTTTAACCAAATCATTCCTACACAATAACTAACTAATATCTCCAACTCAAATCAAAGATTAAGGGTTTAAACACCAAAAATCATCAAAATCCATAAATGGTTTGAATCTAAAAAACAGAACTGTATATACAAATTATCCACACTAAATCATATATTTGCAAGTTAGAAACTTGCCTTAAGTTTTTAGTCTCGGAATCCTCTTCCTGTAGCAACGATTGCAAGCTCAAAATCTCCCATTCTCTCTTTTCTCTCCATTTTCTGCCAAGCTCTCTCTTCTCTCTAACTCTCTCTAAGTTTAAAACATAAAATGATCTCAAATCTCTAGCAAGACTAAAATACCCAATTGCATTACATCTACTCATTTAAATGTTACTACACAATTAAAAATGTCTCGTAACAACATAATTAAATCATAACCGGTCAAAAGTTCTCGGAACTCAAAAATGCAAGTTGGCACTTATTTTGACTATCTCAACCATTTTTTGACTAACTGTACTCTCTAAATTGGCATCCAGAATATCGTACAATATTTCATATTACAATGTCACATTAAATCATAATAATGATCCAATTGGAATGTAAGTCATAACCGTCGCTCAAAACACAACGACGCAATATAACACAATATGATGCTATTTACATCCACATAGCAGTAAATATGTAAAACTAAGTAAATATTATCTCTTAAATCACTTAAAATAATATTCACTTCAACTTCCTTTAGTTTATATAATTAACCCACAAGACAAATTATTATAAAAATAATTTCCCAATAGTAATGGGTATTACATACTCTCTCCCTTATAAGGGAATTATGCCCTCAAAATCAGGGCATTCCTTATAAAAAAGACTAGGGGGTACTCCTCTCAAATATCGTTCTCGCATCTCACATAAATTCCTCGGCATTTTGGGGTACCCCCATAGGACTCGGACTAAGGGTACCGCTTTCGATCCTAGCCTACACTCTCCGTGATTTAAGATAGAAATCTATCGTTCCTCGTAGGAAATATTAGGCCTACCTTTACAATAATAGGGAAAAAGGTCTACCTAATGCGGAATAAGATTTCCTTACTTTCTGAATTACGTTATACCCTTCATCGAGATACTCGCACCAAAAATTGGTCCCCTACCTCCATTTCTGCATGGTTTCTATGCGCTTCGACATAGCCCTCCTGGAAAACTGGTGCAATTCATATGTGACTTCGAATGAACTCACTCTTCGAAGAGATATCTTCGATCATTTCATGTCCAAGGCCATACAAAGCCACATAAGGTCCCATACCTATCATGAATTGGTACGAATTATTGTATGCACATTCGTCCAATGGAAGTAACTGTTCCCATTCTTCTTTAAAGTCAAGTACACATATCCAAAGCATATCCTCTAACATTTAGTTGACTCTCTCAGTTTGTCCATCCATTCACATGTGGTAGGATATACTTAACTTCAGTTTGGTTCTCATCACTTTCGAAAAACTTTACCAGAAATGGGATACAAAAATCTTGTCTCGATTCGACACTATATTGATATACACCCCACAAAACTTCACAAACTCCGCAATAAAGGGCTGGGCATAAGTTTCCGTATTAATTCGTACGCATTGGTAGGCAGTGTGGCGATTTGGTTAAATGATCGACGATTTCCCAAATAAAATCATTACCACTTTGCATTGTCGGCAATTCGATGATAAAATCCATGGATATACTCTCCTATTTACACACGGTATTTCTAACGGTAGCAACGATCCCATTGATCATTGGTGATCTACAATCACCAATTGACAAGTGGTGCATTGGGAGACAAACTCAGAAATGTCCCTTCCTTGCACCCCACTACTCTCATTACACTAGTAAGTGAAATAGTTAACACTGACATAAATTCTCTTGCTATAGCATCCTCCTAATTAAGCTCTTCCCACTTAGCTTTCCATGCCTTCACTTGTTCCCCCACGGGTTTTCTACTCAGCGTATCCGCTACCCCATTTTCCTTTCCTGGGTGATAATGAATATAGAATTGATAGTATTTTACGAACTCCAACCACCAATTTGTCTCCTACTTAGATCTTTGTGTAAGAAAAAATATTGTAATGACTTGTGGTCCGTGAAAAGACTAAATTTCTTGTCCAGGAGGTGGTGGCTCCATATCTTTAAGGAGAACCCTACTGCGGTGAGCTCTAAATCATGCATGGGATAATACTTCTCACAGGGCTTATGCTTGCGAGGCGCATACACAATGGCCCCATGTTCCATTATTAACACACCTCCCAATCATTGTAGAGCGCATCCGCAAAGACCAAATAATCCACTCCCAATCTTGACAACGCGAGTACGCGAGTAAAGGTCAACTTGTCTTTTAGCTCCTCAAAAGCTAAGTCATAGACGTAACACTCTCTCTAAGGATGGGACTCATATTCTTTTCATCCTAGTGTCCCGAGTTACTCGAGATTCCATTCTTCTTATTCCTGGATACCCAATCCTTCTTAAAGTTCACCCACCTATCTTCTCGTGGTTAACTCCCTACAGCCTTCTGATTAGGCATAAATTCTTCCCAGTTTATCCCTTTAATTTAGTTACTTACAGCACCTCAAACAATGTAATCGATTGGATTTTATCTCATAATCTTGCAACTTACTTATCCTAACGAGTACACCGAGTTTTTGGTATTTCGTACTAATTTTGTAGGTATTTAATGTCAATAAAGAAAGAAACCAGAAAATCAAGAAAGAAAAGAAGGAAAAGTCAAAAGGGCAAAAGTGTAATTTTTACCCTAAATTCGGATTAGGCATCTGAAGAGAAGTTGAAGATATCAAGTTCATCAGCACGTAGGAAGAAGTGACACCTCAATCGGAGTCCCGGAATGAAAGATATGACCAGTCAAAGTTGAGGAAAAAAGTCAAAGAGGCAGACCGGTCCGCAGTGCCATACTCCAGAGAACCCCGGATCAAAAGCAAACCGAAGAAGGAAGAAAATAAAAAGAACCGATCCGCCCCGAACCGGTCTGCCAGGAAATAAAAGGATCGGTCCGGCTGTCGAGTTTTGAATTTTTAATTCCCTCTAATGGAGAGTCCTAGTGCAACTAAAACTCCTAAACTTTGTAGGGTATATAAACTCGATTTATTATCATTTTTAGTACGGGGCATTAATATAATTTTCCCTTCTTTCCAGAAAACATTAGTTTAGAGATAATTTATTCTTTTAATTTCAAAGTTGAAGATTGTTCAGAATTTCATCATTGTAAGTGTTCTTAATTACTTCTTTCACTACTTTGGTAAGATTAGTGAGTTATTTCCTCTGTTTAATTCCTTTTTACATCACTCTACAAATTTTCCTTAGTTTAATTATGGTTTTCTGCACATCAAAAATTGTTTTCCTTAGTTTTAGCATGCTAGGCAAGATTTTCTAAGGCCGGGATGCATCAACCCAGCCTGATGTGATAGTAGCATGTGTATAACATTAATCCTCTGAATTTACTGATTGATTACAACTGTATTGCGTAGGAACACGACAATTATCGATCTTTAGATCTCGTTTTCTTTCGGGTAATCGGGATGCCTTAGAGTGCAATTTGAGTTTAACTATCTCAATACCGATTTACTCGTCCTCTGATTAAGTATGGTGCGGGATTGAACCTCATAGACGTAATGCTTGGGAGTACTAAATTCTAGGTCTAATTAATCAGTTAAATTTACCATTAGTATTATAACTGCAATACACTAGGGTTAGGGGATTGTATTCCCGTCCTGTTTTTCTCAATTATAGTTTAAAGTTTTAAATCTTTCTTAGTCAGTATTTTAGGTAATTTAGTATAATTGCACCTTTTCATAATTTCATAACTGCATCTAGTGTAGTTGTTCCACAAACCAATCATTTTTCCCTTTCCTTTAGAGTCAAAGTTAGGATTTCCTTATCTATCCAACGTTGTCACAACTCTAATGTCCTATTTCCCTATGGATACGATCCTGACTTACCGAGTTTATTACTAACGCGATAGGCTTGCACTTGAGCCTAGAGTGAACGCACATTAGGGACACTTTCTGAGTCGCGTCAAGTTTTTGGCGCTGTCGCTGGGGATTTAGGTAGACATAGGATTAGATCGAGTCAATCTAAAACTTTGACCAAAAATTTTCGAAAATCCAAAAACATAAAAAAATTCAAAAAGAAAAAAAAGATTCATCATCATCTCTCACAAGCTATTAATGCAAAATTATGAACTCACTCCCACACCCCACAATACTCCAACCAGCATTCACGAAAACCCAATAGTTGAGTACGACCCCGATAGCCCTCACACTCCTAATGCCCCATAGTTCTGGATTCAACCTCCCACACCGTCACACTCAAACTTAAATAACACTCCATTCTCCATCTTAGGAGACACCTCCGAGCATACCAAGTGAGAGCACCAAGTCGTTAAGATAGAGAGAGATAGAGATGTCGCAACACGGTAGTACATGAATTCTTCCCATCGCATCGAATAATCTCCATAAAGTTTCAAATTCAAGCGTTCAGACAATCAGAAAATGAGCCATTTCATCGATGTTACGAGAGTTTCAATGAGTTAGTTACTTCATGCCCCCATCATGGATTTGATTCAGCGCAAATCATTTCCTTCGTCTATAATGGGCTGAATCTTAACTCCAAGCAACTCGTTGAGCCCATGGGTAGTGGTCCCTTTGTCGACTTAGATGCCCACGATGCTGAGCTTCACCTGAGGTATGTCACCGAGACTACCCAATCCTGGGATACATCTGATCCTACTGCTCAAAATCAAAATCGTCAAGTGACCACCACTCCATCGGCGTCCGGTCTATTGCACGTAGATAAGAACTCTATGATGGACAATCGATTGGAGACCCTTGAGAAAGGATTTCGAGACCTATGTGAGTTATGGAAGAGGATCAACTGGATCCATCGCAAATCCGATCGAAAAGGTGTGTGCGATTTGTGAGGCGGGACATTCAACTGAGGAATGCCCAACTATACCCGCCTATAAAGTGATGCTTCAAGAGCAAGTTAGTGGTATATGAGGATTTAAGGGTAATTTCGGTGCACCACACGGGAATTCTTACAACCCTTTATGGAAAAACCATCCTAGTTTTAGTTATGGGCAACAACATGCTGCGATGAACCCTAGTTCACATGTTGCCCCTCCTCCACCATAACACTTTCAACACGCTCCACACATGCAAGGACATGTGCAAGCACCACTACCTCAAGGAGCATATATCCCGCCACCGCAGAGAACTCTCGAGGATACTATGAATCAATTTATCAATAGACAAACTACAACCAATGCTAGATATGATCGCCTGATTAGCGACATAAATGCAAGTCTGTCAAAGATGCAATCCTCGTTGAGTGTCCAAGATAAGGACAAGTTTCCTGCCCAGGGCCAAAGACCTACACAAGGTCAAACTAGTGTTAGCTCCTACTAGACAGAATATCAGGAGCATTGTCAAGCTATGACCACTCTTCATAGTGGGAGAGTCGTTGATTTATCACCTCCCCCACACGACACAATGAAAGACAAGGAGATTTCTCACGGAACGAAAGAGGACGAATATGTCCCCTTTAATGAGAGTGACAAAGAAGATGCTAGTGAGCTCGAGGTAGTAGTGAAACCACCCTTCGCGGCACCGTTTCCTCAAAGGTTGATTCCTTTCGATAAAGGAAACCCATGTGATGACGTGCTAAAGCAAGTAAAGCAGAACTTACCTTTCCTCGACGCCATTAAGCAAATTCCAACTTATGCAAAAGTCATCAAAGACTTGTTAAAGGTAAAAAGAAAGATGAGGGTAAATAAGAATGTCATTCTAGCACAGAACGTTAGCTCTATTCTACTGAACGATCTCTCACCTAAATTTAAAGATCCCGGTGCATCCACCATTTCCTGTATCATTGGAGAAAATAAAATCGAAAAAGCCTTACTTGATTTGGGATCAAGTGTCAATATCCTCCCTTACTCCATCTATAGGAAACTTGATTTGGGCGACCTCAAGGCCACAAAGGTCACTCTCCAATTAGCGGATCGAAGCGTGAGGATCCCAATAGGTATAGTTGAGGACGTGATCGTCCAAGTTGACACTTTCTACTTCCCGGTAGACTTTGTCATTTGGGACATGGAGCCCTCCTTTACCTAGAGCAACCATGTTCCCATCATCCTTGGGCTCCCATTCTTAGATACGGTTAACGCAATCATCAATACTCCAAATGGGCGAATGCAACTCACTTTTAGGAACATGACCTTAGAAACCAACATCTTCCATATAGCCCAACATACAGGGAAAGAAGATGATCTTCACGCGGTGAGCTTCATAGATGATATAATAGAGGAGTACTTTGAGGAGAATTATTATGAAGACATCTTAGGGTCCTATTTAGTGTCGAGCCACGAGAGTGAGGGGACGTACACCGCATTTGAGAAGGAGGTTGAGAAGTTGAGAAAATTACTTGATGAGAGAGCGTCGGACGAGGACAAGAGAGATGTAAGTTGGGTTTCTAGATTCGAGGAGTTAACTCCAAGGTATACATGCATGGTTCCCTCAAGCCACAAATTTACAATCCTCGAGTTGAAGAAACTCCCCTACCATATTAAATATGCATACCTAGGGGAGGATGAGACATTTCCTATTATTGTCTCCTCTAGCCTAGACAACGAGCAGGGGGTAAACTGTTGAAAATTCTGAGAAAGCACCAAAGTGCTTTTGGTTGGTGCATTACTGATTTGAAGGGGATAAGTCCTTTTACTTTCACCCATAAGATCCACCTTGAAGAGGATGTCAAGCCCTCAAGATAAATGCAATGAAGGCTAAATCCCAATATGAAAGAAGTGGTGAGAGCCGAAATCATCAAATTATTGGATGCCAGGATTATCTACCCAATCTCGGATAGCAAGTGGGTGAACCCTATTCAAATTATCCCGAAGAAGTCGGGCATGACACTGATTGATAATGCTAAGGGAGAGCTAGTTCCCCAATGTACCACCACTGGGTGGTGCGTTTGCATTGATTACCGAAAACTCAATACGGGAACTAGAAAATACCATTTTTCCTTGTCATTTATTGATCAAATGCTTGACAGAGTAGCAGGACACCCTTACTATTGCTTCCTTGATGGTTATTCTGGATATAACCAAATTGAGGTAGATGCACTTGACTAAGAGAAATTGACTTTCACTTGCCCTTTTGGTACGTTTGCCTACAAATGTATGCCATTCGGCCTGTGTAATGCACCCGCGACCTTTCAAAGGTGCATGTTTAGTCTCTTTAGCGATATGGTCGAGAGAGGACTCGAAGTGTTCATGGACGATTTCAACATTTTTGGCACCTCTTTCAACCTTTGTCTAGAAAAACTGTTACAAGTACTTGCTCGGTGTGTGGAGATGAACTTAGTGCTAAATTAGGAGAAATGCCATTTCATGGTCACCGAGGGAATAGTTCTTGGCCACATAGTATCATCCAAGGGAATAGACGTTGATAGGGCAAAGATAGATGTCATAGCTGATCTTCCCCCACCAAAATCGCTCAAAGACCTGCGCTCCTTCTTGGGCCACCCGGGGTTTTATCGAAGGTTCATTAAGGACTTTAACGTCGTCGCTAGACCCTTAAGCAACCTACTCATTAAGGACACCCCATTCGAGTGGACATAAGCATGCCAAAGCTCTTTTGAAAAAATGAAAACTATGCTTGTTTCCTCTCCCATCATGCTTGTTCTAGATTGGTATTTACGATTCGAGCTTAAGTGTGATACTAGCGATTATGCGATAGGGGCTATTTTGGGCCAAAGAAAAGATAATCAAGCTCACGTCATCTATTATTCTAGTCGGACTCTTACTGGATCACAACTTAAATACTCTACCACGGAGAAGGAGTTGCTAGCAATAGTCTTTGTCCTTGATAAATTTCGATCATACCTTATCGGTTATCCCATTACTTGCTTCACCTACCAAGCAACATTAAAATACCTACTTGCAAAGAAAGATGCAAAGTCTCGCCTCATAAGGTAGATCCTACTCCTACAAGAGTTCAATCTCTCCATCAAAGATAGGAAAGGGGTAGAAAACGTCGTTGTTGACCACTTATCACGGCTTTCGTCCAACGTACCTAGTGATACCATACCTATAGACGAATACTATTTGGATGAGCAACTTTTTGCTACCTCTTCTTTTCCTTGGTTTGCGAATATAGTAAATTACCTTGTCAAGGGAGCCGTCCCTCCCGGCTAGACACTGCAAGATAAGAAGAGGTTTCGTACTTGGTCGCACATGTTCTTCTATGACGATCCTTTACTTTTTAAATATTGCACCGACCAAATCATTCGACGAGGTGTACCGAATGAAGAGATCCCAAAAGTCATCCAGTTTTGTAATTCGGAAGCTTGTGGAGGCCTCCTTTCGACGAAAAAGACGTCCGCTAAAATTCTGCAATGTGGCCTCTATTGGACCACAATATTCTCGAATAAAAACGATGCTTGTAAATCTTTCAATAGGTGACAACGGATGGGAGCCATTACTCGACGAGACATGATGCCTCTTATCTTACCGCCATACTCATTATTGAGATCTTCGACTGTTGGGGTATTGACTTCATGGGCCCTTTCCCCCCATCCTTTGGTTTCTTATACATCCTTGTTGCGGTAGACTACGTTTCTAAATGGGTGGAAGCTATAGCTAACAAGAAAAATGAAAACAAAGTGGTGATAAAGTTCCTGCAGGAATGCATACTTTCCCGCTTCGGCACTCCGAAAGCGATAATTAGTGATAATGGCAAGCATTTTTGCAATAGTCCATTCACAAAGCTCATGAGAAAGTATGGTGTCGTTCATAAGGTTGGAATGACTTATAACCCACAAACGAATGGGCAGGACGAACTAGAAAATCGAGAAATCAAGAACATTCTTGAAAAGACCATCAGGCCTTCCCGGAAAGATTGGTCACTTAGATTGAACGATTCGCTATGCGTATATCGCACCACATATAAAAATCCACTCGGCATGTCCCCTTTCCACTTTGTGTATGGAAAACCTTTCCATCTTCCCATGGAATTAGAACACAAGGCGTATTGGGCGATTAAGGAGTTAAACTATGCCATGGATAAGGCTAGTGAAGCTCGCAAGCTTCAATTAAATGAGTTAGAAGAAATACGCAATGTTGCGTATGCGAATGCTAAAATTTCTAAAGAAAGGATGAAACTCACTCACGATAACATCATTCGACGCAAAGAGTTTCTTCCCTGGAAAAAAGTGCTTCTCTATAACTCTCGGCTTCATCTCTTTCCGGGCGAGTTGTGATCACGATGGTCTGGCCCGTTCGTTGTGAAGAATGTTTTCCCTCATGGAGCTGTTGAATTAGACAATTTGAAAGGGGGAAATACATTCAAAGTAAACGAACAACGCCTAAAGCCATATCTCGAGGCGTGCGTGGAAGAAGTCGACATCATTTGGTTGTCGGACCCCATTTACGGGGTAGAATGAGCTGTTAGAGTGAGGTCATCGCACCCCCGATGCGTATGGGGTGAGAGTCGCATGTGTAGTAAGAGTCGATAGGATTAGGTTACATTCGGGAGAAATAATTCACATGTTTTGGGAAATTGAGTCAAGTTGCTTTGACCATTGATATTGAGAGGTTTTTAGTCCAAAATTGATAGGGAGTATGTTGTGAAAGTGAAAATTGTCACAGAAGAGCCATCGAAATTAAGTTAGGGGGAAATCCAACTAAAAAACAAGAGCCGGACCGGTCCGCCCCGGACCGGTTCCTTTCATTTTGTGTTGGACCGGTTCGATAATCGAATTGGCTTGCATATTAAAGAACCAAACCGGTCCGATCCCCAGGCGGACCGGACCGCTGTCTGCAGAATTTTTCCCCATTTTCTCGGTTTCGTGCGTGGGACGTCTCGCCAAGGCGAAATCCAAACAAGGAACCCTCCCATTACACTACTCCCTCACGTTTTCGGTCATCGAGATATAGCGACCTAAGGCACACCAGCGGGACATCCTAAATCCTACCACGTTAACCTATGAATGCATTATACTATCTATCCTTCCGCCCTTATGGAAGGAAACCTAACCGATCACAGTGCCTCACTACAAGAAAAATGATCATTTATGTCAGTCAAAAACTGACATAAATGACCATTTATGTCAGTTTTAGAATTTTTCAAAACTGACATATAAAGCCCTGACATAAATGTTCGTAAAACTGACATAAATAAGATCACATTTATCTCAGTTTTTAAGAACACACATAAAAACTGCGGTATTCACCATGTTTTTAATCACATTTTCACAAAAAACTGACATAAATAACACCACATTTATGTCAATTTTAGTAATTTTATAAGAGTTTTATCGAAACTGACATAAATGTTGATATAAAAATTTAAAAAAAAAATATTACTCCATTAATAGACAACTATTATTTGAGGTTAAATCAACCCTTGTAAATAGATAATAAATAGTCGAACAACATTCAAATAGTCTAAATTTCATCAAACAAATTCACATATAACTTGAAATATACAATATTCATCAAAGAAAATAACATTGTGCCTCAAATAAACAAAGTGTCAATTTAAAAAAAAATGGACAGAGTCTCCTTTGTTTATTGGACTATCCACCCAAGGGGTAACAACCAATCCAACAAAATGTAAAATTGAAATAAATGGCAACCTAGTTATTTACGTGATAATATCCTAAAAATAGTGATGATACATCACAATATCCAAAAACTAGCATTGCGAATTACATCATAAGAATCACAATCCAAAATACTACTCAAGCTAGGACGTTGTCGAACGAAATGTTCGATCCAATTTGTTCTCGACGCTATCCAACCCAGAATGAGTAACCCTGCAATCAAATATAATCAACATAGTTTTCATCAAAACACAATCATCTCAACACATTGTCATTACAACATAACAAAATACAATTACTCGGAAATACCTAATATATATAATCCGTAATGAACTCAATGAACTCCATTTGAACTTCATTTAGTTCATTCAACGTGTATGTCACTTTATCGGACAATCTTCTCATCTAAAAAATTGAAGATATAATTGAATTTATTATTACGGTATATAATAGTTAATAACTAAACAATATTTTATATAATAGGACAAAAAGAGAACATTGGTAACATACCTTTGTTTGAAAAGGTATGGAAGGATCCTCCATGAAGTACTTCATGAACTTCAGCACAAAATATCCGCAATAAAGAGTACCATTTCCTTGCGTTGGGCACTAGTCAACACAAAACATTACTAGTGAACAAATAATAAAGAGTACAAGTCTAAAATATTTTTTATACAACACAAACAAGTGTAAAAACTATAATAATTTTGGGCAGAATTTCCTCTCTTTATAGGACTATCCACCCTACTCAAAAAATATAAAATACTCCAACAACAAAACTAATAGTTCATAACAACTCATGGGCTCAATGAGAGTTATTTCATTTAAAATCTGTCAAACCAATGTGAAGAGAAAAGCTGAAATTGAATCTCCTTGTATCAATCCTATTAGAGATCCAATTTCTTATCTAGGCCTGCATTCACAAAAAATCAGATATCTGGCCAACTAAAAACTGTCAAGTGCACCTCATCCATCTAGCTGAAAATCATTGTACTCAAAAACTAAATTTCAAAATTTCAAATTCACATGGCCATGCCAACTATTATACTGTATATATATATATATATATATATGTATAATATACTGCATATATATATAATATATGTATAATATACTGCATATATATATATACAGCATTATATATATACAATATAATATATGTATAATATACTGCATATATATTATACATAATATATATATATATATATACTGCTGTAATATTATACATATTATATATATATATATATATATATATACAACATTATACAGCATTATAATGCTGTATATATATATACATATATATATATATATATACATATATATATATATATACATATATATATATATATACATATATATATATATATACATATATATATATATTTATATACAGCAGTATAATGTGACATCAACACTAAATCAGCATTATACTGTATATATATATATATATACAGCAGTACATTATGACATCAACACTAAATCAGTCAAACATGAATATATTGGTGAAACAAGCAATAATGTGAATTCCATGGATGTAGATTACTTTCTTGATGAAATATTTTTAGATGCTACCTATAGCCTTCAATTTGAAAATGGATCATTCCTGGAAACTAATGATCTTAGAAATCCAGTTGAGTCAGATCCCACAGGTTTTAAAATTAATGATTTTTGAACACCGATTGAGGAAGATCCCTCGCCTTCTGACATGCTTGATGAATATCTTCCATACTTTGATGTTGCCAATGAGAACTCGAATTATCTGGGAATTAATGAACTTATTTCTAACCCAACATTTTTCACTGACCAGCATGCGAGCGAAGAAAATCAACAAGTGGCTATGGAAAATCAACAGATAACAATGTGTTTAAATCTGTCTCAGATATTCTGTTTCCATATTTCAATTTTGGAGACATCCTTGCTCTCCAGTATATGCTTCAGAGTTCCCAATAAAGGCCTCAACTTTTCATCGCAACTCCGGTCATTTGGTAAACACGGCCACATCAATATCATCATCTCACTCCCTCACAGATCCTATCGCAGCAGCTGCCTTGACCGACATCCTTAGCTTTCGGTGCTCTTCACTGGCGTCACAGCCTCCGGTCGCTCACTTGAGGTGGTCTTTTACTCTCTCTCTCTCAGTCTAATATTCTCTTATACTCTCTTTCAATCTGAGTTGTGAGTATTATAGATTTTGTATAAGTTTATGTTTTAACTGTGGTTTACCATTGATTAACATATATGATTAATTATTATGAACCCATCATTTGTAATTTAGTAGTGAAGTTACCTACTTTATGTAATGAAGCAGTAATTATATATGTGAGAAATGTTTGCATCATTGTATTGATGTTAGCTCGATGGAGAATGTGAGAATGGGACCACATGAACCACACTCTGCTTTATTTTTATATTTGTTTTATTATCCATTTGGTTAAACAAGTTTTAGTGTTTAAATCTTTTTACACTTATTTGCAATTCTATTTTTTTATTCGTTTTACTCTCTGTTTGGTTAAACCAGTTTTAGTGTTCAAATCATCTTAAAATTATTTGCCATTCTTTTTTTTTTATATTTTTTTTATGGATTTGTCAAGGATTACCTATGAGGCTGTTTAAAATATTTTACCTATTCCTCATACTACTAGCGGATTTTTATTGATCATTTTTTTTGTGTGTTTGTTGATTTAGGGAAGTGTTTCTGAGTCAATTTCTTCAGCTTTAGGTAAGAGTCACTTATTCTGAGTTTGTATTCCAACAGTCTGTTATTTACTTTTTTTTCGATTATAGAATCTGTTTTTGCATAACATGAGGCACTCTATAGAATGGTTTTAAATAAAGGTCGACACAGTTACGTATTACTGATTCGTAATGGATTTTCAACTAACCAAAACTGTTTTGAATTGTCATTACAGGATTATCGACAAATCAAAATTTGACATGTGTTCGATACTACCAATAACTATACGTCGATACCTCTTCCATTACGTATCACCAAACTTGATATCTTTTTCTATTCACTAAAGTTCTATCCTTAACTAATTGCACTGAATTTAAAAATCCATTTTCCAAAACTCCGTTGGATTGTTGTCATGGACAGTCATAAATTTGATTGGGAATGTTTGAAGAGCAACATAAACCTGATTGTGGTATGTATTACACTTTGTAAAGAAGAGAAAATTACAGAGCAGGGTAAAACTGTCAATCTAATTAAGTCTGTTGGCGATATACCAAGAGTTGTGATTCTTTGTTTGGATGATTATTCACTTAAGTTTTTGGCTGTAGGTATTGTCCAAAATTGATGTCAATGACAATTGACACCCTAAATCAACTTCGGTTATTTACTTTTGACTTTTATAACTTGGACCAGATCTTATGTGTCTTTTGCCTTCTCAGAAGTTCCCCTAACTTGCAGAATTTGGAGATATCAGCCTCAGCAACACACGACAATTCCATTGAACCAGTTCTAACTTATCCGAAGGCCCAGAACTGAATCGACAAGACGTTGGACCAACTTCAAAAGGTGCAAATAGCAGATATGAAAGGTTTGAGGGAAGAAATGCTTTTTATAAAGCTCTTACTCTCTCATTCTCCACGACTGGAAAATATGATAGTCGAGGTGAGTAGTGAAATTAGTGCCAACGAAGTGTTAAGGATTTCAAGAGAGTTGTTGCGCTTTTCTCGAGCATCAGCAATAGAAGAAATAATATACTAAAGCTGAAACTCTAATGCCCCTGAGAGTGAAAATCTTGGATTTTGATACAAGTAGGCTACTACTCTTAAAACTTAATTAAAAAAATCATGCTTTGTACATATTAACAACTACACGAATGGCAGCTATGTTGGAGAAGTACGAAAATACAGAGTTCGGGAGATGCACAAGAGTGTACTGCTGTGGACAACACTACCTTCTTCTTGGCAAGTCGGACATTTCTCGACAAAGCATAGTAAATATATACTGCTCCAAGTGTGAAGACATGTATACTCCTCAAACCCGGTTTTAAGATAACCTTAATGTAGCCAATTTCGGATCCACATTTCCTCACCTGTTCCCTGTGACTTATGGGAACCTCAAACCACAAAAGCCTTCACATAGCTATGTTCCAATAGTATTTAGTTTCAAGGTCCACAAGCCGTGATTGCTGGCGCTGTATTATCAATATCTTTCTTCCTTATAATTGGAGGTAAAATGCTGTTAATAATACAATTAGAATTGAGAAATATCATAAGATATGTCATCACATCACAAACCAAGTGCATTTTTTTTATTGAACGGAGTAAGGGGGAATGCCTTTTGTGATGCATATGGTCTTGGAAAAAAATGTGTTTTTTCTTTAAAACTTAACGTAATTTTTTATGGCATCGTTTGGTATAAACAATGTTCTTTCATACTAGGTTCATTCAATGTTGATTACAATGTGTTTTATGCTATGTTTTTTGTATTACAAGAAATGAGAGATGAATTTTATGTGTTGCTGCAATAGGTACGAGTTGCTGCAATATAAAGGATTTTCATGTGCTAATGAAGTTTTAATATTTTAATTGGCATGAATAGGTACGAGTTATTTTAAAGAGGTAAACCTATGAGAGTACTAATTTGATCAAGAATGAACCGGTTTTACAATTCATGATGCTATGATGAAATTAAAGATTGAGATGCATACAGTGATTAAATATATATTCTAATTCTAAATATTTATAGTTCTTAGTTAACAAGTTGTTTTGTTATTATGATGAAATACAGGGGCTTTACTGTTTGAAGTTCTACTTAATTATCTACTTTTATATCTATGTCATATGTATTTAAATTCATTTTTTTGCAGGCGTATCTTTGCAAGTTTCGAAAGCTTTCGGTCAACTGACATCTTTGTCAAGCTAGATTTTGGATGCAACAACCTTCTCAATATTGAAAGACCAACATCTATACCCTTTCGGGATGAAACTGAACAACATGGACATTTCCTCTCCTAACAGATGCTATGAAATTGTCACCATAATTGCAATTAAACGAAACCCAGTGTTGGTTATCATCTGACGGGATGGCACGGTATGAGTGAACAAAATAAACATGATGGTTTCCAATATCATCCATAATTTCGGAGTCCTCTCTTATTTTCAGAGCTTTCCAAACATAATTTCGGAGTCCTCTCTTATTTCAGGTCATTAAAGGATTTTTTATACATATAGGAGATGCATTTAAAGATGGCACTAGTGGGACTCTGTTTTATTCTTTTCTTTATGACTTGGACTTGGACTCTATTTTATTCTTTTCTTTATCTTACCACTACTGAACAAAAAAGTGTTGCTAAAATTTTTTCAATTCAATTGATTAACATGTTTTTTTTCATATACATGTGTGTGTCTATATCTCACTTCCGAGTTTGAACTGCATGTAAAAACTGTGAAACCATAAGTTCTCATGCATCCCCATTATTGTCAGTAAATTACGCCTGGAAAGTCGTTAAAAGTAAAAGCAGCAAAGAAAGAAATTCGGCTATGCACCAACAAACTGTGTCGGAGACAAGGCTTCATGGAAATCCCCCAAATTAACTCATCAGGTATTACACCCCCTGACATATAATTTTAGCTTTTGTTATTATAGATTTTAAGTTATTTCCTTAAATATAATTTTTTTCATACATGTTAGATGTAATGGCTTAGATATGCATGGCATTTGAATTAGTATTATCTATTCAAGCAGGACAAATTATACATGTTTATTTTTTATACATGTTTGGTTTAGGCCTCTCATTAGATGTCTCATCTTCAAACGTGAGCGTACATTAGGTAAATTTATAGCCACGTACTGTAGCTAAAGTGTTCTAAGACCCTGTTCACGGAGACGATATTCAGGTTCCCTGTTTTTCTATGCATATATGTTGTATATATGCATACAACAACATTAAGGAGTAGTCTAAGCTAAAAAAAACAAAGTATTTTTATGTTGGAGGGTTTCCTTGGATATGATAATATAGTATGCACAATTTTCTATCCATTTCCGACCCTAATATAATTCTTGACATTGTGCAGGAGACATTAAGGATAGGTAAAATATATATTTCGTGTTTGTATATGCTTCCAGTAGTGAGTTGATTCTTGATATTCTTGCCATACATGCAATTTATTTGGAATGGTTGACAAAGTAATCAAACGATTATTAATGGATGCGGATCTCCTCCTCATCTAATGGACGCCGCAACCAATCTCCCTTCTTTAGTCATCGACAATGGCACCGGCCCCGGGCACATTTTTGTATTTACTTTTTGATTAGTATTTTCTTCTTTTGCTAAACATAGCATTGTAATAATTTCCTTTTTACTTCCTTAGGCAATGGATCCACCTCATGCAGCCATTAAGTAACATACCAATGCTCTTTAATAATTTATTTCCTAATATACCTTTATAGTTCTTCCAATTACAACCATTCAAGACATTTATTAGTTTAAACATTGCATATGTTAGTTTAAACTCACATGCATAGGTTCAAGACATATGTGGCTATTTAGAGTTTGGGGATGTGTAGACTGTGTTACTGACTTTTATAATGTCAAACAGGTACGCGACAATGCGAACTCTATTAGGAACTGGACAATTGTGTGGAAACAATTGATTTTATTTCACTTCGAATGTAGGTGGGGGGATGTGTAGACTGTGTTATTGACTTGATTAGGAACTCTATTAGGAAGTTTATAGTTGGACAGTTGTGTGGAACTCTATTAGACTTTGTTATCATGGATTTTGGTTGTAATTAATTATAGTGCTAATAATGATTTTTTCGTTGGTTTATTCAATGTCCGAGAAGGACTATATGTATAGCTAAGTAGTTTTGATTTCTTAAACAGGTGGATAGTCCTATAAATAAAGAAAATGTTGTCTGAATTTTCTTAAATCGTGTACAGGTGGATAGTCCTAATGCGTTTCACTAATTTTCAACTGTGGCACGAGAAGGCCGGTGCCTTGATCGAGACCTTTTTTGGCGTGAGTTGCTTAGTGTTAAGTGTATAGCCACAAAGAAATTACACAAGGCATTTCACACTCGCTTTTCGGAAGGAATCAAAAAAGCAGGCTGTTCGCAAAACGAATATCAAGTCTTTCATAAATGCTTTATGGAAAGAGTCATGTTTACAAGCTCGAGGAATCTAAGGGGCGTAAGCGTTAAGAGGGCTATAAGGGAATCTTTCTTTCTATTCAAACTGTTAGACGAGAACTTGTATGGAAAAGGGTTCCCTATATATCATATAATCATATACCTGATATATATCATATATATCATATCAGTATTATATATATCGGTATGATATATATGATAATATATCATATATATCAGGTATAATCATATAATCGGTATTGATATATATATATAAGAAGACTTTTAGAGGGAGACTCCCACTGGAGGAGGGGCAGATGCTACTATATCCAATGCAAAAATATATAAAAAAGGAGTGCCCCCTTGAGCACCCTTATCATTAGACCCGCAGAGCCTTTTGAAGGTATATATATATAACGTTGATACATGTTATATAACACCTACTATATGATAAATTTACCTTAATACAACTCCACGATGCGTTATGCCTTTTCCCATCGATGTTCAATGTGTTAATCCCACTACATGTAAGGAGAATTCAAAGACGTGTATTAGGTAATGTTCAATAATAATGCACTCATCATGCATGTCAAACAAAATTAAAAATTATATTATACTCACGTAGTGATATACATCTTATCTTTGTCACTGGGTACCGTATTCAATGAATCCAACCAATAAATAGTTCTTGTGGACAAATCAATGACGATCAATACCCAATGGAACCTATAAAACGAATTTTGTCATAATTATATAGTCCAGAATATAATAAAGATTTGTTTATTCGTGTGGAAAAAATTAATTTAACTACTTACATATCTTCGAGATTGTAAGGAATGAAACAAATCTGACTTTTTTTTGCATTCTCCAGCCTTTTTTCAATAAGTCGAGTTAAACCAAATTTTTTTGTACCATTGAAAGACTCGAGATTGAAGAATTGAAACTCTTCTCGGGAGCACTGAAACTTATCATACAAGAACCTGTAAAAGTAAGTAACTAAATTAGTCACTACGCATTTTAAATAACACGATTAAATCAAGTTATACCTCATGTATGCAACAATGCACGTTACATCTAAAGGCTTCAATGCACAAAAGTCTAACAAATTGTTCTTAAAGACATAGCATTGACCCTTATCTTCTCCAAACATCTCTTTCTCCAGTGGAATCGTTATTTGATTCTTCTTCATTATAAATACATCTACTTTCACCGAAGATATCACATCTACTTTCACCGAAGATATCCTTCTCTTTCTCATCGCCTGCTTTTTTCCTAACTTCCATTTCATTCTGCATTGAATCATGTGAAATTTCAGAAAGCAATGTCATTTATAGCACAAACACAAACTTATAGATAAACATAAGAACCAATGGTTTACCTCAAATCCCAACACTAACTCTTTGGGTCAAGCAACATATGACCCAATAGCCTCTTTCACAAAATACATTTCACTTGGAACAGGTATTGGGAGGATGGCACTAGAAGAAATAACTTTAGAAATGGAAACCCGAACATTGTTTTCTCCCAATGCTATATTATGAATTTTCTCGTTCGGTCCATTCCTATCGAATACAATCCCCTCGGCAACGATGTTAGTTTTATTGCCAATAGCCAACCTACATTCTCTAACCTAAATTACGAAAAATAATCACATAAAAATTTAGCAATGTGTTAAAATTGAGCAATTTATTGGCCTCAACCAAGTAAAACTACATAAAATTCAATACCCTACTAATCCAACCAAGTAAAACTACAAAGTTATCACCATCGAGAAATGTGATCCCATTACCTTTGAAGAAGACACTTGTTTCGTACTTTTATTACTAGTTATCGAAGAAGGTTTCTTACTTTTCACAGCAGCTACTGATTGAGGTAGTAACGTTTCACTATGTGTTACACCACTATCTGTGAACTATGCCAAAGAAACACAAAAACAAATTGCAATTACAACAAAAATCACAAAACCTTAATGGTATGCGTTTGTATAATTATCTGTCTCATTATACCTTTGAAGAAAGTGATTGTGTTGCAATTTTTCCACCCGAACTTGAACGCTTTATATTTTCACTTTCACGCATATATGAAGCAACTTTCTCAGCTCGGGGTGCGGCTGTTGGGGCTGCGGCAACCGGCTCATTTCTTAACTTCAACTGGGCTTCCATATCTTTTAATCTTTTCTTCGCTTCTCTTAATTCAGATTCTAACTCGGTAATATGTCTCTTGGAACCACGCTTTGGAAGATTGATGTACCTTGTGGGAACAACTCCGAATCCCAACCCCCGAACACGGCCCGAGTGTTCGGGAGTACCCAATGTCATAGTAAGAACATCATTACTTCCTTCAGTGATTAAACTACCATCTTTAACTTGTCTTTTCAATTCAGCCTACAATGAAGTAGATTCAATCATTCAGAATGTCATCTAAATATTATCAAAATTACAAATCATACACTAAAAAACACCAAATAAAGGAACTCGTGTCGTAATTTATAAAAACTAACCATTTTATCCGCCACCTCTTTTAATGAATCATCTCCATATTCACCATTTTTCTTTTCACGGCCTTTTAACCATAAGAAAGCCCTGTCATCTTCATATTCCGAACCCATCTTCTTTTTCTGGTATCAATTGTAAAACAAAAAATCATATTATTAAAGAATAATTCAATGTTCAAGTTCAAACCATCACAAATCTAATGAAAATATTCAAACTAAAACATACCAAATCTTCAGCAAGACCGACGTAACCCTTCTTGCTCATACGATGATTGTATGTGACCTTGAATCGCTTTTCCCTTTGTGCCTCACTTGCAATCTTATAAATCAAAGCAAAAAATTAGAAAAGAATAACAAAAAGTACCACACAAATCTTCTACTATTTTTTCAATTATACCTCAAATCCTTTGGTTGGCCTGCTGCAAACAAATTCAGTCCACACATCTGGACTAATGAATTTCTCATATTTTGGAGGAGGATGTTTAAGAAGCTCGCGTTGGTGTCTCAATGGTCTAATCCAAAGTCTCGTGAGGTTTGTTTTGAACGCTCTCCAACTGCAACCCATAGAGGATAACACCATCCTCTTGCTGTTCGGATCAATATCAAATTTGATCTGAAAAAGAAAGATGTTGAATACATGTCTTAAAATCAGTGTAAAGATGTCTTAAAATCAGTGTAAATATGTTAGGTTTTGGATTTCGACACACTCGGATTGCTTGACAAAAAGTACCACACAAATCTTCTACTGTTAATTTAGCTGTAATAGTTTGGAAGTCTGCTATGAGTTGATTACTTAGCTTTGATTGGCCAGCTGGCTAGGTAATTTAGTCTGTTAGCAAACTATTGTTGCATAAAAGGAGATTAAATTAAACCCAATTGTAATAGATAAGAATTGGTATCCGAGCAGTAAGTTAAGATTGCACAAACAAAGGAAACTTGATGGCAAGCGATAGAGTCAGGGTTTGCATAAATACACCAAACATAAGATGTAATGGATCACAAATTGGAACAAATACGAACAGAATTTAAGAGTGATCTGAATTCAGCCATGGATACAACAAAAATGCATCAAACAATATTTTCTATATATAACAGCTATATATATATATATATATATACCTGTACTGCCTCCCACAAATCATTCTTCAATTTGATTGGCACTTTAGGCCAACTTGGATAAGTTATCGGAACAAAGCACTTCACCATCAAACCCCCATAACTTGATAATTATTTTTTGCTAGTACTTATTGGTTGACCAAGATCATTATATAAAACTCTTATTCGTTCCTCACTGCTCTTTATTTTAGTCAATCGCTTTAGCTTCGCCGCACCTCTGCCTTTACTACTATATTGTGAAGGTTTCTCCACGAGTTCGAGATCAATGTCTTCCATTTCAAGTTAAAGCAATCGAACTGTTGAAACACAAAAAAGAGCAATAATATAGATTTCAGCAATACAAGTCGTAACTACTCAAACAATACAATTATTGAAATGTACCACAAATAAAAATTCACGATTTTATTCTATGTTAATTAAAATGTACAAGAGCACAATTGCCAAAATATTAAGCCGAAAATAATAATCCATAGTCTAGAACAAATGTCACATAGCCCATATTCCATACATTCAATTTCCAACAATCAATTGTAGTAGGTTCCACACAAAAAACTAAAAAGTTGGACAACTTCACCAAACAAGCTTACATTTTAAGAACCTATAACTAATAATAAAGAACAATTCAAACATTAAGCATCATAACATCGTCTAACACAATTATGCTGGCGTATTGTCTATCCATGTCCCCTCACAATCTTCACGCATATAAGTTTCGGAAGATTCCTCAACCACGTCGAAGGATTCAATAGTTGGCAAAACTGTAGTGCAAATATTATCCCCAAGACATCCATCATTGAGATCATCTTCATCATCTTTATCATAGTAATCCCTTTGAGGAGTTGACAATACAATTGAATATTTAGGATTCATTTGGTCCGGAACATAGAAAACTTGTTTCGCTTGAGAAGCTAAGATGAAAGAATCGGATTTATGACCAACTCTATCAAGATCGCCAGATGTAAAACCAAGCTCGTCTATGTTAATTCCGTTTTTGTTGTCAACCCAATCACACTTGAATAAAGGAATCTGAATTGAAAAATAGTCAAGTATCCATATCTCCCTTTATGACACCGTAGAAAATCATATCGGTACGAACAGGATTGTTGTCCTTTGCACTAGCTATTTACAACGTCTTAGCAACTAGGCTCACTCCACTGTTTTGGGTTACTCGTGCATCATCGCGATCCTTTGTTAGGTAACAAACACCGTTAATGACATATCCGCGAACTTTGATGACGTCTCGATGAGGTCCACGAGCAATCCATTTTAAGTCATCTGAGATATTGTTGTTTGGGAGTTCTTCTTCGAGACCAACCTATTAATATAAGAATTTTAGTTACTTACAAAACAAAATTCAAACATATTAAAGTAAGGGGATATTTCGTCTTTATTCCCACTTTAGTTTTTAATATTATACCTCACCAACTATTTAGTTTTACTTTACACTCTACCACTATTTTCCAGTGGTTGGTATTAGACTTCGAAATTGTTTTTCACTAAGATTTGCAACTAATAAATAAAAAAAACAGTGGCATTGTTTAAAAGAAAACTAAAAAATGGGTAAAGTCTTATGAAAATTGAAGTGGTGGTTAAGTCAACATGTCCCTAAATCATACCCTTTTACTTAACCAATGGATAAACGTGCGGTTGTGCTCTTCTTCAAGCCACTTCTTATTTTTCCCTTTTCGAGGATGGGTTTCTTTCAAGCACTGTTCATGCTCCCTAACAAGGTATTAATGAGTAACGCAACATTAGTTATTAATATATGAGATAAGTATGTGAGGAACTAACTTCATATTAATGGGAAGTTAGGAAAGTCATACTCTATATAAGGTTGAACATCATTCGTGTTATGTAACACATGAAGATGTGCCTGCTCCAAGGACATGCGATCAACTTCAACGACATCTGAACCTCCTATCGGTTTATCATCATCCTTCCTCGTCAGAATTCCAATTGAATCTAATTCCGATAAGAACTCGGAACAAAACTCAATAGCTTCTTCTGCTATGTAACATTGAGCAATACAACCTTCTGGGCGATTACGATTTCTCACATAACCCTTTAATACTTTCATGTACCTAACACATTAAAAAGAAAACTAAATCGATACACTTATTTACTTATATTAATACATGATAGTAAAGTAAATTGACCTAACCTTTCAATTGGGTACATCCATCGAAAGAAAACAGGACCGCAAAGTTCGACCTCCCTCACAAGATGCACCATTAAATGCACCATAATGTCAAAGAAGGATGGTGGAAAGTATTTTTCCAGCAAACACAATGTGATCACAATTTCATTCTGAATTTCTTTTAGTTTTTGCAAGTCCACTACTTTGGCACAAAGGGCATTGAAGAAAAAACATACTCTCATGATCGCATATCTCACATGTTTTGGCAACACCGATCGAATTGCAATTGGAAGAAGTTGTTGCATTAGAATATGGCAATCATGAGACTTCAAGACATACAATTTCAAATCTTCCATAGAGACGTGGCTTCTAAAATTAGAAGAGTACCCATTCGGGACCTTAAGGTCATGCAAAGTTTGGCAGAACATTTTTTTTCCTCTCTCGATAACGTATAACATGCTGGCGGTAGGTATGTCCTTTTTTCATTAACCTGCGGTGCTAACTCACTTCTTAAGCCCATTTTTTCAAGGTCGAGTCGACACTTCACCCCGTCTTTCGTTTTTCCTGGAATATTAAGCAGGGTTCCAATGATACTATCACAGACATTCTTTTCAATGTGCATGACATCTAAGTTATGTCGAATAGGCAACTCTTTCCAATAAGGAAGTTCAAAAAATATCGATTTCTTCTTCCAAAAATTTTCAACCCTATTGTTACTAGGACCGCCTTTTTCAAACCCATTAACTACCCTCCTCGGTCTCTTACGCTTTAATGATTTCTTCAAATTAACCGCCTTCACCTTTTTTGCCTTCTTTCCCCATGCAACCTTAAGTCTCCCAACTTTTATCAATATTTGTTCGCTGCTTAAAGGTTCAGGGGAGGCTTGGAACTCTTGCTCACCGTTAAAAGCCTTTTTCTGGCTTCGAAATGGATGGTTTTGTGGAAGGTATCTCCTATGTCCCATATAAACGCACTTGCCACAGTGTTGTAATCTGATGGAATACGTTTTTTCACTACATATTGGACAAGCATTATAGCCTTGAACAACACTTCCAGATAAATATCCATACGCTGGAAAATCATTAATTGTCCACAACAGTATTTCCCTCAAAGTAAAAGATTCTTGTCGAAAGGCGTCGTAGGCTTTAACTCCTTCATGCCACAATGTATTCAGATCTTCTATTAACGGAGCCAAATAAACATCTATATTATTCCCCGGTTGTTTTGGACCCGATATCAACGTAGTCAACATTGTAAACTTTCTTTTCATACACAATTCCGGTTCAAAGTTATATGTGTTCAACATGACCGGCCAACAACTGTACCTACTACTAAGGGAACTATGAGGATTAATTCCGTCCGTTGATAGTGCTAATCGAAGATTTCTTGGTTTTGCTGCAAAATCGGGCCACTTTTCCTCAACTAATTTCCAAGTTGGTGAGTCTGCTGGGTGACGCAACAGACCATCAACAATTCTATCATCTTCATGCCATGTCAGAGACTTAGCGGTCTCTTTAGATTGAAACCACCTTTTGAATCTCAGAATGGGTGAAAAGTACCATAACACTTTCGTAGGAACACCTTGTTTCCCCTCATCCCTTTTTTGTTCTTTCAAATTCTTCTTCTGTTTGAACCTGGATGTTCCACAAGTGGGGCATTCAACAGCTTCTTTATACTCTTTTCTATAGAGTATACAGTCATTAGGGCATGCGTGTATCTTTTGAAAGTCCATTCTGAATACCGATAAGCAACGTTTTGCCTCATTACTGGATGAAGGCAATACATTGTTATCCGGAAGCATGTCGGCAATGATTGACAGCATATTTGAAAAGCATTTATCGGACATCCCACTCTTCGCTTTAAGATTGAATAGCTTGACGATAGCGGATAACTTTGTATACTTTTTACATCTTTCATACAATGGCTTCTCCGCATCTAAAAGCAACTTCTGAAAATTTTTTGCATTTCCTGTGAAGTCTTCTTTTATAGCCTCCACCATGTCAATCAACTCTTCAACATCCTCCATGGTATCCATATTAAGATCGTCACAGATAGGATCACCCATATTAACATCCGGCAGTGTTTCACGATAATCCTCCTCTCCGTGCCATTTCCATACAGTATAATTCGGATCGATACCCGAACTATACAAATGTTGTCTGATTTCTTTAACACCCATTTTTAATCTATTTTCACATTGATTACAAGGGCATCGTATGAAGTTCTCATCCAAGGAGGCGTTTTGAGCAACCCTAAGAAAATTATCAACACCTTTTATGTATTCTTTTGATAATCTGTCCTTGGTCATCCAAGACCTGTCCATTCTGGCTTGAGTATGTAAACCACCACGAGTGAGATATAAGCAATAAAAGATATGTAATTGCTAAAAATAATGCAATATTATACAACATAATATATTCACACCATTAGAAAATATCGTAGAAAGTATAATATCCCTCTAAAACTATCACAAAAAATACCAAAGACACCAACACCTAATAGTAATAAGACTCAATCAACCATAACTAACCAACTCAAGAACACTAACACACCACCCAAACACTATACAACCAAAACCAATTTTAAACATTGAAGAACTTCAATTCACAAAATTATTATACATATTATACTATAATGTTTTATATAATATGTATAACAACAATTGTTATACATATTATACATGACAGCAACAACCATTAGCGATTATATACCTATAATATAATGAAGTAATTAATGAAAGCACATAGTATAAGCATGGGACAGTATTTATTGCAACACAGAACACATGAGAAAGAACAATGACTTTAAAAACACACTTGTCACTTTTGGGCTATAAAAATTGACAATTTTAAAAAGGAGAAAGAAAGATATGTCTGTAGAAATTCATTACATCTCGTGTGGAGGAGCTGAGATTTTTTTAACTAAGGTCTTGTTAGGTTCTGTATTCAGTTACTAGCTTTCAGAATTTGGAAGTGCTGGAAAAAAAAACAATACACTCCTTCCTTTTCAATTTAAGAATATCACATTGCTTCCTAGTACGTCTCATATTTAGAGAAGTATGTTCAGAATCAATGTACCAAATTCCAAATTAGATAGATAGTTTAAATTTTGACCAATGATTACATTAATAATAGTATTCATTAAAAATATTAACTTTCAAATTACCACTCTCGGTTTGAGATAGTGTATTTCGTATCTCGGTTCCTTCTAATTCATGAGAATTTGGACGTTCAAATTCAAACATAAGTTGTGAATTGGTAACTTAGAATTCAATGAACAAAGATAAAGATAATTTATCATAAAAAAATTGGGGGGCTCATGTGTTCAAGTAACAAATGGCTCAACTAGAAGAAGGTTCACAATATCCTTAATTGGCAACTGAGCTACAATTCCATGCTTGAACATGTGAATGTAATCTTTTTGAGTTTTATTGACCTACCATTCTACCTTATGCGTAATCAAAGGCTTCAAACTTGTGATGCGTAAGGTAAACATATATAAATCTATAGTGACCATCAATGAATATGGTAAAAATCTTAACCAAAATTCAACTACTAAGCACTAAATGAATTGACCCTACATTTCAAACATCTAAAAATTATACATTAAGCATAACATTTTGCATTACGTCAAAAACTAGATATTTTACATTTAGCTTAAATATTTTAAGTCAACCGGGACAATTAATGTTTAATTGCTAGGAGCTCAGTATATTTTACATTTAGTCCACCTTATTTTTTTAATTTTGCAAAAACTCCCCTGTTTACTTTTTTTGATAATTATTTCATAAAGTTTAGGATAAGATAAAAAAAAAGTTTGTAACTGTTTTATGCAGCGAGGGATCTTTTAGAACAAAATAAAAACGTTTGGACTATATATTAATTATAAAATTGTCGAGGGACTATTCTTCGAATGGCCCTACTTTTTTTTGCAACAAGTCATTAACCAAAATTATTAAACATTGAACATGTAAACAGAAAAGCAAATAAAATTACGCTTGAAACTAATGTCACTCAACTATTTCGTTAATGTGTATTTTTTTTTTAAATGACAATATATAAACTGAATTTATAATAGACACAATTCTTTAAAGAGTATTAGTGCTAATAGTTGTAATGAATCTAAACAACTAAAGGCCCGAACAATGCTTGGCACAAACATAACTATTTACTAATGTAAAAATAGTTGGTAAAGCAACGTACCCAAATTCTCTATGTGCAGACTGGGCCGGGGTAGAAAACAGGAGAAGAGGGAAGGCGTCCCAACTGCGAGTCTGATAAAAGACGCAAAATAAAAAGGAATAGAAATTGATTAGGTTTTCAAACAAAAATTACAAACTCATATACACAAATCAAGAACAAATGGCATATACACAAATCACACACATACATATCAAGAACAAATCGCATATACACAACACATATACACAAATCGAATCCATATATATACACAAACCCTTGAAAATCCATATTAGGGCTTTTTGTACCTGATTGTTGCCGGCGCCGGAGGTGATGAGATGTGAGAGGGTCGGAGGGGAAGTGAGAGGGCTGTACTTGCGAGCCAGAGAGAGAGAGAGGGATGCAGCGAGCCAGAGAGAGAGAGGGCCGTGCGAGCTGGACGCAGCGAGCCAGAGAGAGAGATGATCGTGCGAGCAGAGAGAGAGAGGATCGTGCGAGCAGAGAGAGAGAGGGACGCAGCAAGCGAGAGAGAGGGACGCAGCGAGCGCAGAGAGAGAGAGAGCGTGGTCGTGCTAGCGAGAGAGGGAGAGGGAGGGTTTGAGGAAGGGTTTGACGGAGTAGAACAGGGGTCTTGGGTTTGAGGATGGGTAAACTTTTGGAGCGGGAATGAAAAAAAATATCCCCGCCTCTTTTTTTTCATTTATCTCAGTTTTTACTCTTAAGGTTGAAATAATTAAAGTATATTTATGTCATTTATATATAAATAATTTGTTTTTTATATCAATTTTACTTAAATTGAAATAAAAATTTACTTTAAAAGTCAAATTGGCATAAATAAATATTATTTATGTCAATTTACATTTATCTAACATAACGTTCATTTTTAAACTGACATAAATGATGTTTTTTCTTGTAGTGCCTACTCTCTGAAAAGCACCACGTCCATCATACCCAAATTATATTTCCTCAAAATTTGCCTTTTCATTAAGGCCTGACTGTTATCCTCAAATCAATTTCTCTAGGTCCTACTCCACCCAACTACTTGTGGTGAGAGAACCACTTTACTGATTTTACATAGCACAATATTTCCATAAACATACCATCATCACAGGGCTCATAGTCTATAGTGGTTCATCCAAACTATAAGACTAACCCACATCCTTGCATCCTATAACATCTCTCCACGCCCGACGCCGTTAAGAGTCATGTGTGGAGCGTCTCGCAAAGCAAAATCCAAACAAGGAACCCCTCCACACATTAACACTTGACTTCGTCGGTCACAGAGTCCCGTTATTTCAGACATGCAACCGGGATAATCATATCCCTTATCAACAAAAGGTGGTCTGAACTCCTATCTCTAACTAAGAGTCACACCACCCAGCGCTCGCACTAATTCTAAGTCCTCGCACAAACCAGTACTGAGCTTAATCTTACAGCTCAACAATAATCCTGTGGGCCTTAAATTATATCTGTAAGGTCGCCACATACACACATAAAAAATAATGAAGCCTCTGCTCATCGAGGTTCCATCAATCCATAATCAATAAAGGCGAACTCAACCTGTATCCAGGTGAGACACCACGATAACAACCTGTTCCCTCCAGGAACTCCGGACATGATAGTCTTTCCATCATTAGCCTGCTATCGCTCCGATCAACCAAATACATTATACGCATATATACAAAATATAAACACCTGCCTCTATGACGAGTGAACAAAAACAAAATTCCGCTATCGCGAAAAACACATAAGCCTACATTATTATGTTATCGAGACCGAAACAAAACTCAAATTACACACACGAGCCTAGGGCTATCGAACACCACAACTTCATCTAGCCACACCTCTTACTAGAATTTCTTAATCTAGGCCCCATCCGGGAACCCTAACCCTGTCCTTTATTCCTACCGGGAAAGGACTAACTGTTGGGGCTCCGCACTTAACCTTACTATCTTCATCACTGGTCTTACTGACCATGACAAAGTTGTCAGCATCATCTGACTCTATAACCTCTCTCCTTACAATCACCTTACTAATCCTCTTAACATCTTTGTTAAAAGTAAAGTACACTACCAGTTTCAATAAATCTCCCCATCTAGATGTCCACTCAGGGGCACCTGAACACACCCACATTATCCCTACAAGTGAAATTCTTCCTTAAATTTTCACATCCGGGTATTTCCACACCCTGCTCTAAGACAAAGCTCCCAAGACTTCTATGTCCACTAGGTAATGCCATGCTCACTTTGCATAACCCCAACTTAATATATGGTCCTTATCAAAGACCCTTTTTTGAACCCTTATCTCCACGGGGTAGTTCAACTTGAGTACCACTGTCCATCATAGCAGTACTTGGATACTAATAACTATTATACTTTAGTAGTTGTTGTAACAATCCTTAGCATTTGCCACAAGGAGAGTGGCCTCTACTAAGGTCCTGGTCGCCAACTTCTACCAGCTGCTCCAGCCAAGCCCCAACTCCTGCTGTCCTCCCCGAGGCCCTCCTTGGTCGTCCTTCTTCGATCGACACACGATCCTAGAACGAGCACGCACAAGATTACTATAATCTTCTAACATGGCAGGAGAATGAAATCTCACAAAGGAAATCAACAATCCTAATCCTAAGGCTCTATATCAAATCGAGAGCAACGCTAAAAACGTAGTACGTCCGTACAAATTCCTAAGGACACTAGAACCTAATGCTCTGATACCATCTGTAACACCCCACCTAATGGGATACCGGGCGATCACTCCTATATCAAATTAAAACAGGAGTCACATATGGATCATTCTTAGCATCACTGTTGAAAATCCATTTAATTACTAATATCCTATTAGGCGAGCGTTAAAAACTTTTACTTAAGTACTCTTTTTAAACAATTATAATAAAACATACACACAGTTTAAGCGTAAATGAAACTGAAAGAAAAAATGAAGTGAGATAAAATAACCGAATACTCGGTTCAAATTATACGACCATATTGAATGCTGCTAAAAGAATAACTAAATGTAATTGAGCCATTGGCTCGAAGGTTTATACAATACCTGCTATCTAGAGTACAAGGAAAGAAGCTTCTACCGAGAACCCGCAAGCATCCACAGCTTCTACAGCAGACGTCTGACTCGAAGGAAATGTCATCCAGGCGTCCCTGTGTCTGGACACCTATATATATATATATATATATATATATATAATATACAACAAGAGAGGAAAAGTGGATAAACGGGTCAAAGCCCGAATTTTGAAAATATTTTACAAGTGCATAAATGATTTATTTTTTGAAAAATAGTTTTATCTCATATTTAAATTGGTATCGTACTCCCATGAGATACCCCTCACCTCTCCTCTAATAGTTCACACCTATCACACCCTAACAACATACCCTAGTCAAGCTACCCCACCTAACTAGTCTAATGTACCCATCTCCTATCTACCCCAGATAGTCCAAGTGCTAAGGGTTAAACTTCCCTCCATTCTCAACACTGCACTAAGTTCGTGCGTGGGGTGTCTCGTAAAGCAAAATCCAAACAAGGAACCCGCCCGATACACTACTACTTGGTAGGGTTAATGGTAGAGATCTATTAGGCCCGTAGCACTCAACAAATGTATAAATACTTATATGTATATACATCTACGATATACGTCCGGATAATATCTCCTGGACTGAGGTTTACATAATATTATCTTTATAATACACATCCGGATCTACCTCCCGGACTGAAGTGTATTCTATACTCATGTCAAAACTTTCTATTTCCCTTTTTATATTCAGGAAATATATTTAAAGCCAATCCATTAGCATGAATTTCTTTACCAAAACATATATCTTTTTAAAAGCCAATTTTATTAACATAAAAATGCTTTTCCTTTTTCAATTATCCCATTTTCCTTTTTATACTCAGGAAATGTACCCAAAGCCATTTTCGTTATCATGAAAATGCTTTGATCATACCATACGCTTCCCCATCCCTTCTTCCATCCGGGAGTGTTACCGAAGCCAAAACCTTTATCCCATTTCCCTTTTTATACTTAGGAAATGTAATTAAAGCCAATCCATTTGCTTGAATTGCTTTAATAAATCTAAGACCGCCCCTCCGGGTTTCCCCACTGGACGCGCCCCTAAATGGCTATCATCTTCCAGGGCCTATCAAACAAGACAACCTAGGAACCTAACAACGTCGGGAAGCGGCCATATGCCCGCGGGAAAGTCAGGACCACACCCAGAATCCCCTAACCAGCGCAGTAAACATATATAATCGCCCATATGGACTAGGGACTATATCCACCCTGCTCAATAGCCAGGGGGCTTCACCACAACGCGCACAACTTCCCTTATGATAGCGATTTAGGGAGGTGTGTAATCCATATTTTATCAATTATGAAAAACATTTCTTTACCATTTTCAAAATACTCATACTTATATTTTCAAAATCATTTCCATCATATCATAAATATAAATACTTATACCATATATTCCACCTACAATATATAAATGGCCATAATGGCCTATAGCATCTAGCGATGACCAATAATCCCAAAGATTCCCCCTAGGAATCATAATCATGCATTCATATAAGCATGATACTAAACCCAAAGTATTTCTTACTTTTAATAAACAATGCTTAACTTAATCCCCTCTAGGGATTTACTTGGATAACTCCAATTCTACTATTTCACTCTAAGTGAAATATATATATATATATATATACCTCTATATTCCCAAATTATCCTAATTATTTCCTACGATACACTTAGCGATAATCGATATAATTATGCTTTCTATACGCATAATTATATACGCCTATATGCCTACGAGAAATATCCTCGGGATTTATTTCTCCCAGACAACCTTAAATTTAATGGGTTACGGATTTCATTTCCATGAACCCAAGGACTACCTGTTGTCCATATTTAATCATTTAGGGAACCCCACCCTATTTAAGGGACCCCAACATCTTAACTTATCAACTATTCAATTTCCCTCGAAAATAAAGTTTAAGGGTTATACATTTAAACCCTCACTTAAGCCTCCTAATTTCTCTTAATTTGTGGGCCATATAATCCTAAAAGACTCCTTATGTCATCACATAAATGACCCCGAATCCATTAGAATTGGAATTCATCCCATCCATTTCACCCTAAAAAAATCGCCTATTTTCCGCAGGGGTCAATCGATCGACCCTTGGCCGTCGATCGATCGATGGCTCGATCGATCGAGCCCCCATGATCGATCAATCGATCATGTCGGGCAGCTTCTTCTTCGAGAAGCTGTTTCGGCCATTAAAGCTTCTCCCAAGATTTTGTCGCCTCAAACAACGGCCTACACCTTCAATCAGCTACAACTACACATATATAAAGGGTTCTAAACATCCTAGAACCCTAAACCACCAATTAATTTCAGTTAATTTCTAAATTTCTCCAATTTTCATATTTTAGGGGTTTATTCGTTTTATCTCCCGAAAACCCATTTTATCCACGAAAACCCAACCCAAAATCATTAGGGTTTGTTATACCAACAATGATATGAGATAATTATGCTTAAAAAAAAATAAAGCAAGTAAACACTTGCCTCGTGGATAAAATCCGACGTCCTCGAGCCGAATCCTGCGGAGGCTGGCCGAAATCTCCCCCTTTTCCCTCTTTTTCTCTCCTCCTCTCTCTCTTCTCTCTCTTCTCTCTTCTTTTATTTCTCTTCTTCTACCTCTCTCCCTCTTTATATAGAGAGAAAAGGGTTTAATCCCTTAATGCCCCCAAAACGACTCGTTTACTCAATTACAAGCCCGTTTAGCTTTAAAATTCCCCGGAACTCAATTTCGACAATCGAACACTCTTTTTCGACTATCTCGGACATTCCGAGACTCATGGCGCAGTAAAAATTCCCATCCGAGGGACTTTAACCCATAAAATTAAACGCGGGTTTTCTCATTAAATCTTACATCTACTGTCGCTATACTTCATGGAGACATATAATTAAAATGTTTCGACCTATATAGTCCCAAAAATAATCACGACATCTACCGAAAGTCATTCAATCCTCGAAAATCTCAAAAATTACGATTTCTAGAAATTCTCCAAATTCCAAACTATACTTAATTATGGAATTTAATTGTCTCCAAATTGCTGATTTATTTCTAATTAGGGAATTTGATGGTCTCCAAAAGGGCGGGTTGTTATAGGGAGCACATGCAAAGTGTGGTTTGGAAAAAACTTTTATAAATCGGATAAACGCTAAACCAAGCATACATTTAATCCTCGCGGGCATTACACTCATCAAGCGAATTCACTTGAAATAGGGAGGTAACACATAGAACATGCGGGCATATGTAATAACCCTCGCTTGTGAGAACATATTTTATATTTATTTACTAGGTACGGTAATTAGATATAAAATGTTGGGATATGGATTGAGTATTAATTTAATGAAGAAAAGTAAATGTTTACTATGAGATTTCATATTTACCGTAACTATAGGTGAATATTACCATGTCATGTTTTATAATATCATATGAATTAAAGTGATATTTGGCTTAATAATGATATTGGAACTTAAAATGAATTATAAATTGTCCAAATGATAATTTGGAAGTAGTAGTTGAGTCCGGAACGTGCGAGATAGTCAAATATTGTGGCATATTGTATTTTGAGGTTTTTGGCACTTTTGACTGGTTATACCTTAAAAATGCAGTTGCGTGTTATTTTATCACAATATTGGTCAATTAAGTTGGGATTTTGACTAATGCCACGACTTAGTCTTACTAAGTCTTCTATTTTCCCAAATTTCATTTCCTAAACCTAAAGAGAGCTTGAGAGAGGAAGTGAAAGAGTAGACAAAAGAGAAGGGATTGAAGATTGAGGGAGGATTCTTGCTTCTACACAAGGAAAATCTGCATTTTCTCCATTGAGGCAAGTTTTCTACTTGCTACTTGTGGTTTAAGAAAAATGATTTGTAGTGATAATGGTGTATTGATCATGGTTTCATTAATTTAGGGTTTCTTTTTGTATTTTTTGGTTTTGAATCATTGAAAAATAATTTGGATGATTATTGATGGTTGTGGTAGTAATTAGTAGCATTTATGTTATGTTGGTGGCAATAAATGAATTGGATTCGGGATTAGCTTAAAATAGGAAGATTTGGTTTGATCTAGGTCTGCAAAGACCGGTCGACCGCGGTTCTCAGATCGGTCGACCGGGCCTTCGGGAGAGGGCACACTGCTTTCTTTCAAATGTGTAAGTGTGTGGAACCACGGATTTTAAATTTTCTCCAATTAAAATCAAAGTCAATTTCCTTTTTATTTAAAACTCAATAGAGATGATGCGGAAGCGTTGTAAAACAAGTGATGGTTCAACTTTCAAAAATAACAACAAGTTTTAATTTCTCAAAACAAATTAAAACATAATTCAAGTCCTAGAATTTGCCTAAGTCATGATTATTCATATAAACAAAGTTAGGCGAAACCAATTTTAGCAAATGACTTGAATAAACCAAATTTACCCAATATTTAATTTAAGTCCCAAATTAAATGAGTGTGATAATTAAGCCAAATTTTATCTTGAAATAATCCTAAAGCATGGATTCTAAATGATGAGCAAGATAAAATAAACAATGTCACACTACACCGCGATGTACGAGGAAAAACCCACTAACGGGAATAAACCTCGGGACGGCCCTAGCCTCAAATCCACTAAAAACGGTATTACAAAATACAAGACAAAAGACTTACTTCCTAAACTTGAACCCTCTCAAGCCATGATGCTTCTTCTTGTATCAACCTCCAATTAGCGGATAACCAACGGAACACCACCGCGGTCTCGGAATCCACCGATGGGACTTTATATGGTCACCGTCACCCAAGCATGGAGCCTTTCTCCGTGTGGGTAGAATCTCAACAAAAGCCTTCTTTGTGATGGGGTGTAGAAGTAAACTCGAAACGTCTCTTGAATTCGGTAGAGAAAACTGGTGCCAAAAACTCCAAGTAAAGTTATGTATATATAGATCTTGGACAAACAACTATTGGGTGTAAACTAGAGTGTGTATGAATTTTTCATTAAAAAGAACACTCAAAACTTCAACATTTTCCTAAACTTATTTTGCTCTCAAACTCTCTCTAGGAGATAAACAATGTTGGAAAAGTTTTCTTGGAAAATGTGTTTCCCGCACATAATAATGTATGAAAAAAGTTGGTTGAAAACCAAGTGGAGGAGTGGGGAAAAACTGAAAAAAAACTGCCAAATAACTGTTCCCACTGGAATCTCGTTCGAACGAACTTGATTCTCGTTCGAACGAGACTTCTAACGAGCGACCAGCCTGGGCTCATTAGAAGTTCGTTAGATACCTCGTTAGAACGAACATTCGTTCGAACGACATATCGAACGACTGACCAGTTAGGGTCGTTGGCAAAACTCGTTCGAACGAAACTGGTTCGAACGACAAAACTCGTTCGAACGAAATCTGGTTCGAACGAAAAAACTCGTTCGAACGACATTTCTGACGAACGTCCAGAAAGTTTGAAAATTTTGATTCTGGCCCAGAAACTTTTATATACTTATTTTAAAGTTTCTAATTGATTCTCTCTGAAAACAAACTGCAGTTTTTATTACACCTAACACCCAATACAAATTGTTCCAAGCTCCTATATAAATATAATTACATTCATACCTTGGAAGCATGGAACCTTAGTTGATGACGTAGAAACGAGGCACAAACTGGCATTTTGATGAAGCTTTAAATTCTTTGCCGCTACGTCTTCAACACACACTTCATAGGGTTGAGAATATTACGATAAATTACTAACCTATGAATAAATGTTTTTGTCCGGAATTGAGCCAAAACTATATATGGACTCAATTGGAAATTTGTGTCCTTACAAATCTCCCCCTTTGGCTATTCCGTGACAAAAACCAAACAAAAATCCTAAAGGGCCGTCAAGATCACTAGACTCAAAACATAACCCGCCCAATCTTGACTCAACCCAAGGATCAAACGCTTTGCCATAGAAAGATGCTGCTTTAGAATAATTCCTGCACACTTAAGCAAACTCATCAAATGCATAGGGAATATCGAAATATTAAATGCATAATTAATTACTCCCCCTAAATTAATTCTCCCTTTAAACACATGACCTACTTAGAAAAACGTCTCCCCCTAATATAAATCTCCCCCAAACTAAGATACGATAATAATATCATCATTCTCCCCCTTTTTGTTCGGGAATAGGCAAAGGATAAGGAACTAATAATCAGCATATGAAAGCTTAAAGTGATAAGACATGAAAGCATATGGGCAATAAACGCAAGGCAAAGACAAACAAATATCACATATATATATATATATATATATATATATATATATATATATATATATATACTATAAATAGAACAATAAGTACGTTGCATATATAGATAGATATAAACACACACATGACACAAAAGACAAGAAGTTTGCACACTCGTATGGGAAAAATGTGTCATATGGAAACGGAAGTGTAGGGGTGTGAACTAGAAACAATTAAATTTAGACCCAAACACTTAAGAAACGTTCACGGAGTTCTCATTTGATTGCAAACTTCATCACAGTTAAATATAACCTCATGTGACAATATAAAGATTGAACTCAATGAACAAACATACACAATGCATACAAGCCTAGTATGATGATGATTCTACAAACCAAATAGAGTCATGACATTAAAGACAACTAGGATAAACGGACATTGTGCAAACCTTTGATATACCATCCAATTCTCCCTCAATAAGCATATATATTCTTTTATTTTTGAATGAATATATCAAACAAACATAGGCCTTGGCAATTGCTTTCTTTTAAATGCCAAATATTCTGTTTTTAGGCCTTTGGATCACGTATTTCTTTTAGATCCAAACAACGGTGGCTTACTATCACAAAGGATTTAATTCATCCTTTCGGAGCCCTTCCCCGTGCATATATTAATTTATCATGTTTTCATTTTTCGCACAAATCTCACATGCAACGGATTTTGACATGCACTAGTCCTCCTAGGTCATAGATATGTAGATGACTAGATTGATAGGAGAACACCTCAAAAAGCTCAAATATAACATGTGACATTAAGATTTCAAAAGAGCTCGTGCATGTGTGAAAAGAGGCATATAGAAATAGAATCCATTTAAACAATACAAAATCCAACTACTCCATAAAAAATGGTAAAGAACATTTTAAGGATTGAAAATCTAAACCAAAAGTTCTAGCCACGTGGGAGCATAAATGATGGGATTCAAACACAAGTATATGCCACATAAAGTGTGTCAAACTAAAATACACACAAAACAAAATCTTTTTGAGTTTTTAACTTTTTTAATCAAAAATAAAGGTATATACTCAAAAGAATAAACAAAAAAATCATTTGTATTTTTCATTAAGCTTAAATGAAATAAATAAAAACACAAATGATAAACAAAAATCTTTTTATATTTTTCAGTTAAATCAAACACAAAATATAATACAAAAAGATAAACAAGTCATGATTTCCAGCATGTGATATGAAATAAGGCAATGACTAGAAAATGACTAAACAAGCATACATTTAGCATATGAATATGGCATGAAGTAAAAACGCTAAAGCATGCAAACACTAACACATTTATCCTTTAGATTTAGCAATAGAGGAAGCATGTGAAAGTAAATGAGAATCAAAATCCCTATTTTGTAAGGCAACCAAGTCGGATTTCCTAACCCAAATTAATGAAGAATTACTATCTTGGGGTGTAGGAACGTTAGCTATCGTGGTTACTTTACTATGGGATTTTCTAGGAATTCGTTTAAGATCTAAACAAAATTGCCTAAGATGACCTTTTCGACCACAATGTGTACAAGTAAGAACATGTCGAAAAGATTTACTTAAGGAGTGATCTTTCAAAGTATTCCTAGTTGATTCTCCTAAAACATTGGTTTGGGCATTATGAGTAAATTCATTATAGGGATTGAAGCCTAAACCACAAGTGTCATTTTTAATTTGGACCGTTCCTAACATTTTATCAAGTTTTTCTGAACGTCATTCCAAATCAAATTTGACATTGCTAGAATCTTTTAATTTATTTTCCAAATCTAAAATGGTAGATTCTAGTAAAAAATTTCGCTCTTCAAAAGTAAGAAGCTCCTTTTTCAAGGATTCCATTAAACCCCTAAGGCTATCTCTCTCGCCTTCTACGTATTCTAGCTTCTCTCGAAGAGTCCTCTCACGTGTCCTAAGGTCTTCTATTAAGGCACTATCATCAACGACCTTGACACTCTTTCTTAAACAAGCTTCTAACTTCAAATTAGTTCTTTTCAAATTAATAGATTATTTATATAATTCATGAAAAGCATTTTGAAGTTCACTCACATCAACCTCTTCTTCATTTTCACTCTCGCTTTCTTCTCCACTCTCACTATCATTAAAAACAAGGGAATCATGAACAATGACCTTGGAAGTGGCATGTGCTATCGTGTCATCAATCGATGAGTTCTCATTATCACTCACATGACTAGCCATAAAAGCCACAAAATTTTTCTTAGTGGGGGAATCGGGCTTTTCTTCCTTATCACTATCACTAAGGGTTGCATTATATGAAATGGGTCGCTTACCATCTTTCCTTAGTTTAGTGGGGCACTCATAAGCCCTATGGCCATAACCTTCACAACCAAAACATTTATCAGACTCGTCCCTATCAACATTTTCATTACTAGACTTAGGGATCTTTTCGGCTTTAGAAAACTTCTCGCTTTTATCATGTTTAGAAGTATCAAATTTCTTAAAATCATTTTTAACTTTATCTTTGTTAAATTTAAGAAATTTTCTAAATTTACGAGCAAACAAAGCCATATCTTCCGAGTCACTATCACTATCGCTCTCTACTACTTGTTTAACCTCTTTTCGGGCTTTTAAAGCAACGCCCTTTTCAATTTTCTTTTCAGTTTTAGAGGGAAACATATCTAGTTCATAGGTTTGTAAATCACCTACAAGCTCTTCTAATTTAGTAGAGGCTAAAGTGGGTAAAAAATTTAAAACGGTCACCTTTGGAATAAATCTATCGGGTAGGGACCTTAAAATTTTCTTTACTACACGGTCGTCAGGTATTTTCTCTCCCAAGTTAAAGGCTGAATTAACAATATCAGAAAGTCTAGCATAAAATTTATCAAAAGTTTCTTTTTCATCCATTTTGATAGTTTCAAATTGAGTGGTGAGGTTTTGGAGTTTTGAAGCTTTAACGACACAAGTTCCTTCATGAGTTAATTGTAAAATATCCCAAGCTTCTTTAGCGGTTTCACACGTCATAATACGTCGGAATTCATCCAGTGCGACAGCGCTAAATAAGGCATTTAAACCACGGGAATTAAAATTTGCAAGCTTAAACTCATTTTCAGTCCATCTATCGGCGGGTTTTATAACACGTTCATTTTTAACTAAGTAAGTTGGTGTGGAGTATCCGGTAACAACAGACATCCAAACTCTCTCGTTGATTGATTTTAGTGCCGATCTCATTCGCGTTTTCCAATACGCGTAGTTTGAACCATCGAAAATAGGAAATTTTGAAAATGGGGAAAAGTCCATTTTAGCCAAAAATTAAAAGATCTTAACGAAATAATTTATCGTTTTTGGCTCTGATACCATTTTGTAAGTGTGTGGAACCCCGGATTTTAAATTTTCTCCAATTAAAATCAAAGTTAATTTCCTTTTTATTTAAAACTCAATAGAGATGATGCGGAAGCGTTGTAAAACAAGTGATGGTTCAACTTTCAAAAATAACAACAAGTTTTAATTTCTCAAAACAAATTAAAACATAATTCAAGTCCTAGAATTTGCCTAAGTCTTGATTATTCACATAAACAAAGTTAGGCGAAACCAATTTTAGCAAATGACTTGAATAAAACAAATTTACCCAATATTTAATTTAAGTCCCAAATTAAATGAGTGTGATAATTAAGCCAAATTTTATCTTGAAATAATCCTAAAGCATGGATTCTAAATGATGAGCAAGATAAAATAAACAATGTCACACTACACCGCGATGTACGAGGAAAAACCCACTAACGGGAAAAAACCTCGGGATGACCCTAGCCTCAAATCCACTAAAAACGGTATTACAAAATACAAGACAAAAGACTTACTTCCTAAACTCGAACCCTCTCAAGCCATGATGCTTCTTCTTGTATCAACCTCCAATTAGCGGATAACCAACGGAACACCACCGCGGTCTCGGAATCCACCGATGGGACTTTATATGGTCACCGTCACCCAAGCATGGAGCCTTTCTCCGTGTGGGTTGAATCTCAACAAAAGTCTTCTTTGTGATGGGGTGTAGAAGCAAACCCGAAACGTCTCTTGAATTCGGTAGAGAAAACCGGTGCCAAAAACTCCAAGTAAAGATATGTATATATAGATCTTGGACAAACAACTATTGGGTGTAAACTAGAGTGTGTATGAATTTTTCATTAAAAAGAACACTCAAAACATGAACATTTTCCTAAACTTATTTTTCTCTCAAACTCTCTCTAGGAGATAAACAATGTTGGAAAAGTTGTCTTGGAAAATGTGTTTCCCGCACATAATAATGTATGAAAAAAGTTGGTTGAAAACCAAGTGGAGGAGTGGGGAAAAACTGCAAAAAATTGCCAAATAACTGTTCCCGCTGGAAACTCGTTCGAACGAACTTGATTCTCGTTCGAATAAGACTTCTAACGAGCGACCAGCCTGGGCTCGTTAGAAGTTCGTTAGATACCTCGTTAGAACGAACATTCGTTCGAACGACATATCGAACGACTGACCAGTTAAGGTCGTTGGCAAAACTCGTTCGAACGAAACTGGTTCGAACGACAAAACTCGTTCGAACGAAATCTGGTTCGAACGAAAAAACTCGTTCGAACGACATTTCTAACGAACGTCCAGAAAGTTTGAAAATTTTGATTTTGGCCCAGAAACTTTTATATACTTATTTTAAAGTTTCTAATTGATTCTTTCTGAAAACAAACTGCAGTTTTTATTACACCTAACACCCAATACAAATTGTTCCAAGCTCCTATATAAATATAATTACATTCATACCTTGGGAGCATGGAACCTTAGTTGATGACGTAGAAACGAGGCAAAAACCGGCATTTTGATGAAGCTTTAAATTCTTTGCCGCTACGTCTTCAACACACACTTCATAGGGTTGAGAATATTACAATAAATTACTAACATATGAATAAATGTTTTTGTCCGGAATTGAGCCAAAACTATATATGGACTCAATTGGAAATTTGTGTCCTTACAAATCTCCCCCTTTGGCTATTCCGTGACAAAAACCAAACAAAAATCCTAAAGGGCCGTCAAGCTCACTTGACTCAAAACATAACCCGCCCAATCTTGACTCAACCCAAGGATCAAACGCTTTGCCATAGAAAGATGCCGCTTTAGAATAATTCCTGCACACTTAAGCAAACTCATCAAATGCATAGGGAATATCAAAATATTAAATGCATAATTAATTACTCCCCCTAAATTAATTCTCCCTTTAAACACATGACCTACTTAGAAAGACGTCTCCCCCTAAGATAAATCTCCCCCAAACTAAGATACGATAATAATATCATCAAAAGGCATAAAATTTATGGCACTGTCGACCGCGGTCCCCTGACCGGTCGACCGGCCCTGCCGAAGTGAACTTTCTGCTTTTCTTCCTAGGCAAAATCTTGAGACGCGGTCGACCGATCCCTGTTTTCTTCCCTAAAATTTTATTTTCATGTTTCAAATCTTTTCTTTTCATAGGGACTTAAGGACCTTCTTAAATGAAGTAAATATAGGGTCTTAGAGTATTAGTTGAGTTTGGTCGACACCCTAGACTCGAAGGGGTTCATCTAGGGTTTATCTCAAGGGGGGGGGGGAGAGGAGGTTTAAGGTAATGTTTAGCCATTACTTCTCTCGTATAGCTTTATAATAATCTAGGAGATCTTAGAGTCAAATTTGGAGACATTAGGAGTTATTGTGAGCTAGGTCTGACTTGATGGTCTATTATGAAGTCAAAAAGGAGGCTTTGGAAAATAATTTGGGGAGTCTAACTAATTATTGAGGTTGTTATGATGATATGAAATACATATAGTTCCGGATATTCTTAATGCATTTGATAAAAATGTAAAAGGGATAAAGTAAATGATAATTTACTAAATCATGTAATGGAAATTAATAAAATGGATGATACACACCTCTATAAATACCATCTTAAGGGAAGTCCGTGCGTGAGGTGAAGCCCCCTGACTAATGAATGCACGGTGGATATAGTCGTAGGCCATATGAGCGCTTGTTTTATATTTTCTGCGATGGGTAGGAGATTCCGGGTGTGGTCTTGACTACCCCGCATGCATATGGCTGCTTCCCGACATTTCGATAGGATCCCAGGTTGTCTTATGATAGGCCCTGGAAGATGATGGTTATTTAGGGGCGCGCACAGTGGGGAAACCCGGATGGGCGGTCTTAGAATCGTTATATATATATACTTATAACTATTCTAATTATCGAGTTGGACTCGATGGAACATGAATGCCATAAAGAGCAAAGTATATGCCACAAAGAGCATACAATTGAAATACATGCCATAAAGAGCACAAGATAAATTTGTATTCCTGATAAGGAATGAAAAGAAGATGAAATGAAAAGGATGAAAGATGAAAAAGGTTAATGACTATTATCATTTGATTACATGATTGACTCTTACCTTATGATCATTTAAATTGCCTTAGTTTATTCCATAATGTTACCATGCTAGCTTTTCCTCTCTATCATCCATGTTTACTGTTCATCATTGTCCTACTTGTCATTTATCTGGTGACCACATAAAACCGGGCTCTTACCGGTTCTTCTTTCTTGTTGTGCATATATATACTATATCCGCTCAGGTGTTCCACAGCAAGGTCACCCGTAATGACCTTCCTATTCCAGTGTCTTTTGAGGAGCTGGGACATTTGTGTAGACGCCTCCCTTGTTGTTTTCTAGTTATGATCAGTCCTTATTCGGGCGTGTGGCCCAAATGGTGGTGATTGTATAATGGATGTATTGTGTAACACATGGAACTTATTGTAAATTACATGAATTCTATTGACCGACATTTCATTCGGTCCTTCCCTTTTTACGGTTGGTATATATATATGCTTGTGGGAGTTTCCACTTTTCTTTTCTATTATGGGTTGTTAAAGATGTTTTATTTAAATTGCTAAACTAAAATTTTGATGACCCATTTTCTAAAATATTGTGTGGTTATCCCGTATACTCTTTATGTTGTCACGATGCTGAGGATGATATTTATCCATGATTCCTGTATTATCCGAGTATCGGGCTGGCCACCCCTTATTTCGAATACCGGGTGTTCACAGATGGTATCAGAGCATCAGGTTCTAGAGTCTTTAGGATCTATGCGGACTTGTCACGTTGTACCGTAGCGTTCATTGAAATAGAGCTTAATGTTAGGACTATTTTGTTGCTTATGGTTGCGATCTTCTGCTAGATAGATTGTTTTATATTAAATTCTAACTCTATCATTTCTCTATCTCAGATGCCACCTAAGAGAGGACGTCCCGCTAGATGTAATAGAGTTGTAGAGGATGAGGTTGGTCCTCCACCGCCACCACCGGGGAATATCAGTGCCGCAGATGTGGCAAACATAGTGGCCTAAGCTGTAAATGCAGCGATGACTGCAGTGGTACAACAAATGCCACAAGCTCAACCACGGGGGCAAGAGGCACAAGTTCCTACGGGACCTTCTCCGTGGGAAAGAGTTAGAGAGTCTTTCTTAAAAGGCCATCCCCCAAAATTTGATGGAGGTTCGGATGTGATAAAGGCAAATCAGTGGAAGAAAGACATGCAACACCATCTTAGAATGGTAGAATGTAGTGAGGAGAAAAAGCAAGTCATTGCTACTTTCAAGCTTGTCGGATCAGCCTTACATTGGTGGTAGTCAATGACTACACCCGAGCAAAGGGATACGATGTCGATCACTGATTTTTGGGCCTTGTTTGATGGGAAGTATTTCCCTCCCGCAGTTCAAAGGGAGATGCAAAGGAAGCTTCAAGATGTAGTTCAGGGGGAGAGATCCGTGGCAGAGTATGAAGAGGAGTTCACCCGGCTGGCAAGTTTTGTGCCGGATGAAGTGACTCCAGAAGCGAAGAGAATCTCCAAATTTGTGGGAGGTTTACATTAGCGAATAAAACAACATTTATTAGGAAATTCGTCTTTATTAACCTTTCGGGATGTGATGAATGCTTCTCTACTTCATTGTCAAGAGCATAGATTATTTGTGCAAAATAATAAGAAGGCTGCATCGATGGGGCAAGTGGGAAAATCTGGAGGTAATGGGATTGGAGGGGGGACATCTTCTTCATCCCAATCTTCGGGGAGTAAGCAGAGAGAAAGGGACCCCCCAGCAAGGGGATTTGTCTAAACGCCAACGCTTTGGTGGATCTAATGCGGGTGGAAATAACAGCGGACCGGGTCAAGGCAGACCGCAACAACAACAGGGATGCAAAGATGGAAATGGAGGCAGAGGCCAGCAGGGCCAAGGTTCAGGGCAGTTCCGAAACAATCAAGGGCGGAACCAGGAGAATGCAGCGAACAAATGTTTTCAGTGTGGGGAGTTGGGCCATTATAAGAGGTGGTGTCCTCAGTTGATTGGAGGGCATCTTCCTAGGGCTCCACAACAGCCGTATGTACAGTTTTTGCCCCAGGCGCCTAATCCGATTGCTCCTCCTCAGCAGGGGCAACTACAGTATGGACGGGTCTACCACATTCAGAAGTCTATGCTTCCTCCAGCCCCTCCAGCACCGCCGACGATTGAGGGTAAGTTTCTCATCCAAGGGCATATGGGTCGGGTACTATTTGATACGGGTCCTACGCACTCTTTCATTTCTAAAAGTTTTGCTCAAACTACCGATTTGATAAAATCTGCTGAGAATACTTTCACTAGCGTTGAATCCTCTATGGGTGATGGTTCATTGATTTTCTTTGTTTGTAAAAACATAGTGATTAATCTTGGTAACTTGTGCTTTGAGGCCGATTTACACGTCCTTGACATGGTCGGGTATGATGTAATATTGGGTATGGATTGGCTAGTGAAATACCGCACGATAGTAAATTGTTTCGGGAAGAGTATAGTTTTCACAGTTCCGGGACAAGAAATGTTCTTGGTTGTTATGCCTTGTATGGAAGGGGGTACGAGTACCTATTTATATTGTATTATGGAGGATGCATCTAGGGATGTAGTTGTTCCCCTGAATTCTCTTCTGGTTGTTAGATATTTTGAGGATGTTTTCCGAGAAATACCGGGATTACCTACGAGGAGAGAGATTGAGTTTGTGATCGATTTAGCGCCGGGAACTCGACCGATTGAGAAAGCTCCTTATCGCATGGCTCCTGTGGATATGAGGGAGTTAAGGGATCAAATCCAGCAGTTATTAGAGTAGGGATTCATCAGGCGCAGTACTTCTCCATGGGGTGCTCCGGTATTGTTTGTGAAGAAAAGAGACGGTTCTCTCCAGTTATGTGTGGACTACAGGGAGTTGAATAAAGTCACCATCCGAAATAAATACCCTTTTCCTCGCATTGATGATCTATTTGACCAACTTAGGGGAGCATCATACTTCTCTAAAATTGATTTGAGGATGGGGTATCATCAATTGAGGATACGGGAGCAAGATGTATCCAAGACCGCATTTCTGACCCGATACGGATCCTATGAATTCTTGGTTATTCCCTTTGGACTAACCAATGCCCCCACTGTATTTATGTATCTCATGAATAATGTATTCCGGGATTTCCTTGACCAATTTGTTATTGTATTTATCGATGACATCTTAGTCTATTCTCAGACAGAATTTGACCATGCTACTCACTTACGGTTGGTCCTGCAGAGATTGAGGGATCACCAATTGTATGAGAAGTTTGAGAAATGTGGCTTTTGGTTGAAGGAAGTTCAGTTTCTGGGTCATGTGGTGTTATCCCACGGAATATCGATGGATCCTAGTAAGGTGATTGCGGTGAGGGAGTGGGGTCAGCCCACGACACCTACCGAGGTTCGTAGTTTTCTGGGCTTAGCGGGTTATTACCGTCGGTTCATTAAGGGCTTTTCTAAAATCTCTAGCCCTTTGACGAATTTGACCCGAAAGGGAGTGAGATTTGTTTGGGACAATTCTAATCACGCTGCATTTTATGAGCTCAAAGACAGGTTGACTTCGTCTCCAGTCCTTGCATTGCCAAAATCGGGATTGGAATATCTAGTATTCACCGATGCATCTCTTCAAGGGTTAGGAAGTGTTCTTCAGTAAGAAAGACGGGTTATTACTTATGCTTCCCGTAAGCTAAAGCCTCACGAAAGAAATTATCTGGTGCATGACTTAGAGTTCGCCGCAGTTGTCTTTGCCTTGAAAATTTGGAGGCATTATCTCTTGGGGGAGAAGTTCAGTCTTTCACGGACCACAAATCAGTACAATATTTCTTTTCCCAGAAGGATTTGAATATGCGTCAGCGTCGTTGGTTGGAGTTCGTGATAGACTATCAATTCGATATCCATTACCATCCGGGAAAGGCGAACGTAGTAGCGGATGCCTTGAGTAGGAAACCCGAGGGAGGCTTAGCTGATGTATGGAAAGCTAAGTGGAGGGAGCTCAATCAGGAGGATGCGGTGGTGAGAGCATTCATGTCAGTAATGACCGTTACTCCTACAATTGTGCCAAGAATTGTAGAAGCCCAGGGAAGAGATAAGGGTTGTCAAGACCATATACATTGATTATTGTCCGAGGGAGCGGAGTCGTACTCGATTAGTTCTGAGGGTGGGCGACGCTTCCATGGAAGACTTATTGTTCCTGAAGAGGGGGATTTGAGACGAGCGGTGATGGCAGAATCTCACGGGTCAAAGTTTACGGTACATCCTGGTGGGGACAAGATGTATCAAGACATGCGCCGTCAGTATTGGTGGCCGGGCATGAAGAGGGATATTTCGGAGTTCGTATCCCAATGCACTACTTGTCAGTTGGTTAAGATCGACCATCAACGACTGACAGGTTTGTTGCAACCGTTGGAGATTTCGGTGTGGAAATGGGAAAGTATTTCGATGGACTTTATTGTGGGATTACCTAGATCACAAACGGGTTATGATTCAATTTGGGTGATTGTCGATCGCTTGACTAAGTCAGCACACTTCTTGCCCGTGCGTACGGATTTTGATACCGCTCACTATACCCAATTGTTCATCGAGGAGATCGTTAGACTTCATGGGGTACCTTTAAATATCATTTCCGACCGAGGTAAAATATTTGTTTCCCACTTTTGGCGATGTTTCCAAGAGGTAATGGGGTCCGAATTGAAGTTAAGATCTTCCTATCATCCTAAAAAATATGGCCAAACTGAAAGGGTAAACTAGATGTTGGAGGATATGATTCGTATGTGCATGCTTGATTTCAAGGGCGGTTGGGAACAATACCTCCAATTGGTTGAGTTCGCTTATAATAACTCATACCAATTCACCATCGGAATGGCGCCCTATGAAGCTCTTTATTGTCGGTACTGTAGGTCGCCCGCTTGTTGGTTGAAAGTGGGTGATAACAAAATTCTTGGACTTGAAATGATACAAGACACTTCTTCAAAGATTGAACTCATTCGAAATCGCATTCGAATAGCCCAAGACCTTCAGAAGAGCTATGCCAATGCGGGTAGAAGACACATGGAGTTGGAGATTGGAGACCAAGTCTTGGTGCGAGTGTCACCAATGAAGGGCATTAGGCGTTTTGGGAAGAAAGGGAAGCTGGCGCCGCGTTTTGTTGGACCTTTCCCAGTTATTTCAAAAGTCGGTTCCGTGGCGTACCAACTTGCCTTGACGGAGCCTCTATAACAAATCCACGATGTATCCCATGTCTCCTTTTTGAAGAAGTATAAGAGATGCGAAGGTTCCCTTTGGCACATTCCTTTCGAGGATATTGACTTGCAACCCGACATTTCATATAAAGAACAGCCGGCTGCTATTCTTGAGTATGGGGAGCATAAGTTGAGGTCTCGGGTGGTGCCCTTGGTGAGAGTCCAATGGAGTAATCACAATGCGAAAGAATCAACGTGGGAACGTGAGGACGACATGTGGGAGAAGTATCCACATCTCTTCTTATAAGGTACGTTTGAATTTTGGGGACAAAATTCCCTTATAACGGGGGGAGTATGTAATAACCCTCGCTTATGAGAACGTATTTTATATTTATTTACTAGGTAAGGTAATTAGATATAAAATGTTGGGATATGGATTGAGTATTAATTTAATGAAGAAAAGTAAATGTTTACTATGAGATTTCATATTTACCGTAACTATAGGTGAATATTACCATGTCATGTTTTATAATATCGTATGAATTAAAGTGATATTTGGCTTAATAATGAGATTGGAACTTAAAATGAATTATAAATTGTCCAAATGATAATTTGGAGGCAGTAGTTGAGTCCGGAACGTGCGAGATAGTCAAATATTGTGCCATATTGTATTTTGAGGTTTTTGGCACTTTTGACTGGTTATACCTTAAAAATGCAGTTGCGTGTTATTTTATCACAATATTGGTCAATTAAGTTGGGATTTTGACTAATGCCATGACTTAGTCTTACTAAGTCTTCTATTTTCACAAATTTCATTTCCTAAACCTAGAGAGAGCTTGAGAGAGGAAGTGAAAGAGTAGAGAAAAGAGAAGGGATTGAAGATTGAGGGAGGATTCTTGCTTCTACACAAGGAAAATCTGCATTTTCTCCATTGAGGCAAGTTTTCTACTTGCTACTTGTTGTTTAAGAAAAATGATTTGTAGTGATAATGGTGTATTGATCATGGTTTCATTAGTTTAGGGTTTCTTTGTGTATTTTTTGGTTTTGAATCATTGAAAAATAATTTGGATGATTATTGATGGTTGTGGTAGTAGTTAGTAGCATTTATGTTATGTTGGTGGCAATAAATGAGTTGGATTCGGGATTAGCTTAAAATAGGAAGATTTGGTTTGATCTAGGTCTGCAAAGACCTGTCGACCGTGGTTCTCAGACCGGTCGACCGGGCCTTCGGGAGAGTGCACACTGCTTTCTTTCAAAGGCATAAAATTTATGGCGCGGTCGACCGCGGTCCCCTGACCGGTCGATCGGCCCTGCCGAAGTGAACTTTCTGCTTTTCTTCCTAGGCAAAATCTTGAGACGCGGTCGACCGCGGTCTTGGGACCGGTCGACCGGTCCCTGTTTTCTTCCCTAAAATTTTATTTTCATTTTTCAAATCTTTTCTTTTCATAGGGACTTAAGGACCTTCTTAAATGAAGTAAATATAGGGTCTTAGAGTATTAGTTGAGTTTGGTCGACACCCTAGACTCGAAGGGGTTCATCTAGGGTTTATCTTAAGGGGGGGAGGAGGTTTAAGGTAATGTTTAGCCATTACTTCTCTCGTATAGCTTTATAATAATCTAGGAGATCTTAGAGTCAAATTTGGAGACTTTAGGGGTTATTGTGAGCTAGGTCTGATTTGATGGTCTATTATTAAGTCGAAAAGGAGGCTTTGGAAAATATTTGGGGAGTCTAACTAATTATCGAGGTTGTTATGCCGATACGCAATGCATATAGTTCCAGATATTCTTAATGCATTTGATAAAATTGTAAAAGGGATAAAGTAAATGATAATTTACTAAATCATGTAATGGAAATTAATAAAATGGATGATACACAGCTCTCTAAATACCATCTTAAGTGAAGTCCATGCGTGAGGTGAAGCCCCTTGGCTAATGAATACAGGGTGGATATAGTCCTAGGCCATATGAACGCTTGTTTTATATTTTCTGCGATGGGTAGGAGATTCCAGGTGTGGTCTTGACTACCCCGCAGGCATATGGCTACTTCCCAATGTTTCGATAGGATCCCAAGTTGTCTTATGATAGGCCCTGGAAGATGATGGTTATTTAGGGGCGCGCACAGTGGGGAAACCTGAACGGGCGGTCTTAGAATCGTTATATATATATACTTATAACTATTCTAATTATCGAGTTGGACTCGATGGAACATGAATGCCATAAAGAGAAAAGTATATGCCACAAAAAGTATACAATTGAAATACGTGCCATAAAGAGCACATGATAAATTTGTATTCTTGATAAGGAATGAAAAGAAGATGAAATGAAAAGGATGAAAGATGAAAAAGGTTAATGACTATTATCATTTGCATACATGATTGACTCTTACCTTATGATCATTTAAATTGCCTTAGTTATTCCATAATGTTACCATGCTAGCTTTTCCTCTCTATCATCCATGTTTACTGTTCATCATTGTCCTACTTGTCATTTATCTGGTGACCACATAAAACTGGGCTCTTACCGGTTCTTCTTTCTTGTTGTGCATATATATACTATATCCGCTCAGGTGTTCCACTGCAAGGCCACACGTAATGACCTTCCTATTCCAGTGTCTTTTGAGGAGCCGTGACATTTTGCGGGTATCACGGGAAATTTGTGTAGACGCCTCACTTGTTGTTTTCTAGTTATGATTAGTCCTTATTCGGGCGTGTGGCCCAAATGGTGGTAATTGTATAATGGATGTATTATGTAACACATGGAACTTATTGTCTATTACATGAAATCTATTGACCGACATTTCATTCGGTCCTTCCCTTTGTACGGTTGGTATATAGATATATGCTTGTGGGAGTTTCCACCTTTCTTTTCTATTATGGGTTGTTAAATATGTTTTATTTAAATTGCTAAACTAAAATTTGATGACACGTTTTCTGAACTATTGTGTGGTTATCCCGTATACTCTTTATGTTGTCACGATGCTGAGGATGCTATTTATCCATGATTCCTGTATTATCGGAGTATTGGGTTGGCCACCCCTTATTTCGGATATCGGGTTGTCACAGCATAAAGAGTAAATGTAAATGGAAACTGGGTTGCACACATGACACAAATGAAGAACACTATATATAAATTGAAAAATTGTAATCTCAATGAAAGGATACCACACATTAAAAGAGGCAAAATGCATTTTCATAGATTATCAAAACTATTTTAACTTTTGAATTACATCAACCTAAGATCACATACACAACATATGCAATCAAAGCTTATTTAACACTATACACAACATATGCAACTTTATCTTTCTTTTTCCTTTCTTCTTTTTATCTTGTTTTATTTTGTTTTCTTTTACTTTTTCTTTCTCTTTTTCATCACTTTTTCACTTTTTCTTTTCTTTACTTATCACACTATCATATGCCTAAAATGTAACCGACATCACAACAACATCATTCAATCCCAAGAAACATTCCAAACAAAGGCATGGAAAGTGTATGTATGGTTTAAAACTCAAATTTGGGTTGGTTATGGGTTTTGGGTTATGAAATGAAAGGCTATATTTAGGCTCAAAGGGGTTAACAAGGGTAAACATATAAGGGTGAGGTCAAGGCTAATATGGGTGATATAACAAAGAGGGCCTATGATCATTTCACAAAGTTTGCGCAATTCTTGAGTCAAAACAATATATGAAAATCATGCTCAAGTAACACATTTGAAGTATGAACTCAATTAATGAACGATCAAATGAAAGAATAGTGAGATTACCAACGAATTCAATGTTTTCAAGGAGAGAGGAATAGTGTATAACACTCACAAACGACGAAAGGTACAAATCTTAATCGGTGTAAGTATATACAATGAAACACAATATTACCGAGTTATAAAAATATTCATCCAAATCAATATAACAATAAAAGTGCATGTGCTCACGGGATTAAAGTTTAATTCATGAAGTTATTCATAACATATATAAGTGAGACTAAAGTCTAACAACTTCTAAAGTCGAGAACATGCATCATTGGGCTGTCTATTGGATCGGGCAATTATTGAAATTTGTCATCGGAAACAAAGGAAAAAAGTAGAAAAAATAAAGAATTTGTTTTTGAAATTTTTGAATTTTTCTACGAAAAGCCTACTAAGTAACTAACATATGAGCAAAAACATGGACTAGCATGTGAAATGGATAGAATATCCCACACCCCCTAACTTAAAGCCTGACATTGTCCTCAATGTGAATTAAGAACCAAGTTAAGAGAGGAAAAGAGCGATATTACCCAAAATTGGAGCGATCCCCATAAGAACAAGTCGAAAGAATCTACAAAACAAGTTAGTACCAAGGATAGCAAAAACAAATAACAAAAATTTAACTGATTACACTAAACTAAATTAAAAAGGAAAGAAAAAAAAAAGAAAGAAAGCTAACTATGTACATCCTACTGTTTAGGCTGCACACTAATTGTACACTAGAAGTCTAAATAGCTGAGGGTCCACTGTAAAAATGATTTGACTTTGGAGGATAACCGGTGTACCCTCACCTACAAGCATGCCTTTCAAAAAATTTGAATTTCGTTTGAACAACGGAAGGCATGTGTAAGGCGGAAGAAATGAACCATCGCCAATTAAAAGTTTTGGAGGGACGATGGGGGGTTTGGATTGAATGGGTGATAAAAACATGTGGGGACCGAGAAAAGACAAATATCCATCCAAGGATTTTCAAAAATTGAATGGGAGGCGGCGCACACGAAGGAAAATATGTGATAATGGAAGGAGACTGGAGAAAGTACTCCTCATCGATGAAAAGGTTTAAAACATTAAAGTTTGAAACCGAATCATCGGGTACTTGTGACAGTGTGATAATAGAGAATGAAAATGGGGATGAAAGAAATTCAAACTCATGAGATGAATCATCATCGCATGAAGATTGAGTTTCGAAGGAAATAATATCATTTTCAATGAAATGTTCTTCTTTGGGGGCCAAAGAAAAAATCATTTCATTGCAAATAGATATTATGTCATTTTCATCCTCACTTTCAATATCTATTATGAGATGGGCAATGTCAATAATGGTTTGTTCCAAAGTAGGCACAAAGTCCTCATTTGGTTCAAAACATTCTTCGACTTCGAAAGTCTCGGAAGAAAAATCATCATCGGATTCAAATAATAAATCCAATTCATGTTGCCACAGACGATTTTCTTCTCGGTCACGATTTTCAAGTTTCTCATTCTCATACATACGCAAGCCTTCACCAAATGTCATAGGTCGATGAGCGGATCCATGAAAATGGGAACTTTGAAAATTACCATCGGACTTAAACGAAAACTCATTATTATAGGAATTTTGAAAACTATTGCAATTCATTTCAAAATTTCTATTATAAGGAGGAAAAGGCCCAAAATCATTATCATCATCATCATCATCAAAATTCCAATAACCTAAATTTGACTTTCGTTATACTCGTCCAAAGTCATATTTGAATTTGTTATACTTTGGGATTCTAAGTATTCACCGAAAGTCATAGGTTTGCGAGAATTTTGAGAATTATAACAATGATTATCGAAAGAATTGGAATTAGACATGCTTACCAAAAAAATGGCTCAAAGTGGCGAATTTCACAAAATAGGTGCGTGTAGGAAAAATTCGAGCGTTTCTAAGTGCTCAAATGTAGAAGTCCTAAAAAAAGTTTAGAAAATAATACAAATAGAAAGAAAATACTACAAAATACTAAATCAAATAAAGTCTAAAACAAACTCATCCACGGCAACGGCGCCATTTTGATAGACATGGTTTTTCTGCAGCGCGAGAGTCACCTACGCGCCAGTCGTTTTGAATTCAGCTCACCTGAACTATACAAAAACCTAAACTTATGACTACACTCAACTGGTGAGTATAGAGGCCAAGTCCGAGTATCGAAAATATCCACTGAGACGAGTTGCTAGAATTTATAGGATTTAGTACTCCGAAATAAAAGTGTAAAAGGTGAATGACAAATTCAAAAGGAAAAGATGCAAAAAAGGGAAATATTAATCTAGGCCTGGTAAAATAAAGATAGATTAACAAAGCGAGTAAAACTATAGGTTACATTGAATAACCCTCACCCGAGTTAATTTGTATAAAATGGATACATGGGTCGACGAGTTATTTATAATGCGTCTCGTTTCGATAATTAATTGAATCAAGGGTTGTCACGCCCCTAAATCCGCATAAAAGACTAATAAGATTTTGGTGTAAAAAAATATCCCGGGAATTGCGCACGCAAGGTCGTAAGCACGGGACATACATTATATGCCCCGTCAAATCTCCTAGGCGGAATAACTAGGACAACACCCCTGAAATAGACCCATAAATGCCATCACTAAAGCAAAGCAACGTGTCAACTCGAGTGAGTTCAATTCAAGCACAACCTAATTTAAATTAGCTAGAAAGCATATTAAAAACGTGATAAATAAACGTGGTAAATAAATGCGATTAAGTTACACTAGAAAGCAAGGAAAGAAAGCATGTAAACCTAAATTAAAAAGCTTGTAAATTAACTACAAAGCAAAAAATAATGAAATACACAGTATATAAATGGAGAGAGAAGATGAAAGTACCAATTACAAACCCTAAAGGGTGTCAAACCAAGAGAGGAAGAAGAAGAACTCTCAAATCCCCACAAACCCTAACCTACAACTCTCTAAAATATAATATATATGTTTTTGCATAAAAATATCCTTTATATAGTAAGAGGAATTAAATTAGAAAAGAAAAGAGAAAAGAAAAGAAAAGGCCAAAAAATCTACAGAAAATAGGGGATCGATCGATCGACCCCAAATGTCGATCGATCGATGGTGAATAAATCAACCCACTGTCTCGAAGGATCGATCGATCAATTAAGCAGGTCTCAGCCAAGCTGCATGCGGTTTTTGGATGTCTAGCTTTCTCGTCCGCTGAAATCGTCGTAACTTCTTCGTTCTGAATCAGAATCGCGCATCGTTCACGTCCATGCAAATCTTGCGAGAAGGGATAAAACTTCTGTGTAGATGTTGGGCTAGGTGCCCAAGATGTGAAAAGACTAAAATTCCCTTGAACTGGCGATCGCGTACAGAAATCGAGCGGAATGCGTTCGAACTTCACACTTAGCATCCAAATACCTATAAAATCTCAATTACCCTCTGAAAATCATGTTAACATAGAAATCCGTGGTTATCTGGTTAACGATCATAAATATAGGTAATAGGATACTCGAGGGGGCTAAAATGCGTCGGTTCGAGGGATGAAATACGCAATATTTGTGCCGTATCAACATGCCCTTAACCGATGAACATGTAAATCTATTTATACCTTATCATTTACATTTAGATTCTCACTCAAACAAAAATTATCTTAATAAATATTTTTCCTTTTATAATATCTAATCCTTATCTTCACAGGGTGACACAATACATGCAGTCATCCGGACATACTTACCTAGAAAATTCATCCATACACAAGATGAAGGAAAAATGTACACAATAACCAAGTCTAGATTCATCGAGAACAAGTATAGGTAGAATGTCTCATCCCATAAGACAATGATTGAATCCCTTCCATCATCGAGGATGATACATTCTGAAGCTGATAATTTTCTCATTCCCAATTATCACTTCGAATTCGGGGACTTGACATCTAAATTGAGCAATGACACATACATCACATGTATAGTATTTTCATAAATCATTCTTTCATTTACAATATACATTAAGTTTATTTTATATCTATATAATCCCTAATTATTTCCTCGAATGTCTTGGGTTTTTCCCCCTCCATTTTGCTTGTTGAAGATTAGCCTACTAGGGGCTTAATAGTAAAAGAAGGGGTTTTGAAGCTTGAAAGTCCAATGTATTAATATTTTATTTTGATACCATTTTCTTAATTCAATTGCAAGATATAACAATCATAATTCACTAAACACATACATCATTCTATAGTGGGGAAAGGATTTCCTTCACTCTGTGGGCTGGCAAAAATATCGCTCATAATTGAAGATATGAGCAAGAATTTTAGAGATTATTTAATTGTAGTTGTTACCTTAACTATAGTCAGACAATTTAGAGGTACTTCTAATTTATTTTTTATCTGAACCTATTTATAACTATGAAATTTTTTAAAATAACCAATTTAATATTAATATCACATTGGTTTCACATGGGATCTTTCTCTGCCCGCATCAAACACATGCAAAGTTTATATAAATCCGAATGTTCATGCTAATAAAGAGTTTATGTCTATGTTAGGAAATCTAATTTCCCCTTTCATTCTATGACAAATATATTGCATATGTTTCATATCATCTTTTTTCTTTGTTTTACTTCTTATTGTATTATTTTGGATCATATACCATCCACACCCTACGTCTCTAACCCAAATATAACAATTAATGCATATTCCTATTACATCTTATTCCCCACCAAACTCGAGTAATTCGCTATAATTTACATCCAAACTTTACATTTTGTTAAATAAATGTACTGGTACAACTAATGGTCGCTACAATTCGATACAAATGCCTACTAGTTCAACTACATATCATTTCTTTTCTCTCTATGCGAGTCTCAAATATTATATACCTCTTCACCTTACAGCTTCTCTTATATAATATCTATATCATGTAGAGTGTTTATACATTATTTATATAATTTTGAACATCGTTTTCTTTTTCCATCTGAGCCAAACAACCTATTTTCAAACATATAAGTTTTATCTGTTATCAAAATACTATAAAATTTTACTTCTTCTTAATAGTTCAATGATTTATTCTTCTAACTATTTGATTCAGATATTTAACAGTACAGTTCCAGTAAGAGATTTTTTCCCTAATCTTCATTTATATTCATTTACAAGTAAATTAATGACCCAATCTTCATTCTATATTGGCTTATGCCATAAAAATATTTAAAACCGACGGATATTATTATTCTTAACAAATTTTGTGAACTATATCTTTGTAGTCAATTTCTTGGCTTTTAGAAATTGATCTTCCATTTTTTTTTTGTTTATGTTTTTGCAATCTTCTTTCTATAGTAATACTTATTACTTGTATATTACTTGAATACTTTTGTCACGTTGTTTTCCCTACCATATATTTATCACATTGTCCATAGGTGCATAACATATACAATGATACAATCTTTCTTGAAAGTTCATATTATGTGTACCATAAAGATAAAAAAATGTTATATCATTACCCGTGTATGATAAAGACAAAAAAATATTAATATTATGTGTCAATATGATTCATGGAAAATTATAATTATTTGCCTTGTTTTTTGTACTTAGTGTCCTGCCAATCTCATTATCAATGAAAGTTATTGATTCAATGCTTCCTTACTTTGAATAGAAGAATGGTTCATTTCGTATTATGTTAACATATGTTTGGATGAGCACTTCATTTCATAAAATAAAATTGTTCATTTGCTTTGTGATCATACAATATATTTCACAAAGTTTGTGTGGTAACCCTTTTATTTTTGGGTTCTACTATTTGAGGAAAACATTTGTAGTTGTTGCAACAGTACTGATCTTTTCTATATAGTTTCAACATCTGTTTTTTGGATATTTAACGTCCATATATTGTTATATACTATTTTCTTCACTTTGATTTTTAATTTTCATATGTACCAACATTAAAGTCCATATATTTTTTCATTTATATCAACTTATACTGTTGTTCAATTGTTTACACTCCTTCACACCATAACTTAGATAACTTTTTTTAATTTATATTTACCTGATCATTTTTTTAACGTAAATCATATTTTACACATCATAAGCCTGTAATATTTTTACTCATTTGCGTCAATTTTCCCCTTTCTTCTACATTTTAAATTTAAATTCATTCGCTACATTTTTTCTCTTTACTATTATGTTTTGCTGAGATTCAATGTGTCTTGGGTCGTTAATTTAGGCAATATGTAGGACTTTCTTTATAATAGTTATGTCCGATTTTACATTGGACTCGAAAAACATTGGGGCATTTTAAATGAAAAATTAGAAAATGAAGGCAAACGAATAAAGAGGCTTTTATTGTTAAGTGTCTGGTCTAAAATTTTGGGCTATAAAGCCAATCCGAATAATCATTAAATGATTACGTACAGCATATAAATAACCCCAAATTCCAAAACAAACACAATTCATAGAAATTCAAGCACCAAAACTATAATACTACCTCTTCAATCAAAACCCTAATCGTCGAAGTTATAAAGAAGAATTCTCATTATAAATCAAACTATTATTAAAAACAGCATATAAATACCCTTAGATTTCAAACAAACAAACTTCACATAAATTTAAGTGATCAATCCTTGACGTTCTAACAAATGATTCTCAATCTCAATCTAATTATTCCAAAAAACACTAACAGGTAGGAACCGTGCTCATATTTGTATTTGATGTAATTTGTTGTGTATTGAATGTAATATTATGTTCTTAATATTTTTTTTAATATTGTATCATACATGTAACAACCCAAGACTTTCGGAATAGTAATTATCTTATTTTGGGAGAAATAAATAATATTTTATTGGAGAATAATTAAATTGGCAATTGAGGTAAAAAATTAGAGTCGTTAGAAAGTGTCTCAAATGGAGATTCTGAGGATACCATTATTTCCGGAAGGGTCAAGAAAGTCGAAATGACTGTACTTGGGGTCTATTTGGGTTCCGAAATAAATTAGGACCGTTTGACTCGAATTAAAGTTACCGAGTCATTTAAAGTGTGTATTATCATTTAAAGATGTGTATTTTGGGATTTAGGCTTAAAAAGCCTACGGGATATATTTCTCCAAAAGAGAGAAAGAGAAAAAGGAAAGAGAGAAAGAGAGAAGAAGAAAGAAGAAGAGAAAGAAGGAGAAAGAGGGAGAAAGAGGATTTTCCCGCTGATTCAGACCCTACAAACCCGAGGCAAGTGATTAAACTTGCTAAATAATTGTTGTGTACCATTTATTGCATGATTTGTGGATTGATTTTTGGGTTTTAGATTTAAAATGTTAAAACCTAACTTTTGGGAAAAACCTTAGATTTGTTGTGTATAAAATGGATTTAAGGTTAGAAATTAGTTTATATGTAACCTAGGATGAATATTGATGATATATTTGTGTTTGGGTTGAAGAGAAATGGAGAGAAAACCATTAAAATTATTTTTGGGTATTTTGGCTTACTTAAAAAGTAGCCATTTTCGAGGTTCAGCAGGGCCGAATCGATTCGGCCCCCTTACCGAATCGATTCGGAAATATGCAGGTGCCCAGGTCTGAGTGACCGAATCGATTCGGACTCCAGCCGAATTGATTCGGCCTGAGACAGAGTCCCAGGTCTTATGACCCGAATCGATTCGCTTTCCTGGCCGAATTGATTCGCTGGGCCGAATCGATTCGGAATAAGCCCGAATCGATTCGGAAACAGGGTTTTTTCATGGGATGTTTTCTAAAATGAGATTTTATCCCATTTTGTTTGAGGTTATCAATTGGGGATCTCTATAGGAAATATTTGGAGTATGTTTTGGAGACTTTTAGCGAGTTTCCCCTAAAAGAAATTTTTGAGTCATATTGACTAAATTTGAGGAATACTGATTAGAGACTTTGGTATTTTCCTAAGTGGGGAAGCCCACTTTTATTTGAGGTTTGTTTGGTGATGACAACAACTTCACGACTTGAAGATGAGGTTGACTTAGAGATGTCGGATCTTAGGATCCAATCCCAATTGGGATAACTTTAATGGTTCATAAACTATATTGAACCTTATAATGGATGGAGAATTATAAATGCTATTTGATGTGCATATGGATATAGAAATATCCTTATTAATGATTGATTCGGGAGATATCTCATACAACGAGAAACGCTAATTGAGGTGCATTAAGATATCGAATATCCTTAACTTAAATTGAATTGAAAGACAATTCATATTACAAGCGACATGAGAGCTTCAAGCGAGAATTAGTATAGCACATACTAAGAGGGATTAATATGTGAGGAGGAGCGTTAGTATATCTTGAGAGAAATATACTAAACAAATGATGTTAATCAAATTTCGCCTAAGGGCGTATTATAAACATGAATATGATGTTTCAGGTATACCTTATATAATGGTATATCTTTATTATGTGGGATGTATGTATACCTTATATGATGGTGTATATACATGTTAAGCATACCCCCTCCTTGCTATCATTGGGAAGTTTCGTGCATAGAGGGTGAGCATTCTGACTAGAAAAGCAGGATGTGGATATTCCCCAGGTCATGGTCGTCCTTTGTGGTCAACAAATGACATTTATATATATATTTATTTATTTTGGGGGTGAGAGGGCGGGGGTATGTGTCGCTCTCACTTGCCGGTTAGGAACCATGACCGCTTCCCGGAACGTCGTGTGCGTGAGTAGATCACGAGGTGGGTGTCATTGAACCCCACCAGGTGGCCCCACTTTGCTACGTATATGGGCTACTGGAAGATGATAGCATGTGAGCCTGTGTCCTTCGAGTTTTAGCTCGGTTGGATGGTTATTATTACTTGTGCTTGTACTTTGGGTGTCAAGGGCATGATGGACCTCAACGACCTACATTGTCAGGATTAGTGTATCGGGGGGGTTCCTTGTTTGGATTTCGCTTCGGCGAGACGTCCCACGCACGAACCGCAGTGTAATGTTGGAACTTGGGTTTATGTTTAGTCCTTAATGCTCATTAATTATTTATATATATATATATATATATATATATATATATATATATATATATATATATATATATATATATATATATATATATATATATATATATATATCACCTATCCCGAAAATCGACAGTGCCAGGAGTAGTGTAACGGGGGGGTTCCTTGTTTGGATTTCGCCTCGGCGAGACGTCCCACGCATGAAATGTCGTGTACTGTTGAGAATTGGGAATATTAATTAATTAAAATTGGATAATAATCATTTGGGTTACATGCATCTTGCATTGAGGGCATAATGAGCCCCGAGGATCGGTACGGTAAGGAGTAGTGTAACGCCTTGTTTGGATTTCGCTTCGGTGAGACGTCCCACGCACGAAATGCAGTGCCGTGTTAAGAATCGGGAGGAGTTTAGTCCTTAACTCTTGATGCTAATAACTCATCTATAATAATTATATATATGGTTTCATGCCTTATATGGGCATTACTAGAATAAATTCTTATAATTGAGATTGATGGTGTATGTTGATGATGTGGACATGATTGGATCATGTAACTTTATATGTTCAACAAATGAACATTATAAAGATAACTATAACAATTACATTAAAGTTAATGGATATAACTTAAAGAATATAGTGATAATGTAGAATTGGGAGATAGGTTAGATGGTTTCACTTAAATACGTTATTTGGGTTTAAGTTAGATTCCTCTTACCTAATTAGAATAGGGCATCCTTTTGGAGACACGTGCATACGCTTAGTGCGCGCTTTAGATGAGAGGTGAGTTGAATTGTTATGGAGAGTTCGATTCCAACTAAATCATGTAATAATGCATTTGTAATTATTATGAATTTTAATACGCTTGCTATAAACTGTTTTTCAAACTCGGATTCTGACCCGTTTATATTTTCCTCCTCCATGTATATATATTGTATTTCTTCAGGTGTTCCTCCACAAGGACGCCTTTGATATTCCTCCATTCAGGATTTGTGGAGCTGTGGCAGTAGCGGACTGTTGCGGCACTTTGTTTTAGTCGATTCCTATCTATTGTACATCTAGATTAGGATTCAGTTATATTGAGTTAGTATTCAAGTGTTGTATATTAACACTTTCATATTTTATTTATCAGATTATTGTATTGTCTGTTTCCCGACAGCATATTCGGGTATTTTATTGTTGAGATTTTATAGTACAATGTCTTGTACTCTTTTATTATTGGAGCATGCACATTTCTCATCATAGTTGGATGTATATTGTTGGTTGTGTGCATTATTGGTTTCGTTGTTGTTGTTTGAAAATAAAAGTTTTAAATTTTTGGCAATTCGCACTAAATTATTGTGGGTAGTTAGCCTTATATTATAGTGTTTAGTTGTTGATGTTGAGACTGTACCATCTGAGATACCTGATTTATGTAGTATAGGGCTGGCCACCCGTTATTATTTGGAGCGGGTTGTCACAGGTGGTATCAGAGCATCAGGTTCTAGTGTCTTTAGGATTTGTGTGCGTTACTACGATCTTCCGTAAGCGTTCTTGATGTAGAGCCTTATTGCTAGGACGGTTACATTCATACATCCATATCTTTCTGTGAATCGAAAATATTTGAAAGGCGTTCTGATACAATTGTTCTTGTTTCAGATGCCACCGAAGGGAGGTCATTCAGTCAGGGCAAACAAAGGGCAACCCCAAATGCCTCAAAGGAACATGACTACGGATGATGTTGCCAATATAGTGGCACAAGTAGTAACTGCTGACGTTTCTACGATGGCTCCGCAATCTGCCGCTCGAGCAACCCCACCCTATTTAGGATTGTCTTTATGGGAGAGAGTGAAGGAAGATTTTAGTAAGTGGCATCCTCCCGAGTTTGCAGGGGGAGTTGATGCAATGGCTGCAAGTCAATGGAAAAATAGTATGCAGAGGCATCTTCGTATGGTTGAGTGTAGTGAGGTGCAGAAATAATTTTTAGTCACCTTTAGGTTATCGGGTGCAGCTCTTCAATGGTGGGAGTCTGTCACCACATCTGAACAGAGAGATACTCTACCTATAAAAGAATTTTGGGAACTTTTTGATCGAAGGTATTTGTTTTCCCCTACTGTAGATATGGGGATTATTTATCAAGGAAATAGAACGGTGGCGGAATATTAAGAAGATTTTTATCTATGGGCGAGATTAGTACCTAATGAGGTAAATACGGAAGAGAAACGTATATCGAAGTTTGTTCGAGGTTTAGATTGGAAAATCCAACTACATTTGTTAGAAAGTCCTAAGATAATGACTTTCGTCGAGGTTGTGAATGTAGCATTATTAAAGTGTCATGAATATCGTTTTCGTTCTCAAAAGAGTAAGAACTTTGGAGATTCGAGTTCATCAGGTAAGTTTGGCAAAGAGAGTGCTAGTAATGAGAGTGGGCGGAAAGGGTTTATGGGTAAGTGTTTCTTTTGTATAGAAATAGGTCATAAAAAGAGAGATTGTCCTAAAAGAGGTCAAGGACCGCAATTTGATGAGATTTTGGAGGTGCAACCCCTACAGGAGATTTGAGGTCGCTTTAGACCGGGGGACTATGTTTGGGAGCCCATTGATGAGGATGGGCAATCGGACTAGAGATGGATGATGTAAGTTAATTTTCCTTTACAAATAGGATTATTAAGATGTAATGTTTTGGAAATATCGTATGAGAGATATGTATAAATTGGGTAGTGCTTTAGCCCTTTTATGTTTATGTATGGTACGTAATGACCCTAAGGGGAGTTTTGAGCAAGATAAGCTCTTATTATATTATTTGTAGAAGGATTGAAGATTTTGCAAGGTGCTCATAGAGAGCTTTAAACCTTGTAGTAAATGTAAGCATGGTTATGGTGACAAGTAGTTATGATAAATCTACTTCTTTTATATAGTCATGATAGACTATTGTGAATGTTGAATTCCAGGTATGAATTTGCCTTATAAAAAGGATATATATTAAAATGATATGAGATGTTGTTTATGTTTGAAAGTTATGTTATGGATTGATGGGACGCGGGTAAAATTTTAGCTCATGAATATGATAATATTTCTGAGCTACATGTTATATAGATGATGATCTATAAAGACCTTGTGTTGGACATAAGGCATTGTATATTATATTATAATATATAAACCGTTTTAAAAATAAAAAATTTCAAAATAACACTTTTATCGGCCTTCGGGCCTTTTCAAACTAAATTTTTTCACTAAAATTTTTTCAAACTCTAGTCCGGATTTAACAAACTCTCAATCCCCGACGTCGCCGCATAGTAGTGTATTGGGAGGGTTCCTTGTTTGGATTTCGCTTTTGCGAGACGTCCCCCGCACGAAAGTGGCGATTGTCAGGAATTGAGAGGAGTTATTTCTTTGGACCATTCAAATTTTTGTTCTATTAAAATTTTAGTATTTCTTATTGTTGGAATTGTGGAATTTTCGAGGCAAATAAAGCCTCATTATGATTGCTATGAGCACAAAGCTCAAATTTAAAGGGTGTATGGGCGCCCTTGTTGTGGAAATTGGTTTTATTTACTTCATAATTGACTTAAAAATAAAATAAATTAAATAAATTCATCGTGGGAGGTTAGAAGTTTGGAGATAAGATTAGTTGATGGGTAGATTAGAAATAGTTGAGCTTTGGGAGAATTAAGCTTAGCTGAATTTCGAGGACGAAATTCTTGTAAGTGGGGAAGTTTGTAACAACCCAAGACTTTCGGAACATTAATTATTTTATTTTGGGAGAAATAAATAATATTTTATTGGAGAATAATTAAATTGGCAATTGAGGTCAAAATTTAGAGTTGTTAGAAAGTGTCTCAAATGGAGATTCTGAGGATACCATTGTTTCCGGAAGGGTCGAGAAAGTCGAAATGACTGTACTTGGGGTCTATTTGGGTTCCGAAATAAATTAGGACTGTTTGACTCGAATTAAAGTTATCGAGTCATTTAAAGTGTGTATTATCATTTAAAGATGTGTATTTTGGGATTTAGGCTTAAAAAGCCTACGAGAGATATTTCTCCAAAAGAGAGAAAGAGAAAAAGGAAAGAGAGAAAGAGAGAAGAAGAAAGAAGAAGAGAAAAAAGGAGAAAGAGGGAGAAAGAAGATTTTCCCGCGGATTCAGACCCTACGAACCCGAGGCAAGTGATTAAACTTGCTAAATAATTGTTGTGTACCATTTATTGCATGATTTGTTGATTGATTTTTGAGTTTTAGGTTTAAAATGTTAAAACCTAACTTTTGGGAAAAACCTTAGATTTGTAGTGTATAAAATTGATTTAAGGTTAGAAATTAGTTTACATGTAACCTAGGATGAATATTGATGATATATTTGTGTTTGGGTTGAAGAGAAATGGAGAGAAAACCATTAAAATGATTTTTGGGTATTTTGGCTTACTTAAAAAGTAGCCATTTTCGAGGTTCAGCAGGGCCGAATCGATTCGGCCCCCTTGCCGAATCGATTCGGAAATATGCAGGTGCCCAGGTCTAAGTGACCGAATCGATTCGGACTCCAGCCGAATCGATTCGGCCTGAGACAGAGTCCCAGGTCTTATGACCCGAATCGATTCGCCTTCCTGGCCGAATCGATTCGCTGGGCCGAATCGATTCGGAATGAGCCCGAATCGATTCGGAAACAGGGCTTTTTCATGGGATGTTTTCTAAAATGAGATTTTATCCCGTTTTGTTTGAGGTTATCAATTGGGGATCTCTATAGGAAATATTTGGAGTATGTTTTGGAGACTTTTAGCGAGTTTCCCCTAAAAGAAATTTTTGAGTCATATTGACTAAATTAGAGGAATACCGATTAGAGACTTTGGTATTTTCCTAAGTGGGGAAACCTATTTTATTTGAGGTTTGTTTGGTGATGACAACAACTTCATGACTTGAAGATGAGGTTGACTTAGAGATGCCGGATCTTAGGATCCAATCCCAATTGGGATAACTTTAATGGTTCATAAACTATATTGAACCTTATAATGGATTGAGAATTATGAATGCTATTTGATGTTCATATGGATATAGACATATCCTTATTAATGATTGATTCGGGAGATATCTCAAACAACGAGAAACGCTAATTGAGGTGCATTAAGATATAGAATATCCTTAACTTAAATTGAATTGAAAGACAATTCATATTAGAAGCGACATGAGAGCTTCAAGCGAGAATTAGTATAGCACATACTAAGAGGGATTAATGTGTGAGGAGGAGCGTTAGTATATCTTGAGAGAAATATACTAAACAAATGATGTTAATCAAATTTCGCCTAAGGGCGTATTATAAACATGAATATGATGTTTCAGGTATACCTTATATTATGGTATATCTTTATTATGTGGGATGTATGTATACCTTATATGATGGTGTATATACATGTTAAGCATACCCCCTCCTTGCTATCATTGGGAAGTTTCGTGCGTAGAGGGTGAGCCTTCTGACTAGAAAAGCAGGATGTGGATATTCCCCAGGTCATAGTCGTCCTTTGTGGTCAACAAATGACATTTATATATATATTTATTTATTTTGGGGGTGAGAGGGCGGGGGTATGTGTCGCTCTCACTTGACGGTTAGGAACCATGACCGCTTCCCGGGACGTCGTGTGCATGAGTAGATCACGAGGTGGGTGTCGTTGAACCCCACCAGGTGGCCCCAGTTTGCTACGTATATGGGCTACTGGAAGATGATAGCATGTGAGCCTGTGTCCTTCGAGTTATAGCTCGGTTGGATGGTTATTATTACTTGTGCTTGTACTTTGGGTGTCAAGGTCATAATGGACCTCAACGACCTACATTGCCAGGATTAGTGTATCGGGGGGGTTCTTTGTTTGGATTTCGCTTCGGCAAGACGTCCCACGCACGAACCGCAGTGTAATGTTGGAACTTGGGGATAAGTTTAGTCCTTAATGCTCATTAATTATTTATATATATATATATATATCACCTATCCCGACAATCGACAGTGCCAGGAGTAGTGTAACGGGGGGGTTCCTTGTTTGGATTTCGCTTCGGCGAGACGTCCCACGCACGAAACGTAGTGCCGTGTTGAGAATAGGGAGGAGTGTAGTCCTTAACTCTTTATGCTAATAACTCATCTATAATAATTATATATATGGTTGCATGCCTTATACGGGCATTACTAGAATAAATTCTAGTAATTGAGATTGATGGTGTATGTTGATGATGTGGACATGATTGGATCATGTAACGTTATATGTTCAACAAATGAACATTATAAAGATAACTATAACAATTACATTAAAGTTAATGTATATAACTTAAAGAATGTAGTGATAATGTAGAATTGGGAGATAGGTTAGATGGTTTCACTTAAATACTTTATTTGGGTTTAAGTTAGATTCCTCTGTAACAACCCGTCCTTTTGGAGACCATTAAATTCCATAATTGGATATAAATTGGCAATTTGGGGAATTTTCCTAAATAGTAATTTCTGGGATTTTCGAGGATTTGATGATTTTCGAAGGGTGTTATAAATTATTTTGGGACCATATAGGTCGAGATATTTTATTTATATGTCGCCACGGAGTATAGCGACAAAAGAAGTGAGATTTTGAGTAGAACACCGCATTTAATTATTTTGGATTAGAATAGTGATTTGCGGTCAAGTACCTCGGATGGAAATTTCGACAGCGCCACGAGTCTCGGAATGTCCGAGATAGTCGGAAAAGAGTGTCCGATTGTCGAAAATGAGTTTCGGATAATTTTAGAGGTAAAAGTAACTCGTAATTGGGTAAACGAGTCGTTTTTGGGTTTTAAGGGGTATAACCCCTTTCTTCTTATTTAAAGAGGGAGAAAGGGAAAGGAAAGAAGAAAGAAAGAAAGAAAAGAGAGAGAAGAGGAGAAGAAATGGGAGATCTCGAGCAAACTCCGCCGGATTCGACTCGAGGTCGTCGGATTTTATTCACGAGGCAAGTGTTTACTTGCTTTATTTACTTTTGTGCATTAATCTCATATCACATTTGTTATAAATATGATTTTAGGGTTAGAACCCTTAAAATAAATTGGGTAAAAGTTGATTATGAGTTTACATATTGATGTAGTGTAAACTCTTAATGATATTTAGTGTTAAAACCATGTTAATGGAGTATAAAAATGGGTTGAAATGTTAAGTTGGGGTTTTTATGGTTTTAGGGTTTAAAACTAAGAGAAATGATTTAATACCCCAAAATAATTGATGTGTTAGTTGTAAAACATAGATTAGATGTTTGTTGAGTTGTTGGATAAGGTTAGAAACAACAAAAATGGAGAAAAATGGAGTTTGGGAGTTTGGGGAAGATAATGAATAGTGAACCCGTAGCCTTTGGGGTCATTTTAGGCTAAGCAGATAATTGATTTAGCTTTCGGCCAAAACACGAAAGTTGTAGATATTTTCGATACGGTCGCGTGGGCGCCGACCACGAATTTTTCTGAATTTTCTACGATTTGATATGATTTTTACAAGATGACAGCTCCGGGTTGAAAGTACCAACTCGGAAATCAAATCGGGAATTGGAAAAATAAAGGCTAGAAATTATTGTGTATGTGACACCCCGCCTAATTAAATACCGGACGATCACTCCTTTATTAAATTAAATCAAGGTAAACAGTTGGTTCATTCTCAGCATCACTGTCGATATTTTTATGCTATAATTAATTTGGGGATTTATTTAATAAAAAAATCCGGAAATTAATTATGTTATTATTATTAACGTGACGTGAGTTAGTAATAATATGAAATTGTTGAATATTACTTAAGAGCATAGTAATATATGGTAAATGTCACGAGTGAATGAAAATGACAATTTTGGTAATTTTAGTCGGGACGCGCCCGTGTCGCGTAGGGACTAATTATTGAGATATAAAAGTAAATATTTTATGAGTTGTCCGTATGGTCATTTTGAGTGCGCCAACGCGTCCGGAAGGGTCGAGATAGTCAGAAAAGTGTACCCGGGGTTTTAGTTTGGGTCTCGGAATGTTTTTAGGCTTAATTAGTGACCCGGGAGGGCGTTTTGGTCATTTTACAAATTAGGGTAATTAAACCCACGAATTTCAGCCATCCTTAGCAGCCATTTAAGTCAGCCTTTTAGGGTTAGATCATTCAGAACCCTAAGACGGCTAGTGGAGAAGAGATGAGAGACCTTGCTAGAGGATTCAAGGCCAAAAACACCACCTTTTGCACCACCGTCACCACCAACGCGTAGATCGCAAGGAGGAGAACGCAGCCACACCAATATCAGCAGGAAACCAGACCTCTGAAATCCCAGGCAAGTGTTTAACTTGCGTATTTTCGTTGGTGCAATAATCATGTTAGTGTAGGAATGATTAAGAGTATAATCCATGGAAGAAAATCCAATTTTGATAGGGATTTGCATATAGAAATCATATGAACCTTATTCTGGAAATTAATATGTGAAGTATATGTTTAACCCACGAAATTATGATGATTTGTTAGAAGGAATTTCTGGAGAAAACTGATTAGAACAAAGGTTAAGAAAACTGTAGGGTTCTTGATGATTAGATGAAATATTAGGTTGCTTAATCATGTTTATTGATGTATATACGCATGCTTATCGTTAAAGAAACCTGAAATTATGTTAGGATGTAAGCAGTAGACTTTTTGGGTCAATTAGAGTTGGAAAATATGAGTTTTGATGAAGAAACCTAAGCAACCCCGTCACTGCAGTATCTGCAGAATTTTCACAGACCTGCTCGATCGATCGATCGACCCTAGATCGTCGATCGATCGAAGGTTCGATCGGTCGACCCCCAGACGTCGATCGATCGACCCTCCCTGGCAGCCTATTATCCCCCTTGTTTAATTAGTTGAATTAATTTATCGTGGAATAAACCTTGGGCATTCTAAATAAAATGATTTGGGAGATATTGAGGACCAGTAGGGTATATGGACATATGTTAGAACCTTTAATCTTCAACGAAGAGGGTAATTATGGGATGTTTACTTTAGGTTGTTAAATTTATGAAACTTAAGGGTGAGGTGCGTAAGAGAGTTACGTTGGAATCAAATAAAGTTACTTACTGAATTCTAGAATTTGTAAGGTTATAACCCATGAGTATTAGGTAATGAGTGAGAAAACCCTTCGAATTAAGGTTAGAGGCGAAACCTTATACATTATACTAATAAGGAGAAATTTAGGGCAAGGGTTGTAATTATGGGTAATGAGAGTGACCTATATTAATAGGATGAAATCGGTATATTTATATGAATGTGTGTACATATATTATATACATGTGAAAAACGTACCCGCGCTACTTGCTATCCCTGAAGTTACCGCGCTGGGACGATCGTATCCTGTGTTGCTTTATGGGGATATTGAATCGTACCCTAGAAGATAGAGATCCTAGGTACGGGCTATTAAATTGATAGCCGGACGGTCCTAAGAGACGTGTGGGTATGTACTGACCTCTTGGACTTGGAATCTATGCTTCGCCTCAACGTTGTTTTGTATATGTTAATACATTTCGAGAGTGATTCCGAACTTGTATTTCCCTTTATGTGAGCGATACGGGGATTGGATAGCAGAGTATGCCCGCACCATAGTTTAGTTGGGGTGCCATTATATATATATATTTTATTCGAGTAGTTAATATATATATGAGGTTATAAACTTTGAACTGCCTACTGTGATTGATAAGTAGAACATGGTTGTTGACTCAAATTATTAAATACTTGTTTTGTGAAAATATGAAAAGGCACGGGGAAATCTTATAATTTAATGAAGCTAAAACGAGAGGAATACTACAAATTGAAAGTAACCTTTTTATAACATTGTCATCGTTCAGTTTTGGAAACATTTGAGTAAGTTAAGATAAACGAACCATTGGGAAGGTTAGTACGATAGGAGTGCACATTACAAGAGAGGTGAGTATTTCTCAAGAGAGAGACGAACTAATATGATGTTGCATTGGCCTGTATCAATTTAAATACTTGCTTAATGTATTCTAAAATCAAACACACTTTCGGGCCCTGACCCGTTTCCTTTTCTCTCTCTCTCTCTTGTATATATATATGTATATTTTTCAGGTGCCCAGCCACAGGGGCGTCTTGCTTAGGATTCTTTGAGAAGAACGAGCTGCAGTTTAGGTGGGAGTTGCAGGTCCCTTGAGTAGACGGCTTCTGTCATTGACTCCACTCCTATTACTCTCATTTATGGGGCATGTGTCGCCCTTTTTATCATTTCATTTATTGTTGGAGATTTTTATATTTCAGTTATTCCAGTATTGTTTATGGGATTTGTTTCAGGATGGTTTATGATTTTAGTTTTATATTATTGACATTCGATTGGTGAATGTATGGTTTTATTTAGATTTCGTGGTGTGATTCTCTAATGTAGAAATGTTGTTTTGGTATTAATAAAATCTTTTCTTTAATTAAAATTTGGAAGTTTGTATGAAAAATGTTTTTGACACTTAGCTTAATTATTTAGGGTGTTAAATTGGAAAAAAAAATTATTTTTATCGACAGTGATGCTGAGAATTAACCAACTGTTTACCTTGATTTAATTTAATAAAGTAGTGATCGCCCGGTATTTAATTAGGCGGGGTGTCACAGGTGGTATCAGAGCATCAGGTTCTAGTGTCCATAGGATCTGTACGGCTTATTTTCGCTTTCAGCTTAACGTTATTGCTATAGAGCCCTATTGTTAGGACTGTTGTATTCTTGCTTTCACGTTTTAGTCTTCAGCTATTTGAGATTTGTTGATAACTGTAGACTAATAAACTTGTTCACGTTTCAGATGCCTCCGAGACGTGCTCCGAAAGATAGGCGTGCCCAAGCTGACCAGCCAGCAGCTCCGGCACCAGGCACTATGAATGCGAATGAGGTAGCCGCCATCGTTGCTCAGGCGGTAAATGCCGCGATAGCGGTGATTCAGCAGGCTCCACCACAGGTCCAAGTAGTGGCGCCAGTACCAGCACAGCTTCCATCTGTATGGGAGAGAGTTCGGGATGCTTTTCAGAAAGCACATCCCCCTGAGTTTTCTGGTAGCTCCGATATTATTACTGTCAGCCAATGGAAGAAGGACATCCAGCGCCACCTCCGTATGTATGAGTGCTCCGAAGTGCAGAAGCAGCTATTGGCCTCTTTCAAGTTGGTGGGAGCCGCATTACAGTGGTGGGAGTCCACTACTACTTTGGAGGAGAGGGACACGATCCCTATTCAGATGTTCTGGGAGCGGTTTGACCGCAAGTACTTTCCACCCGCAGTGCAGACTGAGATGAGGCGGAAATTGCTAAATCTGAAGCAGGAGAACCTTACTGTAGCCGAGTATGAGGAGGAGTTCACGAGACTTCTCACTATTGTGCCGGATGAGGCACCCACTGAGAGCAAGAAAATTTTGCTGTTTGTCGACGGGTTAGCTTGGAGGATCCGTCAGCACCTTATTGGGAATCTATCCCTGAGTACTTTCACTGACGTACTCAATGCAGCACTACTACATTGCCAGGATCACCGCTTCCATCTTCAGGGAAGCAAGAGAGCAAGAGAGTCCAGCCAGCAGGGCAGGACCGGGGGTAATAGTGCCAGTGGGGCACCAACTCAGGGACAGACTCGTCAGCACGAGCAGAGTTCCCATCAGGGGGAACCTGCTAAGCGATTCCGTTCAGGTGATTCTAGGCAGGGATTCGGGGGATTCAGGCAGGGCCATCAGGGTCAGCCTAATCAGCAGGGCCAGTAGGGCCAACACCGACCGCAGGGTCAACAGCAGGGCCAGCAAGGCCAACAGCGTGCACATCAGGGTCAACAGGGCCAATGGCGTGGAGGTAACGGCAAGCAGGGCTGTGGTCAGCAGGGACAGAGGGGAGGTAATTTCAGAGGCCGGTGTTTTGTGTGTGGCAAGCACGACCATAAGCGTCAGGATTGCCCAGAGGGCGATAGGGCCCCACAGCAGCAGGGAGCCCGTAATGAGCCGCAGAGACCACTCTTTCCACCTGCCCTTCCAGCTCCAGCCCAGATGCCAGCCCTACCAGCCATTTCAGCAGCTCCAGTGCAGCAGGGGCAATTGCAGTACGGACGTGTCTATAACGTCCACCAGGCGGCAGCTCCACAGGCACCACCCGCGATTGATGGTATGTTTCCTATCCATGGTACTATGGGTAAAGTTTTGTTTGATACGGGGGCAACGCACTGTTTTATAGCTACGCATTTTGCGAAGTCCTTAGGATTGTTAGCCACAGCAGAGAGCATCGTGACGTGTGTCGACTCACCACTGGGGAGTGGGTCACTTATATTCTTTATATGCCGGGGAGTAGGGGTAGAGATCGGTAGCTTGGTATTGCATGCAGACATGCTAGTCTTAGACATGCACGAGCATGACGTGATTATTGGTATGGATTGGCTCGCATCTTATAGAGCCATGATTGATTGCTTCGGTGGGAGCATTGTTTTTGCCATTCCGGGGCAAGAGATGTTTATAGTGGCGATGCCTCGCCCAGGGGGAGGTTCGACCGCTCATTTATATTACATTGAGGAGGATACCTCTAAGGAGGTTGTGATTCCTTTGGATTCGATCCCAGTTGTTAAGGAGTATTCCGATGTGTTTCAGGAGATACCAGGCCTACCGCCCAGTCGTGAGATAGACTTCGTTATAGACTTATTGCCGGATACGATACCTATAGCACGCGCACCGTACCGTATGGCTCCGGCAGAGATGCGAGAGCTACGAGATCAGATTGAGCAGCTATTAGGTCAGGGTTTCATTCGTAGGAGTACCTCACCGTGGGGCGCTCCAGTCTTATTTGTGAAAAAGAGAGATGGCTCACTGAGATTGTGTGTGGACTACCGGGAGTTGAACAAGGTCACGATACGGAACAAGTATCCGTTGCCTCGAATCGATGATCTGTTCGACCAGTTAAGGGGAGCAACTTTCTTTTCGAAGATAGATCTGAGGTCGGGGTACCATCAGTTGCGAATTAGAGAGCAGGATGTTTCAAAGACTGCCTTCTTGTCGAGATATGGGTCCTATGAGTTCAGGGTGATGCCGTTCGGACTCACAAATGCCCCAGCCATTTTCATGGACTTGATGAACCGAGTGTTCAGAGAATTCTTGGATCAGTTCGTCATCGTCTTCATAGATGATATCTTGATATATTCACGCTCCGAGGAGGAGCATGCCGAACACTTGAAGCAGGTTCTTCAAACTCTACGAGAACATCAGTTGTATGCTAAGTACGAGAAGTGTGGATTCTGGTTGCGAGAGGTACAATTCTTGGGCCATGTTGTTTCTGAGCAGGGGATAGCAGTTGACCCGAGCAAAGTGTCAGCGGTGAGGGAGTGGGGGCATCCCACGACACCGACGGAAATACGTAGTTTCTTGGGGTTGGCAGGATACTACAGGAGGTTCATTCGGGGGTTCTCCAAAATAGCGGGTCCATTGACGAATCTGACTCGCAAGGGGGTACCATATGTTTGGGATGACGCTTGTCAGTTGGCTTTCGACGAGCTGAAGGACAAGCTTACTTCGGCACCAGTCCTTGCTTTACCGAAGCCGGGTGTAGAGTACCTGGTTTACACAGATGCGTCCTTACGAGGACTTGGGGGAGTACTTCAGCAGGAAGAGAAGGCTATAGCTTTTGCTTCCCGCAAGCTTAAGCCGCATGAGAAGAATTACCCCACCCACGACCTGGAGTTAGCTGCGGTCGTCTTTGCATTGAGAATTTGGAGGCACTATTTATTGGGCAAGAAATTTAGTTTGTTCACAGACCATAAGTCACTGCAGTACCTGTTCACTCAGCGAGAGCTGAATATGCGTCAGCGCAGATGGTTAGAGTTTGTGAAAGATTACCAGTTCGATATACAGTATCATCCGAGGAAAGCCAACGTAGTTGCTGATGCGTTGAGCCGTAGACCGGTTGACGATGTAGAAGACATCTGGAAAGAAAAGTGGAAGGAGTTGGGTCACCAAGACGCAGTAGCACGTTCTTTCATATCCGTGATGACAGTCACACCCGAGATTGTTACGAGGGTGATACAGGCACAGACCACAGACCCGTTTTGTCAGGAGCAGATTGTACGACTTCTAGCCGAGGGTGCTGAGTCCTATTCTGTTAGTTCGGATGGAGGGTTGCGGTTTAATGGGAGATTAGTGGTTCCAGAAGGAGCAGAGCTACGTCATGAGGTGATGACTCGTTCTCATGGGTCCCGATTTGCTGTACATCCGGGAGGCGATAAGATGTACCAGGATATGAGACGTCAGTACTGGTGGAGTGGGATGAAGAAGGACATCGCTGAATTTGTGTCCAAATGTTCTACTTGCCAGCTGGTGAAGGTGGACCACCAGAAACCGTCGGGATTACTTCAGCCGTTGGAAGTACCTGCGTGGAAGTGGGAAAGTATTTCCATGGACTTCATTACAGGGTTGCCTACATCACAGCGAGGCCACGATTCTATCTGGGTGATTGTAGACCGTCTGACCAAGGTGGCTCATTTTCTGCCAGTAAGGATAGATTATACCACGGGTCAGTATGCCCAACTATTCATCGCTGAGATTGTCAGATTACATGGGGTGCCCCTGAATATTGTGTCAGACAGAGACAAGATTTTTGTGTCGCGTTTCTGGGAAAGCTTTCAGGAGGCTATGGGTACAGAGTTGAGACCGAGTTCAGCTTACCACCCACAGACAGATGGACAAACAGAGCGTACTAATCAGATGTTGGAAGATATGCTACGCATGTGTATCCTCGATTTTGGGGGAGGTTGGGAGCCACATCTTCCACTGGTCGAGTTTGCTTATAATAACTCTTATCAGTTTACGATTGCATGGCTCCATTTGAAGCTTTGTACGGCAGGCCTTGTCGCTCTCCAACCTGTTGGCTCGAGGTGGGGGACAACAAGTTATTAGGACCAGAAGTGATCCAGGAGACCTCCGCAAGGATTGAGATAATCAGGAGTCGTATTCGGGTAGCCCAAGACAGACAGAAAAGCTACACCGATGCGAAACGATTCTTCCGGGAGTTTAATGTAGGAGATCAAGTGTTGTTGCGTGTATCTCCTATGAAAGGAGTGATGAGGTTCAGGAAGAAGGGAAAGTTGGCTCCGAGGTACGTAGGACCATTTCCCATCATCGAGAGAATTGGGCCAGTAGCATACAGGTTGGGTTTGCCAGAACATTTACATCGCATCCACGATGTATTCCACATCTCGTCATTGAGACGATACCTTCGGGATGATATGGCCCATACTCACATTGCGATAGATGAGATCGACTTGCAGTCGGATAGCTCTTACGAGGAGAGACCGGTGGCTATTCTAGACTACAGTGAGAGGAGATTGAGGTCGAAGATAGTTCCACTCGTGCGGGTCCAGTGGGAACATCATAATGTGGAGGAATCCACTTGGGAGCGTGAGACAGATATGCGTGAGAGATATCCAGAGTTATTTTTACCAGGTATGCCTTATTTTCTGAATTTCGGGACGAAATTCTGTTATTAGGGGGGAAGTATGTAATACCCCGTATTTTTATGCTATAATTAATTTGGGGATTTATTTAATAAAAAAATCCAGAAATTAATTATGTTATTATTATTAACGTGACGTGAGTTAGTAATAATATGAAATTGTTGAATATTACTTAAGAGCATAGTAATATATGGTAAATGTCACGAGTGAATGAAAATGACAATTTTGGTAATTTTAGTCGGGACGCGCCCGTGTCGCGTCGGGACTAATTATTGAGATATAAAAGTAAATATTTTATGAGTTGTCCATATGGTCGTTTTGAGTGCGCCAACGCGTCCGGAAGGGTCGAGATAGTCAGAAAAGTGTACCCGGGGGTTTAGTTTGGGTCTCGGAATGTTTTTAGGCTTAATTAGTGACCCGGGAGGGCGTTTTGGTCATTTTACAAATTAGGGTAATTAAACCCACGAATTTCAGCCATCCTTAGCAGCCATTTAAGTCATCCTTTTAGGGTTAGATCATTCAGAACCCTAAGACGGCTAGTGGAGAAGAGAGGAGAGACCTTGCTAGAGGATTCAAGGCCAAAAACACCACCTTTTGCACCACCGTCACCACCAACGCGTAGATCGCAAGGAGGAGAACGCAACCACACCAATATCAGCAGGAAACCAGACCTCTGAAATCCCAGGCAAGTGTTTAACTTGCGTATTTTCGTTGGTGCAATAATCATGCTAGTGTAGGAATGATTAAGAGTATAATCCATGGAAGCAAATCCAATTTTGATAGGGATTTGCATTTAGAAATCATATGAACCTTATTCTGGAAATTATTATGTGAAGTAGATGTTTAACCCACGAAATTATGATGATTTGTTAGAAGGAATTTCTGGAGAAAACTGATTAGAACAAAGGTTAAGAAAACTGTAGGGTTCTTGATGATTAGATGAAATATTAGGTTGCTTAATCATGTTTATTGATGTATATACGCATGCTGATCGTTAAAGAAACCTGAAATTATGTTAGGATGTAAGCAGTAGACTTTTTGGGTCAATTAGAGTTGGAAAATATGAGTTTTGATGAAGAAACCTAAGCAACCACGTCACTGCAGTATCTGCAGAATTTTCACAGACCTGCTCGATCGATCGATCGACCCTAGATCGTCGATCGATCGAAGGTTCGATCGGTCGACCCCCAGACGTCGATCGATCGACCCTCCCTGGCAGCCTATTATCCCCCTTGTTTAATTAGTTGAATTAATTTATCGTGGAATAAACCTTGGGCATTCTAAATAAAATGATTTGGGAGATATTGAGGACCAGTAGGGTATATGGACATATGTTAGAACCTTTAATCTTCAACGAAGAGGGTAATTATGGGATGTTTACTTTAGGTTGTTAAATTTATGAAACTTAAGGGTGAGGTGCGTAAGAGAGTTACGTTGGAATCAAATAAAGTTACTTACTGAATTCTAGAATTTGTAAGGTTATAACCCATGAGTATTAGGTAATGAGTGAGAAAACCCTTCGAATTAAGGTTAGAGGCGAAACCTTATACATTATACTAATAAGGAGAAATTTAGGGCAAGGGTTGTAATTATGGGTAATGAGAGTGACCTATATTAATATGATGAAATCGGTATATTTATATGAATGTGTGTACATATATTATATACATGTGAAAAACGTACCCGCGCTACTTGCTGTCCCTGAGGTTACCGCGCTGGGACGATCGTATCCTGTGTTGCTTTATGGGGATATTGAATCGTACCCTAGAAGATAGAGATCCTAGGTACGGGCTATTAAATTGATAGTCGGACGGTCCTAAGAGACGTGTGGGTATGTACTGACCTCTTGGACTTGGAATCTATGCTTCGCCTCAACGTTGTTTTGTATATGTTAATACATTTCGAGAGTGATTCCGAACTTGTATTTCCCTTTATGTGAGCGATACGGGGATTGGATAGCAGAGTATGCCCGCACCATAGTTTAGTTGGGGTGACATTATATATATATATATTTTATTCGAGTAGTTAATATATATATGAGGTTATAAACTTTGAACTGCCTACTGTGATTGATAAGTAGAACATGGTTGTTGACTAAAATTATTAAATACTTGTTTTATGAAAATATGAAAAGGCACGGGGAAATCTTATAATTTAATGAAGCTAAAACGAGAGGAATACTACAAATTGAAAGTAACCTTTTTATAACATTGTCATCGTTCAGTTTTGGAAACATTTGAGTAAGTTAAGATAAACGAACCATTGGGAAGGTTAGTACGATAGGAGTGCACATTAGAAGAGAGGTGAGTATTTCTCAAGAGAGAGACGAACTAATATGATGTTGCATTGGCCTGTATCAATTTAAATACTTGCTTAACGTATTCTAAAATCAAACACACTTTCGGGCCCTGACCCGTTTCCTTTTCTCTCTCTCTCTCTCTCTTGTATATATATATGTATATTTTTCAGGTGCCCAGCCACAGGGGCGTCTTGCTTAGGATTCTTTGAGAAGAACGAGCTGCAGTTTAGGTGGGAGTTGCAGGTCCCTTGAGTAGACGGCTTCTGTCATTGACTCCACTCCTATTACTCTCATTTATGGGGCATGTGTCGCCCTTTTTATCATTTCATTTATTGTTGGGGATTTTTATATTTCAGTTATTCCAGTATTGTTTATGGGATTTGTTTCAGGATGGTTTATGATTTTAGTTTTATATTATTGACATTCGATTGGTGAATGTATGGTTTTATTTAGATTTCGTGGTGTGATTCTCTAATGTAGAAATGTTGTTTTGGTATTAATAAAATCTTTTCTTTAATTAAAATTTGGAAGTTTGTATGAAAAATATTTTTGACACTTAGCTTAATTATTTAGGGTGTTAAATTGGAAAAAAAAATTATTTTTATCGACAGTGATGCTGAGAATGAACCAACTGTTTACCTAGATTTAATTTAATAAAGGAGTGATCGCCCGGTATTTAATTAGGCGGGGTGTCACAGTGTAGATGTTTGGGATGATTTTTGGTACAGAGTAGAAACCATGAAAATGAATTTGGATTGATTTTTGGGTATTTTGGAGTTTGAGAAATCGCCCAAACTGTGACCCTCGAACAGGCCGAATTGATTCGGGTACAGGCCGAATCGATTCGCCTAAGGGGAATTGGGTCTCTGCAATGGGCCGAATCGATTCGGGTACAGACCGAATTGATTCGCCATTTACAGACCTGTTTGCAGAATACTTTCTGAATCGATTCGGATTGGGAACCGAATCGATTCGCCCACCCGAATCGATTCGCTAAAGGGGCGAATCGATTCGCTTAGGTCAGAATATCTAGTTTTCTCCCTTTAAGAGTATGGGGAGTTGAATTACCAATTATGATAATTTGGGGGTATATATATATATATATATATATATATATATATATATATATATATATATATATATATATATACTTCACTTAGAGGAGAATAGTATCATTGGAGATATCCAATAAAATCCTTAGAATAGGATTGAAGTATATAGTGATTATTAAAGTAAGAAATACTTTGGATTTAGAATCATGCAACCATGAAAGCATGATTACGATTTCTGGAGGGAATCTTTGGGATATTTAGTCATCGCTAGATGCTATAGGCCACTAAGGCCGGTTATATATATTCTAGGAAGAAAATATAAGATATGTATATACTGTGTGTTTTAGGTATATATATATGATGATGGAAATGATTTTGAAAATATATAAATGAATATTTTCAAAATGGAAAAATAAATGTTTTTCATAATTAATAAAATATGGATTACACACCTCTATAAATCCCTATCATAAGGGAAGGTGCGTTCGTATGGTGAAGCCCCCTGGCTAATGATGCAGGGTGGATATAGTCCTATAGGCCATGTGAGCGTTTGTTGTTATATTTTCTGCGCTGGTTAGGATATTCCGAGTGTGGTCTTGACTATCCCGCAGGCACATGGTCGCTTCCCGACGTCTTTCGTTATAGGATCCCAGGTTGTCTTGGAGGCCCTGGAAGATGATAGCCATTTAGGGGCGCGCACAGTGGAGAAATCCGGACGGGCGGTCTTAGAACGCGTTTATATTAAAGAAGTTCATAATAATGGATTTGCTTTAATTACATTTCCTGAATATAGGAAGGGAAATGGGTTATATATAAATTGGCTTCGGTAACACTTCCCGGATGGAAGAAGGGATGTGGAAGCATATGTTTTGATCAAAGCATTTTTATGATAATGAAAATGGCTTTGGGTACATTTCCTGAATATAATAAGGGAAATGGGATGACACATAAAGGAAAAGCATTTTTATGATAATAAAATTGGCTTTAAAAAGGTAAACGGTTTGTTAAAGCAATTCATGATAATGAATTGGCTTTTATATTTACATTTCCTGAGTATAAAAAGGGAAATGGGAAGTTTTGAGAAAATAAAGGTATTGATAAATACTTGTATATAAGTCCTCAGTCCGGGAGATAGATCCGGATGTATATTGTAGTATGAATATGTATATATGGATGAATCGAGTACCGAGGGTCTAATGGATCCCGACGATCGACCTTGCCGCATAGTAGTGTATCGGGGGGGTTCCTTGTTTGGATTTCGCTTTGCGAGACACCCCACGCACGAACATGGAATAGCGCTGAGACTGGGGTGAATCTTAGCCCTTAGTACATTACCTGGACTATCTAAGGTAGTTAGTGGTTGGGTGATAGACTAGTTTAGCAAGGTAGCTTGACTAGAATGTTCTAGATAGATGCGCTAGGAGTGCACTATTAGCGGAGAGGTGAGGGGTATCTCATGGGAGTGCGATACCAAACTTAAATATGAGATAAAACCTTTTTCAAAATAATAAGGCATTTATGCACTTGCAAAATATTTTCAAAACATTCGGGCCCTGACCCGTTTGTCTACTTTTCCTTTCTTGCTATATTATATATATACATAGGTGTCCAGACACAGGGACGCCTGGATGACAATTCTTTCGAGTCAGACGTCAGCTGCAGCAGCTGTGGATGCGTGCAGGTTTTTGATAGCCGCTTCCATCGTTGTACTCTAGATAGGAGGTACTGTATAAATATTCGGGCCAATGGTCCAATTGCATTTATTTATTCTTTCAGTATAGCATTCGATATGGTTGTATATTTGGACCGAGTGTTCGGTTATTTTAGTTCCTTTCATTTCCATTTCAGTTCATTACGCGTTTAATTGTGGATGTTGTAATTTATTCGTTAAAAAGAGTAGTTTAGTAAAAGTTTTTAACGGCCACCTAATAGGATATTATTAATTAAATGGATTTTCGACAGTGATGCTAAGGATGATCCATATATGACTCCTGTTTTAATTTAATATTGGAGTGATCGCCCGGTATCTTATTAGGCGGGTTGTTACAGATGGTATCAGAGCATCAGGTTCTAGTGTCCTTAGGAATCTATGCGGACGTACTACGCTTTCAGCGTTGCTCTCATTTGTTATAGAGCCTCAGGACTAGGATTGTTGGTTTCTATTGTGAGATTTCGTTCTCCTGCCATATTAGAAGATTATAGAAATCTTTTTCTCGCTCGTTTGAGAATCGTGTGCGAAGATTGGATGGCAGCAGGAGGTGAGGCTTAGCTGGTGCAGCTGGAAGAAGGTTGGGATGAGTCTCTTAGTAGAGGTCACTCTCTCTATGGTAATTGTTAAGAATTATCTCAATGACTACTAAAGCATAGTAGTTACGAGTACCATAGTGCCGCCGTAATAGAGTGTGGTACTAAAGTTGAATTTCCCCGTGGAGATAAGGATTAGAAAGGGATCTTACGGATAGTTCTAACCGTGAGTCCCCATGAATCAGCAGGATGAGAAGAATGCGACTTTGGGAATTATTCGCCTAAGGTTCAGCAGAGGTATATGGTGTGAGTATTCGGCGTGACTAGATAAAGTCGCGGTATTAGTTAGCCCTAGACTCGTGTGTGTATTTTGAGTTGTGGCGGTCCCGATAACATTTTAATGTATGACTATGTGTTTTCCGCAATAGCGGAATTTTATTTCCCTTCATTTGCCATAGAGGTGGGTGATTATATTTTGTATATATATACGTATACGGTATATGGTGTAACGGAGCGATAGCAGGCTAACGATGGCAAGTCTATCGTGTCCGCAGTTCCTGGAGAGAACAGGTTGTTATTGTGGTGTCTCACCTTGATACAGGTTGAGTACACCTTTGTTATTATGGATTTATGGAACCTCGATGAGAAGAGGCTTCCTTATTTTGGATGGTATATGTGGCAACCTTATAGATATAATTTAAGGCCCACAGAATCGTTGTTGAGCGGTAAGATTTAGCTCATTATTGTTTGCGCAAGGACTAAATCAGTGCGAGGGCAGGGAGGTATGACTCTTAGTTAGAGATAGGAGTTCAGATCACCTTTTTGTTGGATTAGGGGATAGGGTTATCCCAGTTGCATGTTGAAATAACGGAACTCCACAACCAATGAAGTCAAGGGTTAATGTGTCGAGGGGTTCCTTGTTTGGATTTCGCTTTGCGAGACACTCCACACATGACTCTTAACGGCGTCGGGAGTGGGGAGCTGTTATGGGATGCAAGGAGGTTGATTTTGTGGAAATGTCTTATAGTGTGGATGAACCACTATAGGCTATGAGCCACATGATGTTGATATACTTATGGAGATATTGTGCTATGGAAAAGCACTAAATTGGTCCTCTCACCAAAAGTAGTTGGGTGGAGTGGGACTTAGAGAATTTGATTTGAGGATGACATCCCTGCCTTAATAAGAAGGCAAATTTGGAGAAATTGGGTTGAGGAATATAACCAGCCTTAATGAAAAGGCAAATTTTGAGGTGATACAATTTTGGGTATTATGTTCGTGACACTTTCTACAGAAAGTGGGCACTTGATTAGTTAGGTTTCCTTCTGTATGGGCGGAAGGATAAGATAGTAGGAATGCGTTCGTAGGCTAGCCTGGTAGGATTTAGGACATCCCGCTTCTGTGCCTTGGGTCGTTATATCTCGATGACCGACTACGCGAGGGAGTAGTGTAACGGAAGGGTTCCTTGTTTGGATTTCGCCTTGGCGAGACGTCCCACGCATGAAACCAAGCAATTGTCGGGAGTTGAGAGAGGCCTTGGGCACTAAGGACATACTTAGGATTATATTAGATTCGTGTAGGTAGGGTAACGCTTAGATCGTAGCATTTTTAGGATATAGGTTCGCTAGTATTAGCAGCGCCGAGGTTAGGAGTATTGAAATGCGCAGGTTCGGAGGACCCATATGTGAGTATTACACCGAGGAAAGGAAACCCTTATTGGGAGCGAGTGTTACGTGTCTGACGTTCACTATATATGTGCAGATGTGCACAAGTTAGAAAGGTGTATGGGCACCTTGGCAAGTTAGTTTATATACCGCCTGAAATATAATGGGCGTAGTATATAAGGTTGATGCCGATAGGCATTATAGATAATGGGTATTATGTGACGTATTAGAGTCACTTTACGATCGTGGTAGTCGTATTGTACATGGTTGGGAACCATTGGGTTAGTGTCATTCCCTTTGAGGTATTAGGATTTTGAGTGATCCTAGGATTGGTGGTGTAGGTCGTATCTGAATTTTGAGGACGAAATTCCGTTGTAAGGGGGGGAGTATGTAACAACCCGTCCTTTTGGAGACCATTAAATTCCATAATTGGATATAAATTGGCAATTTGGGGAATTTTCCTAAATAGTAATTTCTGGGATTTTCGAGGATTTGATGATTTCCGAAGGGTGTTATAAATTATTTTGGGACCATATAGGTCGAGATATTTTATTTATACGTCGCCACGGAGTATAGCGACAAAAGAAGTGAGATTTTGATTAGAACACCGCATTTAATTATTTTGGATTAGAATAGTGATTTGCGGTCAAGTACCTCGGATGGAAATTTCGACTGCGCCACGAGTCTCGGAATGTCCGAGATAGTCGGAAAAGAGTGTCCGATTGTCGAAAATGAGTTTCAGATAATTTTAGAGGTAAAAGTAACTCGTAATTGGGTAAACGAGTCGTTTTTGGGTTTTAAGGGGTATAACCCCTTTCTTCTTATTTAAAGAGGGAGAAAGGGAAAGGAAAGAAGAAAGAAAGAAAGAAAAGAGAGAGAAGAGGAGAAGAAATGGGAGATCTCGAGCAAACTCCGCCGGATTCGACTCGAGGTCGTCGGATTTTATTCACGAGGCAAGTGTTTACTTGCTTTATTTACTTTTGTGCATTAATCTCATATCACATTTGGTATAAATATGATTTTAGGGTTAGAACCCTTAAAATAAATTGGGTAAAAGTTGATTATGAGTTTACATATTGATGTAGTGTAAACTCTTAATGATATTTAGTGTTAAAACCATGTTAATGGAGTATAAAAATGGGTTGAAATGTTAAGTTGGGGTTTTTATGGTTTTAGGGTTTAAAACTAAGAGAAATGATTTAATCCCCCAAAATAATTGATGTGTTAGTTGTAAAACATAGATTAGATGTTTGTTGAGTTGTTGGATAAGGTTAGAAACAACAAAAATGGAGAAAAATGGAGTTTGGGAGTTTGGGGAAGATAATGAATAGTGAACCCGTAGCCTTTGGGGTCATTTTCGGCCAAGCAGATAATTGATTTAGCTTTCGGCCAAAACACGAAAGTTGTAGATATTTTCGATACGGTCGCGTGGGCGCTGACCGCGTATTTTTCTGAATTTTCTAAGATTTGATATGATTTTTACAAGATGACAGCTCCGGGTTGAAAGTACCAACTCGGAAATCAAATCGGGAATTGGAAAAATAAAGGCTAGAAATTATTGTGTAGATGTTTGGGATGATTTTTGGTACAGAGTAGAAACCATGAAAATGAATTTGGATTGATTTTTGGGTATTTTGGAGTTTGAGAAATCGCCCAAACTGTGACCCTCGAACAGGCCGAATCGATTCGGGTACAGGCCGAATCGATTCGCCTAAGGGGAATTGGGTCTCTGCAATGGGCCGAATCGATTCGGGTACAGACCGAATTGATTCGCCATTTACAGACCTGTTTGCAGAATACTTTCTGAATCGATTCGGATTGGGAACCGAATCGATTCGCCCACCCGAATCGATTCGCTAAAGGGGCGAATCGATTCGCTTAGGTCAGAATTTCTAGTTTTCTCCCTTTAAGAGTATGGGGAGTTGAATTACCAATTATGATAATTTGGGGGTATATATATATATATATATATATATATATATATACTTCACTTAGAGGAGAATAGTATCATTGGAGATATCCAATAAAATCCTTAGAATAGGATTGAAGTATATAGTGATTATTAAAGTAAGAAATACTTTGGATTTAGAATCATGCAACCATGAAAGCATGATTACGATTCCTGGAGGGAATCTTTGGGATATTTAGTCATCGCTAGATGCTATAGGCCACTAAGGCCGGTTATATATATTCTAGGAAGAAAATATAAGATATGTATATACTGTGTGTTTTAGGTATTTATATATGATGATGGAAATGATTTTGAAAATATATAAATGAATATTTTCAAAATGGAAAAATAAATGTTTTTCATAATTAATAAAATATGGATTACACACCTCTCTAAATCCCTATCATAAGGGAAGGTGCGTTCGTATGGTGAAGCCCCCTGGCTAATGATGCAGGGTGGATATAGTCCTATAGGCCATGTGAGCGTTTGTTGTTATATTTTCTGCGCTGGTTAGGAGATTCCGGGTGTGGTCTTGACTATCCCGCAGGCACATGGTCGCTTCCCGACGTCTTTCGTTATAGGATCCCAAGTTGTCTTGGAGGCCCTGGAAGATGATAGCCATTTAGGGGCGCGCACAGTGGAGAAATCCGGATGGGCGGTCTTAGAACGCGTTTATATTAAAGCAGTTCATAATAATGGATTTGCTTTAATTACATTTCCTGAATATAGGAAGGGAAATGGGTTATATATAAATTGGCTTCGGTAACACTTCCCGGATGGAAGAAGGGATGTGGAAGCATATGTTTTGATCAAAGCATTTTTATGATAATGAAAATGGCTTTGGGTACATTTCCTGAATATAATAAGGGAAATGGGATGACACATAAAGGAAAAGCATTTTTATGATAATAAAATTGGCTTTAAAAAGGTAAACGGTTTGTTAATGCAATTCATGATAATGAATTGGCTTTTATATTTACATTTCCTGAGTATAAAAAGGGAAATGGGAAGTTTTGAGAAAATAAAGGTATTGATAAATACTTGTATATAAGTCCTCAGTCCGGGAGATAGATCCGGATGTATATTGTAGTATGAATATGTATATATGGATGAATCGAGTACCGAGGGTCTAATGGATCCCGACGATCGACCTTGCCGCATAGTAGTGTATCGGGGGGGTTCCTTGTTTGGATTTCGCTTTGCGAGACACCCCACGCACGAAAATGGCAGTGTGTTGAGACTGGGGAGAAATTTAATCCTTAGTGCTCTTATATTATTAATTCTTATGGTATATATATTATTATATATCTTTATGTACTGAGGGACTAGAAGATCTCTACGATCGACCGTGCCGCGTAGTAGTGTATCGGGGGGGTTCCTTGTTTGGATTTCGCTTTGCGAGACACCCCACGCACGAACATGGCATAGCGCTGAGACTGGGGTGAAGCTTAGCCCTTAGTACATTACCTGGACTATCTAGGGTAGATAGTGGTTGGGTGATAGACTAGTTTAGCAAGGTAGCTTGACTAGAATGTTCTAGATAGATGCGCTAGGAGTGCACTATTAGCGGAGAGGTGAGGGGTATCTCATGGGAGTGCGATACCAAACTTAAATATGAGATAAAACCTTTTTCAAAATAATAAGGCATTTATGCACTTGCAAAATATTTTCAAAACATTCGGGCCCTGACCCGTTTGTCTACTTTTCCTTTCTTGCTATATTATATATATACATAGGTGTCCAGACACAGGGACGCCTGGATGACAATTCTTTCGAGTCAGACGTCAGCTGCAGCAGCTGTGGATGCGTGCAGGTTTTTGATAGCTGCTTCCATCGTTGTACTCTAGATAGGAGGTACTGTATAAATATTCGGGCCAATGGTCCAATTGCATTTATTTATTCTTTCAGTACAGCATTCGATATGGTTGTATATTTGGACCGAGTGTTCGGTTATTTTAGTTCCTTTCATTTCCATTTAAGTTCATTACGAGTTTAATTGATGTTGTATTTTATTCGTTAAAAAGAGTAGTTTAGTAAAAGTTTTTAACGGCCACCTAATAGGATATTAGTAATTAAATGGGTTTTCGACAGTGATGCTAAGGATGATCCATATATGACTCATGTTTTAATTTAATATTGGAGTGATCGCCCGGTATCTTATTAGGCGGGTTGTTGCATCCTCTTACCTAATTAGAATAGGGCATCCTTTTGGAGACACGTGCATACGCTTAGTGCGCGCTTTAGATGAGAGGTGAGTTGAATTGTTATGGAGAGTTCGATTCCAACTAAATCATGTAATAATGCATTTATAATTATTATGCATTTTAATACACTTGCTATAAACTGTTTTTCAAACTCGGGTTCTGACCCGTTTATATTTTCCTCCTCCATGTATATATATTGTATTTCCTCAGGTGTTCCTCCGCAAGGACGCCTTTGATATTCCTCCATTCAGGATTTGTGGAGCTGTGGCAGTAGCGGACTGTTGCGGCACTTTGCTTTAGTCGATTCCTATCTATTGTACATCTAGATTAGGATTCAGTTTTATTGAGTTAGTATTCAAGTGTTGTATATTAACACTTTCATATTTTATTTATCAAATTATTGTATTGTCTGTTGCCCGACAGCATATTCGGGTATTTTATTGTTGAGATTTTATAGTACAATGTATTGTACTCTTTTATTATTGGATCATGCACATTTCTCATCATAGTTGGATGTATATTGTTGGTTGTGTGCATTAGTGGTTTCGTTGTTGTTGTTTAAAAATTAAAGTTTTAAATTTTTGGCAATTCGCACTAAATGATTGTGGGTAGTTAGCCTTATATTATAGTGTTTAGTTGTTGATGTTGAGACTGTACCATCTGAAATACCTGATTTATGTAGTATAGGGCTGGCCACCCGTTATTATTTCGAGCGGGTTATCACAATACACTCTATATATGATTGTTATGTTCTGTATTCCATGCATTATTTTACTATGTATTTTGTGTTCTCATAAATATAAATTTGTTGACATTATGCATGGAGTGATTAAATCACATTATGTTTGTTTTGATAAAAAAAAATACAATATCGGTCTAGCTTCTACATTTGTTGCCCTGATTTTAAATTCAAAATAGACATTTTGCATGCTAAGTATATTTTCAAGCTCTCTGTATTTTGATACCTCCTATATTAATTTAGGTAAGCACCAGCGTCATTTATTGAGGACTACATATTTATGTATTTCATCAAGGTACATTTTCTACTATATACATCATTTATTGAGGACTGGGAATATATACATCCTATTTGTATTTCCAGAGCTTCTATATTAGTTGCAGTCTGCACAAGAGACATTTATTGAAGACTCTAAATATATACATACTCATTCTATTTGTATAGATTCTATATTAATTGTGGTCTGCGCCAATGGCCTTTATTGAGGACTGTGAATATATACATGCTCTGTGTATTTTCATACCTCCTATATTAATTTTAGTCCACGCTAGTTGAATTTATTCAGGGCTGGGAATATGTACATGCTCTTTGTATTTTCATACCTCCTATATTAATTGTGTCTTGCCCTAATGGCATTTAATAGTTCCTTTATTATTGTAGTCACATTGGATTGAAGAAAATCAATTTCAATGTGCGTGTACTTTGTGAAAGTACATCCACAAAACGTAAATTACATGCATTTACATAAAGTACACGCTCATTATAAATGTTTAATTTTAATTGATTACTTAGTTATGTTGATTTTATTATTTGAGTACGGTGATAATATACGTTTTCTCAATGTTTTCATATCTCCTATATTAATAATCATGGTCCGCGCCAATTTACTTTTCGAGGAGTTGGAATATATACGTGCTCTCCATATTTAATAGCTCCTATGTTGTTATGATCCGTACCAACAAAATTTCAATGATATTCCACTATTTGTAAGATGTATTTTGATTGTGTTATTGATTATGAGTAATATCATAAAGCATGTTCAACTACAAACTAGCTAGTCGCACTTTAAAGATCTTAACAGCACGAAACCTTTCACATTGATAGTTAATACTACTTACGATGACCGAATTCATTTTTTTCTTCGCATCAATGATAGAGACAATATGCTACTTGGTTTTTACTACTACTTTGAAGACATTAAGTGCACTTTTGATGTATAAAAGCTGCAGGTAACTGAATCGAAAGCCTAGGATTTGTCAAAATGAATTAAGAAATATTGCTTAAGAGGTTTTGAAAGTGCTAGCGCGTTTAGCATGGAACTATTGTATCACTTATTTTGTGAATATGTTACGAACAGAGATTCTTGGTTTATATCTTGTTAAACAACAAGTTTTAGGTATTATCTGGGAATGGACGTTAGGGAATTTATTTATTGAAATTTTTTGTTACGTATTTCTTGTATTTTGTTAATATTTATATGAAGTGTTAAGAGAATATTACATGTAATTTTGTTAACCATTTATGTACTCAATGGAAATATAGTTCTTCTTCAATACAAAATTCATTTACTTTATAATTTCATCTGTATATTTTATTACCAATTGCTTGTACATTATGTTTTAAAGCTTGTATTCTATTACAATGTGCATCGACTTTATTGTTTTATGTGTGTATACTTCATATCTTTGTGTGTCTACTTTAATCTTTATGCATTTACTTTATAGAAATGATTTTGAGGACAAGAGCGCAGAAGGGAAGGAATCTCTAAAAGGATATTGCTGATAAGAGTGATCTGGAGAGTCCAATAAAAGTAGATAATAAGAGGACAAAGAAACGAGATAGGGAAGTTCATAAATATGACCAATATAAGTCAAATATGTTGAGCTTCTATTATGTTTTGGCTAATTTTCGCTACAAAAAAAAATGAGAATCATGTGAATATTATGAAGAAGAATCATTTCTAACACCTATTCAATGCCTACTACATTGGCAAAGTAGTAAAGGGAGATCAGAAAAAGAGTGATAAAATAATTCTTTCCATTGCCACACTCTATAAACAGAAGACAATGTGTTTTAGGATGATTAACGATGCCCAAATAATCCCAAATGATGTAAGTTAAAATTTTGGGATCCTAATAATGGAGGGGTAAAAAAACTATCTATGAAGAAGAGATTGGATCAATCTTACCCCAAACTTGAATTTCTCAGCTACTATTTTAAGCCAAACAAAAACATTGGAAAATCAGATATGACAAAAGGATTAAATACGTCGCTTAAGCTTGATACCAATGAGGGAAAAAATGATTTTACTAAATTTGTTGTCCCCCACTTCATGACAATGCTCCTGTTATCCAACTCCAACTTTACAATAGGAGAATTGTTCACTCCATACATCAACGACATTAATGATATGATTAACTATAATTTGGATTCTCCTATCCCTAAATTTCAGATAAACTATCTCGATAAAATGGCATTGAACAAAATAATTTTAATTCTATAACTGAATCAACACACATCTACACATTTTAATGCTAAAGTACAGGAATGTTTCATAAAGTACGCGCATATTGCATTGAACAAAATGATTTTCAATGTGCATTATGAAATATGCGTGTTTTTGGGTAAAGTACCCGCTTAAGCCATAAAGTGCATGCACATTTGATTGAACTATTTTTTTTAATTTGTGTGTACTTTATGTCTTGTGCATGTACTTTAAAAGTACACGCATAAGACATAAAGTACACACAAATTAAAAATCATAGTTCAATGAAATGTGCGTGTACTTTAACAATACTAACATTGCAACTTATATTAATTGGTTTAAATGGAATAACTGATAATTTGTATTCCAATTTTTATAGTATTGCGTGTAAAACCTCGTAATTTATGGGTTTTTATTTTTATTAATTAATTCGGTAAATGGTAATTTACTTGAATCGTAAATTAATGAGAATTAATTAATTAAGTTATTTAAAACGGAGTATATTTAAATAAATTAACGGGTGAAAGTTAATTTTAAAAATTATTATCTGGATGGAGATTTTGAGCGCGTGGTTGAGTCCCGTAGGGTAGAAATAGTCCGAAATGAGTGGCCATATGTATATATTGGGTTTTGAGACTTAATTAGACATATTTGAGCTCCAAATTAAGAATTTGGGACCTTTTTGGGAGGCCCGTAGGCCAAAAAATGGGATTAGAGTTTTTAACCCTAATTGTGCAAGGGTAAGGCAACTTAAAGTCATTTTAGAGGACTAAAATTGTGGAGAGATTAAGAGGAGAGACATTTGAAGAGAATTTGGCGATTTTGGGAGATTGCTTCAAGAACATGAGGAGATCCTTGAATTAAATCCAACATCCTCATCCAAATGCTTTGATCTACAAATTGAGGCAAGTGCTTTAATTTTCAATTTGTTAATTTGCATTTACCTATTCATATTAAAAGAGGTAGGAATCGATTAATAGGTTAGGGTTTGTATTCAGGAAAAATTGGAAATTTCTTTGATTTGGAGTTATAAATTTGTAGAGGTGTTAATATTTGACTAATTTGATGCCCTAAATTGGTGTAATGAGACACCCTGATTACTTAAATAAGAGGTGGCCAACCCGATATCCCAATAAATGCAGGAATCATAGATGGTCCATTCTTAGCATCACTGTCACGAAAATAAAATTACCAGATAACCACCAATTATTTTAGAAAACGGATGTCAAATTAATTTATAAATTTAAATAAAACCATTTAGACAAACCAATATATAAAAGAAGGAAGATAATATATATAAGAGATAGTTTAATAACAAATTGTACAAAATAATAACTGAATAAGTTTTCGGTTAACAGACCAATACAATGGTTACACTAAGTATTATAAACAAATATCACAGTATATAGGAAATTTCAAATCTGGGGCAACACACCCAAATGTTTGTCTGATCATAATTAGAATATACAAAAGATTGATGCGTCTATAACTAGAATCCTACAACATCTGCAAAAATTTTGTAGCTCCCTGACACTGAGAAAGAAAGATCATATCGGGCCTGAGCATAAAGGAGAACCACGCAAGAAGGAGAAATATAAACGGGTCAGGGCCCGATTTGATATGGTATACGTGTGAATAAAATGCATAATAATTTTGAGCACTAGACATGGCAAAGAGGTTGGATTCACTCATCAATAATAATCCTCCTCACCCTGTCATCAAAATACACATCCTAGTGTTCAACCAGCTCATTATGAATTACACTTCCTGTTTAATTAAGAGAAATAACTCAATTCCGTATTCATGCTTAACTTATACTTATGAGTACACATTAATGCAAGAGGATAACTTAGTTTAATTACTAAGATTTCCTTTTCGGTTGTACACAATATGATTTCACAACTCCATTTCTCATTAGTAAACTCATTCTAAAATAATTGATTTATGAAATGCTTCACCATTTATAAATTACCACTTTCATAAGAATAGTTATAATCACAATATAACGATTCTAAGACCATCCTTCCGGGAGTCACCCCACTGGATGTGCCCCTAAATAGCTATCATCGTTCAGGGCCTAACACCAAGACAACCTGGGCATCCTAGATCGCGTGACATGGGAAGTGGACATATACCTTCGACAGTGAGTCATAATCACAACCGGGCTCACTTCAAAAAATAACATCACAACATATAACAACCGGTCCAATGGTCGAGGACTATATTATCCCTACATTCACTAGCCAGGGGGCATCACCTCATGCGCATAACTTCCCTTATGATAGCATTTAAAGAGGTATGTATATTAATTTCAGTATCTCTAATATAAAACATCCAATTTTTATATTTACAAAATCATTTGTGCTTAGCAATAAGTGCCGATTTTTAAAATATGCATTTATTATTCATGAACTCGTGTTTTATTAACGACATAGGCTACCAAGTATAATTATCCTCATATTAGTCATAAAGGGTTAAAAGTAATACTATAAGCCCCCAAGGGTAATTTTCCTCAATACTAGTCTCCGAAAGTCCTAAACAATATCACCCAACTCTCCCTAAATCCTAAGCTAGCTCACTAGAGGAAAACGACACTAACTTCTATTAAATAACCCATATACTAAGGCCAAATTACCTCCATACTAATATGGGGTATTCCTTTCCCGAATATAGACCCCTAATACTCTTTTTTACTTCCCAAGAGAAGGTTCCTAGGTCTTAAACCTAAATGAAAAGGACTAGAAACTAAACTGGAAAAACCCTATAAAACAACAAGGTTTTTTGAATCGATTCGCCTATAGCCGAATCGATTCGCCCCTGCTAGCGAATCGATTCGGCTGATAAAACCAAACTTTTGTCTCAACCCTAATCTATTAGGGTTTAATCCAAATCGATTCAGTTCCCCAGACCTGTAGCCCCCATCTTTAGCGAATCGATTCACTGAGGTGGGTGAATCGATTCGCCCTGCTCAGATTGCCCAGTTTGGGCTACGGTTTGATATAAACCCTAAATTTCCCAATTTCAATTCTTCCCTCCAATCACAATGTCATCAACTAAAACTTTAACCAAATCATTCCTACACAATAACTAACTAATATCTCCAACTCAAATCAAATTTAAATCGAAGATTAAGGGTTTAAACACCAAAAATCATCAAAACCCATAAATGGTTTAAATATAAAAAACACAAATGTATATATAAATTATCCACACTAAATCATATATTTGCAAGTTAGAAACTTGCCTCAAGTTTTTAGTCTCGGATCCTCTTCCTGTTGCAACGATTGCAAGCTCAAAATCTCCCATTCTCTCTTTTCTCTCAATTTTCTCCCAAGCTCTCTCTTCTCTCTAATTCTCTCTAAGTTTAAAACATAAAATGATCTCAAATCTCTAGAAAGACTAAAATACCCAATTGCATTACATCTACTCATTTAAATGTTACTACACAATTAAAAATGGCTCGTAACAACATAATTAAATCATAACCGGTCAAAAGTTCTCGAAACTCAAAAATGCAAGTTGTCACTTATTTTGACTATCTCAACCATTTTTGGACTAACTGTACTCTCTTGTAATACCCCGTACTTTTATACTATATTTAATTTGGGGATTTATTAAATTTAATGTGATGATTTATTTAATAAAAATCCGGAAATTAATTATGTTATAATTATTGACGTGACGTGAGTTAGTAATTATATGAAATTGTTGAATATTACTTATGAGCATCGTAATATATGATATTGATTATAGTAAATGTCACGAGTGAATGAAATGGCAGTTTTGGGAATTTTAGCCGGGACGCGCCCGTGTCGTGTCGGGATTAATTATTAATATATAAAAGTGAATATTTTATAAGTTGTTCGTATGGTCGTTTTGAGTGCGCCAACGCGTCCGGAAGGGTCGAGATAGTCAGAAAAGTGTACCCGGGGGTTTAGTTTGGGTCTCGGGATGTTTTTAGGCTTAATTAGTGACCCGGGAGGGCATTTTGGTCATTTTACAAAATAGGGTAATTAAACCCACGAATTTCAGCCATCCTTAGTAGCCATTTAAGTCAGCCTTTTAGGGTTAAAACATTCAGAACCCTAGAACGGCCATTGGAGAAGAGAGGAGAGAGCTCTCAAGGAGATTCAAGGCCCAAAACACCACCGAATTCACCGCCGTCACCACCAGCGCGTAGATCGCGAGGAGGAGAACGCAACCACACCAATATCAGCAGAAAACCAGACCTCTGAAATCCCATGCAAGTGTTTAACTTGCATATTTTCGTTGGTGCAATATTCATATTAGGTAGGAATGATTAGGAGTATAAACTATGGAAGAAAACCCCATTTTTGATAGGAATTTGCATGTAGAAAAGATTAAAACCATATTCTGGAAGTATTATATGATGTAGATGATTAACCCACGAATTTTGATGATTATGTAGAAGGAAATTCTGGAGAAAAACTAATTAGAATAGAACTTAAGAAAACTTAGGGTTCTTGATGATTAGATGAGATTTTAAGTTGTGTAATCATGTTTAATAATGGTTATACGCATGCTTAACGTTAGAAACATCTGGTAATATGTTATTATGTTTGTGGTATAAGTTTTGGGACGATTATGGTTGGAAAATATGAATTTGAATGAAGAATTTTGGTGAAACCCGCAACTGCAATTCTGCAAAAATCTTCGCAGACCTGCTTGATCGATCGATCGACCCTAGAGCGTCGATCGATCGAAGGTTCGATCGATCGAGCCCCAGCCGTCGATCGATCGACCCTTCCTGGCAGCCTCTTATTTCCCCATGTTTCATTAGTTGAATTAATTTATCGTGGAATAATCCTTGGGCATATTAAATAAAATGTTTTGGGATATAGGAGAGACCAGTAGGACATATGATTAAGTGTTGAGAACTTTATTATGAAATGATTATTGTGTTTTTGGGATAATTAATTAAGGAATGACGAACTACGTATTTCAAGTGAGGGATTACGACGAATACCTACAATAGTGAATAGATGTCTACCTACTGAATTTGTTACTTGGATGGATAGAACCCATGAGTGTTCCATAACTAGTGAGAAAACTCTTCGAGTTAAGGTTAGAGACGAAACCTTATGCGTAATACTAATAATGTGAAATTAAGGATAAATGTTGTAATTATGGGTAACAAGAGTGACCTATATTAATTTGATGAAAGTAGTATATTTATATGATTGTGTGTGCATATATTATATACATGTGAAAAACGTACCCGCGCTACTTGCTATCCCTGAGGTTACCGCGCTGGGACGGTCTTATCCTGTGTTGCTACGGGGGATATTGATTCGTACCCTAGAAGATAGGAATCCTAGGTACATGCTATCGAATTGGTAGTCACGGTCCTAAGATACGCGAGGGTATGTGCTGACCTCTTGGACTTGGAAACTATACTTCGCCTCAATATTGGTTGTGTTTGTATTGATACAGTTCGAGAGTGATTCTGAACTTGTATTTCCCTTAGTACGATTGATACGGGGATTGGATAGCAGAGTATACCCGCACCATAATTTTTATGTGGGGTGCCATTAGAATATATATATTACACGAGTATTTAATATATATGAAGTTCTGAAACTTGGAACTACCTACTGTGATTTGGTAAGTAAGTCATGTTTGATGAATCAGATTGGAAATACTTGTTTTATCAGAGTATAATATGATACTGGGAAACTTTATAAATTAATGAAGCTAAAACGAGAGTTGTGCTACACTTTGAAAGTACCCTTTTTACACGTTGACATTGTTCGTTTTTTTAAAACCTATGAGTAAGTTAAGATAAACTAAATTATTGGGAAGGTTAGTATGATAATATGTTAAGTTAAACCATTTGGGGAAGGTTAGTACGATAGGCGTGCACACTAGAAGAGAGGTGAGAATTTCTCAAGAGAGTGTCGAACTAATATGTTATTGCATTGGCCTGTATCAATTTAAATACTTGCTAAACTAATTTTAAATCATACACACTTTCGGGCTCTGACCCGTTTCATCTCTCCCTCTCCCCCTTGTATATATGTATATGTATGTATTTCAGGTACCCAGCCACAGGGGCGTCTTGCTTAGGATCTTTTGGAAGGAGCGCGCTGCAGCTTAGGTGGGAGTTGCAGGTCCTTTGATTAGACGACTTCGTTCATTCAGATCCACTCCTAGCATTTTCATTCAGATGGGCATGTGTAGCCCTTTCCATTATTTCTTTATGTTGGGACATTGTTATTTCAGTTATTTCCTAGTTCGTTATTTTGGGATTTTTGTTCGAGACGGTGTATTACTTAATGTTGTCGCATGTTGACATTCGTTGATGAATGTTTTAATATATCGGATTCTTTCGTTCCAGTATATTGTGGTGTGAATCTTATTCATTGAGCTTTGTTAATAATTTAAATAAATCTTTTCTTTAAATAAAATTTGGTAGTTATGTTTAAAAATTGGTTTTGACACTTAGCTTAATTATTTAGGGTGTTAATTGGAAAGTTTCTTTTTACGACAGTGATGCTAAGAATGAACCAAACTGTTCACCTTGATTTAATTTGATAAAGGAGTGATCGCCCGGTATTTAATTAGGCGGGGTGTCACATCTCTAAATTGGCATCCAGAATATCGTCCTATATTTCATGTTCCAATGTCATATTAAATCATAATAATGATCTAATTGGAATGTAAGTCATAACTGTCCCTCAAAACATAACAACGCAATATAAAACAATATGATGCTATTTACATCCACATAGCAGTAAATATGTTAAACTAAGTAAATATTATCTCTTAAATCACTTAAAATAATATTCACTTCAACTTCCTTTAGTTTATATAATTAACCCACAAGGCAAATTATTATAAAAATAATTTCCCGAAAGTAATGGGTATTACGTACCCTCTCCCTTATAAGGTAATTGTACCCTCAAAATCCAGGCATTCCTTATAAAAAAGACAAGGGGGTACTCCTCTCAAACATCGTTCTCGCGTCTCACGTAAATTCCTCGGCATTTTGGGGTCCCCCCATAGGACTCGGACTAAGGTTATCGCTTTCCATCTTAGCCTACACTCTCCGTGATTTAAGATAGAAATCTGTCGTTCCTCATAGAAAATATTGGGCCTACCTTTACAATAATAGGGAAAAAGGTCTACCTAACGTGGCGTAAGATTTCCTTACTTTTGGAATCGCGTTATACCCTTCATCGGGATACTCGCACCAAAAATTGGTCCCCTACCTCCATTTCTGCATGATTTCTATGGCTTCGACATAGCCCTCCTGGAAAACTGGTGAAATTCATATACGGCTTCGAATGAACTCACTCTTTGAAGAGATATCTTTGATAATTTCGTGTCCAAGGAGTTTATTGTCTCCTGCTTCTAACCAACAAGCAGGTGAGCTACGCGGCAGGCCATACAAAGCCACATAAGGTGCCATACCTACCATGAATTGGTACGAATTATTGTAAGCACATTCGTCCAATGGAAGTCACTGTTCCCATTCTTCTTTAAAGTCAAGTACACACATCCAAAGTATATCCTCTAACATTTAGTTGACTCTCTCAATTTGTCCATCCATTCACATGTGGTAGGATATACTTAACTTCAGTTTAGTTCTCATCACTTTCGAAAAACTTTACCAGAAATGGGATACGAAAATCTTGTCTCGGTTCGACACTATATTGATAGACACCCCACAAAACTTCACAAACTCCGCAACAAAGGGCTGGGCATAAGGTTCCGTATTAATCCATCTGCATTGGTAGGCAGTGTGGCGATTTGGTTAAATGATCGACGATTTCCCAAATAAAATCATTACCACTTTGCATTGTCGGCAATCCGGTGATAAAATCCATGGATATACTCTCCTATTTCCACACGGTATTTCTAACGGTAGCAACGATCCCATTGATCATTGGTGATCTACAATCACCAATTGACAGGTGACACATTGGGAGACAAACTCAGAAATGGCCCTTCCTTGCACCCCACTACTCTCATTACACTAGTAGGTGCAATAGTTAACACTGACATAAATTCTCTTGCTATAGCATCCTCCTGGTTAAGCTCTTCCCACTTAGCTTTCCATGCCTTCACTAGTTCCCCCACGAGTTTTCTACTCAGCATATCCGCTACCCCATTTTCCTTTCCTGGGTGATAATGAATATAGAATTGATAGTATTTTACGAACTCCAACCACCAACTTTGTCACCTACTTAGATCTTTCGGCAAGAAAAAATATTGTAATGACTTATGGTCCGTGAAAAGACTAAATTTCTTGTCCAGGAGGTGGTGGCTCCGTATCTTTAAGGAGAACCCTACTGCGGCGAGCTCTAAATCATGCGTGGGGTAATACTTCTCATAGCGCTTATGCTTGCGAGACGCATACACAATGGCCCCATGTTCCATTATTAACACACCTCCCAATCATTGTAGAGCGCATCCGCAAAGACCAAATAATCCACTCCCAATCTTGACAACGGGAGTACGGGAGTACGGGAGTAAAGGTCAACTTGTCTTTTAGCTCCTCAAAAGCTAAGTCATAGACGTAACACTCTCTCTAAGAATGGGCCTCACATTCTTTTCATCCTAGTGTCCCGAGTTAGTAGAGATTCCATTCTTCTTATTCCTGGATACCCAATCCTTCTTAAAGTTAACCCACCTATCTTCTCGTGGTTAACTCCCTACAGCCTTCTGATTAGGCATAAATTCTTCCCAGTTTATCCCTTTAATTTAGTTACATATAGCACCTCAAACAACGTAATCGATTGGATTTTATCTCATAATCTTGCAACTGACTTATCCTAACGAGTACATCGAGTTTCTGGTATTTCGTACTAATTTTGTAGGTATTTAATGTCAATAAAGAAAGAAAACGAAAAATCAAGAAAGAAAAAAAAGGAAAAGTCAAAAGGTCAAAAGTGTTATTTTTACCCTGAATTCGGATAAGGCATCTGAAGAGAAGTTCAAGATATCAAGTTCATCAGCACGTAGGAAACGACACCTCAATCGGAGTCCCGGAACGAAAGATATGAGGAGTCAAAGTTGAGGAAAAAAGTCAAAGAGGCAGACCGGTCCGCAGTAGCCCCGAACCGGTCCGCATTGCCATACTCCAGAGAACCCGGGATCAAAATCGAACCGAAGAAGGAAGAAACTAAAAAGAACCGATCTGCCCTGGACTAGTCCGCCAGGAAATAAAAGGACCGGTCCGGCTGTCGAGTTTTGAACTTTTAATTCCCTCTAATGGAGAGTCCTAGTGCAACTAAAACTCCTAAACTTTGTAGGGTATATAAACTCGATTTATTATCATTTTGAGTACGGGGAATTAATATAATTTTCCCTTCTTTACAGAAAACCCTAGTTTAGAGATAGTTTATTCTTTTAATTTCAAAGTTGAAGATTGTTCAGAATTCCGTGATTGCAAGTGTTCTTAATTACTGCTTTTACTACTTTGGTAAGATTAGTGAGTTATTTCCTCTGTTTAATTCCTTTTTACATCACTCTACAAATATTCTTTAGTTTAATTATGGTTTTCTGCACATCATAAATTGTTTTCCTTAGTTTTAGCATGCTAGGCTAGATTTTCTAAGGCCGGGATGCATGAACCCAACCTGATGTGATAGTTGCATGTGTATAACATTAATCCTCTGAATTTACTGATTGATTACAACTGTATTGCGTAGGAACATGACAATTATCGATCTTTAGATCTCGTTTGCTTTCGGGTAATCGGGATGCTTTAGAGTGCAATTCGAGTTTAACTATCGCAATACCGATTTACTCCTCCTCTGATTAAGTATGGTGCAGGCTTGAACCTCATATACGTAATGCTTGGGAGTACTAAATTCTAGGTCTAATTAATCATTTAAATTTACGATTAGTATTATAACTACAATACACTAGGGTTAGGGGATTGTATTCTCGTCCTGTTTTTCTCAATTATAGTTTAATGTTTTAAATCTTTCTTAAACAGTATGTTAGGTAATTTAGTATAATTGCACCTTTTCATAATTTCATAATTGCATCTAATGTAGTTATTCCACAAACCAATCATTTTTCCTTTTCCTTTAGACTCAGAGTTAGGATTTCCTTATCTATCCCGAAACGATTCGGCCTATACCCGAATCGATTTGGGTATAGGACGAATCTATTCACCTAAGGGATCTATAAGGCTGCCTTGGACCAAATTGATTCGGATTTAGACCGAATCGATTCTCCATCAAGGACCTGCTTACTAAACACTTTCCGAATCAACTCACAATTAGGGTGAATCGATTCGCTTTGGTCTGATTTGTCAGTTTTCTTCCCTTAAGAGTATGGGGAGTTAAATTATAATTTGGGGTTTTATATGGGGGATCCTAGTATTGATATCGGGACTCCTAAAATATTTCTTTGAGGGTAATTAAACATTTAGATGAAAGAAAAGACCTTAGACTTGTGTAGGGCATAATTCGAGTAACGGACATAGTAAACGTTCGGGACGAACAACATTTGACAGAGAGAGTTCTGTTACTATTGAGCATAGGTATTTACATATTTGAATGAATGTGGGATGAATACATCTGAGCAAATCCGAAGACGTGATTTCTAGGGATTTATATCTTTGCGATTATTGGTCATCGCTATGTGTGATTGACAATTATGCCCATTTATATGTGTAAGGAATTATGTGGATATATATATACTATGTGAATAAAGTACATATATTATATGATATGGATATGTATATATATATATATATATATATATATATATATATATATATATATATATATATATGTGGATGGTATATATATATGTGAAGCATACCCCCTCTAATTCTATCATTGGGAAGTTGCGCGATGAGGGTGAGTGCCCTGGCTCGAGGAGCAGGGTGTGGATATTCCCCAGGTCATAGCGTCCATTATTATATTATGTGATTTCATTAGGGGTGAGACGTGGTGGGCATGTTTCGTCTCACTGCCAGGGAGGAACTATGACTGCTTCCCAGACGTTGTGATTAGGTTTTGACCTCGAAGTAGGTGTCATTTAGTCCTACCGGTGGTCCCCAGGATGCTACGTGAGTGAGGCACTAGAAGATGATAGCATTGAGAGACTGCATCCTCGAGTTATAGCATGGTGGGATGGTTATTATACTTGTGTGTATAGTATATTACTTTTGTATGAAAACAAGGTAATATATATCTCTTTGAGAGTAAAGAGATGAAAATGAAAAAGGATAAATTCTCAGTCCGGGAGATTCTATCCGGATGTGCAGTATAAAAATGAATATAGAGAAAACCTCAGTCCGGGAGATATTAACCGGATAGATATTGTTAGATGTATGTGAGAATGAGTATGATATGTATATTATTATATAAGTATGTTTATATATTCATTTTGTACTAAGGGCCAAATGGATGTCAGCCATTGACACTGCCAAGTAGTAGTGTATCGGGGGGTTCCTTGTTTGGATTTCGCTTCACGAGACACCCCACTCATGAAATTAATGCAGTGTTGAGAATGGAGAGATGTTTAGCCCTTAGTACTCGGGTTGTTGAGGTTTCTAGCAGACGGGTGAATTAGATTAGTTAGGCGGGGTAGCTTAACTAGGATGTTTTAGACGAGTGAGTTAGGCGTGCACTATTAGATGAGGGGATAGGGGTATCTCATGGGAGTGCAATACCAATTTACGTATAAGACAAAGTTATTTTATTTAAAAAAAATAAATCATTTATGCACTAGTAAAAATATTTTTACAACTCGAGCTCTATCCCGTTTTCTATATTTTTTCTCTCTTGCTATATATATATATATAGGTGTCCAGACACAGGGACTCCTGGATGACGCTTACTTCGAGTCATACGTGTGCTGCGACAGCTGTGGATGCATGCAGGTTTTCGATAGACGCTTCTATCCTTGTAATCTAGATAGGAGTTATTGTATAAACATTCGGGCTAATAACACAATTGCATTTATTTATTCTTTTACCGCCTTTTAGTGCGGCATTAGATTTGGTTGTATCATATTTGAACCGAACTTTTTGTTATTTTATCTTGTTCCAGTTTCATTTATATAAACTGTGTGAATGTTTAGATTGTGTAGTTGTTTAAAAAGAGTAGTTAAGTAAAATTTTGACACCAGCCTAATAGGTTATTAGTAATTAAATTGGTTTTTCGATAGTGATGGTGAGAATGATCCATATGCGACTCCTGCTTTAATTTGATATATGAGTGATCGCCCGATATTTTATTAGGCAGGTTGCCACACATATGTGATAAGATAGGTTATGGGGTGGTTATATGGGTGGGTCATGTATAGTATGTTAGGCGAACACATTAGTGGAGGGGTTAGGTGTCTTCAAGAGAGTGTACAACACTAACTTAAATACGAAGAGCATACTTGCATTTCAAATTTCTACAGTTAAATTCACTTGCTAAATATTTTCAAATGTTTTGGGTTCTAACCTTTGCAATAAAAACTTTTCAAAACCTTTTAGGTGTCCTACCACAGAGGAGTCAAGCCTGATCCTCTTACAGGATGGGTAGCTGCAGTATATATGGATGGTGAGGGATATTTGCTCAGACGCTTGTCTTATTCTCTCTCTAGATAAGGACAATTCATTTGTATCTTTGGACATGTACTCTTTTATATTCAGTTTCACATGTATCACTTCTCTCTTTCATACTTTGCACTTGGTGGATTTCTTGTATAGTCGATGTTATTCAACTAATGCTTTTATTAGTTGTGTGGCATGATTAAATTTTCTATTGTGTTGGTTATCTTGGATTTTTATTATATTGGTTGGGTTTGATTTAAATCATAACATAAAATTGGATTTAGCTTAATTAAATACTAGGTGGTTAGTAATTAATAATTTTGTGATAGTGATGCTAAGAATGAACCAGATGATACTCCTGTTTAATTTGGTATTGAACTTGTCACTCAGTATTTTATTAGGCGGGTGTCAAAGATGGTATCAGAGCATCAGGTTCTAGTGTCCCTAGGATCTGTGAGGCTTGATCTAGTTTTAGTGTTACGTTCTTTAGCATAATGCCCTATTATTAGGACTGTTGACTCATCTTTATGTTTATTAGTTATCGATCTTCGGCTATTTTAAGATTTGTTTTAATTGTGAACTAATACTTATCATTATTTATTTTAGATGCCTCCCAGGAGAACGATGGGTAGAGCCATGAGGGAAGCCTCCAGAGGATGAAGGAAAGGGTGAGGCTCCTCAGGAGCTTGATGTTCTGCAGCCCCAGCTGCCACAGTGGTTTATTTTTACCGGGTTCGGGAAGCCTTCCAGAAGGTCCACTCCCTAGATTTCCAGAGTAGTGTGGATGTGATTATAGCTTATCAGTGGAGGCATGATATGTAGAGGTAACTATGGATGGTGGAGTGTAGCGAGGTGCAGAGACAAATTCTTACGATGTTTAGGCTCATGGAGGCCGCCTTGCAGTGGTGGGAGTCCACTACCATTATTATAGAGAGGGATTATATGAGAGTTGTAGATTTTTGGGTGTGGTTCGACCAAAAATATTTTCCTCTGACCATCGAGACTGAGATGGGGAGTATTCTTAAGTAGGTGACTCAGGGAGACCGATCTGTCGTCGAGTACGAGGAGGAGTTCACTCGTTTGGCCACCCTTGTGCCGAATGAGGTGAGCAACGAAGAAAGGAAGAAAGCTATGTTTGTTGATGGGTTGGCCTAAAGGATTAGGAAAATTCTAATTGGGAATCCTGATGGGTTGTCCTGTAGATATTTTTGATACGGTCGCGTGGGCGCTAACTGTGTATTTTTCTGATTGTTTTTGGATTTATAGTGATTTTTCTGCGAAAAGCTGCCGGAGATCGAAATCGTTAGTCAGAAATTAAGGTTAGAATTTATTGGAGATAAATATTAGGGGTTCTCAAATAGAGTGTTAGTACCTCTAAAGGACTTGAGGAGATATGAAAACTTTGAGTTTGTAGGAATAAATCCAAGTTATGATTTAAATGGAGATTGGATTGAGTTTTGGATATTTGGAGAAATTTATTTTTTCCCAAACAGTGCCCTTCGAACAGGCCGAATCGATTCGGGTATAGGCCGAATCGATTCGCTTAAGGGGATCTATAAGGCTTCCTTGGACCGAATCGATTCGGATTTAGACCGAATCGATTCTCCATCAAGGACCTGCTTACAGAATACTTTCCGAATCGACTCGCAATTAGGGTGAATCGATTCGTTTTGGTATGATTTGTCAGTTTTCTTCACTTACAAGTATGGGGAGTTAAATTACACTTTGGGGTTTTATATAGGGGATCCTAGTACTGATATCGGGACTCCTAAAAGATTTTTTTGAGGGTAATTAAACATTTAGATGAAAGAGAAGACCTTAGACTTGTGTAGGGCATAATTCGAGGAACGGACATAGTAAACGTTCGGGATGAACAACATTTGAGAGAGAGAGTTATGCTACTATTGAAGATAGGTATTTACATATTTGAATGAATGTGAGATGAATACATCTGAGAAAATCCAAGGACGTGATTTCTAGGGATTTATATCTTTGGGATTATTGGTCATCGCTATGTGTGATTGGAAATTATGGCCATTTATATTTGTGTAAGGAATTATTTGGATATATATACACTATGTGAATAAAGTATATATATTATATGATATGGATATGTATATATATATATCTATATGTGGATGGTATATATATATGTGAAGCATACCCCCTCTAATTCTATCATTGGAAAGTTGCGCGATGAGGGTGAGCACCCTGTCTCGAGGAGCAGGGTGTGGATATTCCCCAGGTCATAGCGTCCATTATTATATTATGTGATTTCATTAGGGGTGAGACGTGGTGGGCATGTTTCGTCTCACTGCCAGGGAGGAACTATGACTGCTTCCCAGACGTTGTGATTTGGTTTTGACCTCGAAGTAGGTGTCATTTAGTCCTATCGGTGGTCCCCAGGATGCTACGTGAGTGAGGCACTAGAAGATGATAGCATTGAGAGACCGAATCCTCGAGTTATAGCTCGGTGGAATGGTTATTATACTTATGTGTATAGTATATTACTTGTGTTTGAAAACAAGTTATTATATATCGCTTTGAGAGTAAAGAGATAAAAATGAAAAAGGATAAATTCTCAGCCCGGGAGATTCTATCCGGATGTGCATTATAAAAATGAATATAGGGAAACCCTCAGTCCGGGAGATATTAACCGGATATATATTGTAAGGTGTATGTGAGAATGAGTATGATATGTATATTATTATATAAGTATGTTTATATATTCGTTTTGTACTAATGGCCTAATGGATCTCGACCATTGACACTGCCAAGTAGTAGTGTATCGAGGGGTTTCCTTGTTTGGATTTCGCTTCGTGAGACACCCCACGCATGAACTTAGCGCAGTGTTGAGAATGGAAAGAAGTTTAGCCCTTAGTACTCGGGCTGTTGAGGTTTCTAGCAGACGGGTGAATTATATTAGTTAGGCGGGGTAGCTAAACTTGGATGTTTTAGACGAGTGTGTTAGGCGTGCACTATTAGATGAGGGGTGAGGGGTATCTCATGGGAGTGAAAATATCAATTTACTTCTAAGACAAAGTTATTTTATTTAAAAAAAATAAATCATTTATGCACTTGCAAAAATATTTTTACAACTCGAGCTCTGACCCGTTTTCTATATTTTTCCTCTCTTTCTACATATATATATATATAGACACAGGGACTCCTGGATGACGCTTACTTCGCGTCATACGTGTGCTGTGGCAGCTGTTGATGCGTGTAGGTTTTCGATAGACGCTTCTATCCTTGTAATCTAGATAGGAGTTATTGTATAAACATTCGGGCTAATAACCCAATTGCATTTATTTATTCTTTTACCGCCTTTTAGTGCGGCATTCGATTTGGTTGTATCATATTTGAACCGAACTTTCGGTTATTTTATCTTGTTCCAGTTTCATTTATATAAACTGTGTGAATGTTTATATTGTGTAGTTGTTTAAAAAGAGTAGTTAAGTAATATTTTGACACCAGCCTAATAGGTTATTAGTAATTAAATTGGTTTTTCGACAGTGATCGTGAGAATGATCCATATGCGACTCCTGTTTTAATTTGATATATGAGTGATCGCCCAGTATTTTATTAGGAAGGTTGCCACACATATGTGATGAGATAAGTTATGGGGTGGTTATATGGGTGGGTCATGTATAGTATGTTAGGCGAACACATTAGTGGAGGGGTTAGGTGTACTCAAGAGAGTGTACAATACTAACTTAAATATGAAGAGCATACTTGCATTCTAAATTTCTACACTTAAATTCACTTGCTAAATATTTCAAATGTTTTGGGTTCTAACCCTTGCTATAAAATCTTTTTAAAACCTTTCAGGTGTCCTACCACAGGGGAGTCAAGCCTGATTCTCTTACAGGATGGGTAGCTGAAGTATATATGGATTGTGAGGGATATTTGCTTAGACGCTTGTCTTATTCTCTCTCTAGATAAGGACAATTCATTTGTATCTTTGGACATGTACTCTTTTATATTCAGTTTCACATGTATCACTTCTCTCTTTCATAATTTGCACTTGGTGGATTGCTTGTACAGTCGATGTTATTCAGCTAATGCTTTTATTAGTTGTGCGGCATGATTAAATTTTCTATTGTGTTGGTTATCTTGGATTTTTATTATATTGGTTCGTTTTGATTTAAATCATAACATTAAATTTGGCTTCAGCTTAATTAAAGACTAGGTGGTTAGTAATTAATAATTTTGTGATAGTGATGATAGGAATGAACCAGATGATATTCCTATTTAATTTGGTATTGGACTTGTCTCTCGGTTTTTTATTAGGCAGGTGTCAAAGATGGTATCAGAGCATCAGGTTCTAGTGTCCCTAGGATCTGTGAGCCCTGATCTAGTTTCAGTGTGACATTCTTTAGCATAAAGCCCTATTATTGGGAGTGTTGACTCATCCTTATGTTTATTAGTTATCGATCTTCTGCTATTTTAAGATTAGTTTTAATTGTGAACTAATACTTATCATTCTTTATTTTAGATGTCCCCCAGGAGAGCGAGAGGTATACCCGTGAGGGAAGCCACCCGAGGACGAAGGAAAGGGTGAGGCTCCTCAGGAACTTGATGTTTCACAGCCCCAGCTGCCACAGTGGTTCATTTTTACCGGGTTCGGGAGGCCCTCCAGAAGGTCCATCCCCCCCAGATTTCCAGAGTAGTGTGGATGTGATTATAGCTTATCAGTGGAGGCATGATATACAAAGGTAACTATGGATGGTGGAGTGTAGCGAGGTGCAGAGACAAATGCTTACGATGTTTAGGCTCGTGGCGGCCGCCTTGTAATGGTGGGAGTCCACTACCACTATTACAGAGAGGGATTATATGAGAGTTGTAGAGTTTTGGGTGTGGTTCGACCACAAGTATTTTCCTCCGACCATCGAGACTGAGATGGGGAGGAGTAGGTGACTCAGGGAGGCCGATCTGTCGTCGAGTACGAGGAGGAGTTCACTCGTTTGGCCACCCTTGTGCCGGATGAGGTGAGCAACGAAGAAAGGAAGAAAGCTATGTTTGTTGATGGGTTGGCCTGGAGGATCAGGAAACTTATGATTGGGAATCCATCTTTAGTGAGGTATACTGATTTGGTTAGTGCGTCTTTACTACATTGTCAGGATCATCACTTCCATCTTAAGGGGAGAAAGAGGGGTGGGGAGCCGAGCCATCAGAGAAAGGATAATGGAGGTCCTTCTAGTGGTTCACAACAGGGGAAAGATACCCATCAGTGTAATCACGCTAAGAGATTTTGATTTGGGGGACAAGGGTTCAGGCAGGGCCAACAGGGCCCGAATCAGCATCAGGTTCCTCACGACCAGGGAACAATGGGGGTCAGGTCCAATAGTCGGGACAGCCTCGCCAGGGCTATCAGGGTAAATATTATCGTTCTAATTTTTTGACATTTGTGAGTAATATAGACCATTTATGTTATGGAATAATAATGTTTTATTAGAAAGTACAATGCAAACATTTTTGGTAGAAAAATGTTTCTCGTTAAAGCATTTCATCAAACTGTTACTCTATGGAAGTATTCTCCATACATTTTAACTTTGTAATAATCAATCACCATCTATATATAAAGTTTTAAAATGAATCATGCATCCACCACAACATATGGCCTTGGACTCAATTTTTTTATTTAACCCATGTTTGAAAATCAAAAGGGTGTCTCATCCCACCACAATCAAATTTGAGTCCATCTTCAATTTGTCATCTTCACTTAAAATATGAACAATCAGAAAAATTATCCATCCTCGTCTTCACATCTGTGGAAAATTTGAAAAACATAAATAGTATTATAGGGCCATACCCATTTTCAATTTTGTAAGAAGAATCCATGATCTCCTCAATGGAATCATCTTGGGCACGTAAGTGGGAGAGAGGCTTTTAAGAATAATCACGAATATTTATTGGGCCAGTTGAAAAAATTATACGTGGAAAGTTAGTACAAAATAAGCCCTTGGTGAAAAGATCCTAAATCAAGCATACTCCATACACAACTCTTAATACAATTTCAATAGTATTATCTCTTTATCCAACAAAATTGTCCAAAGCGTAAAGCTTTTGTTCCATGGATATATTTTAAGGTCATGTATATATATTACAGGGAAATCAAATTCATGTAAGGAGATAAGAAGATAAATGGATAAAAAACCGTATATTATTTTAGCCATTCAACTAAACGCTCACTGTAATAAAATATTTGAGACAAAGCTAATCTCTAGATATGTGAAATATCTTAATTTAGAAAGAAGATTCTTCATTAATTTTCATAAAAGATATGAAGAAAGAAATATAGAATTACACAATCGCTTGCCGAATTTATATTGACCACTACAACCAAATAGTCATACATAAAGTGAGCTTGCCATTAGGACCAATGAAAAAGTCTATTACAACATTTCAGTGGATCCGAAAGAAAAATATGCCCTTAGTAAAACATTATAAAGAATATATGGACGCTTAAATGTTAAGTTGCTAGAGAATCTAGCCAAAAAACATTTTTGTGCAGTATTAAGGGTTCCAAGGACTTGAAAGTATGAAAATTGTGTGGCATTATAGCATTATGTGTATGTTTGTAGTGTAGGAGACATAATGCATTGGTAGGAAACATAGATGCATGATCAGTGGCACCAGGAGTTCGTGAGGTTCCACCTAACTTTTCAAATGGTACTTACAAATTATCTTCATACATGCACCAAGACTTTTCAAGATTTCTTTTGTGATTTTGCCGCCATCCTTCGTATGTATATAATATGCAGCCCACGTATTCCAGTACTTTGAGTAAAACTTGAAATGAAATAACTATATGTTTAAGAATTTTAATAATTTTTTCAATTTATTTGTTGACCAATATGTATCTGTTATCAACTAAACACAATAGATGATATGAGAGGCAATCGAATAAAAGTAACATCAAGTGATGTATATTCTATTTATGCATGAATCATAATGGGAGGATTTGTATCTTACAGGTTGTCTTTAACGCAATCTCGTCATCAAAAAATTATGGACATCATCTATGTAGCCACCAAAACCGACCATCACATATGATTGAAAAATTGAAAAATAATCCCCGCTAAGGGCTCCAAACATTCAGTACCCGATTGAATTTCTAAATTCCCAAAAATGACAATAGCTACTAAATAAGATTCATGGTTGATAAAGTGTGTCTATATACTATAAATTATATATAGCTCAAGCATAGATTCAATTGAAGAGAAGAACAAAGGTGGAAATAATGATGCCTTTAATGCCACGTCGGTCGATGCTGAAACAGATGTGTTGTACTCCGTACCAAGGGAAACTAATAAATCAAAATCAAAATTTTAAATAGGTAAATTGGATGTAACAATGACCATTAAGATATCGACAATTAGAATATATAAATTAAATTATAACTATTAACTGAAATTGAAAATAATATAACCAAAACACTAAAATGTTATCTTTGTAAGTGTAAAATATAAGTTGAACATAATATAACCTAAAATAGGTACCCAAATTGAGAACTTTTTTTCCAAATAAGAAAATCAACATTTGAAACTAACTTGATTCAAATGTATAGTTAGCTTGAACAATTAAGACGCAGAAGATTTACTATCTCATCAATCGACAATATATGGCATGCTTTTACATTTGAAGTTATATATCATAAAATAAAGTTCATAAAGAAAAACATTGCATCAGATCTACGCCACATAAATTTATGTCAAATTGAGTGAGGCATTTGCACAAGCATATAACATTCAAGCATTAAATAGTGTTCTATCAAATTCAAAGGGGCACTTTCACAAATACATAATATTCAAGTATTAAACAATGTATGGTCAAATTGAGTCGGTCATTTTCACAAACACATAACATTTAAGAAGAAATATGTTTACCAAATATAAAAAAAATCCATAATAAATATGACGAGTTTAAGAACAATAAAAAATATACCGACTCAAAAAGTTTCTCAATATTCATTGCACACCTCGTGAACGAACGACTCCAGACGTGTGATCAAAAGATCACATGGATGAGGTGGTATACAAAACATATTTTTTAGGGTTTTGCAACAATTAATGAGAGTGATGGCAAGGATTCATTTGGAGGCTTTAATAGAAACACTAATAGATTTTTGTGGTGAAATGTTTTGATAATAAAATGGGAGTAGAAGACGGAGAGCCAAATTTGGAGTTAGGAGGAGAGATATGTATATGAAGAAGATGAGTAGCTGCACAGAGGAGTAGAAAAAGTCACTTGGGTAAATGAATATCCATTTAATGGGTAATGAGGATGTACTGTATTGAGGAGGATGTCAAAGGGAGAGATAAATGAAATATTTTGTTGGCGTTCTAAATAAGAGGAAAAGTTAAATGTTGTTTAGCATTTATATGAGTATAATGACGAGTTACTCGATTTGAAACATTACTTTGCATTTGGAAATACAAAAAACAATTAATAATATATAAATACATAAAATTAGAAGTTATCATTTATATAGATTGCATTGGATTACGACTATGGCTCAATAAAAATCAAACACATTCCCCATATATCGTTAAAAATAGTCGTCACTAAAAGCATGATGGAAAAAACGAATGAAGCAAATTTACGTACATGTCCTGGGGAAAAATTATTCAGCAAAACATATCTTTTTCCAAACAATGCACATCGATGAAACATGTATTTTTTATTTTGAATTCTTCATGGAGCTTCTGATTGATGAAATGGGCATTTCTGTTCTACATTTTGTATTATATTTGTATAATAGTAATGCATTAATTTTGTTCTTGTACTTCTACACAATTTGTGGCTGTGGTTGATGTTTTTCTTCTTGTAAACAACTTGTTAGGATCTAAATTTTATTATAAGAATGAAAAAAGTAAAAAATCATTAAAGATGGAGACATTATTAGATATGAGTACAAATTATTTTATGTGTGTTATTTATTTGTTTATGTAATTATTGTATATCTTTATCAAATAATAAGGGTGCTAGTTTATGGTTTTGTTGTTAGCACATGATCTACTTTCTTTGTATATCAAATATTCATGAACCGAACGGGTTAATTGAGTTGATTTAGACCTCTATGTTTTCTACCATTTAATTGAAAGGGGAGATTAAATGGAGAAGAAAATTTGATATTAGGATATTCCGGATAAATAGATTGGGGATAGGCTATTAGAGGTGGTTAAAAAAGTAATTAAAAATGGAGGATAAACTATTAGAAAAACCACAATGATATTTCTAACGAACCAAATTTTTTATCACTAAAGTTTATGCCCATTGGTAATTGTTAACGATTTACATCTGTTAGTGACCATATTTACCCGTTAATATGTTGTATTCATTCGTTTTATAATTAACATGAAAAAAAAGAAAAAAATTAGAAAACGAAAATTATAATTACATGAAGTGTTATATTCTCCCTCTATACCTCTCCCCCCCCCCGCTCTCTCTCTCTCTCTCTCTCCCCATCATACACATACACTCACAAACACAACACTGTAATCACAAAATCACTACTGAAATGTGATATCACATCTAAAATCAATGGTTCCAATGAGGTCTAGGATTTCATGTTAGATTAAATTGGAAGCATAAAGTATGTGTTTGTTATAGATCCTCGTACTGGCCCAATAGTGTATTATTTCATCTTTATGTTTTAAATATATATATCTAACATGGATAATATTGAATGGTGTAGTACTTTATTTCAATCAAAATATTACATATTCTATGATGATTATTTTAGTGGTATAATTATATATGTGTTATTGGAACTTTGAAATAACATGATGTGCCTTCAATTAAAAGTAATTATTTATTATTTATATGTGAATGTGTTGTCTTAGTATTCCATATGATCTTATCACTTAACTCATTTATGTTGAAGAATGGATGAAGCAATCAAAAAAGAATGAATGAGTGGATAAAATAAATTTAGTTTAGTGTATAAATATTATATTAGAAGATTTACTTGACTTTGCAATTGAAAATAAAGATCAATTGTTGTCAATATTCCATGTCCATGTTCAAAGTGTCAAAATAGGACGTGGGTTATCGTGAAAGTAATTCAAACACATATGTTGATGTACTATATAGATCATTTGTATAATACAGTTGTGTTACATGGTGAAAATTCTTCCACAAATATAAAAGAGCATGGATCGACAGGAACTGCTATGAACGAACTAAAGAAGAAACCATGTACAATGCAGGGAATGGTATGGGTAACCTTGTGGATACTGTGACACCCCGCCTAATAAAATACCGAGAGATCACTCCTATATCAAATTAAAACAGGAGTCACATATGGATCATTCTTAGCATCACTGTCGAAAAGCAATTTAATTACTAATAACCAATTAGGATGGTGTCAAAATTTTACTTAACTACTATTTTTAAACACTCACACAAATAAAACATCCACGCAGTTTATGTAAATGAAACTGAAGTGAAATAAAATAACTGAACACTCGGTTCAAATATGATATAACCATATAGAAGGCCACACTAAAAGGCAGTAAAAGAATAAATAAATGCAATTAGGTTATTATCCTGAATGTTTATATAGTACCTCCTATCTAGAGTACAACCATAAAGAACCTGCACGCATCCCCAGCTGCTGCAGCAGACGTCTGACACGAAGGAAGTGTCATCTAGGCATCCCTGTGTCTGGACACCTATATATATATATATATATATATATATATATATATATATATATATATATATATATATAAAGAGAGGGAAAAGTAGATAAACGGGTCAGAGCCCGAGTTGTAAAAATATTTAGCAAGTGCATAAATGCTTTATTTTTAAAAATATGTTTTTATCTCATATTTAAGTTTGGTATCGCACTGCCATGAGATACCCATCACCTATTTTCTAATAGTGCACACCTAGCGCATCCCTATAAACATCCTAGTCAAGCTATGCTTCCTAACTAATCTGTAACCCATTATCTAACTACCCTAGTTATTCCAAGTTCTAAGGGCTAAACTTCTCCCTAGTCTCAACACTATGCCATGTTCGTGCGTGGGATGTCTCGCAAAGCGAAATCCAAAAAGGAACCCCCCTATACACTACTATGCGTCAAGGTCGATCGTCGAGATCCTTTAGACCCTCAGCACATGACTAATATTTATATGATCATAATTAAATACACATAACATACTCATCTTTTATATATGTATCATGTTACACTTCCGGATTTATCTCCCGGAATAAGAATTCATTTACAAAATGTTTACCAATTCAATTTTCATTTGTTATCTCAAAACTTTCCATTTCCTTTCTTCTATCCAGGAAATGTATTTAAAAGCCAATTTTTATTATCATAAAAATTCTTTTTCATCTCATGTGCTCCCATTTCCCCTCCTCCATCCAGTAAATGTATATAAAGACAATTCATTTATCCCATTTACCTTCTTCCATTCAGGAAATGTATTTAAAGCCAATTCATTATCATAAACTGCTTTAACATCAATAATGTCCCACGTTATTAAGAATAGTTATATTACATATCATATAACGTTTTTAAGACCGCCCGTCCGGGTTTCCCCACTGTGCGCGCCCCTAAATGGCTATCATCTACCAGGGCCTATCAAACAAGAAAACCTGGGATCCTACAACGCAATACGTCGGGAAGTGGCCATATGCATGCGGGTGAGTCATAACCACACCCAGAATTACCTCACCATCGCAGAAAAACATATAATAATCGCTCATATGCCCGAGGACTATATTCACCCTGCATTCATTAGCCAGGGGACTTCACCTCACGCGCGCAACTTCCCTTATGACAGCGATTTAGAGAGGTGTGTTTACATAAATTATCATTTACGAAAATCATTTCTTTTTCCAATTTGAAAACATTCATATTTTACATTCTCAAAATCATTTATTCTCAATGATTAATTACCAACTTTATAATGTGCATTTCTTATTCTCATAGTCATATTTTATCAATGACCTAGGAACCGAAGTGTAATTTTCCTCACACTAGTCTCGAAGAGTTCAAAGAAATACCATCACCATTCTACCTTTTATTAATTCTAGGTTAACTTCCTATATCATATGGAACTTTAACCGCTATAAAACATCCTTAGAATAAACCCAATTAACACCATGCTAGTCTAGGATATTTGACTCCCTAACATAATCCCACAATACCCTAAAATTAAATAGGTTGTGGATTTCCTTCCCACAAACCCAAGGACTACATCTCATCCAAAAAATCATCTAGGGGTCCCCGCCCTATTTTAGGAACCCCAACCTCCTAATTTATCAATTATTCTATTTTCCTCAAAAATATTGTTTTAGTGTCACACACATAAAACACTCACTTGGTTCCCATAGATTCCCTCCATTTGATGTCTATTTACTCTTAAAAGATTACTTAATTCCTTTCTTAAATAATCTAGAATCAATTAATATTGGAATTCATCCCTTCCAACTAGTAAAATTTTCAATCTTCCTGAAGGGTCGATCGATTGATGGTTCGATCGATCGATCCCCCACGCTCGATCGATCGATCATGACGGACAGTTTCTTCTCTGAGAAGCTGTTTCGGCCATTAAAGCTTGTCCCAAGCTTTTGTCTCCTCTCCCAACGTCCTACAACCTCAACCAACTAATACTACTCATATAAAAATGGTTATAAACATACGAGAACCGAAAACCAACAATTCATTTTGATTAATTTCTAAGTTTCTCCGATTAGAAAATTATTGGGGTTTATTCATTTTAACTCCCGAAAACTCGTTTTATCCACGAAAACCCAACCCAACATCTTTAGGGTTTATTGTTACCAGACTAAGATATGAGATTTATGCTCAAAAGTAAATAAAGCAAGTAAACACTTGCCTCGTGGATAAAATTCGACGATCCCGAGTCGAGTCCGGCGGAGTTTGGCCCGAAATCCACCTTTTTCTCCTCTTTTTCTTCCTTCCTTTCTCTCTTCTCTATTTTTTTCCTATTCTCTCCCGCTCTCCCTCCTTATATAGGGAGAAAAGGGTTTATACCCCTTAAAACCCAAAAATGACTCGTTTACTCAATTACGAGTCCTTTTAACTCTAAAATTTCCCGAAACTCAATTTCGACGATCAAACACTCTTTTCTGACTATCTCGGCCATTTCGAGACTCAGGGCGCATTCGAAATTTACATCCGAGGTACTTGACCACAACTCCCTATTTTAACCCAATACATTTCAATGTGGTTTTCCAATCAAAATCTTAACTTTTATCGCTTTACTCAACGGCGACATATTATTAAAATACTCCAATTCATTTACTTAATCCAAAAACTAAATATATCACGCATCAAGAATCATCTAATCCTTGAAAATCCCAAAAATTACTATTTCGGGAAATTCCTTAGAATTCCATTTTACACCCAATTATGGAATTTAATTATCCCCAAAGGTAAGGGTTGTTACATACTCCCTCCCTTACAATGGAATTTGATCCTCGAAATTCGGATAGAACTTACACCACTAACCTACGATCCCAAATTCCACTACGTCTTAGTACCTCCAAAATAAAAAAGGTGCTAACACGATGGTCCCTTACCATATTCCACCTACCTCAAGGTGTACTCAAATATACTAGCTTCACCACAAGCTCATCTAAATTTCTGCCCATTATCGCACAACAACAACGTGTTACTCTGATGGCTTCTCTTGCTGCCAATAAGAGAAACGATTCTATAACTACCGCTCTAACGTCTCACAAAGTTGACACCCTTTGTAGCAAGTGCCCGCTCGTCCACCGCAGGACAACTGATTTCCTTTGAGAAGGAAACTCTACTAAAATTTGACTACTTCTAATAGTCTCTTTGCTTATCTTGGGCACGTTACCTTTTATTGCCCCTTATACAATTGGAATATCGCGTACCTCTCACCACATTCCATCCAACACACTCTAAATCCAGACATGACTGCCTCACGGCATAAACTTCAACTTTATATACTATGCCCCTCCTATTTATGGCGGTATACTAACCAACTTACTAAGGTGCCCATATACCTTTTTTTTAACCCGTGCACATCTGGACATCCATTTTGAACGTTCGACACGTAACACTCTCTTTAAATAAGGGTTTCCTTTCCTCGGTGTAATACTCACATATGGGTCCTCCCAACCCGCAAAACTCAATTCTCCTTACATCGGTGCCACTAACTCTATTGAACTTACACCCTAATAATTCTACGGTCTATGCATTACCCTACCTACGCGAAACAAGTATAATCCTAAGTATATCCCTAGTGCCCAAGGCCTCTCTCAACTTCTGATATTTGCTTGGTTTCATGCGTGGGACGTCTCGCAAAGAAAAATCTAGACAAGGAACCCTCCCGTTACACTACTCCCTTGCGTTGTTGATCATCGAGATATAGTGACCTAAGGCACACCAGCGGGACATCCTAAATCCTACTTCGCTAACCTACGAATGCATTTCTACTATCCTATCCTCCCACCTGAGAAAAAGGAAAATCTAACTAATCGAAGTGCCAACTCTATGTAAAAGTGTTGCGAACATACCCAAAACATATTTCCTCAAAATTTTCATTTTCATTAAGGCCTGGCTATAGTCCTCGAATCAATTTCTCTAAGTCCTACTTCACGCACCCACTTGTGGTGAGAGAACCACTTTAATGCTTTTTCATAGCACAATATTTCCATAAGCATACTATTATCACACGGCTCATAGTCTATAGTGTTTCATACACACTATATGACTTGTCCAAAACAACCAACATCCTCGCATCCTATAACATCTCTCCACTCCCAACGTCGTTAAGGTTCATGCACGGAGCATCTCGCAAAGCGAAATCTAGATAAGGAACCCCTCCAGTTACACTACTACTTAACTTTTTCGGTCGTGGAGGTCTGTCAACTTAAAATACGCAACCGGGATAACCCCATCCCCTTTTTTAATAGAATGTGATCTGAACTACCATCTCTATCTAGAAGCTATACCACCAAGCGCTCGTACTAACTCTAAGTCCTTGCGCAATCAATAATGAGCTTAAACTCACAGCTCAACAATTAACCCGGCACACCTCAAATCACATCTATAAGGTCGCCACATACTCAAATCATGATAATCAAACCTTTGCTCATTGAAGTTCCATCTATGCACATAATAAAGGCGAACTCAGCCTATATCCAAGTGAGATATCGCAACAATAACCCGTTCGAACCTGGAACTGCGGACATGATAGTCTTGTCATCATTTGCCTGCTATCGCTCCAAACAACGAAGAATATAATGTACTCATAATATTACCATACTCGTATAAACATATAGTACGAGTATCATAAGCCAAATATATTTATATATATATATATTTGAAATATTAACACACGCCTTTATAGCGAATGAAGAAAGAATATAACTCCGCTACTGCGAAAAACACATAGGCCTATATTACCTAATGTTATCGATACCGCCATGAAGCTCAATTTACACACACGAGTCTGGGGCTAACAAAACACCGCGACTTATCTAGCAATTCCAATTAGAACTCTTACTTCTGAGGTGAAACTCATAACAACCACTTCGCCTTCATCTACTCCAAATGGTGCTCGGACCTGGTAAACTTGCCCAAACTAAACCAAAATTACTTAACCATATGCCACCAACTAGGTACCCTAACCTTGTCCTTTATTCGTATCGGGAAAAGACACTCGTACCGCTCCGCACTCCACATCATTATTTTCATCACTGGCCTTGCTGACCATGATAAAATTATCAGTATCTTGGACTCCATTGCGGCGATCCTTACAATCACTTTCCTAATTCCCCCTAACTTCTTCTCTCTAGAAGGAGATTCCACTACTGACCTCAACAATCCCGTTTTACGAAATTCCCCGAGTGGATGTCCACCCTTGGCGTCCTCGAACACACATATTCTCTATATTACTCTTTATTCACTATCGGCCTCTAGCCGATCCTTATGTGAATAATTCAGAAACTGCATTCTTCGCCTTCCTGCTGAATCACGGGGACTCACGGTTAAAACTATCTATAAGATCCCTTTCGAACCCTTATCGTCACTAGTAAATTCAACTTCAGTACCACTCTCTACTACGACGGTACTGCGGTACTCATAACTACTATACTATAGTAATCGTTGCAAAAATCCATAGCAAACACTATAAAGGAAGTGACCTCTACTACGGTCCTTGTATCCAACTTCTACCAGCTGCTCCAGCTAAGCCCCGCCTCCTGCTGCCATCCAAGCCCGGCACACGAATCTCGAACGAGCGCGTAAAAGATTTACATAATCTTATACTATGGCAGGAGAACGAAATCTCGCAAGAGAAACCACCAATCCTAATTCTAAGGCTCTATATCAAATCGAGAGTAATGCGGAAAGCGTAGTACGTCCGCACAGATTCCTAAGGACACAATAACCTGATGCTCTGATACCATCTGTGACACCCCGCCTAATAAAATACAGGGCGATCACTCCTATATCAAATTAAAATAGGAGTCGCATATGGATCATTCTTAGCATCACTGTGGAAAACCAATTGAATTACTAATAACCTATTAGACTGGCGTCAAAATTTTTCTTAACTACTCTTTTTAAACACCAACACAAATAAAATATCCACACAATTTATGTAAATGAAACTCAAATTAAATAAAATAAGCGAACACTTGGTTCAAATATGATACAACCATATCGAATGCCGCACTAAAAGGCGGTAAAAGAATAAATAAATGCAATTGGGTTATTATCCCGAATGTTTATACAGTACCTCCTATCTAAAGTATATGGATAGAAGTGTCTATCGAGAACCTGCACGCATCCACAACTGCTGCAGCAGACGTTTGACTCGAAGGAAGTGTCATCCAGGCGTCCCTACACCTATATATATATATATATATATATATATAATAAAGTATAAAACTTGTGTATGTCATAAGTTTGCTTGATGATGTCATCAATATGCATTTTTCCTACAATACTTAATTTGACCCTTTAACATTTAAGTTCCCTGAATTTATCTTTCACTCTTTTTCAAAATTAAAAAAAGGGTAGAATGGTATTTGACCCATTTTTGTCCACTTCTCATCCTCTCTCCTCTCACATAAACCTAATAGATATCCTCCCTTATCTCTCTGTCGAACACCGGCTCTCAAACACACAGCAAGAGAGGGGGAAAGTGTCATGCTTTCGATTCTAAAAAACCCAGATTGCAACTCCGGATCGCACACCATTACATGATTGCAACTCCGGATTGCTTTATCAATGAGAGAAGTACTCCCTTTCCGTCCATCTCTCCCAACGATTGCAATGTCCAGGCTCCGGATCGCTTGATAGAGGTGTGATATCATGTCACCCCTTTTCATTCATGATATATAGGCGATTGGTGATACATACACCCTTTCATTTACATCTCAGGTAACCCCACGCTACGGATCGCTTGACAGAGGTGCGATCTCAGGTTCTAACGATCTCCGTTAATGATCTCGGATAACGATCTCCGGTAATGATCTTCGGTAATGATCTCTGGAAACTATATGAACATCGATCTTTATCAGGTAACCCCACGCTACGGATCACTTGACAGAGGTGCGATCAGAGGTTCTAACGATCTCGGATAACGTTCTCCGGTAATGATCTCCTATAACGATCTCTGGAAACTATACGAACATCGATCTCTATCAAGGTAATTTTTTAGAACGCCTTCTCATCATTTTTTTGGCTGTACCCCTTCTTGGCATCATTTTTTACTTTCCCTTTGTTGGATTTTTTTTAAACGAACAACATCGACTTTTTTTTTTAAAACCTATATTAGATCTATTTTTGGGTTTTATTAAACAATAATGTTTTTTTTTATGGGAAGTAACATTTGCCATTAACAATATGTGCATATCAAATCTATTACAAAGAATCAACATGTATGTTCTTGGCCTATTTATACCATAGAAACTCATATGCTATTAACAACATATATGTATTTTGCTTTACCTGAGCCTGATTAGGGGAACCATTGCCTGCAAATCATGAATGGTCTCTTTGTTCATTCTTCCAAGAATTCTTGGCTACTTCAGCTCATGAACCATTGTTCATTCTTCGAATAATATTTGTTTTGTTTCATTTTTGTTGTTATAAAAGTCCCGGCTCATGTCTCATTATTTCATATCATACAGTTTTTTTTCCAAGTTCAGGCGTTTGGTGAAAGGCATGCTAAGGTATACATGTGTTGTTTTTTTGTTATACAAAGTGTTTTTTTTAATGTTTGACTTATGGCTTTTAAAGATTTAGTGGATTAATGCTCGACAAAGGGATATAATGTTTGATAAAATGTTGAATGCAATGTGTTTGTTTCAGTGTCTGTTAATATGGGCTCAATTTTTTATACCTGTTTGGTTAATGAGATGATAATATAATACCTATTTTAAATGAGAATATACCTATTTGATTTGAGAATGACCTAACATACCCGTTTGATTAATGAAAATGACTTAAAATAGGCCCTTTCTAATTGATTTATATGACTTTTCGATTTTTTATACCCGTTTGATTAATGATTGGTTTCGATTTTAGCGTTCAACATAGTTTTAGTTGCTACAAAACATATTCAGTTTTATTGTTTATTATTAGTGCGTTTGTTTGGCAACATTATATTGATTTGTTTCGCCATAGAGGACATTACCGTATTCGGCATTGTATGCTATTTTTCATTCCTATTTCCGATTTATTTATTTCTGTTTTTCAATTTCAACAGGTAATTTAGACTACCATGATGGTGGAGATATACATGTTTTCATGTCCTTTATATCATGTTTTCATGGCCTTTATCTGATGTCATTGCTTTAGTCACGAGCATTTGAAGCGCGAGTCATTTATATATGTATAATTTTAAACATCATTCATATTTATATATATATATATATATATATATATATATATATATATATATATATATATATATATATATATATATATATATATATATATATATATATATATATATATATATATATATATATATATGTCTAATCTTATATACATGTTTAAACATATATAACATTTATACATGTTATATTTATTTAAACATATACCTATTATACCTGTGTGTAAACAATTTTTGAGTAATTTAGCCCTTTCTTGATGTGTTTTTCATACTGTCGTACTAACATTTTATCTTTCCAATTTATCTTTTCAGCAAAATTCCGACAACTCGAAACTATAAGGGAAGTTTTGTCCATTTGATGCCGTGATTTTTTTAAAAAAAGTTTGTTTTGTTCAAGTATTTTTTTGATGAATTTGATTGTGTATATTGTACGATTAGTTGTTACACCTTAATCAGGTGGACAGTCCAATAAATAAAGTAGAATTGACACTTCGTTAATTTGAGGCACATTATGAATTAGATTGATAAATTTAGACTAATTGAACGTTGTTGGACTATTTGTTATTTGTTAAGCAAGGTAGTTAGTTGTATAAGCCAAGGAGATCAGGCCAATTTTTTAAAAAATTACATTTTATTTTGTTGGCAAACGAATTTTTTTTCTTCTTGCAATTACTTATTTAAAAAAAATTGCCATTTTGCGATTACGTATTTTAATTTTTTTCGCCTTTTTGCGATTATCAGCGTGCCTTCAGGCACGGACATACCCTAGTATATATATATATATATATATATATATAGCAAGAGAGGGAAAAGTAGATAAACGGGTCAGATCCCGAGTTGTAAAAATATTTAGCAAGTGCATAAATGCTTTATTTTTAAAAATATGTTTTATCTCATATTTAAATTTGGTATTGCACTCCCATGAGATACCCCTCACCTCTCTTCTAATAGTGAACACCTAGCGCATCCCTATAAACATCCTAGTCAAGCTACGCTGCCTAACTAATCCGTCACCCATCATCTAACTACCCTAGTTATTCCAAGTACTAAGGGCTAAACTTCTCCCCAGTCTCAATATTATGCCATGTTCATGCGTGGGGTGTCTCGCAGAGTGAAATCCAAATAAGGAACCCCCCTATACAGTACTACGCGACAAGGTCGATCGTCGAGATCCATTAGACCCTCAGCACATGACTAATATATATATATATATATATATATATGCTCATAATTAAATACATATAGCATACTCATCTTTTATATACGTATCATGTTACACTTCCGGATATATCTCCCGAAATGAGAATTCATTTACAAAATGTTTACCAATTCAATTTTCATTCTTTATCTCAAAACTTTCCATTTCCTTTCTTCTATCCAGGAAATGTATTTAAAAGCCAATTTTTATTATCATAAAAATTCCTTTTCATCTCATGTTCTCCCATTTCCCTTCTTCCTTCCAGAAAATGTATATAAAGCCAATTCATTTGTCCCATTTCCCTTCTTCTATCCAGGAAATGTATTTAAAGCCAAGTCATTATCATAAATTGCTTTAACATCAATAATGTCCCACGTTATTAAGAATAGTTATATTTCATATCATATAACGTTTCTAAGACCGCCCGTCCGAGTTTCCCGACTGTGCGCGCCCCTAAATGGCTATCATCTTCTAGGGCCTATCAAACAAGACAACTTAGGATCCTACAACGCAATACGTCGGGAAGTGGCCATATGCCTGCGGGTGAGTCATAACCACACCCAGAATTACCTCACCATCGCAGAAAAACATATAATAATCGCTCATATAGCCGAGGACTATATTCACCCTGCATTCATTAGCCAGGGGACTTCATCTCACGCGCGCAACTTCCCTTATGATAGCAATTTAGAGAGGTGTGTTTATGTAAATTATCATTTACGAAAATCATTTCTTTTTCCAATTTGAAAATATTCAGATTTTACATTCTCAAAATAATTTTTTCTCAATGATTAATTACCAACTATATAATGTGCATTTCTTCTTCTCATAGTCATATTTTATTAATGACCTAAGACCCGATGTGTAATTGTCCTCACACTAGTCTCTAAGAGTTTAAAGCAATACCATCACAATTCTATCTTTTATTAATTCTAGGTTAACTTCCTATATCATATGGAACTTTAACCTCTATAAAACATCCTTAGAATAAACCCAATTAACCCCATGCTAGTCTAGGATATTTGACTCCCTAACATAAGCCCACAATACCCTAAAATTAAATAGGTTGTGGATTTCCTTCCCACAAACCCAAGGACTACATCTCGTCCAAACAATCATCTAGGGGTCCCCGCCCTATTTTAGGAACCCCAACCTCCTAATTTATCAATTATACTATTTTCCTCGAAAATATAGTTTTAGTGTCACACACATAAAACACTCACTTGGTTCCCATAGATTCCTTCCATTTGATGTCTATTTAATCTTAAAATATAACTTAATTCCTTTCTTAAATAATCTAGAATCAATTAAAATTGGAATTAATCCCTTCCAATTAAACCTAGGAAAATTGTCAAACTTTCTTAAGGGTCGATCGATCGATCCCCCACGCTCGATCGATCGATCATGATGGACTGCTTATTGTTCGAGAAGCTGTTTCGGCCATTAAAGCTTCTCCCAGGCTTTTGTCTGCTCTCCCAACGTCCTACAACCTCAACCAACTACTCCTACTCATATAAAAATGGTTTTAAACATCCTAGAACCCAAAACCAACAGTTAATTTTGATTAATTTCTAAGTTTCTCCGATTAGAAAATTATTGGGGTTTATTAGTTTTAACTCTCGAAAACCCGTTTTATCCACGAAATCCCAACCCAAAATCTTTAGGGTTTATTATTACCAAACTACGATATGAGATTTATGGTCAAAAGTAAATAAAACAAGTAAACACTTGCCTCATGGATAAAATCCAACGATCCCGAGTCGAGTACGGTGGAGTTTGGCCTGAAATCCTGTTTTTTCTCCTCTTTTTCTTCCTTCCTCTCTCTCTTCTCTATTTTCTTTCTATTCTCTCCCTCTCCCTCCTTATATATGGATAAAAGGGTTTATACCCCTTAAAACCCAAAAATGACTCGTTTACTCAATTACGAGTCCTTTTAACTCTAAAATTTCCCGAAACTCAATTTCGACCATCGGACACTCTTTTCGGACTATCTCGGCCATTTCGAGACTCACGACGCAGTCGAAATTTCCGTCCGAGTTACTTGACCACAACTCCCTATTTTAACCCAATACATTTCAATGCGGTTTTCCAATCAAAATCTTAACTTTTGTCGCTTTTCCAATTCATTTACTTAATCCCAAAAGTAAATATATCACGCATCAAGAATCATCTAATCCTTGAAAATCCCAAAAATTACTATATTCCGAGAAATTCCTCAGAATTCCATTTTACACCCAATTATGGAATTTAATTATCCCCAAAGGTACGAGTTGTTACAGATACATTTTCTGGTATGCATGAATTTATTTTTGCTGATACCTAAGGACTCAAACATGTGTTGTGGAAGAAACGTGTAGTGGTAATAAAGAGTACGATGAATACAAGAGATTAATAAGAAGGAAATTGTACCCTTAATATGAGGGATCTGAGATAACACTTTATGTAGTCATAAATTATACAATATAAATAAGTAGTTTGGCTATTCGAGAAATAGTGTGACGACAATTCTATCTCAATTTAAAAGGTGTCCCCATAAAACAAATTATTAGAAAAGTATCCACACATGAAGGATATGATGAAAAACTTAGGGATGGAGGCCAATTTCTTTCATGCATGCATGCATTGATATATTTATTTTATTATAAGGAAAATTTAGATGCGGAATGGGCCCAATATGAACAACTAAGATATGAAATGACCATATGGAAAAGGGAATATATTATGCAAAGAAAGAAAGAAAGAATTAAGGCATTTTCTTCGATTCTCATACTTGTTGGAATGTACACCATGCCATGGATAGCACGTGAAATGACATGGCATAGTCAAGAAAATAGTTCATTATATTTTCAACAGCATCCTTCCTACTTAGTGGAAAAAGTTTAAACTAAAATTACCATTTTTTGAGAAAGAAGAGAGCACTGTTTGGCTAGAAATAACAACTATTGTGTTTAATCCACGTAGTATTAAATATTATATTTATAGTTGATGGCCTCTCATGAATACCCCATTAAATATCTCACCATCATTGCGCATGAAGTGAGAGTTTCATATGTTGTCCCTATTAATAATTGGGCTGAAGACATCAAGTTATGGCATTGATATTTTTCTTCAACATCTAGTATATGAGTTGAAGCAACTATTAGGAGTGTTGGCTTATGACATGTTAAAAAAAAGAGTCTTTCACGTTCAGACTTATGATTTTTGGTGGGATTAATGATTTCCCCGCATATTGAAATTGACCTAGGCATGTAACACATGGTTAAAAAGTTTGTCATGTCTGAGGTGAAAATAATACTCTATCCATCTAATTATAGCATAGAAATAAAAATAATTTTCACAAACTATTGTATATTTATAAAAAATGATTACCTATTCAGGAAAGGAAGTTATTTGGGACTTAAAGAAACAGAATATATAAACCCTACTAGTCGGCTAAATGGTGATGCATTATTAGAAAAGTTATCCCACATTGTGTATATTCTTGGCATGATCACAAAAATAACTAGTAAAAAGAGCATGGTCAGTAACGTAATTTACACTTGTAATACATAATTTAAAGAGGTGGGTATAAAAGATCCATTTTGTTTTAGCTACAATATTGTATTTCAATAAATGCCGACATACTCTTGATGTGATATAGATTGAAAAGAATGTTTTGACCATCTAATAATACCATTGCACGATACTAAACTCAAAACAAAGGATACATTATATGCTAAGTTGGATACGGAGCATATGCGCATACATGATGGTCAGTGGATGAAAGTATATGAACACACTAGTTAATAGATCAAAACCAAAGTTCCATTTACAGTTAATAATGAGGACATGAAATAGTTTGGTAAAATTTGGAAATACTTGAAGTTCCCTTCGATTTTTCATCTAACTTCAGAAACATTATAAAATTCAATCAAACAATTTTGCACTCATTGAAATCACATGACTATCATTTCCTAATGGAATAATTTCTACCGATTTTGATTTAACATGATTGACCAAAACACCGTGATTTGTAAATATAAATCCAACGGTTGAGTTTATTCTTTAACCCATAGTTCTCAATGGTTTACATTCAAAAGGATATCCAAAGATCCAAATACATTTTTGTAAAAGCATGGTGTGTGTTGGAAAAATATTATTCACCAACATCCTGTGGCAACCCCCATTTCCCACATAAGAGTTTGCCAGACTAATATGCCAAAGAAGGTGCTTATTTATCAATCTAGAACATTTTCCACGTAAGAGTTCGCCTAAATAATACGCCGAAGATGGTTCCTATCTAGCAATCTAAATCATTATTCATATCAAACCATAAAATAAAAAAAGTAATTAAATCTTCCACGCATGCAATATAGAACTAAAATGACGTGACTAGATAAATAAATAAGTCCCAATCCAACATACATGAAAATATCAACACATCATTATTATAAATAAAATTTATAGAATAATAAACACGGGCTTATGCCGATACAATAATCTAAAATGACGTGACAAGATAAATAAATAAGTCCCAATCCCACATACATGAAAATATCAACACATCATGATTATAAATAAAATTTATAGAATAATAAACACGGGCTTATGCCGATACAATAATCTAAAATGAAATCAACTAGAACTAAAATTAATAGCAACCTATGCTAGAATAAAAAGATTATAATTCGCTGCACAAAGAGGAGGTTCAACTCTAGTATTTCCTATGCCTTGCTGATCCAATCTAGGCAAACCCCAAAAAATATTTTTTTATGCTTTTTTTTCCCGAGCCCTAAAGTCTCAAGAATTAACTTCAATATCAATGAATCATCATGCGATTAATTTAAAATACGCACTACAAGATAAATGACCTATAATTGCTTAATATTTTGCATCTAAGTCGAAAAAATTCGCCCCCAGATCTTTTAGTGAAAAAAATAAATTCATCATGCTATTGAAACTAAAACTGTGTTGTAGATTCTTTTAGGGCAATTTATAAAACTCGCCACTAATAGATGAATTTTTAGTGGAAAAGTAAGTTCGCTACTAGTACATCTCTTTACGTCGCAAAAAATATGCAACTAATATAAAATAAATTGTCACCAATAGTTGATAGTTTTCCATTAAAAGGATATTTCTTGTAGCAAAGATTCACTCCTAAAGAGACTTTTAGTCACAAACAAATCGTCATAAGTGAACTTAAATTTGAATGGATCGAATTTTTAATTATTAAATTTCTACCCATAGTTGATAGTTTACCACCAAAAGGCTACTTATTATAGCAAAACAAATATTCACTACCGAAATGGACATTTCGTGGAAAAAAATCGCCAACATTTATCTTAAGTTTTCATGTAATGAATTTCTTTGAAATTTAAGTTCTCCACTAAATGACATTTTTTGTCACAAACAATTCTCCATAAATTGATGTAATATTTTTCACAATACATATACACATTGCATCGGTAAAAACTTAATTTCAATGCTTCTTTCTATTGCATGTCATCCCATTTCATGTAATACTTAAAATAACTCATATGTACAATTCTTAAAAAATCGTTGACATTTATATAGCTCATAAAGATAGCAATCATATAAAAATAGATTTTTGTCTAAAAATTTCTTGCACTAAACACTATTTCAAGCACATTACAAGAAATGTGCCACCATTCGAAAAATAAATGAAACAAGAAATGATCAAATCACTTTGAATAACAAAAAAAACATAAATAACTTGATTAGAATTATCACTTTGAAAAACAACGACAACAAATTTTGGAAGATTAATCAAAGTATATATATAAATTTCACTTAAAAGTCTTGCAAAATAATAATAAAAAATATCATTAATCACATTCACTAACATCAAATTTGTTTCCCAATTATACCCCCTCCCATAAAAAAAATAGAGATTCTTTTTCTTATGAAAGCACAAAATACACAACAAAATAAATGATCAACGGAAAACACAAAAGGATGTTAAAAAATAAATTGGACAATATGATATCATTTAACCATATGATTTCAAATTCTAGCTAACTAAACACCATTCAACTCTATGCTCAAAGAGTGAGTTTTTTGTGGGGCGGAGGTGTGGGTGGGGGTGATTACGTTTTTTGGTTAAAGTAAATGAATGGTAGTGACAATCAGACTATAAGTGTGTGGTTTATGAATGTGACTCTATGGTATGTTTTGTGAATTCGAGTGTATATGATGTGTTTTGGAATGTGAATGTAGTGTGTAAGTGTGTCTTGAGGTGGGCTTTCCCCAAGTATTTGTCCCATCTTTTAAGTCCTCTCCAAATAATTTTTCTTCATTGTGTAATAGGATTATTATGAGCAACTAAAAAGACAAAGCAAAAATCGTGCATGCCAATTATAAATAAAGTTTGTGGTTATGTGCTTGCTACAGAGAGTTATATTGTAGTATGACGAGGTTAGTTAATGCCTCAGGTTTTCCATTAAACTCATCCTTTCATTGTCTCATTCCCCTTTCTAGATTCATTACTTTATCTCCTTGCTTGATTTGGTCCCTCATTACCTTATCTGCTTCCCTTACCGCCTCAATAACTTCTCTCTCTCTCTCTCTCTCACAATCAATGTCTTTGTCATTTATCATAGAAGCAACTGCAAATAATTTGGGTTTAACACCAACCCCATAACCACATACATATCTCGAGCGATATCCTAGAATTTCTTAAAATGCGTCACCATCATTCATCACTGTACCGTATTCAACTTTAGATTCTGATTTGAGAATTGCTTGAACATCATCCTACTAATAATAATGAAGATCTTATAATTATATCATATGATATATGTAAAACTATTATTAACAAACTACTATCGAAACACAACTTACATAGACATTCCCATAAAATGTAGGCAACCAATTTTCCTTTTTTTTCCTCCAATGAGTCATATGCCAGACCTTTCTCATGGAAGCGAGAGTTTTGGTCTCTTTATCATGCTGTAAAATTTTTGATACAAAATAATGTGCTAAAACATATTAAAATGATTGTTTTAGACAAAATATGTCTAGAGATATTTACTGTCACTTCTTTTATGCAGATATTCATATTCAAAATAAATTTAAAAATAGATAACTAGATGCAACCCCCTAATAAAAGGTCTTAGTATACAAAACTCAAGTAGAGCATTGGATCTTATCTAGACTCTCCCAAATAATGTTGGTTGGTTTGGTAAGTGTAACAACCCTCGATTTTGGGAGTCTTATTTTTATATAAATTTTACCGCATAAGGTAATTATATAAAATGTTGGAACCGGAGTAAATATTAATTGAATGAGCTAGAGTTAATATTTACTAGAAAGTTGTATATTTACCGAATATGTAGGTAAATATCTTCATGTGGTATGATTTATAGTGTCATGTATATTAAATGGCATTATGGTTTAAATGATATTAGTACTCGAAATAATTTATAAAATTTCCGGATGCCAATTTAGAGGGTGTAGTTAGTCTCGGATGGTGCGAGACAGTCAAAATAAGTGCCATATTGTATTCTCGGGTTCCGGGCACTTTTGATTGGTTTTGACTTAAACATGTATTTGGAGAATCATTTTAATGTGGTATTAACCATTTAAGTTGGTTGTTTTAGACTTAAGCCATGATTTAAGTCTCCTAACCTCTTCCATTCCTTCCATTTTACACCACGAGCCCTAGAGTGAGTGAGAGAGAGAGGAAAGAGTGGAGAAATTGGAGAGAAAGAAGAAAAGAGGGAGATTCAAGCATGGAGATTGCATCTACCACAAAGAAATCTGAAATTTCAACTTTAAGGCAAGTTTTCTACTTGCAAATATGTGATTTAAGTTGAATAAATTGTATGATAGTTGTGTATTTATATTTATGGATCAAAAATGGAATTTTGATGTTTAAGCCCTAATTTTAGTTTATAATGATGAAATTTGGGGATTATAGTGGTTATTTATCATGTAAGATGGTGTGGGGTAGATAAATATTATTGGTTGTGTGTATAAATGAAGAGATTTGAGGTTTGGAGAGGATTTTGGGATTTGATTTTTGTAAGAGAATATGGTCTAGGTCTGCTATGACCGGTCGACCGCGGTCCCCTGACCGACCGACCGGACCTTCGGGGGCAGGCTTGCTGTTTTTCCACAAAGGCATAAAATTCTTACGCGGTCGACCATGGTCCCCTGACCGGTCGACCAACCATACCATTTTGATCTTTTGGCTCTTCTTCGTAGGCAAAACCTTGAGATGCGATCGACCACGGTATTGGGACCGGTCGACCGGTCCCCTATTTTTCACTATAAATCCTAAATTTCTTTCTATTGTTTATATTTAGGAAATAGGAACTTAGGAACCTTCTTGAATGAAGTAAACTTAGAGTCCTAGAGTTCTAGATGAGTGGGAAAGCTACCTTAGAATATAGGTGGTTTAGAAGGGGTTTTCCGGGGTTATTCCAATTAATGTCAGGGGATTCTTTTCTTCTAGTTGATTAATATAAAACTAGGAGATGTAGTATTACGTTTGGGAGAGCTTAGAAGCTCAATAGAGCTAAGATTCGTCTTGATGGTTTATTATAACTCCACAACGAATCTTGGGAGAAAATTGTAAGGTTATTTATTTATCGAGGTTACTATGATAATATGTTTGAAGTAGGGCTCCAGATTAAAAAGGTAATTTATTTAAAAATTGTAACTGATTATGATTTTGCGTAATATGAAACATGCATTTGCAAAAATGTAAACGGAAGTTGAAAATGGTAAACGCTAATTTACTTAAACACACCTCTCTAAATGACATCATCAGGGAAGTTTGCGCGCTTGGTGATGCCCCTTGGCTAGTGAATGCAGGGTAGATATAGTCCTAGGCCATATGCGCGGTTTTGTTATGTTTTTTGGGCTAGTGAGGGGATTCCGGGTGTGGTCTTGACTGTCCCACATGCATATGGATGCTTCCCGATGTCTTGCATTATAGGTGCCCAGGCTTCCTTGTTTGATAGGTCCCTGGAAGATGATTATCATTTAGGGGCGCGCCCAGTGGGAAAACTCGAAGGGGCGGTCTTAGAATCGTTATATGCATGAGAATATAACAATTCATATTCAAGTGGGACTTGATGTATATGATGTGCCACAAAGAGCACAGTAAAATGCCACAAAGAGCATTAAATGTTGAATTTATTCCTGCTAAGGAATGGTAATGCCAGGATGGGCATGTAATTGAGATAAAAGCCATATAGATCTTATAATTATAGTTATAAAATTCGTGATAAGGAATAAACTATGAAATAAATCGGTGTATTTGCTGGAAATTTTTATTTATGTTTATCTTTCCTTTTCTCCTGCTTAGTTAAATTAAATTTATGCTTTTCCTTATTCCCTAGCATATATTTTAGAACTGTGTAGATAGTTTTTATTTATCTTCTCTAGCATGAGATCATTCATATATGTCGTACTCTTTTTTCATCTGGTGATCATATAGAACCGGGCACTAACCCGCCTACATTTCTCATTGTGCATGCATCTTGTTTCGTTTCAGGTGCTCCTCCGTAAGGACGCCTGTTTTGACTTTCCCATTCAGATGTCCTTCATGAGCCGTGAATCTTTACGGGTATTACGGGATATTAGTATAGCCGTTATTGTTCTTGTATTCTAGTTATGATTGGGTCTTTTACTCTGGCGAGAGGCCCAAGCTTTTATAATTGCTTAATGCAATGTATTATGTAATTTACTAAACTTGTGTACCATATTGTATCAGTCTGTGACCGATAGCATATTCGGTCCCTTATTACATGTTTTTGGGTATGTGATATAAATTAGTCTGGATTTCCACTTTTTATTTATTGGTTTGTTAAATTGTTTTCTTTTATTTACTTTAAATTCAATGTTTTTGGCAACCCGTTTTTTTTAAATAAGGAGTGGTTATCCCGTATACTTTTTATTTTGTTGTGATGCTGAGAATGATTCCATCCAAGATTCCGTTATTTTGGATTATCGGGCTGGCCACCCCCTATTTCGGGTCGGCGGGTTATCACAGATGGTATCAGAGCATCGGGTTCTAGAGTCCTTAGGAATCTGTGTGAATGTGTTGCGTCTTCAGCGTTGCTTATGATTTGACCTAGAGCCTTAGGAATAAGATCGTTGATTTCTCTTGAGACATTTCATTCTTCTGCCATGAGGTAGTTACCATAGAATCTTTCGAACATTCGTGTGAGATTTCTAGGTCGATTGAAGAGAGGCACCAGGGAAGGTTGGTGTAAAGTCTTCGCGAGATGGAACTACTAGAAACTGTGATTTGTAGTCGGGGATGAGGACCGTTTTGGAGGTCGCTCCTTTTTGTAGCATTTACTTATCTTGATGTTGCAACTACTAATTAGAGTGGATGCATATGGTCCAGGAGCATTGGCCTTAGGAGGGGTATAGAAGTTCCCAGATGATAAGGATGGAGGAAAATCCTTCACCCGTACGAGTAGTGTTGAAATGGTGGGAGCATAGTCACCATATTTATGAGTACAGGAAGTTTTTCCCATGGAGAATTTTAACACCAAGTTCCTCTGGGGTAACTAAATTGATGCGAAGGTGAATTCTCGAATGCTCACTCAAGGTTCGGATGGAGGCCGACAGTGAGTAAAGAGTTGTACGGTTAGTGAGGTTGTACGCCAAGGCAAGGTAGGCATAAGGAATAACCCTTCAATGGAATGATAGGCTCTAGGATAAGTGTCGGTAGCACTTCTGGGAGAGTAGTGTTCATGAAACCTCATTGGTGGGCATCCGCCTAGAGAGGTTTCATTTAACTAAGGAAGGTAAGGCCGGTAGAATGTTCCTTTTTGTTAAGGAAGTGAAAGGGAGTGTGTGGGTAATTGGTTTGTAGCCAGGGTCGGAAAAATGGCTATGAGATGGAGTGTAGGGTCGCTCCTTTTGTTTCTGTTATTGGGTGAACCATTAGGTTTTCCCCGGGGTGAATTGGTAAGAACGTTGGCAGGATTTCTTCCTTGGTAGAGGGTGGTACAGTTCTTATGTTTAGATAGAGAAGTATTGTATTTACTCTTGATTCGTGTGTGCATTTTGAGCTTGTGGTAGCATTGACGCTACTATGAAGAGTATAACTAAGCGACTTCCGTAGTAGGGAAGTTTTATATTTCTCCTTCACTTGTTATAGAGCGAGTGATGATATATTTCTAATATTATGTGGGTTATGCTCTATATGTATTGCGTATTATGCTAGTAAAGGTATTCTGGTTCTTCGGGGGATAGTAAGCGATTAGAATTGCGAGGCTATCCTACTTCTAGTTTTAAGGTGGAACTAGTTGTCCTATGATATCTCTCCTGGATACAGGTTGAGACTTTATTGGGATGGTTAGTGGTAAGTAGGAGGTTTTTATTTCTTGTTGTGTTATATTGCTTGAGCGTTTAGTTGCTTGTTTGCATGATATGTGTTTGTTATGCCTTATCTCCACGACCAACAAGGTTGAGTAGTAATGCATAGGAGGGGTTCCTTGTTTGGATTCCTCTTTTGCGGGACGCTCCACGCGTAAACCTCAACGATGTTGGGAGTGGGGAGATGTTACTTTTCCTTTCTCTTATTTGCTTTTATTTTGTTTCATTTTTTTATTTTTGTTGGGTTGGAAGGTTTAGCCGAGAATCACGTAGTGGAGTGATTAAGGGCTATTAAAGTGCGAGATAGAAGCACTGTATATAGTTCTCTCCTCTAATTGATGCAAGGGAGACTGTGATATGAAGTCGAATTGAGACTTCAGTTTATGCCTTGATGAGAAGGTCATCTAGAAAGATGTATATATGTAGTGGTATAAATGTTTGTAAGACTTTACTGAAGGTAAATGACTCATTTTTTGAAATTCTCAAGTATCTGAATGGTAACACATAGAATTGGAGTCTTATTAGTAAGGTTGTGAATTAACATTTTTTATTACAAGTCCTAATCATGTGTCTTAGACCGTCATATCTTGATGACCGACTATGCGAGTTAGTAGTGTAACGGGAGGGTTCCTTGTTTGGATTTCGCTTCGGCGAGACGTCCCATGCATGAACCTGAGCGAATGTCGGAAGTTGAGTAAGGTCTTGGGAACTAGGGATATATATTTAGTAATATGTATCTATGACTTAGATAGGATGTATATAACTAAACCTTAGGATTATAAGGACGTAAGACCTTTAGGACATATAATGTTAGTTTAGGAAGGCTGTCGGGAGTTAACCGCGAATAGGTAGTGTGTTAACTCTATGAGGGATTGGTTCCCTAGGAACAAAAAGTAAAAGGGGTCTCGAAAGGTTTGGTAGGTGAGGCCGAAGAAGATGAGGCCTTTCTTAGTTAGAGTGTTATGTTAGTAACATAGCTTTCAGGGAGTTACAAGGATAAGTTGATATTCACTCCTGAGCCCCTGTGCTTGAGCTCGAGGGTGGATTAAATGGATGACTCTCTGCCAGGATCGGGAGTAATAAGACGGGAGCATAGAATCATTGTTTATGCATCTCAGAAGATTAAACTTGTGGGAAGTATTATTCCATGCTTGAATAAAAAAATTCATTATGGTGGTAATCGCCTTAAAGAAATGAGGCACTACTTCCTGTGCATGAAATCTGGTCTTTCTCGCGAGCAACAAGTTGTTGCAATAGGTAGTGGGAGGAATCGAGTTGGTGTTTGGGTTCAGAAGGACCATCGATTGGGCATTTCCACTAGCTAAGGGAATGTGATTGGGGTAGTAGGTTCATCGAGTAGAAAGCCCGACTGGCAAATTAGTGATGGCATGGAGGGCCATGTAGAACTAGCATAACTAGGAAGGCTCTTGAGCAAGAGCATGAATGTCTATGATTGATCATCCCCCCTACTCGTGTGGGGGAGAGTAGTGGTGGAACAAAGAAGGTTATATTCATAGACGTCCACATGAAATTTATCGGCATTAGACTGGTCATGATCCTAACTGAGAAAATTGTCGATCGTTCGACCAAATCATTTCTTTTCCGGCCATTACGAGCGGATTACATGTAGAAGAGTATGCCCTATTCACGACGGAGGAATGGTGGAACCTTAGGAGGTGCCAATTAAAATGGTAGTGCACCAAGACTAGATGTTCCTAATGAGGGTTTTGTGAAATGTTTTTAGTAAGAATTGGGAGCCGTATGGAAATGGCGTATAGTTTACCACCCTAAAGTGGATGGATGAACGGGAGGGGGGGGGGAAGTTAATCCAATGCCGAAGGGCATATCTCGGATCTGACCTTGGGTTGTGTGGATGGACGGGAACAATGACTTGTGTGGATGGAAATTTCCTATACAAGGACTTGGACCATTTTCTAAGGTATGGCACCGTGAGTGACCTCGTGTAGCAGGTAGAGAAATTTGCATGCTAATTGGATGGAACCAGCGAACAATATATTTCGTGGACTTGGAATAGTTCAGGAACGTTTCATTAAGGATTGGGCTTTCGAGCCATTTGCTAGGAAAGGGTACGTCAATGCAAGGACAAGTTAAGTAGTGTCGGGGTTAAGCCACTTAGAGTTAGTGTAGGTACCCCGAGTTGAGATGTAACATGATTCTGGAGGTTAGGCAATTTGAGCCGGGTCATGGAGGCATCGTTCTCTGCCGTAGGAGGTTAGAGTCGGTTGTTCGTATTGAGTGATCGGGTGCTATGTTAAAGCACAAAGGTGTAGACAGAGATCGACAGGGTCGACCTTAGTCCGAGTCCATTTGTGACGTTGTGGTAACAAGGGGTTTGTTTAAGATGGTAGAATCCTAGTTAGAGTAGTATACCCTTTATGAGATTTGGGTATGCCCAAATTTTGGGGGAAAAATTCTCTCATAAGGGGGGAGTATGTAACAACCCTCGATTTTGGGAGGCTTATTTTTTATATAAATTTTACCGCATAGGGTTATTATATAAAATGTTGGAATCGGAGTAAATATTAATTGAATGAGACAGAGTAAATATTTACTGGAATGTTGTATATTTACCGAATATGTATGTAAATATCTTCATGTTGTATGATTTATAGTGTCATGTATATTAAATGGCATTATGGTTTAAATGATATTAGAACACGAAATAATTTATAAAATTTCCGGATGCCAGTTTAGAGTGTGTAGTTAGTCTCGGATGGTGCGAGACAGTCAAAATAAGTGCCATATTGTATTCTCGGGTTCCGGGCACTTTTGACTGGTTTTAACTTAAATACGCATTTGGAGAATCATTTTAATGTGGTATTAACCATTTCAGTTGGGAGTTTTAGACTTAAGCCACGATTTAAATCTCCCAACCTCTTCCATTCCTTCCATTTTACACCACAAGCCCTAGAGTGAGTGAGAGAGAGAGGAAAGAGTGGAGAAATTGGAGAGAAAAAAGAAAAGATGGAGATTCAAGCTTGGAGATTGCATCTACCACAAAGAAATCTGAAATTTCAACTTTAAGGCAAGTTTTCTACTTGCTAATATGTGATTTAAGTTGAATAAATTGTATGATAGTTGTGTATTTATATTTATGGATCAAAAATGGAATTTTGATGTTTAATCCCTAATTTTAGTTTATAATAATGAAATTTGGTGATTATAGTGGTTATTTATCACGTAAGATGGTGTGGGGTAGATAAATATTGTTGGTTGTGTGTATAAATGAACAGATTTGAGGTTTGGAGAGGATTTTGGGATTTGATTTTTGTAAGAGAATATGGTCTAGGTCTATTATGACCGGTCGATCGCGGTCCCCTGACCGGTCGATCGGGCCTTCGGAGGCAGGCTTGCTGTTTTTCCACAAAGGCATAAAATTCTTGCGCGGTCGACCGCGGTCCCCAGACCGGTCGACCAGTGTAAGGACATTTTTGTCCATTATCAATTTGTATGTCGTACGCCGTTACACCGTTGAAGAAATTCAAGATTGCATCTACATCAACGGATCCGAATATCAAAGCGTCTTCAACATCATAGCCTCTGCGAGAATGAACTTGGTAAAGTTTTGTTTTTAAGTTCCTTATAGTTCATATTTAGTATTGGGAAATTTTTATAAATTTTTTTTTATAAAAATAAGGCTTTTAAAAGTTTTTTATTTTTCGGGGAAATCCGGACCGGTCCGCCTCTATACCGGACCGATCCGCCACCGAACGGGTCCGCCCCTCAATTGGACCGGTCCGCCTGCTGAAAAGCCAGTATACCCCGGATCGAATGCGAACCGAAGAAGGCAAATTTTAAAAGAACCGATCCGAGGTCGGACCGATCCGCCCCCAAGCCGGACCGGTCCGCCTGGGATAAACTCGAGCAGTTCCGTCAGATTTTTATCCACCATCTTATATTTCCTATATATATAACTATTCCGATGGTGTATTTCTTTAAGTCTTTGAGAAAACGTTTTTAAGAGTACAAACACAACAAGACTTCAATTTTTGATGTGCCAAACATCTTTTTGATTCACACACAAAAATCCCAATTACTTTTGTGAATCTTTTGGAACCCTAGAACACAAAATTTGTTGTTGTTCATCTTTGTGGAGAGATCTTTGCAACCGAGGGCTGCGTGTCATTGCTGAGGGAGTCTCTACAAAGTTTTATGGCTGCGTGTCATTGAGGAGAGCTGCGGTTCTTCCTTCGTTGTTTGGGTTGCGAGTCCTTGGAGGGTGCTGCGTGTATTCTCTTGCTGAGTTGAAGACTGCGTGTCTTTGTGGGTTGGCTGCGCGTTGATCCATTGCAGATTTCTCTATGTAATTGTAAGTTACGGCTTGTATATTCATAGTGAAATAAAGGTTTTACCCGAAAGGGGTTTTTTCCTGAAATCTGTGTCTCAGCATATTTTTGTGTCACATGCTTTATTTATTTATGGGTTGACACACGCACCTTAGATGCATGTTTAGGGGCTGAAATTAAATAACTGTGCTATATTAGAAATTTGCGAAGTTAATCAATTATCACGCGTTCTCAACCAGCCATACCATTTTGAGCTTTCTTCTTTTCTTCGTAGGCAAAACCTTGAGACGCGATCGACCGCGTTATTGGGACCGGTCGACCGGTCTCCTGTTTTTCACTATAAATCCTAAATTTCTTTCTATTGTTTCTATTTAGGAAATAGGAACTTAGGAACCTTGTTGAATGAAGTAAACTTAGAGGCCTAGATTTCTAAATGAGTGGGAAAGCTACCTTAGAATAGAGGTGGTTTAGAAGGGGTTTTCCGGGGTTATGCCAATTAATATCACGTCATTCTTTTCTTCTAGTTGATTAATATAAAACTAGGAGATGTAGTATTACGTTTGGGAGACCTTAGAAGCTCAATAGAGCTATGATTCATCTTGATGGTTTATCATAACTTCACAACGAATCTTGGGAGAAAATTGTAAGGTTATTTATTTATCGAGGTTACTATGATAAGATGTTTGAAGTAGGGCTCCGGATTAAAAAGGTGATTTATTTACCAATTGTAACTGATTATGATTTTGGATAATATGAAACATGCATTTGCAAAAATGTAAATGGAAGTTGAAAATGGTAAATGATAATTTACTTAAACACACCTCTCTAAATGACATCATAAGGGAAGTTCGCGTGCTTGGTGATGCCCCCCGGCTAGTGAATGCAGGGTGGATATAGTCGTAGGCCATATGCACGATTTTGTTATGTTTTTTGCTCTAGTGAGCGTCTTTCGGGTGTGGTCTTGACTCTCCCATGGGCATATGGCCGCTTCCCGACGTCTTGCGTTATAGGTGCCGTGGCTGCCTTGTTTGATAGGTCCCTGGAAGATGATGGTCATTTAGGGGCACGCCCAGTGGGGAAACTAGGAGGGGCGGTCTTAGAATCGTTATATGCATGAGAATATAACAATTCATAATCAAGTGGGACTTGATGTATTTGATGTTCCACAAAGAGCACAGTAAAATGCCACAAAGAGCATTAAATGTTGAATTTATTCCTGCTAAGGAATGGTAATGCCGGGATGGGCATGTAATTGAGATAAAAGCCATATAGAGCTTATAATCATAGTTATAAAATTCCTGATAAGGAATAAACTATGAAATGAATCGGTGTATTTGCTGGAAATTTTTATTTATGTTTATCTTTCCTTTTCTCCTACTTAGTGAAATTAAATTTATGCTTTTCCTTATTCCCTAGAATATATTTTAGAACTGTGTAGATAGTTTTTCTTTATCTTCTCTAGCATGAGATCATTCATATCTATCGTACTCTTTATTCATCTGGTGATCATATAGAACCGGGCCCTGACCCGTTTACATTTCTCGTTGTGCATGCATCTTGTTTCCGTTCAGGTGCTCCGTCGGAAGGATGCCTGTTCTTACTTTCCCATTCAGATGTCCTTCACGAGCCGTGATGCTTTGCGGGTATTACGGGATATTGGTATAGACGTTCTCATTCTTGTATTCTAGTTATGATCGGGTCTTTTACTCGGGCGAGAGGCCCAAGCTTTTATAATTGCTTAATGTAATGTATTATGTAATTTACTAAACTTGTGTACCATATTGTATCAGTCTGTGACTGACAGCATATTCGGTCCCTTATTACATGTTTTTGGGTATGTGATATAAATTAGTCTGGATTTCCACTTTTTATTTATTGGGTTGTTAAATTGTTTTCTTTTATTTACTTTAAATTCAAAGTTTTTGGCAACCTGTTTTTCTGAAATAAGGACTGGTTATCCCGTATACTTTTTATTTTGTTGTGGTGCTGAGAATGATTCCATCCATGATTTCGTTATTTTGGAGTATCGGGCTGGCCACCCCCTATTTCGGATCGGTGGGTTGTCACAGTAAGTATGAGAAAAATAATATCAATGTAAAAATAGCATTATGTGTACTACAATAATCTATTCTGCATAGTGGTTACTTCGGAAAAATGGCTTTCCAAAAAAGCACTTAACATAAATAATAATAAAAAAAATTTGATTTGCATATAACCTGAAAATTTTCATCCTCAACTATTAAACAAATATCATGCTATTTACCATTTTTCATTCCAAGGGATGATGTTAAAGAGCTTGTTCCAAAGAGCCGTGTGGCTTGAAATATTCACGATACATTTTCAAGGGGAAGTTACAAGATTGATTATTAAGTTGTGCCATTAATACAGACTTCATGTAATCAACATTTGACAATTGAAACTTATCCTTTTCAAAAGAAATTTTAAAAAAATTAACTCATGACTCTAAATGTGAATTGTGTTCCGTATATGAGAATAGGTATCTTACCCACACAAGTATCCATATATGATTTTTATTCGCCTCTGGATAATTGCTCCAATACCTGAAATTGATGGAGGCATTTTCTCCAACAAATAACCCTCCATGATAAGGATTTAAATATTCTCCTCCTTTTCTAACTTCTTTTGAAAACAAATCCCTCGTTTTGGTCACCTAACTTGTTTCCTGGTACTAGAAACTATTACAAAAAATATAGCAAAAGTATTAAAAAATGGTCAATTTAACTTTAAAGACAAAATGAAAAAATGCCCTGTAAGTTTGAAGTCATCAAAAGAATAATTACAATACAAATATATCTTAACCATGTAAGATTGGTATTTCTTTTTATCAAATCCAACAATTTCTTATAAATCTTTGGTACAGTATAATTCAACATCCATCCCTCGCTTATGTTAACATTTAATAATGTCCTTAACAACAAAATAAAAAAAAGATGACAAGAAATATAGAATAAAATCGATGTGTGAAGCTGCCTAGATGATATCATACACTCACTGCTATTAGTGTCTGATGAAGCAATGCCTGTAGAATCGACAACATTTGGATGACTAGAGCATGAAGGAGGCTGATTGGACTCTCTCATAAATTGTTTCGCAGGTGTCACTCTTTGACCTATAACATGCATGAAATGGATGATTATGATACTAATTAAATCTATACATAAAAAATTGATATCACTACTTAACTAAAATTATTTGTATGTTATTAATTAATATGTTTTCAAATACAAAGATCGTACCCTCATAGTTGTTAAAATAAGAAGGGAAAATGTTTAATGTGTAACGTGTAAATAGGAAGGACCATTTTCTTACATATATAACCACTTTAAATAACTTGAGAACTTGACAATTCAATTCAACATGTAGGAAACTTTAACTTACAAAAACATGCTACAATTTCAATACATTCCAACGGTTAGATCTCCCTATATAGCAAAAACACTATTTCAAAATCTATACATAACCCAATGCAACCTATAGCGAGAACAAAATCGATGTGTAAACAATATTAACAGAACCTAAATCTACCATATATAGAACCGATGTTGGACTAATCTTATATATATATATATACTAGCGAAGTACCCGTGACTGAAGGCACGACAAAAATTTCTAGAGTGGGTAATCGCGAAATGACGAAAATTTTCAAAGTATGTAATTACAAAATGACAAAAATATTTCTCCCCTATAAAACAAATTGTAATTTTTTAAAAAGATTGGCCATAATCTCTTTTGTTTATAAGACTATCCACCCTGCTCAATGAATAATAAATTATCCAACAACATTCAAATAGTTTAAATTCATCAAACAAATTCACGTATAACATGAAATACAAAATATTCATCCACTGAATTCACACCGTGCCTCAAATAAACAAAGTGCCCATTTAAAAAAAATCGACATGGTCTCCTTTGTTTATTGAACTATCCACCCTCTTAAGGGATAACAACCAATCCAACAATATTTAATGATCTCAAAAGTAAAATGTAATAAATATTTTAACGAAACAAACTTCGTAAAAACAATCACATATATAAAGATGAGCTGAAGTCATCCCGCATGTTCCACTATAATAATTGTATGTAGTTTTCAAAATGTGACCTGATACAAAACGAAAAACACAGTTTCAATTAAAATAGCTATCAAATATTATATAGTGATAGGGTAAAGTTATTCCCACTCGAACAAAATTATGTAAGACTCCATCTTATTCTTTTTACTTAAAACAAACACATCTTTATTAAATCTCAACCCAAAATCTTATTTTTTTACATACCGTAAGATTTGTCGTAAACTTCTCTGTCTTCACAGGCCAACTGATTACTCCCAATTAAAAGAGAACTTATTATCCCAAGTATGTGTCTATACATGCCTTATTACCATCACGGTGATCTCTATACACACCTGATAATTACAAAGAACTAATGAGAATGAAGTTGGACATTTTTATTTATCTTTACAAAAACAAAAGAAAACACAAATCCCATGTATTAGGGGGCACTAATACATGGTCTTCGGAATTGTTTAGGATTAGATTACATAGGTATTGTAACTCAACAAATGAAGCTCACGTTTTAAATAAAAAGTGATATGTAGGACATATATGCATATTCATATATGCCATATGTATATATGCATATTGTCTAAATTCATCAAAATTGTCTAAATTCATCAAGCAAAATTTACATATAAAATGAAATATACAATATTCATCAATCAAAATCAATGTGTCTCAAAAAAACAAAGTGTCAATTTAAAAAAAAAATCGGGCATAATCTCCTTTGTTTATTGGACTATCCACCCTGTTTAAGGGGAAACAACAAATCCAACAATATAAAAAAAATCCCAAATTGGATGTAATCTAACAATATAAACGCATGCACAAAGTCTCACATATTGATGTAATTGAAATAATAGGAATGCAAAAAATTGGATACAAAAATGGGATTCAATAAACAACATAAAAAGTAATAGTAATTATCAATTCCAATATGGAAAAGATTTGGTAACAAACAATTAATAACTGCCCCAAACATTATTTATAAAAAAAATTGTACCTGAATGCGTGTTATTTATGCAAAATAATTGCTTAAATGAATCAAGCTTCCACCTAAGATGCATCAAAAAGAAAAAAAAATAGTAAGCCAATAACTAAAATACACGCCAAATAAATTAAATTAGAACACGAAAAATTCAAACTTAGATGACATTACCAAAAACACACCCAATGATTACATGCAACATAAAAACATCCACAAACTCTCACATATTGGTGTAATTCAAATAATAGGAATGGAAAAAATTGGATACAAAAATGGAATTCAATAAACATCACAAATTTTAATAGTAATTATCCATTCCAATATGCAGAAGATTCGGGAGCAAACAATTAACAACTGCACCAAACATTATATATATATATATATATAAAATTGGATATAAAATGGGATTCAATAAAAATCATAAAAAGTAATAGTAATTATCCATTCCAATATGGGGGAAATACCAACCTATGAAAGTAAGCATAAAATTTAGAAGTAGTGCATTTAATTCCCTCTCTATATGATATATAGTACCTGAAAAATAAAGAGAGAATAACACATTAAAAAATTGAGCATATAGCAGGACCTAAATTACATTATTGTAAACATTAAAATTCATTAAAAGTTGAATGAGTTCCCAAACAAAAATAGGGCGTTGAAAACAGAAATAAAATCAGTTACACCGTATTTTAAAATCAATTGGACTTTAAAATGAAATATCTTCGTATGAATGATTCAAATCTGTTCATACACATTCTTTAAAATTAATTGAACTGGAAATTGCACCTAAAACACCTATTTACATCTTTGCATCTAGTTTTAATTAGATCTGCAAAAAAGTAGATTTGTAAAAAAACACCTAAAACAAAATCAAGAATGTGAACATACCACACAAATAAAGGTTTAGATCTGTGCAAAAAAATCTCACCAATTTTGAAGTTAAATCCCCCAACATAGCGTGGGATTTGGATATGTAAAAAAAATATACCACACAGAAATTTAGATCTGTAAAATTTTTTTGTAGAAAATAGATCTACACAAAAGTAGATTTGTAAAAAAACACCTAAAACAGAATCAAGAATGTGAACATACCACACGAATAAAAGTTTAGATCTGTGCAAAAAAATGTCACAAATTTTGATGCTAAATCCCCCAACACAGCATGGGATTTGGATCTATTAAAAAAACATATCACACAAAAATTTAGAGTTGTTCGTGTGTGTCTGTGTGAGAGAGCTGTGCATGTGTGAGAGTTGTTCATGTGTGAGAGATGTTCGTGTGAGAGAGAGTTGTGCATGTATGTGTGAGAGTTGTGTGTGTGAGAGAGATTTGTGGGTGTGTGCATGTGTGGGTATGTTTATGTGTGAGATGTGTGCATGAGTGGGGGGGAGGAGGAGGAGGAGGGGGAGAGGGAGGGCTGGAGACCGGAGAGGGGTACCAAAGAGGGAGAGGCAACCGATGTGTGTGTGTGTACAATTTGTGGGTGTGTGCATGTGTGGGTGTGTGAGATGTGTGCGTGAGTGAGGGAGGAGGAGGAGGGGGAGGGGAGAGGGGGGGAGGGATATTACCTGGAGGGGGAAGGGGAGACCCAAGAGGGAGAGGCGTCCGATTGTGAAAGAGAGAGGAAGAGAGAACATAACTGAGAGAGGGAGAGAATGAAGAGACGAGGTAGGGTTTGAAATTGAAGGAGTTATTGTCTCAATGTGCCACACAATGGTTACAATCTGACATGGCAAAATCCCACACCATTAGATTGGCCAAAAAAATTCGCTCCCAACCGTTGATTTTTTGGAATAGTATAACACCCCCTCTCATATAATATATATATATATATATATATAAAGTGGTTACAAATTACAGTAATAAATAACTTTAGCGGGGAATTTTTTTTAAATATGTAACTGGAGGTTTTATCTTCTTTTGTCCCAAAATAAAAATCCCACATTTCTCACCTTATCTCTCTCTGATGACTGTTTTGGTCCTAACGCAAAAAACAATACCATCATCTCAGCATCAACACCATCATTCTCCTCTCTCACCTACGGTCACTTACCTTTCGTCTCTCTTATCTCCTGCCAATCACAGACCCCAAGAAATCGTAATCACACAGCTAATAAATCCTTTGTTACCTCTGCTCTCTATTGCCTTTGATTATAGTTATATACTGGGGTTATTTTTTTTAATTACTTCGGTGATTTTGTGTTTAAATCTAAAATTATCCGTTGATTTTAAAGTATTTGTAAAATTTGTGTTTAAATCTAAAATTTATGTGTTTGTAAAGAAAATTATAGAGAGAAATAGAGGAGAATATCTACTTGTACTATTTGATTTCGTTACACTATTACTGAGGCTTTATCTCCCTCTTTATAGCTAAAAAGTAAGGTAGTTAAAAAATATGTTACACACTTGATCGCTCATCATTAAACTAACAAACAACAACAAAATGACTCCTCATATAACTAATAGATAGAAAAGAAAAACTAATTGTATGAATAATAAGAAGAACACAATTTTGCTTACTCGTTTAGACAAACTAAACTCAAATCTTAAGATCCCCCCTCAAGCTGATGCTGGTGAAGAAGAAAAAGCAACCGATTGTTCATCTTTTTAAGTATAAGAAGATGCAGGCATGATCTTGTCCCTTAGATATTGAAATCTAAATGTAGATAGAACTGTTGTAAAGGTTTAAGCAAATTGATTCATTGTACACACATAAGAGACGAGGAGCTGCAAAAACACCACCTTTTCTCTGATGAAATTAAAATCAGCCTCTATTTTCTTACTTCTAGACTGAAAGACAGGGTTTGAATACAATGAAAGTTCCCTAATTTTATCACATAAAATGGCGGGAGGAGAGGAAAAAATAGCTGAGAGATCCTTGAGATGTTGTTGTATCAAAACAATATCAGTTCTAGTCGTAGAGAGAGCCTTATACTCATCTTCAATGCTTGATTTGGCTACCATGGATTATTGCTTAGTTGACAATGAGACTAGATTAAGGCGAAGAAACACATATTATCTAGAGGTGGACCTTCTATCATGAGTATCACCAACACAATCAGAGTTTTTATAGCCCAATAAATATAAGTGACTGGGTTGGAGAAAAATTCAAAGATGTAGAGTGCCTTTAAGATATTTCAAAATCCTTTTGGACTGCACTAAAATGACCAGTTAGATGACAATGTATAGAATGACACACCTAATTCACTGTATAAGAGAGGTTAGGTCTAGTCACAGTCAGGAATTACGATGAGCCAGTGAGGCTTCTATAGAGATAAGGATCAACAATTGGTGTCTGTTCAGTAGAATGAGAGACCTTAGAGGATATGGTTGATAGAGATGGTTTGTAATTTTTCATTCCAACTTTTTTTGAATAGGTCAATAGCATATTTGTGTTCTGATAAGAGCATACCACTTCTATGCCAAGGAAAAATTTAAAAATCCCAAAATCCTTCATAGCAGAAGACATTTTCATAGCTGACATAAACTTTATAACTTTATATGGTGAATTACTATTTAGCAAAACGTCATCAACATAAACTAGAATTAGCATGACATGACATAAGGTTTGAGATGAAAATAAGGAGGTATTTATTGTGCTATTAACAAACCCATAAGAGGTGATTAACTTTGGGAATGTAGCAAATCAGGCCCTATGTACTTGTTTTAGTCCATAGAGGGGCTTGAGTAATTTGGAGAAATCTATAGCTTGGTTACGATCAGTGAAGCCACGTGGTTTTACCATATACACTTTCTCCTCATGTAGGTCATGCGAGAATGCATTTCACACATCAAGTTGTTGACCAAACCAACCGAAATGCAACACAAGAGACAACACTAAATGATGGTTGTTTGTTTGTTGACATGACTAAAAGTTTCAAAGTAACCAAAGCCCTCAGTTTGATGAAATTATTTTTCCATAAGTCTTGCCTTATATCTAGATAAACTTCGATCTTCATTGAGTTTGACCATAAATACACACTTGAATCCAATAGAAATTTTATCAAGAGGAAGAGGAACAAGGTCCCATATGTGTTGAGATGACAGAGAATTGAATTCATCTGACATGGCTTTTACAAGACTGAAGAAGATTGGGCTCAAGATAAGTATGAAGATTCCTTAGTCAGATAGGGGAAATGGGAGTTGAGGTTCATAAGGGACTTTAGGGTTATGGATGCCAGCCTTAGCTCTAGTTATTATTGGATTAGAATGAGACTTTGAAACAGGTGAGGTTGAGATAGAGGGACTGGAGAAGAATAAGAAAAAGATGCAAAGGATGAAGACAACGAGGTAGAAAATGAGGATAAAGAGGGATCAGTGAGAATATAAATTGGAAAATAGGGAGAAAAGAGAGGATTGAGTAGGAGAAGTAGATATAGAAGAATACTAAGATACAGTGGGGAGGGATGTAAATAGTCTTAAAATTTTAAGGATAATGGAAATTGGGATTAAATAAAATGGACACATCTAGAAATGAACATTTACTTGGGATTGGTTTCAAGCATTTGTATCCTTTTGAGGCAGAGGTATAACCTATGAAAATGCACACTTTGGACTTAGTCTCAAGTTTTAAAGACCTATAAGGAACAAGCCATAGAAAAAACTACACCCAAACACTTTCATGTGCGAGCAATCATGTGGGATTTTATATAAAACCTCATAAGTGTAATGTGATTGGTCGTAGCAAAAGGTAATCTATTAATTTCAAAAGTGGCACTAAGATAATATTTTGGAGGAACAATATAGGGGTGGTTTTAACTAGATGCATGTGTTTTCATTCACTAATGCCATTTTGTTCTGGTGTGTAAGAATAATAAGTTCCATGAAGTATACCTTTTGAGTTTATGAATTGAAGCATACAAGAGTTTTGGTATTCTGTACGATTATTAGTTCTTAAGGTTTTGATAGGTTGCTTGAATTTAGTGTAAACCATATGAGTAAATTGAACAAAGGTAGAGAAGATGCCAGCCTATGCTTTGAGAGGGTAAATCCATGTGAATTTGGTTAAATTATTGATAAATATGATATGGTATTTAAGATAAGTAGGAGAGATATTATGGGTAAGTCCCTAAACATCACTATGAACTAGATAATATGGTTGCTTAGTAACTAAAAAAGATAAATACTGACACGTATAGGTGCAACATGCATAGGGGGATGAAATTTGATGATTATTGAATGGATAAGAATGAATGTGGGATGAGGGATAGCCTAGTGTAAACTACTAATGATAGTTTAATACATGGATAAAGACTCGAGCCTTAGAGGTAGATGTAATAGAGGATGTATTATGTGGATATAAGCCTACTGATTAGGTTCTTTAAAGAATGACTTGATATGTTTCCTTTTCTTGGATAAAGAAGTGACTCCTGTAAAAACTAACTACATAATTATTAACCCTAGAAAGTTGATGAACAAAAAGTAATTTATGAGTTAGACCAGGAACATGAACTTTGTCGGATAGACTTAGAATTTTAAATGAAGTAGTGAATGAACAATTTCTTATGTGAAGAATAGCCAACTCATTCCGATTTACCACAGTAACGAATTCAGACCCATGATAAACTCGAAATCTGTGAAAGTGAGCTATGGTGTTTGCAAGATTACTGGTAGAACCAGTATCAAAGAGCCAACCAGTAGAGTTAAGGGAATTAAGACTGAGAGTGAGGGAAAGTGGAGATGATTGGTCTGAAATATAGGGATACAATTTAGGAAAAAAATAGTGTTTTTAGTGTACCATGAAGTTAGACAAGGGGAAGTAGAGGAAGGTGGATAATTAGGAGTATGGAAGATAGGGTGATTAGGTGTAGGGATTGTAGGAGGATATTGAAATAGTATGTACGAGGGAAATGGTTGTGCAAAGTAGGCTTATTGAGGAGTGAGAGAGCGTTGTGGATAAGATGTGTGTGAATAAGTCATAGGAGGTGGATAGGAAGTATGTGGAGAAGTCGTATGAGATGAATTTCCAATGGTTTGATTGCCTATCGATGGTGGTTGATAGGTGCTATTGAATCTATGATAACACTAAGAGGCAGTGTGATTATTCTTTCCAGATATTTGACATTGAACTCTAAAATTTGTGTTCCTCCCAAAATTACTTTCTTTGTTGTTTTTGTTTATGTTATTATTACTTTCTATATAATGCTCAAATTGATTAGGTGAATATCCTATTGAACTTTGCATATTTGAGAATTAATACTGTGGTAAAGATTGAAATGATGATGCGGTAGTAAATTGTTGAGATGTCAGAGTAACTACTGTGAGGGAAATGGTTTGAGAAATATATTTCAACTTAAAGTCTTTTATAACATATAATTCCTCATATTTAAGTAGTGTCTATAACTCTGTAAATGATACAATTTGAGATATAGACCTAAGGGTGGTTTTGAGAGATGAGTATTCATGAAACAATCCATTTACAGTACAATATCATCTTTAGAAATCTAAACACCACACGCGGCTAGTTTATCAATGCAATCCTTGACCTTGTCATGACATTCATCCATAGAGTTATGATCTTTAGATGCATTTGGAAATTTTACTTTTAGTTCATGCACATGAGATCTAGATGCAGAAACATATCGTTTTGATAGATAATTCCAAATTTTTTATGTATGTTCGAAGACAAGAATTTGGGGCAACATCGAAGGTGATATTATTTTAGTTAAATAACTCATTAATTGACAATCAATGTTGTTCCCACTTGTATATTCAGGAGTGGAATTCAAATTACTTTTATAGTCAACAATCCTTGTTGGTGGGCAAGGTATTGTACCTTTAACATATCAAAGAAGATGAATGACACGTAATGCATTCTAAACATGAAGATTCCGTATTATGTAGTTTGATTGATCAAGAGTAACAGTTATAAGTGAATAGATATTATAGACAAAGAAGAATAGATGGGGTGGAATATGAAGACCATTTATGATCGACATTAATGAAGGATCTTGAAGATGAGTAGCATAAGAAGAAGAAGATAAATATTAGGTGCAGTGCTATAGCTCTGATACCGTAAAGAAAATTATAAAATGAATACGAAATGTGGGCAGAATAGACAAAACACAATTTTAAGGACTCATTTAGACAAACTAAACTGGACTCTTAATAGTTTGAATCTGGAATCATATATCGATTTTAATGTATTTGTGATCTGTATATTTAAATTTCAGATTATGTGTTTACATTTGTTGGGAATAATTAGGCATTAACTTTAAATCTTGAAGTAGTAACATATTTACTCATTAGTAAACACATGTTATTTTTTGGTGTTAACTCAGTTATATATATGTTTAAATTTTATGACATGTTGGCTTCATATTATCCTGTTTAGATTTTTAAAATAAATAGAACCGTGAAGAAATGGAAAAAACCCAAACAATAACTAAACCGCAGACTGAATTCAACCAAATCAGGTCGTAGTTGATTCCATTTCATTTGGTTCAACAACATGATTAATTTGAGTCTAATTTCAATAATACGAAATCAAAGTACACAAATTCTGATTTAAATTTCAATATATAATTCAACTAAACCTACCCAATTCAACTCCGAATAACAATATATTTAAAAATAGGTTATAGTTATTCATATTCATCTAGCTGCTCCTATTTGTAACTAGCATGTAACCGGTGCGATGCGCGGGTGTTAGATAAAATGGAAATAAGTAACACTAACTTATTTAAAAATATTCTTAATTAATCTAATTAGATAATAATTTAAAACAAATATAAATAGTTCTTAATATTTATGGTGAATAAGTACCTAAAAAGTTGGCAAAAATAGATGTTCTAATTTTTTAACAACACACTAATATCATGCGAAATTAATCGAAAATTTACATAATATCGTGTCGTGTTCGTGTAGGGATTTTTTTCCATAGAATTGTGTCATATTGTGCTTGTTCCCAAATTATGACTCATGTTATCATGCCCTGGTATATGTGTTTATAATTTGGTTTCGTTCACTATCATATTGACTTTGGCGTAAAAATTATTAATCTTGCTAATCGTATTGTGTTTTAAATGGACGGTGTTTGTGTTAGGTAAAAAAAATTGTATATCCGAATCTAGATATTCTTATCATATGGGGTGGTGTTAAACACCACCAAAAACCCTACCCTTATGAAAACATAATCATAGAAAAATAGAAAAAATAATTTGCTTTAATTTTGAAAGTTAGAAAAATATTTTGTCACTATTTTTTTACCTCTCTGATTATATATTTTTTTTAGACAAAGCAATAATAATTTTGCAGAAACAACAGAACTAAAACAACTAGTTATTAAATTTATTATAAATTTGCATTGAGACTAACGAAAAGATGGAGTTTAAAATGGAAAGTCAATATATATGGAACTGCAAATAAAGAGAAATGAACCCTTAACTTTGAATTGCATCTGTTAAAAATATACAATAAACTTCCTTATGTGTGTGCGTGTGCATATATATATATATATATATATATATATATATATATATATATATATTCCACTTGACGACATACAATACTTATATGCTTCTCAAGCAATGATATTATGTATTTTTTTATGCATATTCACTTTTTGAATCATACACGTCAAAGTTGTACTTTTTGGCTACTCCCTTCCCTATAACCTAGCTTATTACTAGTGATTTTTTATTACTAAACTATTCAATAAAGGCCGACATACTCTTGATGTGATATACATTGAAAATAATGTCTTGACCATTTAATAATAATAATGAATGATACTAAACTCAAAACAAATGACACATTATATTCTAAGTTGGATATTCATAATATGCATATACATGATGGTCAATGGAAGAAAGTAGATGGACACACTAGTAAAGATATCTGGATATACATTATGGTCAATGGATGAAAGTAGATGGACACATTGGTAAAGATATCAAAACCAAATCTCTATTTAAATTGAATAAGGACGACATGAGATAGTTTTGTAAAATTTGGAAAGACTTAAAGATCCTTTATATTTTTCATCCAACATTAGAAACATTGGCAAATTTAATCCATCGATTTTGCTCTCGTTGAAATCACAAGACTATCATGTCATAATGGAATACTTTCTACTGATTTTGATTTAACATGGTTGACCTAAACACCGTGATTTGAAAAAATAAATCCAATGGTTGAGTTTATTCTTTAAAATATAGTTCTCAAAGGTTTAAATTCCAAAGGATATCAAAAGATCCAAAGACGTAATTGTAGAAGCATGGTGTGTGTTGGGCAAATATTGTTCACCAACATTCTTGTGACAACCCCCATTTTCCACATAAGAGTTGGTCAGATTTATACGCAAAAGAAGGTGCTTATTTATCAATCTATAACATTTTCCATGTAAGAGTTGGCCAGAATAATACATCGAAGATGGTGCCTATCTAGCAATCTATACCATTCTCCACGTCAAACCATAAAATAAAATAAAAGTAATTAAATCATCCACACATGCAATATAGAACTAAAATGACATGACTACACAAATAAATAAGTCTCAATTCCAGTGACCTGAAAATATCAACAATTAAAACTATAAATAAAATTTATAGAATAATAAACATGGTCTTATGCCTATACAAAACGCTAAAACAAAATTAATTGGAACTAAAATAAGTAGCAACCTATGGTATAATAAAAAGACTAGAAGTCCATGTGAAAATCTTTCCTAGGGCTTGCTGATCTTGTTTAGAGAAAACCGAATAAATATTTTCTTACGATTTTTCTCAGAGCCTTCAAGTCTTAAGGATTAACTTCAATATCAATGAACATTAATGCGATTAATTTACAATACACACAACAATAAAAACTGACATCTAGTAGCTTAATATTTTTCAACTATGTCTGAAAACTTTTCCCCAAAATCTTTTAGTGACAAAAATAAATTCTTCAATCTATTGTTACTAAAACTGTGTCGTATGTTGTTTTCGTGCAATTTATAAAACTGGCCACTAAAAGATGAATATTTAGTGGAAAAGTTGCTTCGCTACCAGTACATCTCTTTATGGGGCAAAAAACTTACAACTAATGAAAAAAAAATTCCCACCAAAAGTTGATAGTTTCCCAATAAAAGGCCATTTCTTCTAGCAAAACAAAGATTCCCTGCAAAAGAGACTTTTCGTCACAAAACAAATCACCATTACTCAAGTTAAATTTAAACGAAATTTTTTTTAATTATTAAATTGCTACCCATAGTTTATAGTTTTCTACCAAAAGGCTACTTTGTGTAGCAAAGAAAAGATTCACTACCCAAATTGACTTTTCGTGGAAAAAAATTGCCACCATTTATATACAAAATAACTCATATATACAATTTTAATAAAATATTTGACATTTATATAGCTCATAAAGATAGTGATCTTAGAAAAATAGATTTTCATCTCCAAAGTTCGTATGCTAAACACTCTTTCAAACACATTATTTATAAGAAATGTTCCACCATTCGAAAAATAAATGAAATAAGAAATGATCAAATCCACTATGCTTATTTATTGTTAATGGGCTTTTATACAAAATCTTCCCATAAATCTGTAAAAACAAGAAACATAAAGAACTTGATTAAAATTCTCACTTTGAAAAACAAGAACAATAGATTTTGGAAGATTAATTAAAGTACATTTATAAATTTCACTTAAAATCTTGCAAAATAATAGTAAAAATATCATAAATCCCATTTCCAAACATCAAATTTGTCTCCCAATTATACCCCCACCCAAAAAACTAAAAAAAATAAATACAAAACCTTCTTCTTGTGAAAACACAAAATACACAACAAATCAAATGATCAATGAAAAATGCAAAGGGATGTTAAAAAATAAATTAGACGATATGATATCATTTAACCATGCGAATTCAAATCCTACGTAACTGTAACACCCCACCTAATTAAATACCGGGTGGCCAGTCCCATAACAAATTAAAACATAATATACAGTTAGCTCATTCTTAACATCACTGCCGAAAACATTAATTAATCACCCAACACCCAATTAAGCTAGTGTTAAAAACTTTCTAAATTTTTAATTTCAACAAAATTCATTTTTAGTTTAAGAATAACACAACACAATTTATTCTACAACACTGATAACCGAATAGGTAACATAAAAGAATTTAAATGCAATTGGAATAAACATTCCCACATAATAATCAAAAACAATAATTCAAACAATATGAAATATATTAAAATGATACGAATACAAGAGTATTTGACTCACATAGAAAAGAGATAACTGAGTTCCTTTGGACGACATGCCCTAACTAAGAGAATACTGTGAATAAAAAGAAGATAAGAGTCCAATCAATACTCCATACCTCGTCATAATCTGCTAAGGCTGGCGTCCCTCCTGCTGGACACCTGATATAGAAGATACAATAGAAAAGAAAATATGCAAGGAAACGGGTTAGAGCCCGATTATGAAAATGATTTTAAAACATCAAGTATTTAACAAGTGCAAAAAAACATTTATTATGTACATGTTAGCATCCCACTCTCACTTTCTATTCTCACCTCTCAACTAGAGTGCACACTTAATGTTTCCTATTAACCTCCTAGTTAATGGTTCCTCTTTTCAAGTTTCCATATTATGATTCCATCCCATATCATAAACCCGTATGTCCCATATCATACGTCACATATGTATTCATATATGTTTTTCATTTATGAATCATTTCTCATTAATTTGAATTAAGCTTTTCAATTCTATAAGAATAAACATTCATTAACTTAATTTCATTCTTTGTCTCAATTCACCGTTACCTACAATTATCACCGTAGATATATTTAATCACTATATACATTCATTCATTTAATTCATTATATATATATATATATATATATATATATATATATATATATATATATATATATATATATATATATATATATATATATATATATGTTCATATATAATACGGCACCCCAAGTCACAACTGCGGTGCAATGCATTACTCTACTATCATGTCTCATCATCGCTGGTCACCGAATAGGGGACTAAAGGTTCGGTAAGGATTCCTCGAACCACAAACAACAACATACAAGTTAAAGGTGAACATACTTCTCGTATCCATGGGTCACGTACATACCTACGTTCCCACAGTCAGTGGACTTATCAACTCCACGATAAGTCTTTCATAGACCTATTTTCTCGAGCGACAAATCAAAGATCCCATGGATTCATTAGGATATGACTGCCCTCATGTGCAAACCTCCCATCGATAGCAAGTAATCTAGGTATGTCATACACATAAATCATAATTCAATCAAATAGTCATTATCATACCTATAATATACTATCAACAAGGTACTCACATTACCCTTAGATTATTCTCATACGTAGCATTATATCTCTTTAAATCCCACGTATTAAAATATCATAGCTTTACTTCTTAATTTAATTATCCCCGAGCCTCACTCAATACTCAAGGTTCAAATAGGTTTTTCCTCAACATATATTCAGTAAGAAGTCACTAATATCCCACTGGTCCATATCTTCATATCTCCCGAATTATTACGAACTAAACTCGCCCTTAATTAGGGTTATAATAGATTGTTTATAATCTCTTATAAACACATCTTCTATCAACTAGGATTGAATACCATCATCACATAGCTCATAGTCTATAGTGCTTCAATCACACTATATGTCTTATCAACAAAACCAACATCCTCGCATCCTATAACATCTCTCCACTCCCGACGTCGTTAAGGTTCATGCACGGAGCGTCTTGTAAAGCGAAATCAAAACAAGGAACCCCTCCAATACACTACTACTTAACTTTGTCGATCGAGGAGGTCTGTGAACTTCAATTATGCGATCGGTATAACCTCATCCCCTCTTTCAACCAAATGTGGTCTAAACTCCCATCTCTATTCAGGGGCCATACTGCTAAGCGCTTGTATTACTCTTAGTCCATGCGCAATCAATAATGAGCTTAAACTCAGTCCTTGATATTCAAATTGTAACCCTAAGGCTACCCAGGTGTTATATTAAATCTCCCCTACTGGACCTATCCTTAATCCTCATGTATACCAATTAGAATCCAACACATGAATCTAGCAAGCGAAATTTCTTCCAATATAATTATCATCATTCTTATCAATTAAATCCCAATCAAAATAATTCGAATCTTATCTAGGGCGTACTGATCTTTTCTAAGTCCCATAATATCCAATTAATAAACACCAAAGATATACAAAAGGTTTGGGATAAGAATCAACATTAAAAAGGAACAAATTTAGGAATTCTGGGGAGGTCGATCGATCGAAGGCAGGGGGTCGATCGATCGATCACTCAGGTAACAACCCCGTTTTTCTGCATTTCCGCAACTACGGATTTAGCCATTTTTTATCATTCAAACCTTCATATTAACAACCCAAATGACTTATAATCCTTACTACATGATATACCAACATATACAAATGATTTCTAATGATCTAAACATCCTAGAATCATTAATAGATTGAATTAAAAGAATGTTTATGTAATACCCCGTATTTTTATGATATTTATTTATGGGATTAATTAAATTAAATGTCTATTAATTGGAAATTAATCGGATTAAAATACTAGCGAGATTCGAGTTGGTATTTGATTTTAATGAGTATATATGGCTATATATGAATATTGAATTACTAAATTGTCGTGAGATTGATATACGGCAATTTGGGAAACTTTGTTGAGACGCGTGTGACAGTCGCGTCCGGAATCTATTTTTTAATTAAAAAGTGAATTTTATTTCTATTAACCGTATGGTCGTTTTGAGTGCGCCAACGCGTCCGGAAGGGTCAAAATAGTCAGAAAACACTAGCCAGGGGTTGAGTTTGGGTCCCGGGGCATTTTTAGGCCATACCGGCAACGTATAAGGGTAGTTTGGTAATTTTGGAATTTTGGGAATTAAAACCCACGAAAATTAGGAATTAAAATCTGACTTAACCTTTACCCACTAAACCCACTAACTATAGTAATTATATGACCTAAGTATGTTTAGGAATGAATAGAAACCTTGAACAATTGTTGGATTGACGTTTGAATGTGATTAGAAGTGAAGAAAAGTTGGAAAAACGAATTTCGGAAAATCTGGGCTCGAAACTGGCCTCTCGTTAGAAGACCTGCCCAGGTCGTTCGAACGAGCTCGTTCGAACGAGCTTCTAACGAGTTGACAGTTTGACTTCTAACGAGAGGGATGTTCGTTCGATAACTTTCGTTCGAACGAGATCTCGTTAGAAGGCCCACTTCGTTCGAACGAACTCTCGTTCGAACAGCCTCGTTCGAACGAGACTTCTAACGAGCTGATAGTTTAGGCTTTTTGGCCTGTTTTGATTTCGCGTGTCCCGTAACCTTGTTTAATTGTAGAGATAACACTTCCCTTGATGATAAATTGATATAGTTGGGATATTTGGGATATAATTAGGAGTAAAACGTAGAAGTGTGATTTGAACCAAATGGAAATTATGGATTAGGACGTGAGTGTCTATTACGATGTGAGAACAATTACCGGCTTGAATAATTATATTAACCGGGAATATGTAAATTGTGTAACATTATGAGTCGGTACGAGAATGAGAAGTGTACCACAAATAAATTATGCTGATTACTAAGATGTGTGCATACTTAGTATATGTATATGATTTTATGTGTATGACATACCTACCATACTTGCTATCACGGGAGGTTTACGTTCGCTTAGGGCCCTCTAATCCTTGTGTTGCCCGGATTTAGATTGGTACCTCGAGAACATAGGTCAGTCGAGGACTTATTGGGATATTAATAAGTCTGCTGATCGTGGGAGCGTAGGTATGTGCTTGACCCATGTGATGTGACTGTGTTCGCTTCCATTGTTTGTGATTGTTGTTATCTGAGAACGATTCCTGAGAGATTCGGAATGCGTGATCCTTATGTACGTGATGTATCGGGATGGATAGCATAGTATGTGTGCACCGCAGCTTAGTGTCGGGGTGCTTGTATTGTATATTTATGACGTGAATAATATACACTTAAATAACGAGAACTTTCATGTTAAGTATTATGAGTATAATTATGGTAATGTTTTGAGAAGTTATAACGGGATAACCGGTAGAGAATTGTATTGCTAATAATTGAGAATCCAAGTTTAAGTAACGTCCTCTATTTAGTTGATAACGCTAGAATGCATAATGAGAATTGAGTAGTAAGGGGTAGAACTTATTACGGTTTGGTTAGTTAGGTATATCACTTAGATGGGTATGATACGTTGGGAGTGCACAATTAGTCGAGAGGTGAGTATTTCATGTGAGTGCACGTCCTAACATGTATTTTGCATTCATTGTTTTAATGTTATTAAAACACTTGCTATTTTTAAATACTCTCCACTTTCGGGCTCTGACCCATTTGCTTTCAAATCTATTTTTGTAAAAAACATTTTAGGTGCCCAGCCACAAGGACACCATGCTTAGGATTCTCATCCAGATGACGAGCTGTAGCTGTTTATGGAAGTTACAGGACTTTGCTAATAGATGCTTCATCTATCTTGACTCTATATTCAGCTTTTATCAGTTGTAGGGCATGTCGCCCATTTCTATTAGAAACATTTCCTATTTCAGATTTTCAGACTCTTGGCATGTAATTAATTCAGGATACATTGTTTTACTTATTTCAGTTGTGGGATTGTTGTGAGGAGTTTTCCTCTGGACTTATTATTATTTGTTGGTTATTCCATTTCTTCAATATGGTGAATGGTTATGTTATTCTTTCAAAATTCTTTTACTGCATGTTAACCAGACTTAATTTAAAATTTGGCAACTTTCTTTTTAAATACTAGGTGGTTAGTAACCATTAAAATGTTTTCGACCGTGATGCTATTAATTGAACCAACTTGGCATTTTGTATTGATTTAATTAAGGAGTAGCTACCCGGTATTTAATTAGTCGGGGTGTCACAGGTGGTATCAGAGCATCAGGTTCTAGCGTCCTTTAGGATCTGTACGGCTTATTATGTTTCCGCTGAGCTTTCTTTGATGTAGAGCCCTATATTTTAGGACTGTTGTATTCTCTTGTATATGCTACGTTCTTCAGCTATTTTGAGTTTATAACTGCGAACTTATAGACTTCATTCTTTTTTCAGATGCCTCCACGACGTGCACAACGGGTTCCCAGGGATGCAACGCCAGAACCACAGCCCGCACTAGTTCAGGGCACGATGAATGCCGCCGAGGTTGCAGCCATTGTGGCCCAGGCGGTAAATGCCGCACTTGCCGTGGTTCAGTAGGCACCACCTCAGGCGCCAGTATCTGCGCCAGTTCAGGCACATGCATTCCCGTCCGCTTGGGAACGTGTACGTGATGCTTTTCAGAAATCACACCCACCGGAGTTCACAGGTAGCTCCGATGTTGTGGTTTCGAGTCAGTGGAGGAAAGACATTCAGCGGAACTTGAGGATGTATGAGTGCACCGATGTCCAGAAGCAGATACTAGCTACCTTTAAGCTAATGGGGTCTACACTACAGGGGTGGGAGTCTATTACCACCGTGGAGGAGAGAGATACTCTCACTATTCAGGAGTTTTGGGTGCGGTTTGACCGTAAATACTTTCCGTCAGATGTTCACACGGAAATGAGGAGGAAGTTGATGAATCTCAGGCAGGAAGGTAAGACTGTGGCTGAGTATGAGGCCGAATTTACAAATCTGTTGAATATTGTTCCGGACGAGATACCGACTGAGGAGAAAAAGATCCAGAAGTTTACAGACGGGTTGACATGGAGGATTCATCAGCACTTGTTAGGGAACCTCTCATTAGCCACTTATTCTGATGTGGTTAATGCTGCACTGTTACACTGCCATGATCATCGCTTTCACATGGCTGAAGGCAAGAGGTCAGGAGAGTCCAGCCATCAGGGCAGGACTGGGGGAAATGGTGCCAATGGGGCACAATCTGTTCAGGGGCATAGACAGGGTGACCAGGGTTCCCAGTAGGGGGATCACAATAGGTTCAGATCGGGAAATTTCAGGCACGGACAGGGAGGTTTCCGGCAGGGCCATCAGGGTCCGAACGGCCATCAGGGCCAGCAGGGTCAAAATGGCCAACAACAGTTTCAGCAGGGCCAGGGGAGGAACGGTAACGTCCACCAGGGACAGAGAGGGGGGAACTTCCCGAGGAAGTGTTATGTTTGTGGCAAGACTGGCCATAAACGCCAGGACTGTCCTGATAGGGGCAGGGCCCCGCAGCAGCAGCAGGGTGCTCGACATGAGCCACAAAGGCCACTTTTTCCACCTGCCCTCCCAGCTCCAGCCCAGGTGCCAGCCCTACCATCCATTCCAGCAGCTCCAGTGCAGCAGGAGTAGTTACAGTATGGACGTGTCTATAACGTCCACCAGGCAGCAGCTCCACAGGCACCACCCACGATTGAGGGTATGTTTCCTATCCATGGTACTATGGGTCGGGTTTTGTTTGATACGGGGGCAACGCATTTTTTTATAGCTACACATTTTGTGAAAGCCTTAGGGTTGTTAGCCATAGCAGAGAGCATAGTGACGTGTGTAGACCCTCCATTGGGGAGTGGGTCACTTATTTTATTTATATGACAGGGAGTGGGGGTAGAGATTGGTAGTTTGTTATTACCTGCAGACATGTTGGTATTAGATATGCATGAGCACGATGTGATTATCGGTATGGATTGGCTTACAGCTTATAGAGCCATGATTGATTTCTTCGGTGGGAGCATTGTTTTTGCCATTCCGGGGCAAGAGGTGTTTGTAGTGGCGATGCCTCGCCCAGAGGGAGGCTCGACCGCTCATTTGTATTACATCGAGGAAGATACCTCTAAGGAGGTTGTGATTCCTTTAGATTTGATCCCAGTTGTCAGGGAGTATTCCGATGTGTTTCAGGAGATACCAGGCCTACCCCCAGTCGAGAGATAGACTTTGTCATAGACTTATTACCAGATACGAGACCTATAGCATGCGCACTGTACCGTATGGCTCCGACAGAGATGCGAGAGCTACGAGATCAGATAGAGTAGCTATTGGGTCAGGGCTTTATTCGCAGGAGTACCTCACCTTGGGGCGCTTCAGTTTTGTTTGTAAAGAAGAGAGATGGTTCACTGAGATTGTGTGTGGACTACCTAGAGTTGAACAAGGTCACGATACGGAATAAGTATCCGTTGCCTCGAATCGATGACCTATTCGACCAGTTGAGAGGAGCTTCTTTCTTCTCGAAGATTGATTTGCGATCGGGATACCATCAGTTGCATATCAGGGAGGAGGACATCTCGAAGACTGCGTTCTTAACGAGATATGGTTCTTACGAGTTTCGAGTTATGCCTTTTGGTTTGACCAATGCTCTAGCCGTGTTTATGGACTTGATGAATAGGGTGTTCAGAGATTTCCTAGATCGTTTGTCATTGTCTTCATTAATGATATTCTGGTTTACTCCCAGACAGAGGAGGAGCACGCCGAGCATTTGAGGCAAGTTTTGCAGACGCTACATCAAAACGAGTTGTATGCAAAGTATGAGAAGTGCGTGTTTTGGCTGAAGGAGGTCCAGTTTTTGGGGCACATTATTTCCGACCAAGGGATATCTGTTGATCCGGTAAAGGTATCCGCGGTGACAGGGTGGGGACAGCCCACGACACCGATTGAGATCCGTAGTTTCTTGGGACTAGCAGTATACTTTAGGAGGTTCATTCGGGGATTTTCAAAGATAGCAGGTCCTTTGACACATCTGACTCGTAAAGGTGGGCCATTCATCTGGAGTGATGCCTGTCAGTTGGCATTCGATGAGTTAAAGGATAAGTTGACCTCAGCACCTGTGTTAGCATTGCCGAGACCGGGAGTTGAGTATCTAGTCTACACCGATACATCCTTGCAAGGACTTGGAGGTGTATTGCAGCAGGAGAGTCAAGCCATAGCTTATGCTTCCCGTAAGCTAAAGCCTCAAGAGAAGAATTACCCCACTCATGACTTGGAGTTGGCGGCAGTGGTATTTGCCTTTCGGATTTGGAGACATTACCTTTTGGGGGAGAATTTTTGATTATTCACGGACCACAAGTTCCTACAGTACCTATTCACGCAAAAGGAGTTGAATATGCGGAAGCGAAGGTGGCTTGAGTTTGTGAAGGATTATCAGTTTGATATCCAATATCACCCGGGGAAGGCTAACGTGGTAGCAGACGCGTTGAGCCGTAGGCCAGTAGATGAGGTGGCAGGGGTGTGGAAGGACAAGTGGAAGGATTTGGTACACCAGGATGCAGTGGCCCGATCGTTCATGTCTGTGATGACCGTTACACCGCATATTGTCACGAAGGTAGTAAGAGCACAGGCAAATGACTCGTTTTGTTAGGAGCAGATAGTTCGATTACTAGAAGAAGGAGCCGCGTCCTATACCGTTAGCTCAGACGGGGGATTACTCTTCAATGGGAGATTGGTAGTTCTGGAAGGGGACGAGTTGCAACACGAGGTGATGGCAGAGTCGCACGGCTCACGGTTTGCGGTACATCTCGGTGGGGACAAAATGTACCAAGACATGAGACGACAGTATTGGTGGAGCGGGATGAAGAAAGATATTACCGTGTTTGTTTCTAAATGCACCACTTGTCAGCTAGTAAAAGTGGATCATCAGAGACCGGCAGGACTTCTACAGCCATTGGAGGTCCCGATGTGGATGTGGGAGAGCATATCCATGGACTTTATCACGGGGTTGCCCACGTCACAGAGAGGTCACGACTCCATTTGGGTAATTGTGGACAGGTTGACCAAAGTCGCTCATTTTCTACCCGTAAGGACAGACTAAACTACGGGACAGTATACCCAGCTCTTTATTACAGAGATAGTGAGACTTCACGGTGTGCCCCTAAATATCGTGTCTGACCGAGACAAGATGTTTGTTTCACAGTTTTGGGAAATTTTTCAGGAGGCCATGGGCACGGAATTGCGGTTGAGTATGGCGTATCACCTGCAGACCGATGGGAAAACCGAGCATACAAACCAGATGTTGGAGGACATGTTGCGTATGTGCATCATTGCTTTCAGGGGTGGATGGGAGTAGTATCTCCCACTAGTAGAGTTTGCTTACAACAACTCCTACGAGTTCACCATTGGCATGGCTCCATTTGAGGCGTTGTACGGTAGACCTTGTCGTTCCCTAGCATGTTGGTTGGAGGTGGGGGACAACAAACTACTAGGGCCGAAAGTAATTCAGGATACTTCGGCGAGGATAGAATTGATACGGAGTCGCATTCGGGTAGCTCAGGACAGGCAGAAGAGCTATGTTGATGCGAAGAGGTCCTTTCAGGGAATTTGAAGTGGGGGACCAGGTTTTTCTCAGAGTATCTCCTATGAAGGGTATTATGCGTTTCGGGAAGAAATGGAAGTTGGCACCGAGATATGTGGGACCATTTCGTATTATTGAGCGGATTGGACCGGTTGCGTATAGACTTGGGTTACGGGAGCATTTGCATCGGATTCACTATGTGTTTCATATTTCCTCGCTAAGGAAGTATCTTAGAGACGATTTGGCTCATTCTCACATTACTTTAGAGGACATCGATATCCAGCCTGATAGCTCCTATGAGGAGGGGCCGATTGCTATTTTGGACCGAAGTGAGCGGAAACTGCGGTCAAAGATAGTTCCGTTAGTGGGTGTTCAGTGGCGACATCTTAATGTCGAGGAGTCCACATGGGAGCGCGAGGATGCGATGCGCGAACGTTATCCAGAGTTGTTCTTACCAGGTACTTTCTAGATCCGAATTTCGGGACGAAATTTTGTTATTAGGGGGGAAGTATGTAATACCCCGTATTTTTATGATATTTATTTATGGGATTAATTAAATTAAATGTGTATTAATTGGAAATTAATCCGGATTAAAATACTAGCGAGATGCGAGTTGGTATTTGATTTTAATGAGTATATATGGCTATATATGAATATTGAATTATTAAATTGTCGTGAGATTGATATACGGCAATTTGGGAAACTTTGTTGAGACGCGTGTGACAGTCGCGTCAGGAATATATTTTTTAATTAAAAAGTGAATTTTATTTCTATTAACCGTATGGTCGTTTTGAGTGCGCCAACGCGTCCGAAAGGGTCGAAATAGTCAGAAAACACTAGCCGAGGGTTTAGTTTGGGTCCCGGGGCATTTTTAGGCCATATCGGCAACGTATAAGGGTAGTTTGGTAATTTTGGAATTTTGGGAATTAAAACCCACGAAAATTAGGAATTAAAATCTGACTTATCCTTTACCCACTAAACCCACTAACTACAGTAATTGACTTAATGGGCTACGGGAGTTATTGTAAATAGGTTTAGGGTTTCCTAAGACAACCTCTAGCCACCATTGTCATCTTTAGAGAAGAAGTTGTAGAGAGAGAGAGAACAATTCAATCTTCAACATCAAATTCAGAGATATATCAGAGGCAAGTGGTTTAATTACGTTAATTGCATTGAATGTTTCTTCCATGCTTAGACATTTGTGAAAATTTCATTATTTTTGGGAGATTGATGAAAACTCATTAAATTGGAATTAGAAACTTACATTTTGATGAGGAATCGCATGTAGAATTGTATTTAGGTGATTATTCTGAAGATAATATATCTTGTATGAAACAAAAACGGATTTAATTATGACCATTGTTGATCTTACAAATTTCTAGGGTTCATGTTCTTGAGATTGGGGAAAAATGTAGAGACTTGATAATTGGGTGATGATTAGGATGAATTAACCCCATAAACATGTTATTATATGACCTAAGTATGTTTAGGAATGATTAGAAACCTTGAACAATTGTTGGATTGATGTTTGAATGTGATTAGAAGTGAAGAAAAGTTGGAAAAACGAATTTGGGAAAATCTGGGCTCGAAACTGGCCTCTCGTTAGAAGACCTGCCTAGGTCGTTCGAACGAGCTCGTTCGAACGAGCTTCTAACGAGTTGACAGTTTGACTACTAACGAGAGGGATGTTCATTCGATGACTTTCGTTCAAATGAGATCTCATTAGAAGGCCCACTTTGTTCAAACGAACTCTCGTTCGAACAGCCTCGTTCGAACGAGACTTCTAACGAGCTGATAGTTTAGGCTTTTTGGCCTGTTTTGATTTCGCGTGTCCCGTAACCTTGTTTAATTGTAGAGATAACATTTCCCTTGATGATAAATTGATATAGTTGGGATATTTGGGATATAATGAGGAGTAAAACATAGAAGTGTGATTTGAACCAAATGGAAATTATGGATTAGGACGTGAGTGTTTATTACGACGTGAGAACAATTGACGGCTTGAATAATTATATTAACTGGGAATATGTAAATTGTGTAACATTATGAGTCGGTACGAGAATGAGAAGTGTACCACAAATAAATTATGGTGATTACTAAAATGTGTGCATACTTAGTATATGTATATGATTTTATGTGTATGACATACCTACCATACTTGCTATCACGGGAGGTTTATGTTCGCTTAGGGACCTCTAATCCTTATGTTGCCCGGATTTAGATTGGTACCTTGAGAACATAGGTCAGAGAAGGACTTATTGGGATATTAATAAGCCCGCTGATCGTGGGAGCGTAGGTATGTGCGTGACCCATGTGATGTGACTGTGTTCGCCTCCATTGTTTGTGATTGTTGTTATCTGAGAACGATTCCTGAGAGATTCGGAATGCGTGATCCTTATGTACGTGATGTACCGGGATGGATAGCAGAGTATGTGTGCACCGCAGCTTAGTGTCGGGGTGCTTGTATTGTATATTTATGACGTGAATAATATACACTTAAATAACGAGAACTTTCATGTTAAGTATTATGAGTATAATTATGGTAATGTTTTGAGAAGTTATAACGGGATAACCGGTAGAGAATTGTATTGCTAATAATTGAGAATCCAAGTTTAAGAAACGCCCTCTATTTAGTTGATAACGCTAGAATGCATAATGAGAATCGAGTAGTAAGGGGTATAACTTATTACGGTTTGGTTAGTCACGTATATCACTTAGATGGGTATGATACGCTAGGAGTGCACAATTAGTCGAGAGGTGAGTATTTCATGTGAGTGCACGTCCTAACATGTATTTTGCATTCATTGTTTTAATGTTATTAAAACACTTGCTATTTTTAAATACTCTCCATTTTCGGGCTCTGACCCGTTTGCTTTCAAATCTATTTTTGTAAAAACCATTTTAAGTGCCCAGCCACAAGGACACCATGCTTAGGATTCTCATCCAGATGATGAGCTGTAGCTGTTTGTGGAAGTTACAGGACTTTGTTAATAGACGCTTCATCTATCTTGACTCTATATTCAGCTTTTATCAGTTGTAGGGCATGTCGCCCATTTCTATTAGAAACATTTCCTATTTCAGATTTTCAGACTCTTGGCGTGTAATTAATTCAGGACACATTGTTTTACTTATTTCAGTTGTGGGATTGTTGTGAGGAGTTTTCCTCCAAACTTATTATTATTTGTTGGTTATTCCATTTCTTCATTATGGTGAATGGTTATGTTATTCTTTCAAAATTCTTTTACTGCATGTGAACCAGACTTAATTTAAAATTTGGCAACTTACTTTTTAAATACTAGGTGGTTAGTAACCATTAAAATGTTTTCGACAGTGATGCTATTAACTGAACCAACTTTGCATTTTGTATTGATTTAATAAAGGAGTAGCTACCCGGTATTTAATTAGTCGGGGTGTCATAGTTTCAATCCTTATTTCCAGAAAGATCATCAACATAATATCTTCAAGAACACAACAATGGTTTTCAGAGTTTCTTCAACAGATTCATGGTTATTTCGTGGATTACTATCAACCTACAACATGATTTTGATTCCTATATCTTTTCAGTTTCCAGAAATCCATTTATAACTTCATCTTTATCTCCCAATCATGAAAAATCATCTCGTTTTATAACTATTCTAACATGGACAATATACAAACATAGATTGCAATTATCAGACACTTGCCTCTACTGAATGTCTGATCCTTTGGATTAGTATATCACAGGTGGTTCTCCCTTCTCCGGTGAACTTCCAGTGGTGGTTGCTGGTGGTGACCTTTGGTCTTTGTTCTTCTCCTTCCCAAGTAAGCTTTTCTCTTCCCAAGCAACCTTTCACTCTCTCTAGGAAGATGACTTCTCTATTTTGTGTAGAGGAGATGAATAACCCACGTACACTTAATGTCCAAATACTTATAATAGGACAAAATCCGAAATCACTATTCATCCCCTTGTAAAAATGACCAAAATGCCCTTTTGGGTTGTCTTTTCATTTCCAAATGACCCGAGATTCAAAATTAACATCCAAATAGACGTTTCTGACTATTTCGAACCTTCTGGACGCAACGATGCAGTCAAAATGACTATAAGGTCGATAGAAAATAAATTTCCGTTTTAATCTCACAATTTAGTCCCGACACGTCCCATACCGCGTCCGACTAAAAATCCAAACTACTGAATTAATAACACACCGCCATATCAATAGCATCACTTTCATATATTACGTAAATATCTTTATGTAATATTCAGAATTATACATTTCAATATTCTCAATTCAGATAAAACCCAAATGAATTAATTTATAATAAAATCCAATTAATCCATTAATTTAAAATATAACCCATTTTAAAGTCATTAAAATCACGGGGTATTACACTAACTCAACATAATTCAACTCTATGCTCAAAGAGTGAGTTTTGTGTGGGGGTGGAGGTGGGGGTGGGGGTGATTACGAGTTTTCATAAAAGTAAATGAATGGTAGTGATAAATAGAATATAAGTGTGTGGTTTATGAATGTGACTGTATGGTGTGTTTTGTGAATTATAGTGTGTATGATGTGTTTTGGAATGTGAATGTAGTGTGTTGGTGTGTCTTGAGGTGGGATTTCACCCAGTATTTGTCCCATCTTTTAAGTCCTCTTGGAATATTTTTTCTTCTTTGTGTAATAGGATTATTATGAGCGAGTAAAAAGAGAAAGCAAAAATCGTGCATGTTAAATATAAATCAAATTTGGGGTTAATTGCTTGCCACAAAGAGTTGTATTGTAGTGTTACAAAGTTGGTTAATGCCTCAGGTTTTCCATTAAACTCATTCTTTCATTGTCGCATTCCCCTTTGTAGATTCATTAGTTTATCTCATTGCTTCATCTGGTCCCTCATTACCTCATTAACTTCCCTCAACAACTTATCTCTCTCTCTCTCAACGTGTTTCTCCTTTATCATAGCAGCAATTGCAAATAATGTGGGTTTAACACCAATCCCATAACCACATCCATATCTCAAATGACGCCGTAGAATTTCTGAAAATGTGTCAGAATCATTTATCACCACACCGTCTTCATGTTTAGATTCTTATTTGAGTATTGATTGAACATCACGCTCTTAATAATAGTTAAGATCTTATAATTATACCATACGATATACGTAAAAGTGTTAAAAACAAACTACTATCAAAACACAACTTACATCGACATTTTGATCAGATGTAGTGACCTAATGTTCTTTTTTTTGCTCCAATGAGTCATATGACATACCTTCTCATGGACACGGGAGTTTCGGTCTCCTTATCATGCTGCACAAATTTTGATATAAAATAAATTGCTAAAACGTATTAACATGATTGGTTTTTACATAAGATGTTTAGAGATATTTGACCATCCTAAACTGCTCAGGGACAGCACAGGCAGGGTGATCTAGGTTCCCAACAGGGGGATCATAAGAGGTTCAGATCTGGAGGTTTTAGGAGTGGTCAGGGAGGTTTTAGACAGGGCGATCACGGTCAGAACAGCCAGCAAGGTCAGAATGGTCAGCAACAGCAGTTTCAGCATGGCCAGGGGAGGAATGGTAACGGCCACCAGGGCCGAGGGCAGCAAGGATAGCGAGGGGGAAACTTCCTGGGGAAGTGTTTTGTTTGTGGCAAGACTGGCCACAAATGCCAGGATTGTCCTGACAGGGGCAGGGCCCCACCGCAGCAGCAGCAGGGTGCTCGACACGAGACACAGAGGCCTATGTTTCCCGCCGCCCTCCCAGCACCCACACAGATGGCAGCACTACCACCATTCCAGCAGTCCTAATTCAGCAGGGACGTCTTCAGTATGGGAGAGTGTATCAGCTCCAGCATGCCGCAGCCCCCCAGGATCCACCGGCCATTGAGGGTATGTTCTCTATCCAGGGGACTATGGGGCATATTTTTATTTGATACGGGGGCCCACACATTGTTTCATTTCCATGAGATTTGCACGCACCATTGGGTTGTTTAGACACCACCGAGAGAACGGTTACTTGTGTAGATTCACCGTTGAGTAGAGGTTTCCTGATTTTGCTTATTTGTAGAGGTGTGGGTATAGAGATCGGGAGGTTTACTTTACCCGCGGATATGTTAGTGTTAGAGATGACTGAGTATGATGCCATTGTTGGTATGTATTGGCTAGTTGCGTACCGAGCCACGATTGACTGTTTTAGTAGGAGTATTGTCTTGGCCATTCCTGGGCAGGAGATGTTTTTAGTGGCGATGCCTCTCCCTGAGGGAGGATCGTCCACTCATTTGTACTATATAGAGGAGGAGACCTCTAAGGAAGTGGTGATACCACTCGATTCGATACCCGTTATTAGTGAGTTCGCTGATGTATTTCAGGATATACCTGGACTACCTCCGAGTAGAGAGATATATTTTGTGATCGATTTGATGCCAGGAAACTCAGCCTATTGCCCACGCACCTTACCATATGGCTCCAGCAGAGATGAGAGATCCACGAGATCAGATAGAACAATTTGTTGGTCAGGGGTTTATCCGGAGGAGTACTTCGTCGTGGGGTGCCCCTGTGTTGTTCGTAAAGAAGAGGGATGGATCGTTGAGGTTATGTGTAGATTACCGAGAGTTGAATAAAGTCACGATACGGAATAAGTATCTGTTGCCCAGAATCGATGACTTATTTGACCAGTTGAGAGGAGCTTCCTTCTTCTCAAAGATTGATTTATGATCGAGATACCATCAGTTGCATATCAGGGAACAGGACATCTCGAAGACTGCTTTCTTAACGAGATATGGTTCCTACCGAGTTTCGAGTTATGCCTTTTGCTTGACCAACTCTTTAGCCGTGTTTATGGACTTGATGAATAGGATGTTTAGAGAATTCCTAGACCAGTTCGTCATTGTCTTCATTGATGACATTCTGGTTTACTCCCAGACAGAAGAGGAGCACGCCGAGCATTTGAGGCAGGTTTTGAAGACGCTACGTCAGAACGAGCTTTATGCAAAGTATGAGAAGTGTGGGTTTTGGCTGAAGGAGGTTCAGTTTTTGGGGCATATCATTTCAGACCGGGGGATATTTGCTGATCCGGGGATAGTATCCGCGGTGAGGGAGTGGGGATAGCCCATGACACCGACTGAAATCCGTATTTTTCTTGGGCCTAGCAGGATACTACAGGAAGTTTATTCGGGGTTTCTCAAAGATAGCAAGTCCTTTGACACATCTGACTCGTAAGGGTGTGCCATTCATCTGGAGCGATGCTGTCAGTTGGCATTCGATGAGTTAAAGGATAAGTTGACCTCAGCACCTGTGTTAGCATTGCCGAGACCGGGGAGTTGAGTATCTAGTCTACACCAATGCGTCCTTACAAGGACTTGGAGTTGTATTGCAGCAGGAGAGTCAGGCAATAGCATATGCTTCCCGTAAGCTTAAGACTCACGAGAAGAATTACCCCACCCATGACTTGGAGCTAGCGGCAGTTGTATTTTCCCTTAGGATTTTGGCGACATTACCTCCTGGGGAAGAAGTTTTGGTTGTTCACGGATCACAAGTCTCTATAGTACATCTTCACGCAGAAGGAGTTGAATATGCGTCAAAGACGGTGGCTTGAGTTTATGAAGGATTATCAGTTTGATATCCAATATCACCCAGGGAAGGCTAACATGGTAGTAGACGCGCTGAGCCGTAGGCCAGTAAATGAGGTGTCTGAGGTGTGGAAAGCTAAGTGGAAGGAGTTGGAACACCAGGATGTAGTGGGCCGATCGTTCATGTCTGTGATGACGATTACACCTCAGATTGTTACGAGAGTGGTAAAGGCCCAGGAAAATGACTCGTTCTGTCAAGAGCAGATAGTTCGATTACTAGCAGAGGGAGCCAAGTCCTATACCATTAGCTCAGATGGGGGATTACGGTTCAATGGGAGACTGGTCGTTCCGGAAGGGGAAGACTTGCGACACGAGGTGATGAAAGAGTCGCACGGCTCACGGTTCACGGCACACCCTGGTGGGGATAAGATGTACCAAGACATGAGACGTCGGTATTGGTGGAGCGGGATGAAGAGAGATATTGCCATGTTTGTTTCTAAATGCACCACTTGTCAGCTGGTAAAGGTGGATCATTAGAGACCGGAAGGACTTATACAACCATTAGAGGTTCCGACGTGGATATGGGAGAGCATATCCATGGACTTTATCCCGGGGTTACCTACGTCACAGAGGGGTCACGACTCCATTTGGGTAATTGTGGACCGGTTGACCAAAGTTGCTCATTTTTTACCCTTTAGGACAGACTACACTACGGGACAGCATGCCCAGTTGTATTTTTGAGTTTCGGGCACTTTGGGGTGTTATGACTCAATTAAGTGGTTACGAGTCATTTTAATGGTGTATTAGCAATTAAAAGAGGGAATTTATGTTTTAAGGCCAGTTTAAGTCCCCCACCCCTTTTATTTTCTCAATATTATGAGAGAAGCCGAGAGAGAGAGAGAGAGAGAGAGAGAGAGAGAGAGAGAGAGAGAGAGAGAGAGAGGGGGGGGGGGGGAGAGGGAAGAGAGAGCTTGGGAGAAAATGGAGAAGATAGAGAGAAAATGGAGAATTGGGCTGAAATCCGTTGCTACCGGAGGAGGATCCAAGACTACGAACTCGAGGCAAGTTTCTTACTTATTAGATGTTGATTTAATGTGATAAATTGCATGTGTAGTTAGGTTTTGGATATTTAAACCCTAAATGGGTTCTTTGTTGATTTTGGTGTTTAATCCCTTAAATCTTAGTTTTAACTTGATTTGAGGAATATATATTGGTTATAGTTTGTGTAGAAGTGATTTGGGAGAATAAATTGTAGTTGTTGTTGGAAGAAATCAAAGATTTGGGGTTTTTGGAATTTTAGGGTTCTTAAACCCGTAGCCAAAATTGGGCAAAACTGCAAGGACGAATAGATTTGGCCCAAGGAGCGAATCAATTCGGATAAGGGAAGATTACAGGTCTAGGAAAATCGAATCTATTCGAGTTGGGACCGAATAAATTCGTCTATTGCAGAAAGTCCAGTTTTGCTCACCGAATCGATTCGGCTTTTTGGCGAATCGATTCGGCCTAAGGGGCGAATCGATTCGGTTACCCTATTTTTGTGGGATTTTTCTTAGTTTGATTTTTAACCCATTTTCTTTTCGGTCCTAGGTTTAGGGACCTTCCTTTGGGAAGTAATGGGGTGTCCTAGAGGGTGGTTTTTGGTAGACTAAATGCCTAGGATAATATGGGCTGATTGGGTTTACCCGAGGGCTAGTTTGTATTGGTTAATGTCCGTATGATATAGGATGTTAACCTAAAATCTTATTGGAGATTAAATGCTAATGTTGGGACTTTTGGGAGTCAATTATTGATGAAGACTCACTTTTATGGTTCATGAAATTGTGTGAACCTTTGGAGACTAGTTTGAAGATAATGGCACTTCGGGTCTTAGGTCATTAGTATAATATGACACTAAGAATAAAAAAGACATATGCTAATATGTGGTACTAAATGAATAAGTACAAACGATTTTGAGAACATAAAATTGGATGTTTTCAAAAGGAAAAAGTAATGTTTTTCATAAATGATATATTATGGATACACACCTCTCTAAATCGATATCATAAGGGAAGTTGCGCGCGTGTGGTGAAGCCCCCTGGATAATGAATGCAGGGTGGATATAGTCCCTAAGCCATATGGGCGTTTAATGTACTGCGCTGGTTAGGAGATTCTTGGTGTGGTCTTGACTATCCCGTAGGCATATGACCACTAGCGACGTTTGGTAGGTTCACAGGTTGTCTTGTTTGATAGGCCCTGGAAGATGATAGCTATTTAGGGGCGCGTTCAGTGGGGAAACCCGGAGGACGGTCTTAGATCTGTTAAAGAAATTCATGATAATGAATTGGCTTTAAATACATTTCCTGGATGGAATAAGGGAAATGGGATATATGGATTGGCTTCGTATACATTTCCCGGATGGAAGAAGGGAGATGGAAGCATATGGTATTAAAAAGAATTTTTATGATAATAAAAAGGGATTTTTGTATACACTTCCTGGATGGAAGAAGGGAAGTGGTGTGACACCCCGCCCAAATAAATACCGGGTAATCAGTCCTATATCAAATTTAAAACAGGAATCTCAGGGGTTCATTCTTAGCATCACTGTCGAAATTTTTTTAAAAATTTACTAACCACCAAGTATTCAAAAAGACTGATGTCAAATTTTATCTTTTTATTAAACAATTAAATATGCATGCTGAATAACAAATAAGCCATACATCCAAACCATGAGTCTAAAACAGTACTAAATGACTAAATGACATGCCGAATAAACAATCAGCTCAAAATCCCATTAATAATAATTCAATAAATGAATACATAAACCAAATACTGAGTCTAAAAGTAAAAAGGGGAAACATGACCTGAATGAATCTACAACTGAGATAAGAATCCTACTCAAGGAATAAAGAAATGATACGTCTAAATCAAATCCTGCAACCATCCACAATGTTGCAGCTGCGTAACCCTGGAATAGATAAGTCAACTATGGCATCCCTATGGCTGGACACCTGTTAATATACATATACATAGACAAGAGAGAAGAAGTACAAGAAACGGGTCAGAACCCGATTTATAAAAATGTTTAGCAAGCATTTTATTGCAATAAATGAAATGCGTAGTATATAATGTTCATAATTGCTTTTACGGTCCCACTCTCTTGAGGACAATCTCACCTCTCTTCTATAGTGCACACCTATCGCATTCATTTATTCCGCCTAGCCGTCTGACACACTTCTAACTAGGAAAAAGGCGTATCCTTCTAGTTACCCCTCGTAGTAGTATATCATATTTGATCTCAACAATTATCATTTTTAAATAAGTGTTATCACACTAAAGTCAAGTATTTACTATTTATGTTTATATAAGATTTCACTATCTTAATAGTCTGTAATTATCTCATTGTAGATATACCATAAGCATACATATATATCCCTCACTATTATATATATGTATTAACACAATCTTAATAGCCTACAATTATCACATTGTAATTATATCACAAGTATACATATATATCCACCACCATTATATATATATATATATATATATATATATATATATATATATACTAACACAGCACCCTAAGGATACACCTATAGTGCATTGCATACTCTTCTATCATGTCCCGGTACGTCTCGTACTTAAACAAGGACAATCGGTTCGGAAATGTCCCACGAACCATATAAACAAATCACACATATTGGCGGCGAACATAGTTCACATACCTATGGGTCACGCACATACCTACGCTCCCATAGTCAGCGGACTTATCAACTCACAAATAAGTCTTTCACAGTCCTATGTTCTGAGATACAAGTCAAATATCCCCCCGAAGGTCACTCAGGATAAGACCGTCTCTACACAACCCCCCGCGATAGCAAGCAACTAGGTATGTCATACACATAATAAAACAATCAAATATGTATTCACGCACCCTATTAAAATATTAGGTATTCACACAACCTTTCATTGTTTTACGTATTCACACAACCTATCATTGTTTTAGGTATTCCCGTAACCTATTATCATTTTTCTATTTGATTATGTATTCCCATATTTATATATATAATTCACACATTCATATATATATATATATACATATATTCCAATTATTAATAGTTCGCTCGTATTAAATACGATCCAATAAAAAAATAACTACATCCCACTATTTAATATAATTTATATAATTATATATCTTACCTCATATATACTTGATTTAGTTCATATTAGTCTCACAAAGTTCCCAACAATTTTTAGTTTCAATTCGGGAAAGTTTCATCACTAATTAAAACTCCAAGGGTATTTTAGACATTTCACAATATATGCCTCAGTAATGAAATTCCTAGTACTGTGTACTACTCTCCATTTGCTATGCGTGGCCACAAACGACACGTAAATCCGAATTCATATGACAAAGTTATGCTCATTTAAAGTTGTGCTAAAAATCAAATAACTCGTTCCGTCTTCAAGGGTATTTTAGACCTTTCAATTTTGTGTCTAATTAAAAACATTCCCAGGACAGCATAATACTCTTCGCTATCTATGTGTGGCCGTGCACGGCACACTAATCCGAGTCCGTATGCCAAAAGTTAGGGAATTATAAAGATTCACCTCAAAGAAGATTTAAAAAAAAAAAAACTTTCTTAAAAAGTTTTCCCACATTCTGCCCAGATTAATAAATTGACGTTTTGCGGCATTTTGGAGCAGTTTTGGAGGAAGCGCGTGAGACAACAAAATGTAGAAAACGTGATTTTCTACAGGGCATGGAGGACAGAATCTCCATTAAAGCTCCAAAACCTTCGATTAGACCCAGATCTTTTAACCCAAAAACCTCCCAAGATTCATCCTAAATCCACCCAAACTTCATCATTAACAATTTCTTCCAACAATACCACTAATGGAGATTCAAAAACCAAGATCTAATCATGTTGTTCACCTCTCAAATTAAGTTATAATTTCACTATTAACCCAATTTCTCACAAAGTTAAAAATCCCCTATCAATGGTTATTCTTCATCTTCTTCACCATAAACCCACAAATTTCAATTCAAATTCCTACTTCCAAATTTCCAGAATTAATTGACATAATTACAACTATTTACATCATTAACTACAACTCAAATTAAAGCAAGAAAACACTTGCCTTGGGGGATTAAATCCGACGATCCCATGTCGAAATTCTTGCCCGGATTGATCTTGTCATCCTTCTTTCCTTCTTCTTCTTTCTCCTTTCTCTCCTCTCTCAACCCTTTGTGTTTTGGAATGACTCATGGCTGCCCAACACACTTAAACCTAGGTTAAAATTCCTCAATCCCGTAATTAAGCCTATTGGCCAATTAAAAATGACTTAAATGCCCCCGTATGGGCTCGATCATGTCTAAAAATGCCCCGAGACCCATTTACTACCCCCGGGTACTCTTTTCCGACTATCTCGACCCTTCCGGACTCAACCGTGCACTCAGAATTGTCATCCGAGATACTTTATAAAATTTTCCAATTTCAACCTCAAAATGCGACACATGTGAAAATTTTCAATAACCCGAATTAATTTGAATTTCTAAATTCCCAAATTTAAATAATAAATTCTACATCTCCAAATTCAATAATTTCTCCAATTTAAATAAATTAAATTTAAATCACCAAATTAAATGAATTTCTCCAAATTAAATAAATCCAACTCACTAATTTAATTAATTTATATATCCTCTAAAATATGGGGTGTTACATACTTCTGCCCTTAGAATGGAATTTCGTCCTCGAAATTCAGATAAGACTAGTACTCAAAGCTTCAGATATAATCTCGTACACCTTCATCCTTTCCCACACAATCTTAATCGTTATGATGTTCTCATTACACTTCTCCTAGCGATACCCCTTAGTCCAACAGTCCCTACACTACCGTTCAATCCTGTGGCCAATTTGCTTTAGTCATCTTATATTAAAATGTTCCATCATATAATGTATCATCTCACATTGGTGCCTACCCAACACTTTGAAGCTTCCAACTTCTAACACTCCTATGAGCCTAACCACTAACGGCTATAATACTTCCTTTACTGGGGAATACTCCAGCGTCCCCCTGCGATAACTCCCTTATTCATTTACTCTTTTGGCACATGGATTTCTACATCTATCGACCGCGGATAATATATAAAAAAATTAACTATCTAGGGTGCCCATACACCCTATATGCTGCACATAACTGCCCAATTCAACTTAACGTAATAAACTTGCTATAATTAAGCTTTTCATATTTGAGCTGATTATACGGTGATTTATACTAAACTACCCTACCAATTGCAACTGAATTATCATTTAGGTTATCCCACCGATCTACTCATGGTGAAAGTGTTCCACAGAGTGTTCTCACATCAACACTATACGGCTCTATCGGCCTTAAGTCATAGTATAATTATCAACTCATAGTTATATCTATATATGTATAATAACCACGGTACCAAACCTATGTCCTATGGCCAAACAACTCCCCACTTCCAACGTTGTGCTAAGTTTCATGAGTGGGATGTCTCGCAAAGCGAAATCCAAACAAGGAACCCTCCCGATACACTACTACCTAACATTGTTGGTTGTTGAGATCCGTTAGGCCCTCAGTCCATAGCACATACCCCCCAAATCCCCGTCTCTTAACATAAAAGTATATTCGTTCACTCCCATATTACACAAGACAATATATAATACGATTCTTTTACTATCACCAGTTTCTTAGCGCGAATAAATCACGAGCTATATCTCTCCGCTCAATAATAAGTTAGTATACCCTGAATCACATCAGTAAATGTCCCTACTCACCGGGATTACATATAACAATGCCAACATATTCTTATATGTCTATTATGAAACACAGTATCAAATATATACACGTATATGAACACTATAAGATATATATTCATCCAGTCGGCCTATATTTTTAATAGCTCTCAACTTAAGGTGTTTTCCCTACACGTTCAGTAACTAAAATTTTAAAACCGATGCATTAGCATCCAACTACGTCTCATCACCGCAGACATAAATTAAGGTCCCTACATGTAACATCCTGCAACTAAGTTCAAAGAAATTTCTCAATGTACTATTCTCAAACATTTTCAACAAAATTCGTAGGTCCAAAGCACATAACTTAGATATCACGAATCCTGTCTCTCGACACATTATTTAATTTGCCTATGCCCACATCTCTCAAGGCATCACACAATACGGTGTTCTAGCTATCACTTAATTCTCAGCACGTAAACAATAATGATCTAAATCTTTAAGCTCAACGGTTGCCTGATATACCTTGAATTACACCGGTAAAAGTCCCCACTCACTAGGATTTAAACATAACGAGACAACTATACTCGTCGAAGTCTATCGTATAATACAATATATATATATATATATATATATATATATATATATATATATATATATTAACTCGACCCTCCTTCGGATGATGATTCATGAAGTAGAATGTCTTACCCTGGCACAGTGAGCACCATAGACTTCCCATACAGTCTACTATTGCTCCAACCCTCGGTATACAGTCACTACGCAAGATAAAAATATGCTCCCCTTCATATCCCTCAAAAGGAAAAAAAAATCTATCACATAATATACGACACCCTCCTAGTGTCCTCACTTGCTCCCCTGCAGATGGAACTAACGAGAGCCCTGTTACGCGACGACAAAGATATGTACACTATTTTAATATTCACGGCATCTCTACTAAACCCGTTTCACATGTGAATTTAGTATTAACAAACTACTTTCACACAGAACATATCTCAATCACCTCGAGTGGCGGTTCAAATGGTTCTGGGACATAACGCCCTCGTCCTAACCGAACCAAAACTTCTTATAACTGTTGCCCCTACTGGGCATCCCATTTCTATCCCCGATTCGCGATAAACACGGTATACACATGTGTTCTTACTCTTTACACATAGGACACCTCTCCATGTTATCTTCCTTGCCTGATCATCGGGTCCCCGATTGCTACCCCCGTTGTCCATTTGGCTTCACTGGCCCTCTTGGACTTGTTGTTGTCCTCAATGGCCCTGACTGAATCCACCATTACTTGGTAGAAATTCAATTTAATCGAAACATTTAACTGGGTCCCTACTGGGTATACCATCACGTGGTGCTTCACTAACACCGTTAAATTCAGTCTTTCTTTTCAGCTCAATTTTTAATTTTCAAGATTCACTTCCCATGGAAGCGTTAATATAAACTTGTAACGCACAACCTTGATGATGTCGACACTAGTCATCTTATTCGGATTTTACACTCACACTTTTGTATTCAACTCAAGATCCCATTAATAACTTATGTACCCTTCATATACTTCGTATCCCCTTCGTCGGGTACGAAGTTCACTAACCAAGTTAACTTCTCTCTCGCGATCAGTTTCTATCTTGCTCACTTGTGATAAGTTTCGAAACTTCATTCGCACCCCTGTCCGAACAACAGATCGAAAATCTAACGATTAAATTGTACTCAAAATTTTCATTTAATCCCATATTCTTTTTATATATAGTGACTGGCTCTTGTCACTTTACGTTGCTCCTATGAGCTTAAAATTTTATTGTCCAAAATTTACTACTGAGTATCGTTGTACTCTACCCTACATAGTTGTCGTTGGATTTCTCCTTCCATTGGTTTATCACACTTCCTCTTTTTTTCTGGATTCTTATCGATGGCTCCTAAAAAGAGTCCTTTCGACTTTCCCCACCCCTTGCCGACTACGCTGGGTGAGTGTAAGATTTTCACCATTGTCATCCTTGATTGTGCTACGGGAAATTACTGTCCCAGAGATTTTCCTATAATCACTTTTATAAACAACAATTGTGGTGGCTTCTATCGCCATTACTATTTTCAAATTACTCTATTGCTTCTGCCGCCTTCCTCCTTCATTCCTTCTAATGGTCCCCGTTGATTGTCCTATAATGTTCGGTGTCCGAAACCTAATCGCACTCGTACATAAATCACATTAACTATACTTGATAGCAGGAGAATGAAATCACATACGTAGATGAATTCGACAATCCTATCATAAGGCTCTACATCAAAGAACGCTAAACTGAAACGTGAAAAGCCATACAGATCCTAAGGACACTAGAACCTGATGCTCTGATACCACCTGTGACACCCCGCCCAAATAAATACCGGGTGATCAGTCCTATATCAAATTTAAAACAGGAATCTCAGGGGTTCATTCTTAGCATCACTGTCGAAAACTTTTTAAAACATTACTAACCACCTAGTATTCAAAAAGACTGATGTCAAATTTTTTCTTTTTATTAAACAATTAAATATGCATGCTGAATAACAAATAAGGCATACATCCAAACCATGAGTCTAAAACAGTACTAAATGACTAAATGACATGCCGAATAAACAATCAGCTCAAAATCCCAATAATAATATTTCAATAAATGAATACATAAACCAAATACTGAGTCTAAAAGTAAAAAGGGGAAACATGACCTGAATGAATCTACAACTGAGATAAGAATCCTACTCTAGGAATAAAGAAATGATACGTCTAAATCAAATCCTACAACCATCAACAATGTTGCAGCTGCGTAACCCTGGAATAGATAAGTCAACTATGGCATCCCTGTGGCTGGACACCTGTTAATATACATATACATAGACAAGAGAGAAGAAGTACAAGAAACGGGTCAGAACCCGATTTATAAAAATGTTTAGCAATCATTTTATTGCAATAAATGAAATGCGTAGTATATAATGTTCATAATTGCTTTTACGGTCCCACTCTCTTGAGGACAATCTCACCTCTCTTCTATAGTGCACACCTATCGCATTCATTTATTCCGCCTAGCCATCTGACACACTTCTAACTAGGAAAAAGGCTTATCCTTCTAGTTACCCCTCGTAGTAGTATATCATATTTGATCTCAACAATTATCATTTTTAAATAAGTGTTATCACACTAAAGTCAAGTATTTACTATTTATGTTTATATAAGATTTCACTATCTTAATAGTCTGTAATTATCTCATTGTAGATATACCATAAGCATACATATATATCCCTCACTATTATATATATGTATTAACACAATCTTAATAGCCTACAATTATCACATTGTAATTATATCACAAGTATACATATATATCGACCACCATTATATATATATACTAACACAGCACCCTAAGGATACACCTATAGTGCATTGCATACTCTGCTATCATGTCCCGATACGTCTCGTACTCAAACAAGGACTATCGGTTCGGAAATGTCCCACGAACCATATAAACAAATCACACATATTGGCGGCGAACATAGTTCACATACCTATGGGTCACGCACATACCTACGCTCCCATAGTCAGCGGACTTATCAACTCACAAATAAGTCTTTCACAGTCCTATGTTCTGAGATACAAGTCAAATATCCCCCCGAAGGTCACTCAGGATAAGACCGTCTCTACACAACCCCCCGCGATAGCAAGAGGCTAGGTATGTCATACACATAATAAAACAATCAAATATGTATTCACGCACCCTATTAAAATATTAGGTATTCACACAACCTTTCATTGTTTTACGTATTCACACAATCTATCATTGTTTTAGGTATTCCCGTAACCTATTATCATTTTTCTATTTGATTATGTATTCCCATATTTATATATATATAATTCACACATTCATATATATATACATATATTCCAATTATTACTAGTTCGCTCGTATTAAATACGATCCAATACCAAAATAACTACATCCCACTATTTAATATAATTTATATAATTATATATCTCACCTCATATATACTTGATTAAGTTCATATTAGTCTCGCAAAGTTCCCAACAATTTTTAGTTTCAATTCGGGAAAGTTTCATCACTAATTAAAACTCCAAGGGTATTTTAGACATTTCACAATATATGCCTCAGTAATGAAATTCCTAGTACTGTGTACTACTCTCCATTTGCTATGCGTGGCCACAAACGACACGTAAATCCAAATTCGTATGACAAAGTTATGCTCATTTAAAGTTGTGCTAAAAATCAAATAACTCGTTCCGTCTTCAAGGGTATTTTAGACCTTTCAATTTTTGTGTCTAATTAAAAACATTCCCAGGACAGCGTAATACTCTTCGCTATCTATGTGTGGCTGTGCACGGCACACTAATCCGAGTCCGTATGCCAAAAGTTAGGGAATTATAAAGATTCACCTCAAAGAAGATTTAAAAAAAAAAAAACCTTTCTTAAAAAGTTTTCCCACATTCGGCCCAGATTAATAAATTGATGTTTTGCGGCATTTTGGAGAAGTTTTATAGGAAGCGCGTGAGACAACAAAATGTAGAAAACGCGATTTTCTATAGGGATGGGCGGACAGAATCGCCATTAAAGCTCCAAAATCTTCGATTAGACCCAGATCTTTTAACCCAAAAACATCCCATGATTCATCCTAAATCCACCCAAACTTCATCATTAACAATTTCTTCCAACAATACCACTAATGGAGATTCAAAAAACAAGATTTAATCATGTTGTTCACTTCTCAAATTAAGTTATAATTTCACTATTAACCCAATTTCTCACAAAGTTAAAAATCCCCTATCAATGGTTATTCTTCATCTTCTTCACCATAAACCCACAAATTTCAATTCAAATTCCTACTTCCAAATTTCCAGATATAATTGACATAATTAAAACTATTTACATCATTAACTACAACTCAAATTAAAGCAAGAAAACACTTGCCTTGGGGGATTAAATCCGACGATCCCATGTCGAAATTCTTGCCCGGATTGCTCTTGCCATACTTCTTTCCTTCTTCTTCTTTCTTCTTTCTCCTTTCTCTCCTCTCTCAACCCTTTGTGTTTTGGAATGACTCATGGCTGCCCAACACACTTAAACCTAGGTTAAAATTCCTCAATCCCGTAATTAAGCCTATTGGCCAATTAAAAATGACTTAAATGCCCCCGTATGGGCTCGATCATGTCTAAAAATGCCCCGAGACCCATTTACTACCCCCGGGTACTCTTTTCCGACTATCTCGACCCTTCCGGACTCAACCGTGCACTCAGAATTGTCATCCGAGATACTTTATAAAATTTTCCAATTTCAACCTTAAAATGCGAGACATGTGAAAATTTCCAATAACCCGAATTAATTTGAATTTCTAAATCCCCAAATTTAAATAATAAATTCTACATCTCCAAATTCAATAATTTCTCCAATTTAAATAAATTAAATTTAAACCACCAAATTAAATGAATTTCTCCAAATTAAATAAATCCAACTCACTAATTTAATTAATTTATATATCCTCTAAAATATGGGGTGTTACAAGTGGGATTTTATAAAAAGGTAAAGCTTTTTTTTATGTTAATAAAAACTTGCTTTAAATTATGTATTTTTTTTTCCTGGATAGATGAAAAGAAATAAAATGGGTAAATAAGGATTTGAAATGAGATTAATTGGTAAACATTTGATAAAATGAATTTACCATATATGAAATTCATATGGAAATAGGAACTGTGCCTTCTGATAGTGAATGGATTTATTTTATACTTCCTTGAGTAGCTGTAGATGTGACCTCCCATGCATATGCATACACATATGTATTAATTTCGTGCTGTGGGTCTAATGGATCTCAACGATCAACCTTGCCTAAGTAGTTGTGTATTGGGGGGTTCCTTGTTTGGATTTCGCTTTGTAAGACACCCCACACACGAATAAGGTCATAGTGTTGAGACTGGGGAAAAGTTATCCCTTAGTACTTGGGTTAACTAGAGCATCATCATTGATATTGCGCTAGGTTTCTTTTATACTGAGCGGTGAGAAATATTATTGTTAACTCTGAGAGAATTACGCACTTAACTGTCATGCATTTTAGTCACATGGGAATCATATCAAACCGGGCCCTGACCCGCCTATATTTCTTTGTTTTTTCATATACTCTTTGTCGTACAGGTGCTCTACCGGATGGACACCCGTATTTACATTTCCATTCCTGTTGTCAAGGAGCTACAACATATTGCAGATGTTGTAGGTTATTTCTTTTAGACGCCTCTATCTTTTGCACTCTAGTTATGTTCAGTTTATTTATTCGGGCATGTTGCCCAAGTGTTGCACTCATTTATTATAATGTAATAATTGAATTGTAATACTAGGTGTAACTGTTTGTATTGGTCTGTTCATTGACAACTTATTTGTTGTTTGTTTATTTATATTGTCATTCTTTATTCATCGATTTTTGATATCCACCATTTTTGCAAATGGGATTGTCTAAGTGTTTTTCTTTTACTTACTAAAGTTTTAATTTTGACAGTCCATTTTCTAAAATGATTGGTGGTTATGTCGTACAACTTTTTTTTATCGACAGTGATGCTGAGGATGGACCATCTATAATTCTTGTGATTATTAGAGTATTGGGTTGGCCACCTATTATTTTAGTAGGCGGGTTGTCACAGATGGTATCAGAGCATTAGGTTCTGGAGTCCTTAGGAATCTGTGCGGATGTATTACGCTTTCAGCGTTACTTCTGATTTGATATAGAGCCATAAGATTAAGATCGTTGATTTCTCTTGTGAGAATTCGTTCTCCTGCTACAATAAGAGAACCTCGAAAATCTTCTGCTTGTTCATATGAGACTAGTAAGTCGTCAGATGATGGGCATCTAGGGAGGCCATTTTGAAGGCGTCACGAGACGGGATTACTAAGAGCTGTAAGTGGTAGTTGGGGATGAGGGCCTATTTGGAGGTCTCTCCCTTCGTAGCGTTATCTTATATCGCTACCGTGACTTCTAAGTACAGTAGGTATATTTTTCCAAGTGCCGCTGCCGGTAGAGGGTGGTACTAAGCTTGGGACTCCAAGAGACGTTGGTTTGAAGATGAGAGGTCCTTAATGAGGACCACACGTTGAAGTTAGGTAGGATGAAGGAAGTGTAACCTCATCTGGTGAGCGTATAAGGCTCGAGAGTTTTTAGCGTAGAGAGGGGTATAGAAGTGCCCGAGTGCGAAGATTGGAGGAAAATCTTTCACCAGATAGGAGTAAGGTTGAAGTGGAGGAAATGGTAGTCGCCATAGTTTGGTGGAGAAAAGGTTAGCCCGTAGAGAAACCCATTGGATATTTTCAACAGCGAGTTTCTCTGGGATATCAAAAATGATGAGCAAGTAGATTCTCAAGTATTCACGCAAGGTTCGGTTAGAGGCCGACAGTGAATAAAGGGTGTTACGGTTAAGGAAACTATGCACGGAAATAAGGATGATACAAGGGATAAAGAGAGCCTTAAGTAAAATTATAGGCTCAGAAGTAAGTGTTGCTAACACTTCTAGAGAAATAGTGTTCGTGAGACCCCATCAGTGGACATCCACCCGGGGAAGACTCATTGAATCTAGGTCGGGGAGGCTAGTAGTATGTGCTCTTTGCTATAGAAGTTAAGGGATCTATGCAAGTGATCGATAGAGTAGCTAGAGATGAAAGTAGTTTGGTTCAGTTAGGACTAGAATAATGTGTCTAGGAACCATAAGTAGTGGACAAGGAGATTGGCAAGTATGTTGGAGGGAATTTCCACCGTAGTTGAGGGTGGAGCATTCCTTATGATAAGATGGAGTAGTATTATATTAACCCTAAATTCAGGTATGTAAATCGAGATTGTGGTTATATCGATATTATTATAGTGAATGTATCTATATGACTTCCGTGGTAGGGAGGCTCTATATTTTTCCTTCACTCGTTTTGGGGCGAGTGACGATATTTTAGAAGTATATGTGTGGTATGTACTACTTGTATGATATGTAGTATACGAGTAGAGATATTCTTAGCTTGGTTGGTGCGATAGAACGAGAATAAATCGCGAGGCTATCCTATTTCTAGTTCTAGAGAAGAACTAGTTGTTCTATAATATCTCTCCTGGATACAGGTTGAGACTTTATAGAGGTGGTTTACGGTATGTAGGTAGTTTTCATTTTTTTTGTTTTGATTGTTTTGTTTGATTGCTTGCGTGTGAATTATGTTGCCTTATCTCCATGACCAACAAGTTAAGGGGATTGTGTTGGAGGGGTTCCTTGTTTGGATTTCGCTTTGCGAGACCCTCCATGCATGAACCTTAACGAAGTTGGGAGTGGAGAGATGTCGCATTTTCTTTTCTTTTCTTTCTTTTTGTTGGTTAAGTGATGGGTTTGAAGTTTATCCGAGAATCACGTAAATGAGTGATTAAAGGGCTAAGTTGAAGTGAGACATATGCGCACTGTGATAGTTTTTCCTCTGATCGACGTGGGGAAGACTAAGACATGAAACTCAAATAGAGACTTATGATTATGCCTTAATGAGAAAGCCATTTATAAAGATGTGTATATTTGTATATTGGGATCAAGTGTTTGTGGCATCTTACAGAAAGTAAATGCCAGATTAGTAAAATTTTCAGTTAATTGAGATGGTAAGATTTAGGAGTAAAAGAGAACTAGTAGGATTACAAGTTAGGATTCTAGTGATCCCGATCATGTGTCTTCGACCGTTACATCTCGACGATCGAGATGCGAGGTAGTAGTATAACATGAGGGTTCCTTGTTTGGATTTCATCTCGACGAGACGTCCCACGCAAGAAACCGAGCGAATGTTGGAAGTTGGGATAGGTCTTGGACACTAGGGATATAATTAGGATAATACGTATATGACTAGATAAGGATATATAGATCGATTTTAGGATTCTTAGGATGTAAGGCCCTTAAGGCATGTAGCATTATTTTAGGTAGGTGGTAGGAAGTTCACCACAATAAGTTTGTGGGTTAACTCTAAGTGGGATTAGGTCCCTAGAACAAAGCTGTATGGGATGTCGAGTGATTCGAAATGTTAGGCCATAGAAGGTGGGGCCTTTCTTAGATAGAGCATTACATTGGTAACCTATCTTTCGGGGAGTTGAAGTATGAGTTGACTTTTACTCCTGCACTCGTGTTATTAAGATCGAGAGTGGATTTAATGAACGAGTCTTTGCCAGGAATGGGAAGTATTAATACGGATCATGGACCCATTATTTATGCGTATCACAACTTAAATTTTGTGAGAAGTATTATTCCCCGCTTCAATATGAATTCATAGCGGTAGTATTCTCCTTAAGGGAATAGAGGCACTACTTCGTGGGCAGGAATTTTGTCTTTTCATGAACAAGAAGTTGGGGTTCGTGAGGGACCATCAATTGGATGTTCCCTTTCGCTAAGGAAATGCGGATGGAGTAGTAGATGCGTCGAGTAGATAACCCGTCGGAGAGATTAGTTGAGGCATAGACTGCCTAGTAGAACGAGCTTAAACGAGGGGATGCTATAGTAAGAGCGTTCACGTCAGTGATTAAACAATTCCCCTACTAGTGTGAAGAGACTAGTGGTGGGAAGTGGGAGGATGGGAGTAGTGGCTTTTCTGAATCAAATTTTCGTACGATAGTTCGGATCATTTTCTATAAGGATGGTGCCGTGAGTGTGGCCAAGTGTAGTTATTCCCTGGCAAGGGTGTAACATGATTTGGGAAGATAGTCTATGTGTGCCGAGGTGTGTAGGTATCTCCTTCCGTAGTAAAAAGGCAGTATCGATAGTTCATGAGGAACGGTTTGGTGTTAGGTTAGAGCACGGAGAATGTAGACTGAGATCGAAATTTGATGACCTTAGTCTGAGTCCAATGTGGACGTCACACAGTTAAGGGGTTTGCTAAGAATGATAGAACGATAGTTCAGTATAGTATACCCTTTATATGATTAAGGTTATACTATATGCCTGAATTTTGAGGGAAAAATTCCCTTCTAAGGGGGTAGTATGTAACAACCCAGGTTTTTGAGCTGCTATTTTATATTATTTTGCCCGATGGGCTAATTTTATAAAATACGGGAAGTTGGAGTAAATATTATTTCTCGTGACATTTAGGGATAATATTTACTATGTTTTGTCTATTTACTGTATGAGAAGGTAAATAGCATTATATTGTGTATTATTGTGTCGTTATATATAAAACGGCGGTTATGGCCCATATTTAAATTGGGGTGTAATTAATGAAATAAAATGAATTTAGAACATAAATTTTTTTCATGTTATGCCGAATGCCAAAATAGGGGGTGCAGTTGTTTTTAGAATAGTCGAGATAGTCGAAATAAGTGCCAAGTTGTATTTTTGAGTTTCTGGCACTTTTGGGGTGTTATGACTCAATTAAGTGGTTACGAGTCATTTTAATGGTGTATTAGCAATTAAAGGAGGGCATTTATGTTTTAAGGCTCGTTTAAGTCCCCCACCCCTTTTATTTTCCCAATCTTATGAGAGGAGCCAAGAGAGAGAGAGAGAGAGAGAGAGAGAGAGAGAGAGAGAGAATGGAGATTTAGGCTGAAATTCGTTGCTACCAGAGGAGGATCCGAGACTACGAACTCGAGGAAAGTTTCTTACATGCTAGATGTTGATTTAATGTGATAAATTGCATGTGTAGTTAGGTTTTGGAGATTTAAACACATAATGGGTTCTTTGTTGATTTTGGTGTTTAATCCCTTAAATATTAGTTTTAACTTGATTTGAGGAATATATATTGGTTATAGTTTGTGTATAAGTGATTTGGGAGAATAAATTGTAGTTGTTATTGGACGAAATCAAAGATTTGGGATATTTGGAATTTTAGGGTTCCTAAACCCGTAGCCCAAATTGGACAAAACTGCAGGGTCGAATCGATTCGTCCCAAGGGGCGAATCGATTCGGATAAGGGAAGATTACAGGTCTGGGAAAACCGAATCAATTCGGCTATTGCAGAAAGTCCAGTTTTGCTCACCGAATCGTTTTAGCTTTTTGGAGAATCGATTCTCAAGGGCGAATCGATTCTCCCCAAGGGGAGAATCGATTCGGTTACCCTGTTTTTGTGGGATTTTTCCTAGTTTGATTTTTAGCCCTTTTTCTTTTAGGTCCTAGGTTTAGGGACATTCCTTTGGGAAGTAATGGGGAGTCCTAGAGGGTGGTTTTGGGTAGACTAATGTCCTAGGATAATATGGGATGATTAGGTTTACCCGAGGGCTAGTTTGTATAGGTTAATGTCCGTATGATATAGGATGTTAACCTAAAAGTTTATTGGAGATTAAATGCTAATGTTGGGACTTTTTGGAGTCTATTATTGATGAAGACTCACTTTTATGGTTCATGAAATTGTGTGAACCTTTGGTGACTAATTTGAAGATAATGGCACTTCGGGTCTTAGGGCATTAGTATAATATGACACTAAGAATAAGAAAGGCATATGCTAATATGTGTTACTAAATGAATAAGTAAAAATGATTTTGAGAACTTAAAATTGGATGTTTTCAAAAGGAAAAAGTAATGTTTTTCATAAATGATAAATTATGGATACACACCTCTCTAAATCGCTATCATAAAGGAAGTTGTGCGCGTGTGGTGAATCCCCCTGGCTAATGAATGCATTGTGGATATAGTCCTGAAGCCATATGGGCATTTATTGTATTACGCTGGTTAGGAGATTCTGGGTGTGGTTTTGACTATCCCGTAGGCATATGGCCGCTTCCCGACGTTTGGTAGGTTCCCAGGTTGTCTTGTTTGATAGGCCCTGGAAGATGATATCCATTTAGGGGCGCGTCCAGTGGGGAAACCCGGAGGGACGGTCTTAGTTATGTTAAAGGAATTCATGATAATGAATTGGCTTTAAATACATTTCCTGGATGGAAGAAGGGAAATGGGATATATGGATTGGCTTCAGATTCATTTCCCGGATGGAAGAAGGGAGATGGAAGCATATGGTATTAAAAAGCATTTTTATGATAATAAAAAGGGCTTTTTGTATACACTTCCTGGATGGAAGAAGGGAAGTGGGATTTTATAAAAAGGTAAATAATTTTTTTATGTTAATAAAAACTTGCTTTAAATTATGTATTTTTTTTTCCTGCATGGAAGAAAGGAAATAAAATAGGTAAAGAAGGCTTTGAAATGAGATTAATTGGTAAACATTTTATAAAATGAATTTACCATATATGTAATTCCAAAGGATATAGGAACTGTGCCTTCTGATAGTGAATGGATTTATTTTATATTTCCTTAAGTAGCTATAGATGTGACCTCCCATGCATATGCATACACATATATATTAGTTTCGTGTTGAGGGTCTAATGGATCTCAACGATCAACCTTTCCTAAGTAGTAGTGTATCGGGGGGGTTCCTTGTTTGGATTTCGCTTTGCGAGACACCCCACGCACGAATAAGGGCATAATGTTGAGACTGGGGAAAAGTTAGCCCTTAGTACTTGGGCTAACTAGAGCATCATCATTGATATTGCGCTATGTTGCTTTTAGACTAAGAGGTGAGAAATATGATTGTTAACTGGGAGAGAATTACGCACTTAACTGTCATACATTTTAGTCACATGGGATTCATATCAAACCGGGCCCTGACCCGTCTATATTTCTTTGTTTCTGCATATACTCTTTACCGTATAGGTTCTCTACCGCATGGACACCTGTATTTACATTTCCATTCATGTTGTCATGGAGCTACAACATATTGCGGATGTTGTAGTTTTTTTGTTTTAGACGCCTCTATCTTTTGCACTCGAGTTATGTTCAGTTTATTTATTCGGGCGTGTTGCCCAAGTGTTGCACTCATTTATTATAATGTAATAATTGAATTGTAGTACTCGGTGTAACTGTTTGTATTGGTCTGTTTAGCGACAGCTTATTCGGTGATTGTTTATTTATATTTTCATTCTTTATTCATCGATTTTTTATATCCACTATTTTTGCAAATGGGATTGTCTAGGTGTTTTTCTTTCACTTACTAAATTTTTAAATTTGACACTCCGTTTTCTAAAATGATTGGTGGTTATCTCTTACTACTATTTTTAATCGCCAGTGATGCTGAGGATGGACCATCTATGATTCCTGTGATTATTAGAGTATTGGGCTGGCCACCTATTATTTTAGTAGGCGGGTTGTCACAATATATTTATGTGAAGCATACCCCTTCTATGTTATCATGGGAGGTTGTGCGATGTGGGTGAGACCCCTGGTTTGTGGAGCGGGGAGCGTATAGTCCCTAGGTCATAGCGTCCATTTTATATTATGTGATTTTTATTTGGGGTAAGCGTGGTGTGTATGTTTCTCTCACTTTCGGGGAGGAACTATGACCGCTTCCCATACGTTGTGATTTGGCTTTTAGCAAGGCGGTGTGAGATTCCGACCGTTGGTACCCATGATGATATGTGAGCGATTACCTGGTAGATGATAGCATATAGACCGCATCCTCAAGTTATAGCTCTTTGGGATGGTTATTATACTTGTGTGTATGGTATATTACTTGTGCATGAGAATATGATATTATATATCTCTAACTAGATTAAGGAGATAAAAGGAATAAAGATTTAAGTCTCATTCCCGGAGATTGTATCCGGACTTTATATTGTGATATGTATAATAAATGAGTATGTTATATATATATATATATATATATATATATATATATATATATATATATATATATATATATATATACTAGGGTATGCCCGTGCCTAAAGGCACGTCGTTAAATTTCGAAAGTGTACGTCTTTGATAATACCATATGTCGTATTTAGTCAGAACAAATAATAATTTTTGATAGCTTTTTACATACATACATACAAACACCGTACTACGAAATAATTTCATATGTTAATATGACTATTCATTGTGTTTAAGAAAAATATAATCAAAGTGTTCTAATAATCTGTGACACCCCGACTAATTAAATACCGGGTAGCTACTCCTTTATTAAATTAATTCAACATGCCAAGTTGGTCCAGTTAATAGCATCACTGTCGAAAACATTTCAATGATTACTAACCACCTAGTATTTAAAAAGTAAGTTGCCAAATTTTAATTAAAGTCTAATTAACATGCAACAAGTGTAATGAAGAATAATAACACCATTCACCATAACGAAGTAAATAGAATAACCATCACATAATGTAAATAAAGTCTGGAGGAAAACTCCTCACTACAAATCCCACAACTGAAATTAGTAAACTGAATACTGAATCAATACATGCCAAAGTCTGAAAACTGTAATAGAAAAGTAACTCTAATGGAACTGGGCAACATGCCCTAAAACTGAAGAATACTGAATACGGAATCCAAATGATAGAAGCGTCTAAAAGCAAATCCCTGTAGCTTCCACAAACAGCTACAGCTCGTCACCTGAATGAGTATTCTATGCATGGTGTCCTTGTGGCTGGGCACCTAAAATGGTTTTACGAAAAATAGATTTGAAAGCAAACGGGTCAGAGCCCGAATGTGGAGATATTTTAAAAACCTGCAACTGCTTTAAAAACATTTAAAACATTAAATGTAAAGTACATGTTAGGACGTGCACTCATATGATATTCTCACCTATCGTCTAACTGTGCACTCCTAACGTAAGTACCCATCTAAAACGACACAAACCACTAGCTATGTAACATCATATCTAGCTAGACTGTCATAGGTCCTACCCTCAATACTCGGTTCAATTAACATTATAACGATCTCAGTTACATAAGTGTTTATCGTAAATTCAGGTTCTCATACAAAAGTATTACAGCTCGTTATAGGTTAGCCCTCTATGCTACTCCATAGTTATACACACAATACTATATGAAAGTTCCCAGTTTATTAAACGTATATTTTCCACAACATGAATATACAATATAAGCACCCCGAGACTAAGCTGCGGTGCACACATACTCTGCTATCCATCCCTGTACATCACGTACATAAGGATCACATATTCCGAATCTCTCAGGAATAGTTTACAGATAACAACATCACAAATAATGGAGGAGAACACAGTCACATCACATGGGTCACGCACATACCTACGCTCCCACGATCAGCGGACTTATTAACATCCCAATAAGTCTTTCTCTGACCTATTTTCATCGAGGTAACCAGTCTAAATCCGGGCAACACAAGGATTAGAGGGACCTAAGCGAACGCAAACCTCCCGTGATAGCAAGTATGGTAGGTATGTCATACACACAAATCATATACCAATACTAAGTAAGCACACATCTTAGTAATCCCGTAGTTTCATTGTAGTACTTATCGCATTCTCGTACCAACCTAATATATATATACAACTTATATAATCCCGGTCCATATTTATACGCGCCATAATTTATTCTCACGTCGTAGTAGGCACTCACGTCTCGAGTCAAATGTCTATTTGATTTGATCCACATTTATATAATTTACTCCTCATTATAACCCAAATGTCCCTAGTATACTAATACACCAGCAAAGGAATGTCATCTCTATCCTCGAACAAGGTTACGGAACTCCAAAAATCAAAACATACCAAAAAGGCCTAAACTGCCAGCTCGTTAGAAGTCTCGTTCGAACGAGGCTGTTCGAACGAGATTCCACTTCATTCGAACGAACTGTACCTTCTAACGCGATCTCATTCGAACGAAGTTATCGAACGAAATTCCCTTTCGTTAGAAGCGACTGGTCAACTCATTAGAAGCTCGTTCGAACGACCTGGGGAGGTCTTCTAACGAGGGACCAGTTTCGGCCCAGATTTTCTCCAATCTCGTTTTTCATCCATTTTAACACCTCAAACCTCTTCCAAAGTTCATCCCAACAAAGTTTTAGGGTCTCTAATTCATCCTAAACATATTAAAGTCACCTCCTAACATGTTTTAAGTAATTAATTCGTCCTAAACATCATTAAATCACAAGTCTCTATATTTTTCCCTAATTTTTCAAGAACATGAACCCTAAAATCTTTAGATCCTTAACTTATCCAATTAAATCCGTTTTTGTGTCTTACAAGATATATCAACATCAGATTAGTCCTCTAAATATGATTCTACATGCAATCCTTTCATCAAAATTGAGTATTCTACTTCCAAACTCATGGGTTTTTCATTATCTTTCAAGAGCAAACATAAACTTGAATTATCTAACATGGAAGGAACATTCTCTGAAATTAAATGGAATTAAATCACTTGCCTTGAGTTTATCTCTGATTTTGATGACGATTTCCTCTCTCTTTTTGCAGAATTCCCTCTCTCTCTCTTTCTCCAAGCTTCTTCTCCAATGGCTATGGTGGCTAGGGTTTTCTTTGGGAAAGTAATTAGAAACCTAATTCTAATAACCTACGTAACCTATTGGGTTAACATGGGGTTGGTTAGTGGCTTAGTGGGTCAAACCTACATTAGATTTACTTTACTAATTTTCGTCATTTTTAATTCCTCAAAACACAAAATTACCAAAATACCCTTTATATTGCCGGTATGGCCTAAAAATACCCCGGGACCCAAACTACACCCCCGACTAGTGTTTTCTGACTATCTCGACCCTTCTGGACGCGTTGGTGCACTCAAAACGACCATACGGTTAATAGAATTTAAATTCACTTTTATAATTAAAATAATTATATCCTGACGCGACTGTCACACACGTCCCAATAAAATGACCAAATAGCCGTATATCAATCTCACGACAATTTTCATAATTCAATATTCATATATCACCATATATACTCAATATAGTCAAATACCAACTCACATCTCGCTAGTATTTTATCCGGATTAATTTCCAATTAATTCTCATTTAACTAATTTATCCCAAAAATAAATATAGCCAAAAAATACGGGGTATTACATACTTCCCCCCTAATAACTGAATTTCGTCCCGAAATTCGAAACTAGAAAGTACCTGCTAAAAAAAACTCTGGATAACGTTCGCGCATCTCATCCTCGCGCTCCCATGTAGACTTCTCGACATTATGATGTCGCCACTGAACACGCACTAACGGAACTATCTTTGACCGCAACTTCCTCTCACTTCGGTCCAAAATAGCAATCGGCCCCTCCTCGTAGGAGCTATCCGGTTGGAGATCGATGTCCTCCACAACAATGTGAGAATGAGCCAAATTATCTCTAAGGTATTTCCTTAGCGAGGAAATATGAAACACATCGTGAATCCGATGCAAATGTCCGGGTAACCCAAGTCTACACGCAACTGGTCCGATCCGCTCAATAATAGGAAACGGCCCCACATACCTTGGTGCCAACTTTCCCTTCTTCCCGAAACGCATAATCCCCTTCATAGGATATACTCTGAGCAAAACCTGGTCCCCCACTTGGAACTCTCTGAAAAATCTCTTCGCATCAGCATAACTCTTCTGCCTGTCTTGAGCTACCCGAATGCGACTCCGAATCAACTAAATCCTTGCCGAAGTATCCTGAATCACTTCCGGCCCAAGTAGTTTGTTGTCCCCCACCTCTAACCAACATGTTGGGGAACTACAAGGCCTACCGTACAATGCTTCAAATGGAGCCATGCCAATAGTGAACTGATAGGAGTTGTTGTAAGCAAACTCCACCAGTGGAAGGTATTGTTCCCATCCACCTCCAAAGTTAATAATGCACATGCGTAGCATGTCCTCCGACATCTTATTTCTGCGCTCTGTCTGCCCATCGGTCTGCGGATGATAAGCCGTACTCAACCGCAATTACGTGCCCATGGCCTCCTGGAAACTCTCTCAAAACCGCGAAACAAATATCTTGTCTTTGTCAGACACGATATTTAGGGGCACACCGTGAAGTCTCACAACCTCTGAAATGAAGAGCTGGGCATACTGTCCCGTAGTGTAGTCAGTCCTTACGGGTAAAAAGTGAGCGACTTTGGACAACCTGTCCATAATTACCCAAACGGAGTCGTGACCTCTCTGCGATGTAGGCAACCCCGTGATAAAGTCCATGGATATGCTCTCCCACATCCACATCGGGACCTCCAACGGCTGTAGCAGTCCTGCCGGTTTCTGATGATCCATTTTTACAAGCTGACAAGTGGCGCATTTCGAAACAAACTCAGCGATATCTCTCTTCATACCACTCCACCAATACTGGCGTCTCATGTCTTGGTACATTTTGTCCCCTCCGGGATGTATCGCGAACCGTGATCCCTGCAACTCTGCCATCACCTCGTGTCGCAATTCCTCTCCTTCCGGAACCACAAATCTCCCATTGAAGCGTAATCCCCCGTCTGAGCTAACGGTATAGGACTCGGCTCCCTCTGCTAGTAATCGAACTATCTGTTCCTGACAGAACGAGTCATTAGCATGTGCCCTTACTACTTTCGTGATAATCTGCGGTGTAATGGTCATCACAGACATGAAAGATCGGGCCACTGCATCCTGGTGTCCCAATTCCTTCCACTTTGCCTTCCACACTTCTGCCACCTCATCTGCTGGCCTACGGCTCAACGCGTCTGCTACCACGTTAGCCTTACCTGGGTGATACTGGATGTCAAACTGGTAGTCTTTCACAAACTCAAGCCACCTACGCTGCCGCATATTCAACTCCTTCTGCGTGAATAGGTATTGTAGGGACTTGTTGTTCGTGAATAGTTAGAACTTTTCCCCCAAAAGATAGTGCCTCCAAATCCGTAGGGCTAATACCACTGCCGCCAACTCCAAATCATGCGTGGGGTAATTCTTCTCGTGAGGCTTAAGCTTACGGGAAGCATAAGCTATGGCCTGTCTCTCCTGTTGTAATACACCTCCAAGCCCTTGCAAAGACGCATCAGTATAAACCAAATACTCAACTCCCGGTCTCGGCAATGCTAACACAGGTGCTGAGGTCAATTTGTCCTTTAACTCATCAAATGCCAACTGACAAGCATCACTCCAGATGAATGGCACACCCTTACGAGTCAGATGTGTCAAAGGACCCGCTATCTTCAAAAATCCCCGAATGAACCTCCTGTAGTATCCTGCCAAGCCCAAGAAACTACGAATCTCAGTCGGTGTCGTGGGCTGTCCCCATTCCCTCACCGCGGATACTTTCCCCGGATCAACAGATATCCCCCGGTCGAAAATAATGTGTCCCAAAAACTGGACCTCCTTCAGCCAAAACCCGCATTTCTCATATTTTGCATACAGCTCGTTCTGACGTAGCGTCTGCAAAACCTGCCTCAAATGCTCGGCATGCTCCTCCTATGTCTGGGAGTAAACCAGAATATCATCAATGAAGATAATGATAAACTGATCTAGGAAATCCCTGAACACTCTGTTCATCAAGTCTATAAACACTGCTGGAGCATTGGTCAAACAAAAAGGCATAACCCGAAACTCGTAAGAACCATATCTCGACAAGAACGCAATCTTTGAGACATCCTCCTCCCTGATACGCAACTGATGGTATCCCGATCTCAAATCAATCTTCGAGAAGAAAGAAGCTCCTCTCAACTGGTCGAATAAGTCATCGATTCGAGGCAACGGATACTTATTCCGTATCGTGAGCTTATTCAACTCTCGGTAGTCCACACACAATCTCAGTGAACCGTCCCTCTTCTTCACAATCAAAACTGGAGAGCCCCAAGGTGAGGTACTCCTGCGAATAAAGCCCTAACCTAACAGCTGCTCTATTTGATCTCGTAGCTCTCGCATCTCTGCCGGAGCCATACGGTACGGTGCGCGTGCTATAGGCCTCGGATCTGGCAATAGGTCTATAACAAAGTCTATCTCTCGACTGGGGGGTAGGCCTGGTATCTCCTGAAACACATCTGGATACTCCCTGACAACCGGGATCGAATCTAAAGGAATCACAACCTCCTTAGAGGTATCCTCCTCTATGTAATACAGATGAGCGGTCGATCCTCCCTCTGGGCGAGGCATCGCCACTACGAACATCTCTTGCCCCGGAATGGCAAAAACAATGCTCCCGCTGAAGCAATCAATCATGGCCCTAAAAGCTACGAGCCAATCCATACCGATAATCCAATCGTGAACATGCATATCTAATACCAACATGTCTACAGGTAATACCAAACCACCAATCTCTACCCCCACTCCCCGGCATATAAAGAAAATAAGTGACCCATTCCCCAATGGTGAGTCGACACACGTCACTGTGCTCTCCGCTGTGGCTAACAACCCTAAAGACTTCGCGAAATGTGTAGCTATAAAACAATGTGTAGCCCCCGTATCAAATAATACCCGACTCATAGTGCCATGGATAGGAAACGTACCCTCAATCGCAGGCGGTGCCTGTGGAACTGCTGCCTGGTGGACGTTATAGACACGCCCATACTGTAGCTTCCCCAGCTGAAATGGGATTGCTGGAATGGCTGGAAGAGCTGGCACCTGGGCTGGAGCTGGGAGGGTTGGTGGAAAAAGTGGTCTCTGTGGCTCATGTCGAGCTCCCTGCTGCTGCTGCAGGGCCCTGCCCCTATCAGGATAGTCCTGGCATTTATGGCCAGTCTTGCCACAAACAAAACACTTCCCCGGGAAGTTCCCTCCTCTCTTCCCCTGCGGTCCCCGGCCCTGGTGTCCGTTACCGTTCCTCCCTCGGCCCTGCTGGCCCTGCTGAAACTGCTGCCCATTCTGCCCCTATTGGCCCTGATGGCCGTTTGGACCTTGATGGCCCTAACGGAAACCTCCATGTCCCTGTCTGTAGTTCCCTGATCGGAACCTCTTCTGATCCCCCTGCTGGGAACCCTGCTCACCCTTTCTCTGCCCCTGAACATATTGTGCCCCACCGGCACCATGTCCTCCTGTCCTGCCCTGATGGCTAGACTCTCCCGACCTCTTGCCCTCAGCCATATGAAAGCGGTGGTCCTGGCAGTGTAACTAAGCAGCGTTAACCACATCAGAATACGTGGCCAATGAAAGGTTCCCTAACAGATGCTGACGGATTCTCCATGTCAACCCGTCGGTGAATTTCTCAATCTTCTTCTTCTCTGTTGGTATCTCATCCGGAATGATATTCAACAGATTTGTGAACTCGGCCTCATACTCGGCCACAGTCTTACCCTCTTGCCTCAGATTCATCAGTCTCCTCCTCATTTCTGTATGAACAGCGGACGGAAAGTACTTGCGATCGAACCGCACCCAAAAGTCTTGAATAGTGAGGGTATCCCTCTCCTCCACAGTGGTAATAGACTCCCACCACTGCAGCGCAGATCCAACTAGCTTGAAAGTAGCTAGCACCTACTTCTGAACGTCCGTGCACTCATACATCCTTAAATGCCTCTGTATATATCCTTCCTCCACTGGCTCGAGACTGCCACATCTGAGCTACCTGCAAACTCTGGCGGATGCGCTTTCTGAAAAGCGTCACGTACACGCTCCCAAGCAGACGTGAATGCATTTGCCTATACTGGCGCGACAACCGGCGCCTGAGGTGGTGCCTGCTGAACTACGACAATTGCGACATTTTCCACTTGGGCTACTATAGCTGCAACCTCAGCGGCGTTCATCATGCCCTGAACTGGAGCGGGCTGGGATTCGGGCGTTGCATCCCTGGGAACTCGTCGTGCACGTCGTGGAGGCATCTGAAATAAGAATAAAGTTTATAAGTTCACTGTTTATAAACTTAAAATAGCTGAAGAACGAAACATACACAAAATGAGTATAACAGTCCTAAAATATAGGGCTCTATATCAAAGAAACTTAGCGGAAACATAATAGCCGTACAGATCCTAAAGGACACTAGAACCTGATGCTCTGATACCACCTGTGACACCCCGAATAATTAAATACCGGGTAGCTACTCCTTTATTAAATTAATTCAACATGCCAAGTTGGTCCAGTTAATAGCATCACTGTCGAAATTTTTTTAATGATTACTAACCACCTAGTATTTAAAAAGAAAGTTGCCAAATTTTAATTAAAGTCTGATTAACATGCAACAAGTGTAATGAAGAATAATAACACCATTCACCATAACGAAGTAAATAGAATAACCATCACACAATGTAAATAAAGTCTGGAGGAAAACTCCTCACTACAAATCCCACAACTGAAATTAGTAAACTGAATACTGAATCAATACATGCCAAAGTCTGAAAACTGTAATAGAAAAGTAACTCTAATGGAACTGGGCAACATGCCCTAAAACTGAAGAATACTGAATACGGAATCCAAATGATAGAAGCGTCTAAAAGCAAATCCCTGTAGCTTCCACAAACAGCTACAGCTCGTCACCTGAATGAGTATTCTATGCATGGTGTCCTTGTGGCTGGGCACCTAAAATGGTTTTACGAAAAATAGATTTGAAAGCAAACGGGTCAGAGCCCGAATGTGGAGATATTTTAAAAACCTGCAACTGCTTTAAAAACATTTAAAACATTAAATGTAAAGTACATGTTAGGACGTGCACTCATATGATATTCTCACCTATCGTCTAACTGTGCACTCCTAACGTAAGTACCCATCTAAAACGACACAAACCACTAGCTATGTAACATCATATCTAGCTAGACTGTCATAGGTCCTACCCTCAATACTCGGTTCAATTAACATTATAACGATCTCAGTTACATAAGTGTTTATCGTAAATTCAGGTTCTCATACAAAAGTATTACAGCTCGTTATAGGTTAGCCCTCTATGCTACTCCATAGTTATACACACAATACTATATGAAAGTTCCCAGTTTATTAAACGTATATTTTCCACAACATGAATATACAATATAAGCACCCCGAGACTAAGCTGCGGTGCACACATACTCTGCTATCCATCCCTGTACATCACGTACATAAGGATCACATATTCCGAATCTCTCAGGAATAGTTTACAGATAACAACATCACAAATAATGGAGGAGAACACAGTCACATCACATGGGTCACGCACATACCTACGCTCCCACGATCAGCGGACTTATTAACATCCCAATAAGTCTTTCTCTGACCTATTTTCATCGAGGTAACCAGTCTAAATCCGGGCAACACAAGGATTAGAGGGACCTAAGCGAACGCAAACCTCCCGTGATAGCAAGTATGGTAGGTATGTCATACACACAAATCATATACCAATACTAAGTAAGCACACATCTTAGTAATCCCGTAGTTTCATTGTAGTACTTATCGCATTCTCGTACCAACCTAATATATATATACAACTTATATAATCCCGGTCCATATTTATACGCGCCATAATTTATTCTCACGTCGTAGTAGGCACTCACGTCTCGAGTCAAATGTCTATTTGATTTGATCCACATTTATATAATTTACTCCTCATTATAACCCAAATGTCCCTAGTATACTAATACACCAGCAAAGGAATGTCATCTCTATCCTCGAACAAGGTTACGGAACTCCAAAAATCAAAACATACCAAAAAGGCCTAAACTGCCAGCTCGTTAGAAGTCTCGTTCGAACGAGGCTGTTCGAACGAGATTCCACTTCATTCGAACGAGCTGTACCTTCTAACGCGATCTCATTCGAACGAAGTTATCGAACGAAATTCCCTTTCGTTAGAAGCGACTGGTCAACTCATTAGAAGCTCGTTCGAACGACCTGGGGAGGTCTTCTAACGAGGGACCAGTTTCGGCCCAGATTTTCTCCAATCTCGTTTTTCATCCATTTTAACACCTCAAACCTCTTCCAAAGTTCATCCCAACAAAGTTTTAGGGTCTCTAATTCATCCTAAACATATTAAAGTCACCTCCTAACATGTTTTAAGGAATTAATTCGTCCTAAACATCATTAAATCACAAGTCTCTATATTTTTCCCTAATTTTTCAAGAACATGAACCCTAAAATCTTTAGATCCTTCATTTATCCAATTAAATTCGCTTTTGTGTCTTACAAGATATATCAACATCATATTAGTCCTCTAAATATGATTCTACATGCAATCCTTTCATCAAAATTGAGTATTCTACTTCCAAACTCATGGGTTTTTCATTATCTTTCAAGAGCAAACATAAACTTGAATTATCTAACATGGAAGGAACATTTTCTGAAATTAAATGGAATTAAATCACTTGCCTTGAGTTTATCTCTGATTTTCATGACGATTTCCTCTCTCTTTTTGCAGAATTCCCTCTCTCTCTCTTTCTCCAAGCTTCTTCTCCAATGGCTATTGTGGCTAGGGTTTTCTTTGGGAAAGTAATTAGAAACCTAATTCTAGTAACCTACGTAACCTATTGGGTTAACATGGGTTGGTTAGTGGCTTAGTGGGTCAAACCTAAATCAGATTTACTTTACTAATTTTCGTCATTTTTAATTCCTCAAAATACAAAATTACCAAAATACCCTTTATATTGCCGGTATGGCCTAAAAATACCCCGGGACCCAAACTACACCCCCGGTTAGTGTTTTTTGATTATCTCGACCCTTCCGGACGCATTGCCACACTCAAAACGACCATATGGTTAATAGAATTTAAATTCACTTTTATAATTAAAATAATTATATCCTGACGCGACTGTCACACGCGTCCCAGTAAAATGACCAAATTGCCGTATATCAATCTCACGACAATTTTCATAATTCAATATTCATATATCACCATATATACTCAATATAATCAAATACCAACTCACATCTCGCTAGTATTTTATCCGGATTAATTTCCAATTAATTCTCATTTAACTAATTAATCCCAAAAATAAATATAGCCTAAAAATACGGGGTATTACACAATCCATCATGGAACTCATAATAATTATTAACTATTGTATAACATAAATATTTGTAAATTGGTTCAATCCGAAACACATTTTATACGTAATAAAAATAAAACATTAAGAGTACTACATGATCTAACAAACTAAGTAGACCATAGAAATTATGTTATCTACAATTTATTCTGATCAAAACAGGATACCTTAGAAATTATGATGTCTATATGATCTATTTTGATAATCATTTTGATCCTCATTTTTATATTCGTCTACATGTCTAGATCGTGTCTACATGATCAAAATAGATTACAATAAAATTATGTTGTCTACATGATGATCAAAACAGATTGAAGTTCCAACTTAGAAAAATTTAAGAGTACTACGATCACTCATGTTGTCTTATTCAAGGCTCAATAACGCCTTTTTTCCAGCTTTAGAAATACAAGTTGAAGTACGTCTTTGTCTTGTTTAACTAAATGCCAAACTTGTTGCACAACTGTAGAGAAACGGCATAACAGTTTTTTTAATACATCAACAACACATATAAGAACAAAAACATAACAGTTAGGGATATGAGAACATAATAATTAGGGATTCATTGAGAACATAACCGTTAGGGACATAACGGTTGGGGAACATAAGAGTTTACACTACAGTAGTATAACAATTAGGGACATGAGAACATAACAATTAGGGAACATCACAGCATAACATTTTACACTACAATAGTTTGATAGTTTGGTAATATCTATAATTCATTGAAATTTTGACAAAACATAACAGTTAGGGACATGAGAACATAACACAAACAACTCCTAAATTACACCACAATATTAAAAGCTTCATATTATTCCCTTTGAGGACTACGACATTAAAAGCTTCATGTTACACTACAACATTAAAATCTTCATGTTATTCCCTTTGAGGACTTCCTAAAATCATAGAACAATTCCTAAATTTAATCTTTTTCTCTTATACTACACTCCAATCCATAAAAATTTAAATTTAATACCAATTCCTTGTGACTCAAAATGCTTACTCAAACACAACCTATAAATAAACAACAACAGTGGCCCCAAAACCAAAATACACATTCCCATGTGCCCTTGTGGACCATATGACTGTCTTGCCTTTACAGCAGCATAAGAAATTAAAGGAATACAATGAATCAAACACACTACCAAATATCAAAATCAACAAAATGTCTATGAATGATAGGAGGGAAAACATGGACAAAGCTTAATGAAATTTATATTGCATAACTAAATCAATTTCCATAATAAATATGATGATTTGAAAGTAATAAAAAAAGGTAAAAATATAAAAACAAATTGTAGCATAATAATGTTTAAACGTAAGAATAAAGTAATAGCCACTAAGAAATTATAGCATAACAATGGGCACTAAAACTAAAAAAGTAGAAGTCATTACCAGGTAGAGATGTCTTAGGATGAATTTTGGAGCTCAATCCAGGATGCTTTAGGATGAATGTTGGAGCTCAATCTAGGATAAAGTAAAAATTCACTAAAAAAAATAGATTCGATATAATACCGGAAGTGACTTCTACTTTTTTTCAGTGAATTCACGATATAGCATCCACTGAAAAAAATATATTGTATATCGTGATATACAATCGTGATATATGCCTGCATCCACTATATATCTGATTGTATATACACGATATATCAGATTATATATAAACGATATATCAGATTGTATATTCACTGATATATGTGTATATACAATCGTGATATATGCCAGCATCCATCGGATATACACGATTGTCTATTCTCTGATATACAAACTCAGAATCTATGTGTATATACAATCGTGATATATGCCTGCATCCACGATATACAATCTGATATACGATTGTATATTCACTGATATACAATCTGATATATCCACGATATACCGGTATTCACTATTTCAAATAGATTGTATATCACTATATAGCATCCACGATATAACATCCACTGAAAAAGAGATTGTTACTAATATACAATCTGTTATTTCAATTTCATTTTTCACTGAAAAAACTCACTACTAGGATGCTTGCAAAAATTCACTGAAAAAATAATAAGTTAAGGAGATATAGTAAAAGATACGTGATTTTAAAATTGTTTAGTAACTTAGGATGAATATTGGAGCTCAATCCAGTTATGAGATATCAAGAGGAAGGTTTAAAGCAGATTGTATATTAGTAACAATGTATAACATGTGAAAAATCCATGATATAATACCCAAACAGTCTGCATATCAGCCCGGGATCAAAATAAGCAAACCATCTGATAAAAAAAATCATACCATGTGTAGCATACCATGTTTACTGAAATATAATTGACGTAGATGTTGATAAAATCCGCAAAAAAAATAGCTACACATAAATGTAGCATACCATGTTTTTACTAAAACACTCTTTTTTCTACTCCACCACTGGCGCCTCGGCCGAAATATCCTTGTGGTGCCTATGGTGATTAATGTTGCCACTCCTCCCACACTTAAGCAACAATGGGAGAATGGTATTCATAATGCCAAAAGGCTAGCATTACGTGCATAGAAACTCCCACAATTGCCATTGGAAACGACATGGTAAATGCACTCACGCACTATACGATCATTACTCACACACTACCTTTTTCTCAATCCTGGCTCATGACCTGATCAGGCAATTTGGCTCCGCTGCCTGCGGCTACACTTTTGTCCCTATCCGCTACACAAAAACCACACCGAAACTAAGAAGCACATAGCGTAAGAAGGCAGGATTAAAGCAATAGAATACCTGATCATAGAGAAATGAATAACATAAGAGTTTGGAAAACTTCTTTGTAATGCATGCAATTTGATGTCCTAAGAAATGATATGCAAATATTTTGAGTATTTTTTTTTCAAAATAAATTTCGTATCAATGTAGCAGGCTAAAATTATTCAATGCAGCTGACTCATTATTCATATCAATGCAGTAGGATAAAATCTTAACTATGAAACATTAACGAAGACTTTAGACTATAATGAACAGGTCGATCTTTTGCATAATGAACAGGTAGGCTCTAACAAATCTTTTCTTATGTCTCTACTATATATCTGTTATAAGTTTGACAATAAAAATATATCGAATTGAGAAATCGTACGTAAAAATATACTACTCTCCAACAATTCAATAAGTGGAAAATGCAACTCTTATTGGATATATGAACATAGCTTGCACCAACTCTTCTTTCTCCAATGCTAGCTCCGAAATTAAGGTATTAATATTTTGAATCATTCTCAAGTAAACAGAAGGAATATTCATATCTATGCTTTCAAGTCTGAACTCTCTATTTTCAGGATGCATGATTCTCAAAGTGACAGACTTTAATCACTAACAAAACTAAAACCCAAAAACAAAGCAGTGTAAACACATATAGTATAAGGCTTACCAAATTACTGGAAGTTTTAGAGCAGCGGATTCAGCCTCAGCCTTCCTCCGAGCATTTATGTCGACCTTCTTTCTATCTCAAGCGCCATCATCCCTTTGGGCATCTATCTGATTTTTGTCATTAGCCTTAACTTCATGGCAACGTGATTAGTTCCTCGAGATGCCATCCCGTATGAAGATTTAGTAACAAAGCTCGAAGTAGTAAGAGTTAAAGGTGCACAAAAATCAACAGTTAGTCATATCACAATGAATAAGATGAAGACAAAGAAAAATGGCAACGTTTTGTTACCTGCTTCGATCACCCTGATCAACCTCAATACCCTGGTAAGCTTCAACTGGCCCTCTACTACCATGCAAGGACCTACAACTTGCATAGGCACCTACTTAGAACCTATATGTTTCGACAGTCAATTGAGTCTAAAAAGTCGTGGTATTTCGGGATAGTAAAAATGAAATAAACATATGAAAATTTACTAAACCAAATTTCAAATTTTATGGATGAAAAGGATTTTCATTCGGTACTTTATAAAATATTAATGTTTAAATATACCATAGCGGTACCATCAAGTCATGTCATGTGACCATACCTTGAGTCTTATCAATAAAAATCATCATTTTCTTCCTTTCATTTGATTTTCACATAAATCAATACTCAAACTTTCCCAAACATCAAGTACAATGGTAAAAGTAGAGAAAAAGATCACTAAAACAGAGCATAGCTCCAAGTCATCACCATGCTTCAAAATAGATTCTAAAAAGAAGTAATTTTTCTGATTCAGTTGATACAGCCTCGCGACATCCACTGTTGGGAATGCCTTGAATAAACTTGAAATCATTAACTTATATTTTCCCCTCGGTTTTCATCTTTAATGAACTTCACACAATCAATCCAGAACTATATATAAAACTATATATGAAGTTCTATACATGAATTTCTAATAGCACCAAAACAAAAAGATCTATACATGAATATTTGAAATACCAATAGCTTTGGAAGCTTGAGCTCATTCGAATGGTAAAGTGAATTATGTTTTAGAAAGATAAATTAGGTCCGTATTCATCTTGTATCTTCCTTCTTCCTATGCACCTGAACCAAAAAATACATTTTCAATGCAGGCTTTTTTTTAGTAACAAAGTGTGGTCATGCAATCTGGAATATGTCAACCTCTTTTACACATCGCACATTATATACATGGATACCTTTAGATAACAGACAAACTAAAAGTTGTGTCCACTGGCTTCATCTAATAAACAGTAAGAAAAATGGGTAGAAGTATACCTTTTCCCAAAGCCTTCACTAAAAGTTCAAAGAAGCAATTAAATATTAACCTCAGAAGAATTACAAAGCACCTCTCAAAGCCCATTAGGACCTGAAAAATCAGAGAGGCTTGGTTGATTATCGATAAATACTCTGGAAGAAGTTGTCGTTTTGCATTTGTTATAATGCAAATGATTGAGGACGCAAATGTCACTATTGAAGAACTTAATGGCACAATAAGTTTTAGTTTATGGCATAATATAATATAGTCACTGCCAATATTTCTTGGCTCTATAATACAATTTTAATTACTTCAATTTTCTTCCCCATTTGTTATAGGAAATCGGAGGGCGTGAAATAACAGTAAATGTCATGAAAAACCTTTGTCAACTACAGATTTTTCACTTGTCTAAGCAGAGGAAACACACCATTTGTTGACAGCCCACACAAAGTTTATGTAGGTTCAAAAGTTTTTTCGCAGAGAAAGGAAATGTTCTTAGCACAAAGGTATCCCGAGTTTGAGGGACCCTTTGAATTCAAGTATAGGGACCCTTTGAATTCAAGTATGCGTCTTTGAACACTAAACAAACGAAATTTATGCATATCTTTTTATTCTTATTCCTCAGAATTCAAAGTCTCTGCATTGTGCTAAATTATTGAAACTTGAGTTAAACGTCTACTACATCAATATCAATACATCTCGTAAACATCTACAACATCAATATCAATACAATATTTTGTGGAACAGTTGAGTCAATTAGTTTGAATATGTGATTTATAAACCGAAAAAATGATGCGGAGTTAAAATATTTGTTAGACCTAATATTCGGGCACTAAAAACCCTAATTTCATGAATAAGAGAGCGACGAAGAGACGAAATGATCTCCCTTAAAACTCTAATTTCATTAAAGAGAGACATTACCATCATTTTGAAAATTAAAGGCGTCATATATCTCAGTTCATCATATGTAAAAACACTTGAGAGTAACTGATTCACTTCAATTTAATTATCCTGTATGAAATTGGGTCCATAATGAGCACCAAAATATAGAATGTATGACATTTACTCAAAATTTACAGTAAGAAATTACCCAAATTCTACTGCCGACATACTTTTGGGTGAGGTTGTTCTGATCGATTTAATCGATCCAACCCTAGTCTAAGAGAGGATCACATGGTTCACCCAAAAGCTAAACTCAACATCAACTGTTATAGATAAAGTCAAAACTGTAATTGACATGGATGTGCATAGCACTCTCAAAAAGTGGTACCTGATCAACAACATTCTCATGTATGGTACCTGATTTGAAAAACAAAAATGGGATTGAGTAGACAAAACACTGTGATATAAGAACCAAACGTGAAATCCCACTAGAACTTCATGTCATACACATCAATTAAACGTGCTAAGGCACATGTTGTTGTCTAAACAATCGCAAAAGTTCCTAAAATAATCACAATTAGCTGTTTGACTAACAAATTCGGCAAGTCTAGGTTTTTTGAATTGGTGAGTAATGAAACAAATTAAACTCAAATACATTGAATATTGCACATACACTACATTGTACTTGCAATAATTAGTTGAAACAAAATATAGGGCGATCATTTGAAGCTAAAGAAAAACAAAGCATAGTGTGATCATTGGTAGAATCAGAGAATTATTACCACAAAAGATGATTGAACAAAACTATCATTCTAATATAAAATTCAAGTAATTGAAACAAAAATATCACTCTAATACAAAATTCTAGTAAATAAAACTAAACTACTTGAGATGGAATCTGAAAATGATACTCAAAACTACCATACTGATCAATTTAAAGATTCGAACATGGAACAGACAAGGAACATAACTATCTGAATGCATTTAAGTATTCGCATCTGAGGCATTCACATCATTCATGAAACGGACTAAAATATGCGACATTAACGAAACAGAACTGTACAAATTTGAAAATTACCATACAAATATGAAAATAGGAACTCAAAACTACCATACAAACTACCATACAAATCTGAGAAATTAACTTACAAACTGGAACTCAAAACTACCTACAAATCTGAACTCGAAACTCAAAACTACCACTATCTACATGGGATTTTTGTTGTGTAGGGCTCCCCTGAAAACATAGTAAAGATAATCATTCGGCAAGTTAGAAGAGAAAAATGTCCTCAAACACAGTATCAACTAGAAAACCTTATAAATTCAAGATGAAAAATAATCTGAACAAAAAGAAAAAGAAAAAATCAAAAGAACTAAAATTCTTAAAATAAAAGGATGAAATATTCAGTCTTCAATTGCAATAAACTCATGAAAAAAAGAATATAATTTTAATAGGATCAAATAAAAGAATGAGCAGAATAAATAAAGTATATAGATCTTAAGATTACCTAAGTATTAAATGGAGCCGCGTATCATTTTAATAGGATCAAATAAATCAGTATCTAAACAAAAAAAAAACATTCCATTTAATAGATCTGACCGAGCTTTGTCGGTAAAAAAACATGATTCCGTCACTCATCGAAAAAACACCAAACATTGTTTTCTTCATCAAGAATAAAATAGGCGAGAAATTACCTGTCGAGAAAGTGAGCAGCGACCATCTTCAGTGGAATAGATACCTGATTGAGTACTGTGTTAGACAAATAAATACAAATGTAGGAACAAATGCAACAAAGAATCAAAATCCCTAACTGAAATGCAACAAAGATTCAAAATAAAATAAAAAAAAGCAAGTAAGGTACCTGGTAATATTCATCTTGACACTATGAACCATACAGGAAACCTTATACATTTACATTATGAAGTTGAAGATCAAAACCAAAAGCCCTAAAAAAGAAACAAAACCATACCTTTTAAATGGTGTCTTTCTATGGTGAAGAACATGCTAATTTGTGAAGATTCGGTTTCAAAAAAAAAGAGGGAAAACAAAACAAAGAGTAAGATTAGGGTTAGAAAACAAATATGAAGAGGGAGGTTGTGGGGTGAATGCGTGTGAGAAGAGGGAGGAAGAGAGAGAAGAGGCGGATAAATGCGAAGAGTGAGGCTACAATCTCAGATCGTGTGTTAGGGTTTTGGTCATGTGTTTGGTAGGAAGTAATCTAAACGGTCCATTTCGTGCCTAGTTGGCTTCCATATCAACCGTTAAATTTCTTCCAAACTTATGAATAGTGAAAACCCCATATATATATTAAATTGAGGGCCTAATGGATCTCGACGATCGACATTGCCAAGTAGTAGTGTATCATGGGGGGGTTTCCTTGTTTGGATTTTTCTTCGCGAGACACCCCACGCACGAACATGGTATAGTGTTGAGACTGGGGAGAAGTCTATCCCTCAGTACTCAGGTTAATTAGGATTTGATAATGGTTGTAACGAGTTTAGTTAGGCAGGGTAGCTTGACTAGGCTGTTTAGAGGGATGCGATAGGTGTGCACCATTAGAAGAGGGTTGAGGGGTATCTCATGGGAGTGCTATACCAATTTAAATACAAGATAAAACATATTTTTCACAAATAAAGCATTTATGCACTTGCAAAATATTTTCACAACTCGGGCTCTGACCCGTTTCTTTATTTTTCCTCTCTTGCTATATATTATATATATAGGTGTCCAGACACAGGGATGCCTGGATGACGATTCCTTCAAGTCAGACATGTTCTGCAGTAGCTGTGGATGCATGTAGGTTTTCTATAGACGCTTCTATCGTTGTAATCTAGATAGGAGGTATTGTATAAACATTCGGGCTAAAAATTCGAACTGCATTTATTTATTCTTTTACTGCTTTTATTATGGAATTCATTTGTCTGATATTATTGTTAAACTGAGTGTTCGGTGATTTTATTTCCTTTCAGTTTCATTTATATAAATTGTGTGAATCTTTTATTTGTATAGTTTGTTTAAAAACATTAGTTAAATAAAAAATTTTGACGCCAGCATAATCGGTTATTAGTAAATAATTTGGTTTTCGATAGTGATGTTAAAAATGACCCATATGCGACTCCTACTTTGATTTGGTACAGGAGTGATCGCCCGGTATTTTATTAGGCGGGTTGTCACATCAATCCCTCGTTTTGGTCTCCCAACTCGTTTACTAGTACTAGAACCTATTACAAAGAGCATAGCAGAATAAATGAAAAAATGGACAATTTAACTTTAAAGACAAAATTCAAAACTACCCCGTAAGTTTGAAGTCAATAAGAGCATAATCACAATATAAATAGAGCATAACCATGTAAGATTGGTATTTTTTGTTTGATCAACTCCAGCAATTTTTTATAAATCTTTGGTACAATATAATTTAACATCTGTCCCTCTCTAATGTTAACATTTAATAAAGGTAACACACACACATATATCTTTTTAACCCATAAAAACAAAATAAAAAAAATTATAAGAAATATAGAATAAAATTGATGTACGAAGCTGCCAAGATGAAATCATACACTCAATGGCATTAGCACCTAATGAAATAGTGTCTATAGAATCGACAACATTTGTATGACTAGAGCATGAAGGAGGGTGATTGGACTCTCTCACAAATTGTTGCACATGTGTCACTCTTTGACCTATAACATGCATGAAATGAATAAACATTTTACTAATTAAATCTTTACATAAAAAATAATTATATCCCTACATAACTAAAATTATTTGTATGTTCTAGATTCATATGTTTCCAAATATGAAAATCGTACCCTCGTAGTTATTAACATCAAAGGTGATATTATTGCGAGAGTTGTTGATACTTGTATTAATTAATTGAGAATGGAGATGCGTAGATTACCTTATGAATGCTTGTCGTGTAAAACATCATGAGGAGAATGCACGATTGGAACCTAATATAATAAAAAAAGAAACTTACATTATCTACGAAGATATCCAAGTTAAAAAGACTAATTCTATACCGACACTAGCTTCCAAAGTATTTTGAGTGACACATTGATTCTTACGGTTGTCATTGGTTGGTGTTTAGGGTCCACTGGTAATCAAGACACCAACCAATATTAACATGGCAAATTAGTATCATTCGAAATGTGTCGGCCTAGAATTATTCAGTTAAATAAGGTCAAACCAAAAACATGTATCCGACCACTATATAGCTATCTGTGAATGGTAACAATAAACTCAATGGAATCTATTAAGACATCCAAACGTATTGTGCATATAATCGTTGATAGGTCAAAACCGTATTAATTATAATAGGCCATAAGGTAATCTAATTACAAATTTTAAGGAAATAATTGACCTTTCTAATTATAAGTTGTAGTTTTAACTACAATCCTCAAGTAAAACATACCCAATAATATTAAATAATTTTGAAGCAAACTATAATTTGCTCAAACAAAGAATTATTTATTGTCAATTTGACAACAATATGTATAACATGTTGGTAAGGTTGACATAAATATTTTTCCATTTTCCTTTTATATATAGAATAGAACAAAACATTTTCACACAAAAATATTTACACATTACTTTGGTACAAAAAATATCAAGGCATTATAGAAATTCATAGGCTTTTTATTTTCTTTTTGGTACTTACCAAACCAAGAGAAATGGACATACACAATGACTTCCTTGTAATAGGATGGACCCCTTTCTTACATATATAACCACTTTCAATGAATTAATCACTTTATAGTTCGATTCAACATAACATTATGGTCTAACAAAACAAATATTGAACTCAATAAAGCAAGCTATTGAACATTAGTTGGAGGAAAACTTAGAAGTGGAGAATCATTTTCTTCCATCCCCTGTGGTATACAAAAAATATATTCTAAAGCCATTGACTTCTAGCAAAAAAATACACTAAAATTCGTTATGCTTGGTTCAAAAACACATATAAACACATATACATTAGGTACATAAAATAGAGATATGTGAAGATGGAGCCATAAAATAACAATAAAAAACCTCCAAACAAAATTGCATATAATCTCGTATTGGGATATAAATGAGAGTAGAAAATACTTTGAGAAATCAAGTTCAAAACCTTTATCGAGTGAATAACATGGACAATACTATATAGGTAAATGAGTCATAGAAGCCTCTAAACGCATTGGTGACAATTAATAGTTATGCTTAGAAGCTTCTAAACATGGGTAAATGAGTTCTTAAAATATAATAGTGTCATGTTGTACTCATTCCATGCTTTTTCCATTAAGCCCATGGTTAAAGTTATGGTTTCACCAAAGACTCAACATATAATTTTTTACTTGGTATCAGTGTTAGTTTTGGGTGAGATAATGATACATTACTTAGAGGAATAAAAATAAAATAAAAATCAAACTATGCTACCAATGCGTTTGGACAAGAAAATGTATACTTCAGATTTTACAGCCCCACTTCGTGACATGCCCAAACCCAATAATTAGTAATCTCATGCTTCTTCAATGCTGGCCAAGGTTGATAAGGTGGGATTTTTGGTTCTGAAGATCCTTAACTAGTAGTCCTAAATATATCATTTGTGCTAGATAAGGATTTTCCAATATGTACCCATATAGTTTCTTTATTTCTTTTTCCTTGTGCATATGATGGATTTAGAAGACAGACAACACAACTATAAAATTATATTCATATTTTGTATATATTTTAATTACCATAGTTGTTTCATATTTATTTTTATCAAGTTTATAGGTTCATATTTTTATTTTCTATTTTTTGATGTTTATGTGTATTTAGTTTCTAGGTCTGCAATTAGATCCCAGATCAAACTTACATCATTACGGCTACACAATAGTTTTGGATGATGGAAACTAAATTTTCATGACTAAAATGAGGTATGCGAATTTTGTTTATAAATTCCTTGAAGATCTATGCAAATAACGAGGATATTTGGTTATGTACTTGCAATTATATTTTCATTTATATCATATTTTCATTTTGCTCCTTGGTTGATGTGATAGGGAATGCAATTTTTTCTATAAACCTTATTTTACTTTGAGATTTTTTTATGGCCAATAAAAAGTTATTGATTTACATTTTTAGCTATAAACGCATGACCTTTTTTTAATTTGTTTGTGCAAGGGAGCAATGTCTATTATTGGATTTTGATGGTGGATTTCAATGAGGTCATTTATGTTGACTGTTATTAATAGATGTTTGGATAAGTTATCAATGAAAATTTGTAAATCTTGAGTTTCCTAAATTTTTATAACACTATTCTAATTAACATTATGATGTATTTTTCAAAGTAAGAGTGCAATTACGAGGAAATGAAGGCGTCTCTATCATTCATAACACAAAATCAGACCTATAATTGGAAATTCAAGTGTTTAACTTGCATGTTTTTAATGAGTTATAATAGTCATGTGTAGTAGGGTTCTCGATTTGATGATAATTGATGATGTTCTTAGGATTAAATGAATATAACTCATGTGTTTTGGATAGGATTGCATATAGAATGAATCCATGTATGTTGGTAGTGTGAGATCAGAACATGTATGATGATAAATATAAGAGAAATATGGAAAAATGAATGTTTAAGCATAAAGAACACATGGAATAGGGTTTTGGATAGAAATATGGGTTTTAATCCTTTCTTGATTATGATTTGTATGGATTTAATGTGTTACTTACGTTAGAAATTGACTATATACTCTTATATGATGTTATGATAAATCATGTTATAATTTAGGTATGTTTCACGAGGATTTATGGATCAAAATTTGTTAAAAAATGTAACATCGTACGAAAGGAGACGACTAGTAGCATTTCGAATCGATTCGGTAGGTGGAGAAATTTAATCTCTTCACCAAATTGATTCGGTTACCCAGAATTGCTTAGTGTCTTTAGTTTATGTCCTGAATTTGCAAATAATTAACAAGGAGACTTTTTTGTTATTCTAAAAATATATTGAGGGACATAGTGAAATCCAATAGGCTTATGGTGGGGTTGAGGTTTACCTAATTGAGAGGATTTAAGGCTAGGTCATATTGGGCATCTGTACAAAGCTAATGAATTTATGAGATTTAGAAAAGGTCACGAAAATATAAGTGAACCTATGATTCTAACTAGTAGGGTATGAGTGTATTAACTACTAATATTAACTAAGGGGTAACTAGGACCCCTCGGGTAGTGAGTGATACTCGAGAATACATGAAAGGAGGTTATATGAGTACATTAAGTACGCAAGAGTGATATAATGGGTTGTGTGTAGACCTACTGAATAGTATGTATATATAGGTTGCGTGAATACCTATCATTGTGATTTGATAACATACCTATGCTTCCTACTATCTTGAATGGTTTCGCGCAGAGAGAGATCCGACCTTGATGATTCCAGTGAGGTCTAGATGTGTGCCCCAGAACATGGAACTTAGGTTCAGTGTATTAGTGCGACCGATGTGTAATTTGGGTATGTTAGGTATGAGCGTATCCCAAAGTCTTATAACCATGTTTTCCACCATTGTGTGTTAATTGATTTTGGGTTCGAGCATACATGCCATACCAATCGTCCATGATTTGATAGGAGAGGTACATCGACTTGATAGCAGAGTATGCCAACATCACGATGGGCCATTCCAGGGATGCTATAGTTGTATATATTATATGTTTGTTAAATATATACAAGTGTTATTTATCTACTTATGTGTGATAGTAGAACTAATAGATTGTGTATATCAAAAATTAATTTAAGGAGGGAGACTTAAATAACTGACTCAATAATAATATGTGGGTAATATTAATTATTGATACTGTTATAGCGTGACGTATGTGTAATATGAGGGAGTTGGACCATTTGTGGATAGTTGGATACATTATCTAGTTGGGTTGGGTATCATAGCTAGGTAGGTTGGAGACGTTATCTAGTTAGGTATCATACGTAAGTAGGTAGGTAGGCAGGATACATTATCTAGTTGGGTATCATAGGTAGGTAGGAGCCTTTAGGTATTCAAAATAGTTGAGAGGTGAGGAACTCAAGGGAATGTACGTTGAACTAAAGTGTGTATCTAATGACTGATTTAAATTGGGATTTAAATACTTGCAAAATATTTTCAAACGATTTTATTGGGCTCTGACCCCTATCAAATCCTTTTCAAAAACCTTTTAGGTGTCCAGTAATATGGATGCTCAACTTTATGACTCTTTCTAAGGATGCGTAGCTGCAACACTTGTGCAGGCTTGTATGAGTTGCTTTAGATACTTCAATTTATTCATTCCTAGTTAGGAGTTCTTTGAGTACTTCATTTGGGCATGTTGCCCGTTCGGACTACTCAGTATCCGCACTATTTATAAAACTTTGTTAAGATTCTATCTTATTTACTTCAGATTGTAGTCGGATTATTTATTTTGAGAACCGATGTTTTAATTTGCCTTACCGAATTATATATCTGTTGCGTGATTGCTCAAACTGTTATTGTGTGGATGGTTCAGTTAATTTATTATAGTTTTGCTCGCTTTTAAATAAATGAAAGACAAAATTTTGCACCGACTTAATTTGACATATGTGATTAGTAATTAAAAAGTTTTTCGACCGTGATGCTAAGAATAAACCAAATGAGATTTTCACTTGTTTTAATAAATAACTGATCACCCGTGGTTAGAGTATGTCGAGTGTCACGCCTCATAATAAAGTATTACACTAAATAGATGATATTAATTGATAAATTTACATTAAAATGGTAAAATAGTGTTGAAAAACAGTAAGTAATAATAACGTTATGTATTACACGTGAAAACCCATTAACATAATGCTTTTGATAAGAAAATGACATAATGGAAGTTTTTGTAATTATGTGAAAAATAAGTAAAAACATGATTTTCTTTATTTAAAGAAACTAAATGACCATTTTTTAAGTTATAAAAATGTGTTATTGCATTAATGAAGGGATAGAGTAAAGAATGATTAATTGTAGGTGTTTTAATTTAGTGTCGTCATAAGTTGGCCTCCTCAGCTATGTAGGATTAATGGCTAATAATGAAGTAAAGGAATAATATCGAAAAATGAATGTGGACATTTGAATGACTGTGATATATACAAATATGATTGATATTTGGATGATGCCAGAGAGAATAATTAAGAAGGGTATGACGTCTCTAGTAGTGAAAAATGCCAAACCAATTGGCCAGTAGCATATAGTGCACGTTACTGGAAGTGAAAGGTCCTTAAAAATCGTGGTTATTGGCTAGTCCCAAAGGAAGAAAGAATGTAAGAATGAAAAAATCTTAGTAAGATTATGATGATGACACAATTAAACTACTGTGTAAAGTCCCTAGCACAAGACATGAAAATGTTTAAGTATGAGTTAGGCACGAGACATGAATAATCTTATCAAGTAGATGTCTTGACGTGTAATTAAATAAAAGAACTTTTTAATAAATACTGAAAGACATTGTATATTTATATTATTTTGATTGCAGAACTATTGCTTTATATTCCCCTCCCTACTAGGCATTCAGTCACTCCCCATAATTTTCCCACGCCCATGGACTTCGGTTGGAGATTCTGGAAAGGATATCAGTAACGATGCTGAGGGTGCAACTCGATGTTAGAAGCTCTGTTGACATTTTTATCACAAGTTGAAGATTTACTTTCATTTCATAATGTTGAAACTTTATTTTGGATTTAAATCTTTAAATGTATTCATGGAGAGAGTTTTGTTGTAATGGTTTAAATATGATATCAATTTTTTTCATTTATGAGTTGTTAAATGTACTTTATTCACATGACAAAGTAGTCATTTTTTTTTTAAATTAACAACTGCCAAGTAAATCTTATTCCTCTGAGAAATATTTTTTTTTTAAATATTTAATTTAACTTGCCCCCACTCCCCCCCCACCCCCCCCCCCCCCCCCACCCCCACAACACCTTGACCTGGATTTGGGTTATTCTAAAGGTAACATGGATCCGGGTCGAGGTATTACATTTCATCCCTAAAATCTTTCCATAAGTAGAACTCACAAAAAGAGAAATGTTGGATGAATACCCGTAGGTAAACATTAGTGAATGCCAAAATTCTCATAAAACCATCTTCTTTGTTTTGCCAAAGTGTAGCAAGCAGGAGTAATCACCCATTTGTCTCCCCTTTTATATTGATGCAGGTGCTTTTATATGAGCATTGATTTTAAGTCTAACCATGACCTGACAGTGTCTATTTTTTTCCCATCAATGTTTAGCAATGTTTCTATGACATCCCTCCTAATTAAACACCGATTGATCAGTCATTTATTAAATTAAAATCGGATTTCCATATGGTTCATTACTAGTATCACTGTAAAAAAACCTCATTAATTACTAACCAGCTATTAGTTAATTAAGTTGATGTCAAAATTTAATCTTTTAATAACCAAACCACTAAGTACAATTGAAAACTAAATAATATGATCACATAATAAAAGAGTATAAACATGCCATCAGGTAACTAAATCAAAGTCTTACCGAATTAACCATTGGCTAAAATCCAAACCAAATAAATCTGACAGATAGAATATAAATCCCATACAATCTAAACTAAAATTATCTGAATACATGCTATGAGAAACATGCTCGAAGTAGGACTGAGATATAATTCGTAAACTAGAAATAAATGAAAGAGGCGACTACTCCAACTCCTGTAATATCCACATATGTTGCAGCTACATTACCTTGGAATAGAATCAATTCTGGCATCCTTGTGGCTTGACCCCAAAAAGGATTTTAAAATATTTAACAGTAAGGGTTAGAATGAAAAACATTTTGAGAATATTTAGCAAGTGATTAAATTGCAGTAATTTAGAATCCATGAATGCTCTTCATATTTAAACTAGTGTCGCACTCCGTTGAGGAACCGCTAACCCCTCAACTATTTTGCACACTTGATGCTTTCTTTATACCCACCTAGTCATTTACCCTACAACTAGTTCTTGTAATAACTCCTTCCTGTCACTCTATTCTAGCCCTAATATGTTTAATCTATGATTTGTTAGTTATTAACCACATTAACTTAACTAATAAATTTCCATTTAAGACCATATAACAATCTCACGAGTTATATAAAATTAATGAAGATCACTTCATGTATTTTTAGCCCCATATAATTATTTACTCCATTATATACGTAGAACTATATTACAATATTCACACATATTTCGTATATATATAAATCCATCCTCCCGAGTAATACCTCACCGGACGCATCTCTAAAGTGCTATCGTCCTAGGTCTTCTAAGTCCCACCTAAATTCCCGAGACAGTTAAATACCGCCGAGTCGGGTCATTTAATATAAGGATAGTGAAGGCGTTCATATTTCTCCGAGTGTGAAGACAATCATATCACATGTCTCACCTCTATTAGACGTTATGACATGGGGATTATACTCTCCCTACTCCTCATGCTACGAGAATTCACCCACATCGCACAACCTCTTCTGATAGAACTAGAGGGTAAATAATTATAAAATACGTAGTCCCAAATATATTAAAAGCACACAATATATATCCTATCACACTACCATATATATATATATATATATATATATATATATATATATAATTTAAATTTAATCCCAGTTATACCATGCCCAACATTCATAGCCCTAGGCTAAAATATATCCGAGTCTATACCCCGACTCTTGATTTAACTAAACTCTCATTAATTAATTCATTAACTCGGTGTCACTCAACCATTTCCCCGGACTTGCTCATTTGGCCCAAAATGAACTCCTTATAATTTATTACTTTTAATTCTCTAATGTAGATTTAGTCCCTTTTTTCCTTAACACAAACAAATATACTAAACCCCTCTTTTAATCCCGAAATAAAAAAGGTTAAAATTCCTTATAGTTAGATAATACCACCCAACCTATGTCTTTCGGTCAAAAATAGAAGTTAACCCGACCTGGGCCTGACCCATTGCGTCGATCGAATGACCCACCCTGTCGTTCGAACAATAGGTGGCGTCTCTCGAACAAAAACCAGGTCACTCGACGACCCCATGATTTTCTCTCCCCTCATTCTTATTCTTCCTGTGTGGATTTCCATAGTTTTCTACAACTATTTATAAACCCAGAACTTCTACTGATTTCCATAAATCCCAATTCGATGGATACTGGATCATTTAATAATTTAACCAAACTCTTAAATAAATTGAAATCCAAATCCCATATTAATTTAACAAACATCATATGATTTCTCCACCATATACCTGATAGATTTAAATTCTCCCAGTACTCAATTCACACATAGGATATACCAACATAAAAACCCAGATTTAAGTACCAACCCCACCCAAAAATCATTTATTTCTATAACACTCACTATGATATGAATTGAAAAATGTAATTAATTTAAAAGAAAGTTTAACCACTTACCTTAGGGTTCATAGGGTCTAAATCCTTTGGTGTAAATGATGATTTGATGAAGAGCACACACACTTGTTCTTGATTTTGGCTCCCAATGGTTCTCTAATTTCCTCCCTCTTTTCTCCTCGGCATACTTACGTTTCCTAAAATGAGTTGTGGCTTCCACATCCTCTCACTTTTAGGTTTTATTGAGCTAATCCCGTTTTTAGACCTGTGAGCTTTATTAAAATGGCCCAAACACTCTCATGTGGGCCTAGTTATCCGTAAAAATTTCCCAAGACCCATTTACTAACCCCCGGTACTCTTTTAAGACAATTTTGACCTATCCAGAATCAACCGTGCACTCAGAATTCTCATCTGAGTCGTTTTACTAAATGTCCTTATCTCCACCTCAATATAGTCTATATCTAATTCCCGATTGAGATTAATATTGATGTGTTCGATATTTACTTACGGTAATAAGTAAACGAAGTTGGATTATTTTATATTAGATCACGGATAGGCAAAGCGACAAGTAATAATATTTTTATTTGGAAATTAAGTGTTTAAAAAGGTCAATTTTTGATAACTGACTCGGATGGATATTTCGAGTGCACGGTTGTTTTTGGAATGGTTGTAATAGCCAAAATAGAGTACCCGGGGATTGTGTTTGGGTTTTGGGGAATTTTTAGATCATTAGGGACTCGCCTTTGTGTATACGAGTCAATTTTTGGTTTAATAAGGGAATAACCCTTATTTTTTCTCTTATAAGTGAGGAAAAAGGGAAAGGAAAGAAAGAAAAGAAAGAGAATTTAAAGTGGGTGTAATTTATTGATTCGAGAATTTTAAGTGTAAGAGAATTTGAAGTGTAGGTTAAATATTAATCGGCGAGTGGCAGATTAATATTCATGTGTGCTATATTTAGTTACGGGAATAAGTAAACGAAGTTGGATTATTTTATATTAGGTCATTACTAGGCAAAGTGACAAGTAATAATATTTTTATTTGGAAAATACATGTTTAAAAAGGTAAATTTTTTTATCAGCGACTCGAATGGAGATTTTGAGTGCACGGTTGATTCCAGAATGGCCGTAGTAGTTCGAATAGAATACCCGGGGGTAGTATTTGGGTTTCAAGGAATTTTTGGATCAGTAGGGACTCGCATTTGTGTATAAGAGTCAATTTTTGGTTTAATAAGGGAATAAACCTTATTTCTTCTCTTATAAGTCTGGAAAAAGGGAAAGGAAAGAAAGAAAAGAAGGGAATTTGAAGTGGGTGTAATTTATTGATTTGCGAATTTTAAGTGAAAGAGAATTTGAAGTGCGGGTTAAATATTAATTGGCAAGTGATGGATTAAAATTGATGTGTGCTATATTTACTTACGGGAATAAGTAAACAAAGTTCAATTATTTTATATTAAGTCGAGGCTAGGCAAAGCGATAAGTAATAATATTTTTATTTGGAAAATACGTGTTTAAAAAGGTAAATTTTTTATAAGTGACTCACATGGAGATTTTGAGCGCACTGGTGTTTCCAGAATGGCCGCAATAGTCATAATAGAGTACCCGGGGTAGTGTTTGGGTTTCGGGGACTTTTCGGATTAGTAGGGACTCGCATTTGTGTATACGAGTCAATTTTGGGTTTAATAAGGGAATAACCTTTATTTATTCTCTTATAAGTCGAGAAAAGTGGAAAGAAAATAAAGAAAAGAAAGAGGAGAAAGGAAGAAGAAAAGGGAGAAAGAGGAGGTTCCGCCAAGCTCCGACGGATTTTGGCACGAGATCGTCGAATTTATCCAACAAGGCAAGTGTTTAACTTGCTTTAATGATTTAAGTGTGATTATTTTTCATTTTATAGTTAGTGAAAACTTTATGATTTTGGGTTGGGATTCTTGAATTAAATGTTTTTTTTGGAAATGACTTCATATAATTTGGTATGATAGCCTCACCAGATGAAATCTGAGTTTAAATCTATGTTAATGGTGATTTTTTTTATAAGAAATTGGAGTACTTGAGTAAACAAGGGTTTAATTAAGATGGGGTTTAAATATTCATCAACTTGATGGATCCCAAGAATAGATTTGTGTTTTGGGTATATCTAAGTGTGTATATGATTATAGTGAGGGTTGGTGAGGGTAATAGCCAAAATTTTCGGACCGGTTCATTTTTAGGGTTATCGGTTCGGTTCGTTTATTTCAGTACTGGATCAGTTCGTTTTTGGGCCATGGGTTCGATTTGGTTACAACAGAAAAATTTGAGAGATTTTCTTATACTAAAATGGATTTCTAGAAGGGTGTTTCAAGATTGAGCACTATATTTTGGGGTGAGGGTACTTCAAATACCCCCTCTGTAGTCTTCCAAAAATAATAAGGTTGAGGAACCACCAAGGTCCCTCAACAGTAGAAACTCATATTGAGAAGGCCCCCCCAGGGTCTCGACAGAAACTCATATTGATAAAGAACCCCCCTAGGGCCGCGACAGAAACTCATATTGAGAAGGAACCCCTCTAGGATCCCGACAAAAACTCATATTGAGAAAGAACCCCCCTAGGGTCTCGACAGAAACTCACATTGAGAAGGAACCCCACCCAAGGTCCCGTCAGAAACTCATATTGTGAAGTTCCCCAGGGTTCTGGCATAAACTCATATTGATAAGGAACCCCACCCTCGGTCTCGACAAAAACTCATATTAACAAGGAACCCCACCCAGGGTCTGGTAAAAACCCATATTGAGACGGACACCCCCACCCCAGGGTCCCGACATAAACTCATATTGAAAGGAACCCCACCCAGGGTCCAGTAGAAACCTATATTGAAAAGGAACCCCCCCCCCCCCCAGGATCCCGACATAAACTCATATTGAGAAGGACCCCCCAGGGTCTCGACAGAAATTCATATTGACAAGGAACCCCACCCAGGGTCCCGATAGAAACTCATATTGAAAAGGAACCCCCAGGGTCCCTCAACGGCAAAAAATTCATATTAGTGAAGGAACCCTCAAGGTCCCTAAACTTCTAGAAAATGTAGGGGAGAGGAGAAGTAAAGGTCCTAACCCTCAGTTTCCCAAAAGTTTCGGGGCGAGGAGCAGTCAAGGTCCTCCCCCTCAGCCTCCAGAAAAGGTCTGGGCGGGGAGCAGTTAAGGTCCTCCCCCTCAACTTTCAAAAAATGTTGGGGCGAGGAGCAGTCAATCTCGTCCCCCTCAACTTCTAGAAAAATAGTCCATGATGAGGGATTGGTTACCATGAGAAACCCCTCATCCTGAAAATTCATTCTTCAAAAGAACAAAAGTACAAACATTTAATTTCTTATACAGGTAGCCTAGTTGAGCAGGCATGGCTCAAATAGGCTAGTTGGTATCTATTGGGAGTTTTGGCTTGTTGGCCGGGGAACAAGGTTTATTGAGCAAGCTCAACCACTTAGCACTTTAGTACTGAGAGCATACTAGTAGAAAGAACCTAGGGTCGCCCATTCCTCACAACTCACAATGAGACACAACCAGGGTGAGCAGTCAAAGGGTTACTCACAAGAAAAGATTTGTTTATAAAATGATTTTAAAGGAGAGGCTACTCTAGGCCCCTCTCAAGAAAAATGATTTTAGAAACGGGTCCTCAATACCCCCTTGAAGCTTACAAAGATTTTAGAGGAGGTGGTCCTTAATACCCCCCTTAAGTTTACAATGTTTGTACCAAAAGTTACCATTTTAAAAGATATTTACGAAATCAGATATATTGTCTCCATTAGGAGACATATTTTCTTTTTGACTTTGTTTTGCACTAGGTGGCACATGTCTGAGGGGACAAGATGTTGCACATAGGTAGGGACAAATGGTACACTATAGACCTTGTCCCTCACCAACCCTCTATGTTTTGGGGGCCAAAAGTTCCAACTCAGCCCAAGTGCCTAAGAATAAACAGGACCCCTGGGCAAGGTCAATGAGAGGGAGAAAAAAACTCAATAGCACTGTTACTCTGGCAAAACCACACCAGAACCTCCTATTATTCTCTCCCTGCTCTCTCTCTAGTGTTAAGTGCCTTGTTCTTTCCCTCCTCACTGCCATCCATAATTCTCAAGAGCTTTTCTTGAGAAAATTACTATTATTGTTGTGGAAGTTCATCTTCTTGCATGGAAGGAGTCCAGCTTGTGCTCCATTTTTATCCAAATCAAAATGTTTCATCAGTAGCTGCTCCATAAGTTCTTGAGAACCTTGTAGACAGCGTCCATTGGAGTGGGTCATGCCTCACCATTTCCAGTTGTTCATAGACCCCAATATCACTACCCTCCTACATTTGGTAACTCCGTTGGGGAGGTATTATCACTTACATGGACAAAAAAGGTTTGAACATTCTAAGCAACTCATTTTTTATGACATTCCATCAGGGAATGTATCTCACAGTGAATAAACTACTCAGGAAGAAGTTGTGGTGGTCAGAGCCAATGCACCTGCTCCTTAGGGAGGGAAGACCATCTCGCCGATAGCGTCTCTGATGGAAGATTGTGTAACACCAGTTGATGCCCCCTCTGGAGCTCTAGCCACCCCAGTTGCAACTCCGGTAGAGCCGATTCTACCACGGAAGGTGGTACCAGAATAAATCATCAAACTTCTAAGTTCCAAGTCTCTTACTATAGAAGAGGTGAATAAGATACTCTCCACTTTGGAAGAAGGTGTCCTCTCATTTGTATGATGAGTCGGAGAACCCCTGTTCAGAAAAGTTTAAATGTGAAGCCATACTGGGAGGGGTATACTCCGCCCAAATTTATAAAAACCAATGGCAAAGCAGAAAATCCAAGGGTAACATAAGTCCCATGCGAGGAACCCTCACTGATCTGGATTCCTAAAGAGGGAACCCCAACAGTACTGGTTCCAAGAGAGGAACCCCTTGCAGCAAGCAACTTTTGCAATGAACCCCCGACGGTGGCAAAAGTCATGGGTAACTAAAAACCATTCTTATGGTTAGGGAACCCGTAACGACCACCATAGCATCTAACAAGGAACTCCTCGCAACCGTATTAGTGGTCGAGGAACCCATGTCAAAATTGGACCCAGACAAGGGACCCATATGCAAGGAGTCACCCCCCATTCTAGCCAGTGGTGAGGAAGCCTCAAAGGTCCTCGCCCCCAAATGCCAATTTGCTAACAATCATAATCCCTCCCTCCAAATATAGGTCAAATGAAGATGTGACGTGCAAGGATTAGTCACCAATTCGAGCCCCATTCGAGGAACCTGTGTGACACCCTGACTAATTAAATACCGGGTAGCTACTCCTTTATTAAATTAATACAAAATTCCAAGTTGGTTCAGTTCATAGCATCATTGTCGAAAAACGTTTTAACAATTACTAGCCACCTAATATTTAAAAAGTGGGTTGTCAATTTTAATTGAATTTGATTTACATACAACCAAAATAAATTATGAAATACTGATACCACAACCACATCACAGTTGCAGTAAGATGACAATGTAATAAACTGAATCTGGAGGAATACACCACACAACAATCCGAATACCGATGTAAACAAAATACAAAGCCTGAATCATTTATTAAATACAACCCAAAATGTGAAATAAAGCTGAATAAGAAAGATGTCTCTAAAAGGAAAGGGGCAAAATGCCCTACAGATGAGTAAATCTGAAGTAGAGTCAAGATAGAAAGTGGAGGCATCTACTATCGAGGTCCTGTAACTTGTACTGTATCTACAACACATCGCTGGAATGGAATCCCTGCACTGGGTGTCCTTGTGGCTGGGCAGCGAAAAGATTTTTACGAGAAAATAGATTTGAAAGCAAACGGGTCAAAGCCCGATTGTGAAAAATAGTTTAAAATACAGCAAGTGTTTAATATCATTAAATAGTGAATATAAAGTACATGATAGTGCGTGCACTCACATGAGTTCCTCACCTCTCAACTAATTGTGCACTCCTATCATATCCTTACCCGTTTTAGTTATTCCCATATCTAACTAGTCCAATACACAATCTAACATTACTATACAATTCACGATTCAATTCCCAACATCTTAATTTAAACATAGAGTTTTACTTTTCTTCTTGGTTCCCAAAATTAATAATACTAATCACTAGAGATTTTCCATTTTTAACTTCTACTATAATGTTGTTATTATTCACACTTACATTTATACGTGACATTCCATTTCAATTAACTATATATTATTCTCATCGTAAATATACAAAACTGGCACCCCAAGACTAAGCTGCGGTGCACACATACTCTGCTATCCAATCCCGGTACATCACGTACATAAGGACCACGTATTCCGAATCTCTCGGGAATCGTTTTCAATAAACAACAATCACACATAATGGAGGCGAACATAGTTGAAATCACATGGGTCACGCACATACCTACGCTCCCATGATCAGTAGACTTATTAACTTCTCAATAAGTCCTTCTCTGGCCTATGTTCTCGAGGTACCAATCTAAATCCCCCCGTAGGCACACAAAGATTAGATGGCCCTGATCGAACGCCGACCTCCCGTAGCAAGTATGGTAGGTATGTTATACACAGATAGCCACATATTCTTAGCATTCACACATCTTAGATATTTTATCTTAGTAATAGAGGTATATTTCTCACTTCTATACCATCATTAAATATTACACGTTTACAAGTCCCCGAATATAATACATAAAAGTTATCAACCCTTCTCACGTCGTAAATTTTAGGTACTTATTTCCTAACCCATAATTTTCATCCGATTTACTACAAAATTCTATGTTATACTCCTCAACGTACTCAAATCTTGAAAACTATACCCACTAGTCAACAAGGGAAGGTTAACACTCAATTAAACAAGTCTACTAGAGGTTCGAAATAAAATTAGGCCTAAAAGGCCATTATGTCAACTCGTTAGAAATCTCGTTCGAATGATGTCGTTCGAACGAGTGTCGTTCGAACGAATGGGTTCAAGTGAACTACCAACTCGTTAGAAGGGGTACTATCATCTCGTTAGAAACTCATTCAAACGATGTCGTTCGAATGACCTGGGCAGGTCTTCTAACGAGATGGCAGTAAACACCCAAAAAATTCCCAACTCGTTTTTCTTCATTCTTCCCTTCTCTAAATTTATACTAAGATCATCACAATAGCATTTTAATGTTCTTAAACTACTCTAAGTCCTCTTAGGTCGCTTCTTATCATATTTTTGGGGTCAAATCGTCCAAATCAACATGCAATTATCATTAATCCCCAAATTTTACCCCAAACCCTATGAACATGAACCCAGAATTTTATTTTTCCTAATTACTCATCATAAATCCGTTTTTAAATCATCATAGTTAAGTTTTTGGATACTAAATTCGTCCATAGTCATTCTACATGCAATCCCTAACCCAACTTTAGAGTTTCTATAACAATTTCATTAGGTTTTCCTCAAAACATTCAAGACGAAACAGTTCCTAGACTAAACATGGAAGAAATATTAAATGCACTTAAAAATATCAAATCACTTGCCTTAGATTCGTTCTTCAGATTGTTGTCGATGATTCAAGGTTGATTCTCTCCTCTTTCTGGTCACAAATCCTTTCCAATTTCTGGTGATGGGAAGATGGTTTAGTATAAATCCTCTAGCCTCTCTTCTAACTTTCCTCAAAACCTCCGTAGCCCACTCTCTCCCTTTTGGCTGATAATGGCCTTAGTGGATATTTTAATAATCTTTAATTTACCTCAAAAATTCGTGGGTTTGAATCCCTTAATTTTTAAAATTACAAAAATACCCTTCTAGGTTGTCGGTTTGGCCTAAAAATTCCCCGAGACCCAAACTAAACTCCCAGCTAGTGTTTTCTGACTATTTCGACCCTTCCGGACACGTTGACGCACTCAAAATGACCCATTCGGTTGATAGAAATATAATTCACTTTTTAATTTAAATAATTTCATTCCTAACGCGACTGACACGCACGTCCCAACTAAATTTCCAAATTGTCGTATTTCTGCCTCACGACAATTTTAATATTTTCAATACTCATATATTACCATGTATACTCAGAAATATTCATTTTTAACGTCATAATCAAATACCAACTCGCCTCTCGCTAGTATTTATATCCGGATTGATTCCAATTAGTTCACATTTAATTCAATTAATCCCTTGAATAAAAATCAATAAAATTATGGGGTATTACATACTTCCCCCCTAATAACAGAATTTCATCCCGAAATTCAGAAGTAAAGCGTACCTGGTAGAAATAACTCTGGATAATGCTCGCGCATCTCATCCTCATGCTCCCATGTGGACTCCTCGGCATTATGATGCCGTCACTGAACACGTACTAATGGTACTATCTTTGACCTCAGTTTCCGCTCGCTTTATTCCAAAATAGCTATCGGCCCCTCCTCGTAGGAACTATCAGGCTGAAGATCGATGTCCTCTAAAGCAATGTGAGTATGGGAAAAATCATCCCTAAGATATTTTCTTAGCGAGGAAATATGTAACACATCATGAATCCTGTGCAAGTGCTCCGGTAACCCAAGTCTATACGCAGCTGGCCCAATCCTCTCGATGATAGGAAATGGCCCCACGTATCTTGGTGCTAGTTTCCCCTTCTTCCCAAAAAGTATGATCCCCTTCATAGGAGATACTCTGAGTAACACCTGGTCTCCCACCTTGAATTCTCTAAAGAACCTCTTGGCATCATCATAGCTCTTCTGCCGGTCCTGAGCTACCCAAATACGGCTCCGTATCATCTCTATCCTTGCCGAAGTGTCCTGAATCACTTCTAGCCCAAGGAGTTTGTTATCCACCACCTCTAAACAACATACTGTGGAACGACAAGGTCTACTATACAACGCCTCAAATGGAGCCATGCCAATGGTGAAATAATAGGAGTTATTATAAGAAAACTCCACCAGTGGAAGGTACTCTGCTCCCAACCACCTCCAAAGTCTAGGATGCACATACGCAGCATGTCTTCCAACATTTGATTTGTTCGCTCTGTTTGCCCATCAGTCTGCGGGTGATATGTTGTACTCAGCCGCAACTCCGTACCCATGGCCTCCTGGAAACTCTCCTAAAATCGTGAAATAAATATCTTATCTCGGTCAAACACGATATTTAGAGGTACACCATGAAGTCTCACTATTTCTGCAATGAAAATCTGGGTATACTGTCTCGTGGTGTAGTTTGTCCTCACAAGAAGAAAATGAGCAACTTTGGTCAACATATCCACAATTACCCATATGGAGTCGTGACCCCTCTGTGAGGTAGGTAACCCCATGATAAAGTCCATAGATATTCTCTCCCATATCCACATCGAACCTCTAACGGTTGTACAAGTCCTGCCGGTTTTTGATGATCCACCTTTACTAGCTGACAAGTGGTGCATTTAGAAATGAACACGGTGATATCTCTCTTCATCCCGCTCCACCAATACTGTCGTCTCATGTCTTGGTACATCTTATCCCCACCAGGGTGTACCGCGAACCATGAGCGATGTGACTCTGCCATTACCTCATGTCGTAAGTCTTCCCCTTTCGGAATGACCAGTCTCCCATTGAAGCGTAATCCCCCATCTGAACTAACAGTATATGACTCGTCTCCTTCTGCTAGTAATCGAACTATCTACTCCGGATAGAACGAGTCATTTGCCTGGGCCTTTATCACTCTCGTACCAATCTGAGGTGTAATAGTCATCACATACATGAATGATCGGGCCACTGCATTCTAGTGTCCCAACTCCTTCCACTTAGCTCTCTACACCTCGACCACCTTATCTAATGGCCTACGGCTCAACGCGTCTGCTACCACATTAGCCTTCTGTAGGTGATACTGGATATCAAACTGATAATCCTTCACAAACTCAAGCCACGGACGTTGACGCATATTCAGTTCCTTCTGCGTGATGAGGTATTGTAGGGACTTGTAGTCTGTGAACAACCTAAATTTCTCCCCCAGGAGATAGTGTCTCCAAATCCGACGAGCGAATATGACTACCTCTAACTCCAAGTCGTGGGTGGTGTAATTCTTCTTGTGAGGTTTAAGCTTATGGGAAGCATAAGCTTTGGCCTGACTCTCCTGTTGCAGCACACCTCCAAGTCCTTCTAAGGATGCATCGGTGTAGACTAGATACTCAACTCCCGATGTGGGCAATGCTAACACAGGCGCTGAGGTCAACCTGTCCTTCCACTCATCGAATTCCAATCGTCAGGCATCGCTCCAGACGAATGGCACACCTTTGCGAGTTAGATGTGTTAAAGGACCCGCTATCTTTGAGAAACCCCGTATAAACCTCCTGTAGTATCCTTCTAGGCCCAAGAAACTAGGGATCTCAGTCGGTGTCATGGGCTGTCCCCATTACCTCATCGCGAATACCTTCCCTGGATCAACAGATATCCCCCGGTCTGAAATGATATGCCCCAAAAGCTGAACCTCCTTCAGCCAAAATCCACATTTCTCGTACTTTGCATATAGTTCGTTCTAACGCAGCGTCTGCAAAACCTGTTTCAAATGCTCGACATGCTCCATTTCTGTCTGGGAGTATACCAGGATGTCATCAATAAAGACGATGACGAACTGGTCTAGGAACTCTCTGAACACCCTATTCATCAAGTCCATAAACACGATTGGAGCATTGGTAAAGCCAAAAGGCATAACTCGAAATTCATAGGAACCATATCTCGTCAAGAAAGCAGTCTTCGAGACGTCCTGTTCCCTGATAGGCAACTGATGGTATCCTGATCATAAATCAATCTTTACGAAGAAGGAAGCTCCTCTCAGCTGGTCGAATAAGTCATCGATTCCGGTAAACGGATACTTATTCCGTATCGTGACTTTATTCAACTCCCGATAATCTACACACAATCTCAACGATCCATCCCTCTTCTTTACAAACATCAGAGGGGCACCACATAGCGAAGTACTCCTTCGGATAAACCCATGACCCAACAACTTCTCTATCTGATCCCTTTGCTCTCTCATATCCGCTAGAGCCATACGGTAAGGTGCACGGGCAATTGGCCGAGTGCCCGACATCAAATTGATAACAAAATCTATCTCTCTACTCGGAGGTAATCCAGGTATATCCTGAAACACATCAACAAACTACCTAACAACTGGAATCGAATCGAGTGGTAACACCACTTCCTTATGGGTCTCATCCTCTATATAGTACAAGTGAGTGGACGATCCTCCCTTAGGGCGAGGCATCGCCACTAAAAACATCTCCTGCTCGAGAATGGAAAAAATAATAATCCTACTGAAATAATCAATCATGGGTCGGTGTGCAACTAGCCTATCCATACCAACAATCGCATCATACTCAGTCATCTCTAATACTAACATATCAGCAGGTAAAGTAAATCTCCCGATCTCTATACCCACACCCCTACAAATAAGAGAAATCACGGAACCCCTACTGAACGGTGAATCTACGCAAGTAATCGTTCTCTCTACAGTGTCTAACAACCCCAAAGTGCGTGCAAATCTCGTGGAAATGAAACAGTGTGTGGCCCCCGTATCAAATAAAATACGCCCCATAGTCCCCTGAATAGAGAACATACCCTCAATAGCAGGTGGATCCTGTGGGACTGCGGCATGTTGGAGTCGATAAACTCTCCCGTACTGAAGCTGTCCCTGGTGGACTGGGACTACTGGGATGGGTGGCAAAGCTGGCATCTGTGGTGCTGTCGGGAGGGCGGTGGGAAACATAGGTCTCTGGGGATCATGTCGAGCACCCTGCTACTGCTGGTGTGGGGCCCTGCCCCTATCAGGACACTCCTGGAGCTTGTGGCCAATCTTGCCACAAATGAAACATTTCCCCGGAAAGTTCCCCCCTCTCTGACACTGCTGCCCACGGCCCTGGTGGTCGTTGCCATTCCTCCCCTGGCCGTGCTGGCCCTGAAGAAACTGTTTCTGTTGGCCATGCTGGCCGTGTTGTCCCTGATGGTAGTGCTGACCCTGCTGGACCTAACGAAAACCTCCCTGACCATTTCTGATACCCCTGGATCTGAACCTCTTAAAATCCCCCTGCTAGGAACCCTAATCTCCCTTCCTATGATGACCCTGAGTAGATTGTGCCCCGCTGGCACCATTTCCCCCTGTCCTGCCCTGCTGGCTGGACTCTCCTGATCGCTTACTCTCAAACATGTGGAAGAAGTGGTCTTGGCAGTGAAGCAGTGCTGCGTTAACCACATCATAATAAGTGGCCAACGGAGATTACCCAACAAGTGCTGACGGATCCTCCAAGTCAATCCATCCGTGAACTTCTGAATCTTATTTTCCTCGATTGGAATCTCATCGGGAATGATGTTCAAGTGATTAGTGAATTCGGCCTCATACTTGGCCACAGTATTCCACTCCTGCCTGAGGTTCATTAACTTCCTCCTCATTTCAGTGTGAATAGCTGATGGAAAATATTTGCGGTCAAACCACACCCAAAAATCCTGAATACAAAGGGCGCCTCTCCCCCCCCGCCCTACAACGATGATCCTACTAGCTTAAAATTAGATAGTATCTTCTTCTATACATCCCTGCACTCGTACATTCTTAAGTGACTTTGGATGTCCTTCTTCCACTGACTGGACACAACAACGTCGGAGCTACCTGCAAACTCCAGAGGGTGTGCTTTTTGAAAAGCATCACGAACACGTTCCCAAGCAGATGGGAATGCATGAGCCTGAACTAGCGCTACTGCCGATGCCTGGGGTTGTGCCTGTTGCACAACTTCTAGGGCGACATTTACCGCTTGGGCTACAATAGCAGCAACCTCCACAGCATTCAAGGAGCCCTGAACTGGTGCAGGCTGTGGCTCGGACTGAGCATCCCTGGGAACTCGCTGTGCACATCATGGAGGCATCTGAAATGAGTGTAAAGTCTTATAAGTTCATAGTTATTATGTCAAAATAAATGAAGAGTGAAGCATACACAAAAGAATACAATAATCTTAAAATATAGGGCTCTATATCAAAGAAAGCTACGATAAAACAAAAAAAGTTGTACAGATCCTAAGGACACTAGAACCTGATGCTCTGATACCACCAGTGATACCCCGACTAATTAAATACCGGGTAGATACTCCTTTATTAAATTAATACAAAGTGCCAAGTTGGTTCAGTTCATAGCGTCACTGTCGAAAAACATTTTAACAATTACTAGCCACCTAATATTTAAAAAGTGGTTTGTCAATTTTAAATGAATTTGATTTACATACAACCAAAATAAATTATGAAATAATGATACCACAACCACATCACAGTCGCAGTAAGATGACAATGTAATAAACTGAATCTGGAGGAATACACCTCACAACAATCCGAATGCCGATGTAAACAAAATACAAAGCCTCAATCATTAATTAATTACAACCCAAAATGTGAAATAAAACTGAATAAGCAAGATGTCTCTAAAATTAAAGGCGCGACATTCCCTACATATCGAGGTCCTGTAACTTCCACAACAGCTACAACACGTCGCTGGAATGGAATCCCTACACTTGGTGTCCTTGTGGCTGGGCACCTAAAAGATTTTTATAAGAAAATAGATTTGAAAGCAAACGGGTCAGAGCCCGATTATGAAAAACAATTTAAAATACAACAAGTGTTTAATATCATTAAACAATGAATATAAAGTACATGATAGTGCATGCACTCACATGATCTCCTCACCTCTCAACTAATTATGCACTCCTATCGTACCCGTACCCGTTCTAGTTATTCCCATATCTAACTAGTCCAATACACAATCTAACATTACTATACGATTCATGATTCAATTCCCGATATCTTAATTTAAACAGAGAGTTTTACTTTTCTTCTTGGTTCCCAAAATTAATAATACTAATCATTAGAGATTTTCCATTTTTAACTTCTACTATAATGTTGTTATTATTCACACTTACATTTATACGTGACAGTCCATTTCAATTAACTGTATATTATTCTCATCGTAAATATACAAAACTGGCACCCCGAGACTAAGATGCGGTGCACACATACTCTGCTATCCAATCCCGGTACATCACGTACATAAGGACCACGTATTTCGAATCTCTCAGGAATCGTTTTCAATAAATAACAATCACACATAATAGAGGTGAACATAGTTCACATCACATGGGTCATGCACATACCTAATCTCCCATGATCAGCAGACTTATTAACTTCTCAATTAGTCCTTCTCTGACCTATATTCTCGAGGTACCAATCTAAATCCCCCCCGTAGGAACACAAAGTTAGATGGCCCTGATCGAATGCTGGCCTCCCGTGATAACAAGTATGGTATGTTTGTTATACACAGATAACCACATATTCTAAGCATCCGCACATCTTAGATATTTTATCTTAGTAATAGAGGAATATTTCTCAATTCTATACTATTATTAAATGTTACACGTTTACAAGTCCCCGAATATAATACATAAAAGTTATGATCCCTTCTCACATCGTAAATTTTAGGTACTTATTTCCTAACCCATAATTTTCATCCGATTTACTACAAAATTCTATGTTTTACTCCTCAATGTACTCAATCTTCACAACTATACCCACTGGTCAACAAGGGAAGGTTAACACTCAATTAAACAAGTCTACTAGAGGTTCGAAATAAAATCAGGCCTGAAAGGCCATTCTGTCAACTCGTTAGAAATCTCGTTCGAACGAGGTCGTTCGAACGAGTGTCGTTCTAACGAATGGTTTTGAACGAACTACCAACTCTTTAGAAGGGGTACTATCATCTCGTTAGAAACTCGTTCGAACGACCTGGGCAGGTCTTCTAATGAGATGGCAGTAAACGCCCAGAAAATTCTCATTCTTCTCTTCTCTAAATTCATACTAAGATCATCACAATTGCGTTTTAATGTTCTTAAACTACTCTAAGTCCTCTTAGGTTGCTTCTTAACATATTTTTGGGGTCAAATCCTCCAATCAACATGCAATTATCATTAATTTCCAAATTTTACCCCAAACCCTATGAACATGAACCCATAATTTTATTATGCCTAATTACTCATCATAAATCCATTTCTAAATCATCATAGTTAAGTTTTTGGATACTAAATTCGTCCATAGTCATTCTACATGCAATCCCTAACACAACTTTAGAGTTTCTATAACAATTTCATTAGGTTTTCCTCAAAACTTTCAAGACGAAACAGTTCCTACACTAAACATGGAAGAAATATTCAATGCACTTAAAAATATCAAATCACATGCCTTAGATTCATTCTTCAGATTGTTGTCGATTTTTCAATTTTGATTCTCTCCTCTTTCCGTCCACAAATCCTTTCCAATTTCTGGTGATGGGAAGATGGTTTGGTATAGACCCTCTAGCCTCTCTTCTAACTTCTCTCAAAACCTCCGTGGCCCACTCTCTCACTTTTGGCTGATAATGGCCTTAGTGGATCTTTTAATAATATTTAATTTACCTAAAAAATTCATGGGTTTTAATTCCCTAATTTTTAAAATTACCAAAATACCCTTCTAGGTTTTCGGTTTGGCCTAAAAATGCCCCGGGACCCAAACTAAACTCACGGCAAGTGTTTTCTGACTATTACGACCCTTCTGGACTCATTGGCGCACTAAAAATGACCATTCGGTTGATATAAATATAATTTACTTTTTAATTTAAATAATTTCATTCCTGACGCGACTCACTCGCGCGTCCCAACTTAATTTCCAAATTGTCGTATTTCTGCCTCGCGATAATTTTAATAATTTAAATACTCATATATTACCATGTATACTCAGAAATATTCAATTTTAACATCGTAATCAAATACCAACTCACGTCTCGCTAGTATTTATATCCGGTTTAATTCCAATTAGTTCACATTTATTTTAATTAATCCGTTAAATGAAAATCAATAAAATTACGGGGTATTACATAGAGTGGATTGACCCCTTAATGAGGGACCCCTGGCAATACTCGTCCATGACGAGGAACCCCTGGTAGCAGAAAACTTTTGAGGGGATCCCTCATATTCAAGAGCTAATGGGAGGACTTTTTTCCAGCAAACATCAGAAATGAGGAACCCTCCATATCAGCAAGAAGTTAGTAACCCTTGGTCGTCCCAATAAGATGTGAGGGACCCATAAAAGTCAGGGTAGTCGGCGATATACACCTCATTCACAACAGTGGGCGAGGAACCCATGGGCAGTTATGTCGTCAAGGAACCCAAAGTGGTTGAGACTCCTAATGAATAACATTTCAAAATTAGACATGTAGCTGAGGAACCCACGACTCAAAATATAGTCTAGGAATCCCTTGTCGACGCAAGGGGTCCGGACAAGGAACCATCTAGGCTCTCAACCTCTGACGAGGAACCCATAAACAATGAAGTCCTAAATTTCGAGGAACCTACACTGGATGAGGAACACACCTGCGAAGAACACAACCACGACAAACCTAATCGCGAGAAACCTGTGACAGCTTTAGGTGGTCGCGAATACCCCAACTGTGAGAAACCTTTACCATGAAACAATAGAGATGGGGATCCCAATTTCGAAGATACCACGTCATCTTCTTGGGGTCGCAAATAATCTAATGCCAAGGAACTCAACGACGAAGAACCCAACTGTGAGGAATCTAGGACAACCCTTGGTTGTCACGAGGAACACTAAAATGTAGAACACATGCCAGGCCCTTGAGGTTATGAGGAACCTTTAGGCGAAAAGTTGATCTAGGAACCCAAAGGGGTTAACACTACCAATGAGGAACCCTTCTCTGTCATGAAAAAAGGTGAGGAAACCATCGTTGACAGTGCTATAACTGAGGAACTTTTAATTGTTATAGAAGTGAATGAGGAACCCCTCGCGCTCAAAGATAGTGACGAGGAACGGTCAAGTAAAGGACCATAAATAGAAACTTCAAGCGAGGAACCCCTAGGAGAGGGACCCTCACCTGTCACACCCCCGGTCGAGGAACCTATAAATAAAGAAGTTTTAAATTTGGAGGAACCCAGATTGGCACCAACAGCACCCTCTTACGAGGGACCTCACCCATCACAACCCTCGACAAGGAATCCATACCAATTGACCCTCACCCATCATTTTCCCTACCAGCAGTAGCTTGTACAGGGTTGGGGTAAAAACCCCACTTTTTTGGATTAGATACCAACATTCAAGGAACCCTTCGTATTAGAAAAAATAGGCGAGGAACCCGCGGTCGCACTTACGTGGTGCGAGGAACCCGTTAAAATAAAGGAGGCAAAAGTGGTACCCCTCAAGTTTAAACGGTCAGATGAAGAATCCACAGTAGTGAAGCATCTAGCTGAGGAACCCCTCAAACTAAAAGAGGTGGACGAGGTATCACCTAAATTCAAGGCCTCAGATGAGGAACCCTCGTCTACCACAAAAAACTACGAGGGACCCTTAGAGGTCCTCGCACCAAAATTCAATCCACCATCAATAGATCTCCTATCCAATAGACTTATGAAAACTAGTATGAGAGGGGGGTAAAAGGACCCCCTCATTCAAATGGGGAAATCCCGATAGCAACAGACAAGGAGGATGCAAAGTTTTGTGAGCTCCATCAGAGGGCGCAACATTCCATCTAAGATTGTTTTCATTTGGCCAACAGGTAGCCAATCGCACTTTACAGATTCCACCATTAGAGGTTAATGAGAATGCCCTGCCAGCTTACCACTATAGGTCAAGAGGTACTATGCCTAACTCTTGCCAAGTTTCATTCTCTTAAAAGTTTGAACGACCCACTCTAAGAGGAGAATTTTTTTTTTTGAAAAAAAATGCAATTTTATGAGATCACTCTTTGTATGAAATACAAAGAGTGAATACAATGCAGTAATGAATACTAGTTATTTTTGTTGATACTTGAAATTTTGTGCATGACTGATTTACCTACATTGTGCGGTGGGTACACCAGATTTATGTGTTCTTTTCTTAAAAGAAGCGTAGAACATCTACTAGATTAGAAGAGGGCCACTGATAAAAGTAACTTTCCTCGTTATACTTGGGGGTATATCCAAACCAAAAGTAAAAGTATAGTGAGTAAAGTCCCTACGACCCGACAGGACCAGCAGAAGGTTATCCTCCTAGTAATAATAATAAAAAAATTCACTACATTTTGTTTATTATTCCATACATATTTATAGCCTAGAGAACAAGTACGAACGTCTATTCTTAAGAAACAATATAATTGACCAGTTTTTAGAAAATAGGGAGAAGCGGTTCAACCCCCCCCCCCCCCCCCCCCTAAACTTGTTATTTTTACAAGACAAGAAGGTTCCAAAGAAAATTTTGGAACAAGGAGCCTGCAGGCCAAGGGAAATTTTCAGTATAAAGAAATAATTATTTCTTTACTTATGATATATGAGAAATTTTATTCAAAGTTTGTGGAAGGAGAAGGACTAACCCCATCTCCTAGTTACTCCACAAGAAATGAATATGCATAACGAAATACCCCATAGTCACACGGGGTTGCGCTAAAAAGTACCCCACAGTTGATGGGGTTGTGTTAAAAGATTTTAACTTGCTCAAATATATGCAAGTACCCCGCAGTTAGAGGGGCAGCTTCAAAATCTTAACTTGATCCGTTATATGAAAGTACCACTCATCTTCCAAATTTTAAGTTGCCCCGTTCTATGGAAGTACCCCGCAATTAAAGGGGCAGATTCCAAATATTAACTTGCTCAGCTATATGCAAGTACCCTGGAGTTAGAGGGGAAGCTTCCAAATTTTAACTTGCTAAGCTCATATGCAAGTACCCCGCAGTTAAAGGGGTAACTTCAAAATTTTAAATTGCTCAGTTGTATGAAAGTACACCACAGCTAGAGGGGTAACTTCAAAATTTTAACTTGCTCAATTATATGCAAGTACCCAAGAATTAGAGGGGCAGCTTCAAATATTCTAACTTGCTCAGTTATATGCAAGTACCCCACATCTAGAGGGGAAGCTTCCTAATTTTAACTTGCTCAGTTATATGGAAGTACCCTGCAGTTAGAGGGGAAGATTCAAAATTTTAACTTTCTCAGTTATATGTAACTACCCCACAGCTACAGGTGCAACTTCCAAATTTTAACTTACTCAGTTATATGCAAGTACCCTGCAGTTAGAGGGGTAGCTTCAAAATTTTAACTTGCTCAACTATATGCAAGTACGCCACAACTTGAGGGGAAACTTCCAAATTTTAACTTGCTCAGTTATATGCAAGTACACCACTACTGGAGGGGCAGCTTCCAGATTTTATCTTGCTCAATTATATGCAGGTACTCAACAGTTAGAGGGGAAGCTTAAAAAATGGTAACTTGCACAGATGATATCCAAGTACCCCGCAATTAGAGGGGTAGCTTCAAATTTTTTACTTTCTCAGTTGTATGCAATTACCCTACTGTTAGAAGGTTAGCTCCAAAATTTTAACCTTGTCGCCTATAAGCAAGTACCCCACAGTTAGAGGGGAAGCTTCAGAAAAGATAATTTTCTCATACGTCATGTCGGTACCTAGCAGTTAGAAGGGACACCTCTGAATTGATAACTTTCTCATTTCATATGCAAGTACCCCTATAGTTAGAGGGGCAACTCTAGGATGATAACTTGCTCAGATCATAGGCAAGTACCCCTCCCAAAGTTCTCACAAAAAATAGATCGACTCACAATACTTCAGGCTCGAAGGGCATAAGAGCGCTCGTAGTCTTGAGCAAGTGTCGAGTATAAATATAAGGTACGACAGTTTAGTACCTAAGGCTCCAAGGGCACCAGAGCGCTCATAGTATTGAGAAGGTGCCAAGAATACATAAAAGGTACGATAAAATTTGTACCTAAGGCTCCAAGGGAACTAGAGGGCTCACATTATTGAGCAACTGCCAAGTATAAATATCAGGTATGATAGTTTAGTACCTAAGGCTCCAAGGGCACCAGAGCGCTCATAGTATTGAGTAACTGCCAAGTATAAATATAAGGTATGATAGTTTTGTACCTAAGGCTCTAAGGGCACCGAAGTCCTGACAGTATTGATCAACTTCCAAGTATAAATAAAAGGTACAATAGTTTAGTACCTAGGGACCCAAGGGCAAAGGAGCCCTCATAGTCTTAAGCAAATGCCAAGTATAAATATAAGGTACGATGGTTTAGTAACTAAAGCTCAAAGGGCATAGAAGCGCTCACAGTATTGACCAATTGCCAAGTATGAAAATAGGGTACGACAGTTAAGTACATAAGGCTCCAAGGGCACCTGAGCGCTCACAGTATTGAGCAACTGCCAAGTATAATAATAAGGTACGGTAGTTTAGTACTTAAGGTTCTAAGGGCACTTGAGCAATCATAGTATTGATCAACTAACATGTATAAATATAAGGTACGAAAATTTAGCACCTAAGGCTCCAAGGGCACCGGAGCGCTCACAGTATTGAGCAATAGCCAAGTATAAATATCTGGTATGACAGTTTAGTACCAAAGGGTTCAAGGTCACTAGAGCACTCACAATATTGATCAACTGCCAAGTATAAAGAAAAGGAATTAAAATTTAGTACCTAGGGATCCGAGGGCATAGGAGCGCTCACAGTCTTAAGAAAATTCCTAGTATAAATATAAGGTACGATAGTTTAGTACCTAACGCTCCAAGGGTACCGGAGCGCTCACGGTATTGAGAAATTGCCAAGTATAAAAATAATATGTGACAGTTTAGTACCTAATGATCCAAGGGTATCGGAGTGCTCATAGTATTGAGAAACTGCCAAGTATAAATATAAGGTACGACAATTTAGTACCTAAAGCTCCAAGGGCATTGAAGCGCTCACAGTCTTGAGCAACGGTCAAGTATGAATAAAATATATGATAGTTTAGTACCTAGGTATCTAAGGGCATTGGAGCGCCCATAAATAAAAGGTATGACAGTTTCATGCACAAGTATCTCAAAAATATAACACACTTATGCACGAAGGGGCTAATGTTGAGAAGTAGTCAAGCCAGTGAAAAAAGAGCAAAATCTTGACTATGATATTTCGTACACAAGTCTCTCGACATTATAAGACACTTCTGCACGAGGGGATAATGATAAAAAAGCCTCAAGCCAGTGAATAATGAATGAAATCTTAACTATGATATTTCGTGCACAAGTCTATTGACATTGCGAGAAACTTCTGCATGAGGGGGATAATATTAAGATGTCCTCAAGCCAGTGAACAAAGAGTGAAATAGCCTGGAGCGTGGGGATCCACTTAGAGTGGTTCCACCTTCCCAAGATTGTAAGTTTGACAAAAAATAGCCTAGGGTGAGGGGATCCACCTTGAGTGGACCCACTTCCCAAACTTGATGCTACAGAAAATGACTCAGGGCAAGGGGTCGACCACGAGTGGTACCATGTGCCAAGATCAATACAGGAAATAACTTATGTTGGGGGGATCCACTTGGAGTGGACCCTTTGCTAAGACCAACACAAGTAACAGTTTGAGGATGAGGATGAGATAGTCCACCACAAATGGCCCCTAGTTAAGATTACATCAAGTAATATTTTATGTCGAGGGAGTCCACAATGAGTGGCCCCTCGACCAAGAATAATGTAACAAAACAACCAGTGGTGAGGGGGTCCACCACGAGTGGCCCCTCAGCTACAATTAAAGTCACGGACAGTTTATGGTGAGGGATTTCACTTCGAGTTACCCCCTTTTCCAAAGGGGTAATACAAAGAGGAAAACGCAGGTCAAGGAAGTCCAAGATAAGTGACCCATATGCCAAAGATTTCACTCATAAATGAGAGGGTTTACCCCAAGGGCTCCCCCTTCTCACTGTATAAACTGGAAATAAAGGAAAAGGAGTTAGGGTGAGGGGACTCACCTAGAGTCCCCCTTTGCCCAAAATCGATGCAGAAAATAGAATGACTAAGGATGAGGAAGCCCTCCACTAGGGGGCCCCCAGTCACTCTAAATCGGACAGTGTAATGATGTAAATGCATGAAACTTTCGCATTCCAAGATGAAGTGATTATTTTCTACACTACACTTTGGTTTACCTAAAACAAATATTTTTGTGCGAGGGGACTAATGTAGATGGGTGTCCAAACAATATTCTAGAATATCTATGGGAGAGTGAGCCCACCTAGAGGGGATCCTACTGCCCAAGTTTACAGGAAAAATATTTCAAGCAAGGGGGTCTACCTTGAATGGACCTATAATGAGGTGTAAAACCTAGACGAGGGGCCTCACTTTGAAAAACCACTCTACCCAAGATAAAAGGACACAAAATAAAGGCCAAGGATGAGGGGCTCACTATGAGCAGCCCCTCTACTCTAGATAGAAGGCCACAAACAAATCCAAGGTATGAGGGGCTCACTATGAGAAATCCCTCTACCTAAGATAGAAGGCCACATAACAAAGGCCATGGATGAGGAGACTCACAGCGAGCATCCCCTCTACCCAAGATGGAAGGCCATAAACAAAGGTGAAGGATGAGGGGCTCACTATAAGCAACCCCTATGCTCAAGATAGAAGGCCACGGATAAAGGCTAAGGATGAGGGGATCGCTGTGAGCAATCCCTCTACCCAAGATAAAAGGCCACATAACAAAGGACAAGGATGAGGGGCCTCACTTTGAGCAACCCTCCACCCAAGATAGAAGGCCACAGAAAGAGGCCAAGGACGAGGGGCTCATCGTGAGAAACCTTTCTATCCAAGATAAAATTCATATAAAAAGGACAAGGACGAGGGGTTCACCATGAGCAACCCCTTTAAACAGGATATAAGAACACGTAACATGGCCAAGGATGACGTGATCACTATGAGTAACCCCTCTAAATAAGATAGAAGGCCACATCAAAATGCTAAGGACAGGCGGCTCATCAACAGTAACCATTCTGCCCAAGTTGATACCCAGATAAGGAGGTCCACTATAAGTGGCCTTATCTACAAAACCTGGGATAAAGTGACAGATCACTTAATGACCATAGGGGGAATGATGAAGTAACCCTAGGGTCCCTCAAAATTTAAAATCGAATTTATGGCGTACAAAGTTTTTTGGTTTGCCCAACACAAAAGACTTTGCACGAGGGGCTAATGTAGAAGGGTATTTTAAGATTGGCCACTATATTTTTGGGTGAGGGTACCTCAAATACCACCTCCGTTGTCGTCAGGAAATATAAGGTTGAGGAACTCCCAGGGTCCCTCAACAAAGGAAACTCATATTGAGAAGGAACCCCCCAGGATCCCGACAAAAACTCATATAGAGAATAAACCCCATCTAGGTCCCGGCAGAAACTCATATTGAGAAGGAACCCCACCTAAGTCTCGATAGAAACTCATATTGAGAAGGAAACCTCCAAGGGTCCCGAAAAAAATTCATATTGAGAAGGAACCCCCCTAGGGTCTCGATTGAAACTCATATTGAGAAGGAACCCCCCTAGGGTCCCGATAGAAACTCATGTTAAGAAGGAACCCCCAAAGGGTTCCGGTAGAAACTCATATTCATATGGAATCCCCCAGGGTCCCAAAAGAAACTCATATTGAGAAGGAACATCGCCCAGGGTCCCAACAGAAGCTCATATTGAGAAGGAACCCCTCTTGGTAGAAACTCATATTGAGAAGGAACCCCACACAGGGTCATGTAGAAACCCATATTGAGAAAGACCCCCCCCCCCCCAGGGCCTAACAAAAACTTATATTGGGAAGAAATCCCACCCAGGGTCCCGACATAAACTCATATTGATAAGGAACCCCCACAGTCCCGACATAAACTCATATTGAGAAGGAACCCCCTACGGTCCCGGAAGAAATTCCTATTAAGAAGGAACCCCACCCAAGGTCCAAACAGAAACTCATATTGAGAAGTAACCCCCATGGTAGAAAATCTATATTGGTGAAGGAACCCTTGAGTTACCTCAACTTCTAAAAAATGTCGGGGCGACGAGCAGTCGAGGTCCTCCCCCTCAGCTTCCCGAAAATGTCGAGGCGAGGAGCAGTCAAGGTCCTCCCCCTCAGTTTCCAGAAAATGGTGAGGCGAGGAGTAGTCAAGGTCCTCCCCTTTGGCCTCCAGAAAATGTCGATGCCAGGAGAAATCAAGGTCCTCCCCCTCAACTTTAAGAAAATGTTTGGGCGAGGAGTTATCAAGCTCCTCCCCCTAAACATCTAAAAAAATAGGCAAGGAAGAGGGAGTGGTTACCATGAGAAACCCCTCATCATGAAAAGTCATTCTTCAAAAGAATAAAATTACTAACATTTAATTTGTTGTACAAGTAGCCTAGTTGAGCAGGGAGGGCTCAAATAGGGTAGTTGGGATCTCTTGGGAGTTTTATCTTTGTGGCTGAGGAATAAGGTTTGTTGATCAAGCTCAACCACTTAACACTTTAGGATTATGAGAATACTAGTTGAAAAACCCTAAGGTCGCCTAGTCCTCACACCTCACCATCAGACACAACCAATGTGAGCAGCCAAAGGGTGACTCATAAGAAAATATTTTTTATAAAATGATTTTAAAGGAGAGGGTATTATAGGGCCCGCATAAGAAAAATGATTTTAGAAGGTGGTCCTCCAGACCCCCTCAACATTACCAATATTTTAGAGGAGGTGGTCCTTGAGACCCTCCTCAAGTTTACAAAGTTTGTACCAAAAGTTACCATTTCAAAAGATATTTACAAAATTAGAAATTTTGTCTCCATTAGGAGACATATTTGCTTTTTGACTTTGGTTTGCACCAGGTGGAACCTGTTTCGGGGATAGGCTGTTGCACACAGGTAGGGACAAATGTTACACTGTAGACTTTGTCCCTCACTAACCCTCTAAGTTTTGTGGCCAAAAGTGCCAACTCAGCCCAAGTGCCCATGTATAAATAGGACCCCTGGGCAAGGTTAAGGAGAGGGAGAAAAAACTCAACAGCACTGTTACACTATCAAAAGCACACCAGACCCTCCTATTATTCTCTTCCTGCTCTCTCTTTAGTGCTAAATGCCTTGTTCTTTTGTTCCTCACTGGCATACATCATTTTCAGGCGCTCTTCGTGAGAAAATTACTATTATTGTTGTGAGAGTTCATATTCTTGTAGGGAGGGAGTTCCAGTTTGAGCTCCATTTTTATCAAAAGGAGAGGATTTCATCAGAAGATGCTCCAAAAGTTCTTGAGAACCTTGCACACAGTGTCCATTGATGTGGGTCACGCCTCACGCTTTTCGGTTATTCATAGACCCCACTCTCACTACACTCCTACAGGATTATAGAAAAATTCATTTTGGAGATGAATAGTCGGGGATCCAATTTAGAGTGTGAGGACCTCTAAGTGATGTATAAATCTCGGGTTAGTATTAATGAGATCCAGGGTATGAATTTAAGCAGTGTTTAGGATCAATAACACTTGGGAAATTATTTCGGCGGTTATATATATATATATATATTTGTATTCGTGGAGAATATATATACCGATAGTATATGTGAATAATATATGAATGTGCGAGTACGATGAGATTAGAATGCTAGCTACTTGTGATAAGCTAATATTAGGGAATATATTTATGTGATAATTGTTTCATAAGTGAGTGAATACTTATGTGATTAAAATAAAGTTATGTGTTGACTTATGGATTAATACGAATTGGTATATTTGGGATTATAGGCTAATGCCATGAGGAATATGCATGGATATCTAGATTTGATGATATATATATATATATATATATATATATATATATATATATATATATATATATATATAGAGAGAGAGAGAGAGAGAGAGAGAGAGAGAGAATATATATATGTTGTGATTATGAATATATCCTTGTGTGAATGATATATTTATGTGAAGCATACCACTCTAGTGCTATCATGGGAAGTCGAATGATGTGGGTGAGACCTCTGGCTTGAGGAGTAGGGAGCGTATAGTCCCCATGTCATAGTGTCCAGTTATTCATGCAATGTGGAACTTTATCATGGGTGAGACATTTTGGGTATGATTGAGTCTCACTTTCAAGTGAGAAACTACGATCGCTTCCCCTACATTTGTGTTTTGATTTATACTAAGTCGGTGTGAGAGTCCGATCGCTAGTACTCGGAATGATTTGTGAGTATGCCCTGGAAGATGATAGCATTGAGAGACTGCATCCATTTAGTTATAGCTCTGAGGGATGGTTATTATACTTATATAGTGTGTGATATATGAGTATGGATATACTTAATGTCTCTCTCTCTCTCTCTCTCTCTATATATATATATATATATATATATATATATATATATATACATATACAGACAAAATAAATAATGAATTGTGAAATAATTTCTGGATCCTTTTTGAGTATACAATCCGGAGTAAGATATATTATATACGTATATAAAGATGAGAATATTATATAGGATATAAATAACACTAAAGTGTGTATAGTGTAATAACTAGTGAAGGTTATTCATAATGAACGAATGAAATATAAGTGAGAGATTATAATGCTTAAGCTTGGGCGAATGCTTAGAATATTTTATATACGCAAGACAAGAGCTATTGTATAGTGACTTGGATGTTTTGCGAGGTGCTAGTTAGGCTGGGTTGCGTAACTAGGGTGCGTAAAACACATGAGTTAGGTGTGTACTTTTAGATGCGAGGTACGGGGTATCTCATGTGAGTGAGACACCAACTTAAGTATGCACAATATCATATTTTAATTATTAAAGTATGTTAAGCATTTGCTAAAATGTTTTTCAAAAATATGGTTATGTCATGTATCTATGTTTTATTTTTATTCTCCTTTGTTATATGTTTTAGGTGTCCAAACACAGGGATGTCTGGATGATTATTCTTTTGAATCCGACGTTATTGCCGCAGCTGTGGATGTTAGTAGGAAATTATTTAAACACTTGTATCCTTGTGATATAAATTGAAGGTATTGTTGTAAAATTCAGGCATGTTGCCCAGCTGCTGTCTTTTATTTTATTTATGGCATTTTTATTTTACGCCTATTGGATATCGTTGTATAAAGGTTTTATCGAGAGTTATCGATTATTATTTATTCATTTCAGTTGTAGTTCATACCTTTTTTATGGATGAATTTATTATGTGTTTAAGTTAAAAAGAATGGAAAGTTTAAAATTTGATGCTAGGCGTTATAGGTTTTTAGTAACTAAGTGGTTATCCACAGTGATGCTGAGAATGAAACCATTTGAGATTCCTATTTAATTTGATATAGGACTGATAACCTGCTATTTCGTTAGGCGTGGTGTCATAGAGTATTCGTAATAATCTTCACCGCAAATTCCTCGTTATTCATATTAATTTTCCCATAGATATGGTGACTGACTCCCATCACCCCATGCTGCTCCTATGAGTAAACATCTTTGCCTAAAATTTTGACTTTAATGTCACTACACTGCCCCATATGTGATCCCAATTAGATGTTCTCTTTCCATTGGTACATTATCCTCTCACACTTTTCTTGAATTCTAATGGATCGCCCTCATCGTCTACATTTATTGGGTCTAACTTTGCACCATCGTCCTTTACAACGGTTCTTTGTGTAACTATTGTTCCCTAACAGTTACCCCGACGTCAATTGTTTAAAAAAAATCATGGTGACTCATTTCGCATCACTGTTCCTAAAATACTCTATGGCTTCTGTTCCGTCCTCCCTCCTATAATCCTTCTAATGTCCTATGATTGTCATTCTATAATTTTTTATCTCCACGCTCAACAAAAACTATATATGAATCACCTCAACTATACTTAATAGTTGCACAACGTAAATCACATACGTAAAGGAAGACAAAAATCCAATAATAATGCTTTATATCAAAGAAAGCTAAGCTGAAATATAGTAAGCCATACAGATCCTAAGGACACTAGAAACCAATTCTCTCATACCATCTGTGATACCCCACCTAATTAAATACCAAGTGATCAGTCCTTTATTAAATTAAAACATGATTTCAATCGGGTTCATTCTTAGCATCACTACCGAAAACCTAATTAATTACTAACCATATATCTGTTAAATAACTCGGTGTCAAAATTTTATCTTTTAATAGCCAAACCACTAAGTACAACATAAAACTAAATCGAACCATCACATAATAAAAGAGTCTAAACATCCCATCAAGTAACCGAATCGAAGTCTTGCTAGGGGTGGCAATAGAAACGACACAGAACAACATGAAATTGATCCGAAATTGACACGATATGTCGTGTTCGTGTTGTGTTTTTTTACACGAAGTCATATCATATCGTGTTCGTGTCTGAATTAAGAGTCGTTTCATTTTGTGTTATCGTGTTTTTTAGGCGTGAAATTTAAGAAATTATGGTATCCATGTCATGTCGTACCATGTTATTTTTTATTCGGGTGATGTTCGTGTCAATTAAAAAAAATGAATTCGTGTCGTGTCGTGTTCGTGTTCGAAAAAACTTTATCGTGTCGTGTCGGCCCCAAACACGATGCATTGACCCGAATTGCCAGACCTAAGTATTGCCGAATTAACCATCGGCTAAAATCCAAACCAAATAAATTTGACATATATTAAATAAATCCCATACAATATGAACTGAAATAATCTGAATATATGTAGTGAGCAACATGCTCAAAGTAGGACTGAGATAGAATTCCTAAGCTAGGAAGAAATGAAAGAGCTGACTACTCCAACGCCTATAACATCCACATATGCCATAGCTGCATAACCTTGGAATAGAATAAAGTTTGGCATCCTTGTGGCTAGACACCTAAAAGGTTTTTAAAATATTGCATAGCAAGGGTTAGAACCCAAAGCATTCTGAAAATATTTAGCAATTTATTAAATTGCAGTAATTTAAAATGAATGAATGCTCTTCATATTTAAGCTAGTATCACACTCCTTTGAGGACCCACTGACCCCTTAACTATTGTGCACACCTAACGCTTTCTTTATAACTCACCGAGTCATTTATCCCGCAACTAGTTCTTGTTATAAATTTTTCCTGTCACACCACTGTAGCCCGAGTATGTTTAATGTATGATTTGTAAGTTGCTCAACACATTAACTTAACTAATCAATTTCCATTTAAGACCATACAACAATCTCACGAGTTATATATAATTAATAAATTTCACTTCATGTATTTTTACCCGCATGTATATTTTTACTTCATTATATGTATAGAACTATATTACAACAGTCACACATATATCTTATATATATATACTAGCGTATGATCGCGAAACGGCGACAATTTTTCAAACTACATAATCGTGAAACGGTGATAATATCAAATTTTTTAAAAAATTGGGCATAATCCCCTTTGTTTATGGAACTATTCACCCTGCTTAACAAATAACAAATAATTCAACATCCAAATTTTCTAAATTCTTCAAACAAATTCCCATATAAAATGAAATATACAATATTCACCAATCAAATTAACTATCTAAAAAAAACAAAGTGTCAATTTTTTTAAAAAATTGGGCATAGTCTCCTTTGTTTATTGGACTATCCACCCTATTTAAGGGGTAACAACAAATCCAACAAATTAAAAAAAAATCCCAAATTCGGAGATGGGAGGTGGAAGGAAAGGAAAGGAGAATATGTGGGACTTCCTCAAAATGTTTGTGCCATGGTGCTTCTGGATTAGGTGCTACTACTGCTGTCTTCCCATCTGTGACACCCTGACTAATTAAATACCGGGTAGCTACTCCTTTATAAAATTAATTCAAAATGCCAAGTTGGCTCAGTTAATAGCATCACTGTCGAAAACATTTTATTATTACTAACCACCTAGTATTTAAAAATAAACAAGTTGCCAGATTTTAATTTAAGTCTGATTAACATGCAAGAAGTAAAAATGAAGAAATAGATAACACCATTCACCATGCTGAAGTAAAATGAATAACCATCACAATAGTGTAAATAAAGTCTGGAGGAAACCCCTCACTACAAACCCATAACTGAAATAAATAAACTGAAACAATACATGCTAAAGTCTGAAAACTGAAATGTAAAAGATGTCTCTATAGAAATGGGCAACATGCCCTACAACTGATAGATAGTGACTCTGGAATCCAAAGAGATAGAAGCCTCTACATGCAAATCCCTGTAGCTTCCACAAGCAGCTACAGCTCGTCACCTGAATGAGTACCTATGCTTGGTGTCCTTGTGGCTGGGCACCTAAAATGGTTTTACAAAGAAAAAGATTTGAAAAGCAAACGGGTCAGAGCCCGAATGTGGAGTTATATTTTAAAAACCTGCAAGTGCTTTAAAAACATTTAAAACATTAAATGCAAAGTACATGTTAGGACGTGCACTCACATTATATTCTCACCCCTCGTCTAACTGTGCACTCCTAACGCAAGTACCCATCTATATCAATCGATACAACTAGCTAAGTGACTACATAACTAGCTAGACTGCCAAAGGTTCTACCCATATTACTCAGATCCATTTAAGATAACAACGCTCGTAATTAAATAGGGGTTTAACGTGAACTCAGTTACTAAATATACCATTGATATAACTATCAGTTAACTCATTATATAACTCGAAATCATACCGTAATATTTTTACAACATTAACATGAGGATTCCCATTAATTTAATGTATATTATTCACATCATAAATATACGATACAAGCACCCCACAATCTAAGCTATGGTGCACACATACTCTGCTATCCATCCCGGTACATCACGTACATAAGGATCACACATTCCAAATCTCTCAGGAATAGTTCAGATAACACAAATCACAAATAGTGGAGGCGAACACAGTCACCATCACGTGGGTCACGCACATACCTACGCTCCCACGGTCAGCGGACTTATTAATATCACAATAAGTCTTTCTATGACCTATGTTCATCAAGGTACCAGTCTATATCCCCCCCGTAGGCACACAAGGATTAGAGGGTCCTAAGCGAACGCAAACCTCCCGTGATAGCAAGTATGGTAGGTATGTCATACACACAATCCATATACTAATACTAAGTAAACACACATCTTAGTAATACCATATTTTAATCGTAGTACATATCGCATTCTTGTACTAACTATAATTATCACAATTCATACTATTCCGGTTTGTAATTATACGCGTCATAATTCATCCTCACATCGTAGTAGGCACTCACGTCTCGACCCAAATGGTTCATTGAATATAACTCTAGTGTATAATACTCCTCTCAATAACCCAAAAGTCCCAAATCTATCCTCACATCAATAAAGGAAGGTCTTCTATATCCTCGAACAAGTTTACGGGACTCTAAAAATCAAAACAGTCCAAAAACGATCAAACTGTCAATTCGTTAGAAGTCTCGTTCGAACGAGACTTCGAACGAGTTTGGACTGTCAGGTCGTTAGAAGTCTCGTTCGAACAAGGCTGTTCGAACGAGATCCCAGTTCGTTTGAACGAACTGACCCTTCTAACGATATCTCGTTCGAACGAGATATCGAACGAAAATCCCTACTCGTTAATAACGACTGGTCAACTCGTTAGAAGCTCGTTCGAACGAGTTCGTTCGAACGACCTGGGGGCTGCTTCTAACGAGCTACCAGTTTCGGCCCAGATTTTTCCCCAATTCGTTTTTCACCATTTATACTCCTCAAACCTCTTCTAAAATTCGTTCCTACAATATATTGAGTTCTCTAATCATCCTCAAACATGCCAAGGTGCTATCCTAACATCATTAAAGGGGTTTAATACCTTCTAAACATCATTAAATCACAAAGTTTCTACATAAATTCCCAATTTTCTTCAAGAACATAAACCCTAGATTCTTCTCATCAAAATTTCCCAGATTTTAATCCGTTTATACATCACATAGATATGAAATCTCTGAATTAAATCTTCAAACAATGTTTCTACATGCAAACCTATCCCAAAATTTAAACAACAATCTTCCAATTTCATGGGTTTTCTTTTAACTCTTATATAAAATTGATTAACAATGTTTCTAACATGAAAAAAGCATTCACTGCATAAGGAATGTAATTTAAATCACTTGCCTTGGTTTGATTCCGGATTTGGTGTTGATTTGATGAAGAATTTCTGCAGAATTTCTTCTCTCCAAGCTTCCTCTCTAATGGTGGCTTAAGGTGGCTAGGGTTTGATTTGGGGAAACTTAGAAAACCTAAATGACAACTTACGTAGCCTTCTAGGTTAATATGGGTTGGTTAATGGGCTTAATGGGTTTAATCCACATCAGATTTACATCTCTAATTTTCGTCACTTTTAATTCCTAAAAATGTAAAATTACCAAAATACCCTTTAAGTTACCGGTATGGCCTAAAAATACCCTGGGACTCAAACTATACCCCCGGCAAGTGTTTTCTGACTATCTCGACCCTTCCGGACGCGTTGGCGCACTCAAAACGACCATACGGATTACAGATTTTAAATTCACTTTTATTCATCAAAATATAATACCGTGACACGGCGGTCCCACGCGTCTCAACAAAATTTCTAAAATGCCGTATATAAATCCCACGACAAATTTTATAATACCAAGTACATATATAATCATATATGCACCTAATCAAATACCAATTTGCATCTCATTAGTATTTATAACCCGGATTAATTTCCAATTCATACGCATTTAATTAATTAATCCTCAAAATAAATATAGTCAAAATTACGGGGTATTACACCATCCTTCTTCCCACCTCTAGCCATGATCACTCTCTCCTTCTCGATTTTCTGTACGATTTGACAAACAATAAACATAATTAATCAGTTTCTCAAACAAAAATACAGTCACATAAGTAAATATACATCCAAATTGTCTAAATTCGAGATTGATTCAACCGGATCCAATTGGATTACCTTTTTTGTAAAAAAATGTAGTTTCGAGTTTGATCCCATCATATTTGGTATATAAATAAAACATTCACAATATTAGGAAAAAGGAACGATTTGAAAATATGCACTCGCATATATGCAACTGCATATATATGCAGTGTGTGTGTGCATGTTTTTGTGTGCGGGTGTGGGCGTGTGAGTGGGGAAGGGGGGAGGGGACGGGGCAAGAGGTAAGTGTGTGTTAGGATGTACAAATCAGATGCATACTATATGTTAGGATGCTAAACCAACTGAAATTAATAAAACTTGCACAAACATTAAACAGAACACAAACATCATACATGGCCAAAAAAATGATTTGATCACTGGTAGATTCAGTGCATACCTGTGAAGAAAGATAATAATTTAATCAAAAAACTAAATTTGTGAAGAAAACCCCCAATTGCATACCTGTGAAGAAAAAAAGATTGCGGAACAATATCAAGAATTGCTAGTCCTACCACAGCTGGGACACTGCATAAAACAAACAAACAATTAAATAATGGAAAACATAATTCAAAACTAATTACACTTAAACTCATTAAATACGATTAATGATTTGAACCAAATGAGAGAAAGACTAATACAATAGATAACATTTTTGTGCTAAGTTGTGAACTAACTACCCATCCTTACTTCAAATCGTGAACATTGTATATTAATACCACTCATATTAGGTAGTAAAGAACATAAAACAAAAGAAATCAGTGACTGAACTATATAAGATGCTTTATGTATCTCAATATGTTGATTAATACGTTGATGGCAAGTGGGTACCAATATAAAACATGACTCGCATTTCACCCAATCATTAGGGAGCTTCTGCAAAATTAAGATTTGAACCAAATGAGAGAAAGACTAATAAAATAGATAACTTTTTGTGCTAAGTTGTGAAATAACTTTTCATCCTTACTTCAAATAATGAACATTATATATTAATACCACTTATATGAGGTAGAAAAGCACATGGTGAAAATAAATCAACAACTGAACTAATTGTGATGTGCCATGTAGTGCTTCCATTCAGATCTGTAGTGCTGAACTAAGAATATCTTTAAAGCATTCATGGTATGTAGTGTGCCATTCATGATATGCACTTACTCATAAGTTCGTCCGTATGGGAGATAGTCAAGGAAGAACATAAAGTTCCACTCTGTTAAACGAAAAGAATCTGACGCGTCCTTACTCAACATGATAGAATTTCAGAGGAATGTCGTTGCAATGGCTATCAAGGTCCTCAATCTCTTGTTTGGATGGTGGATGACCGCTGGTTAGGCAGATCACAAAACTGGGATTCCCAGGAGAGACTTCTTAAACTTATTGTTAGGAAGGTAAACATCAAACACTGGTCTCGCTTTCATTAATCTACATTTTTTCGATTTTTTAGTGACGAAACATTTGTCTTCATATTCCTTGTTTATAATCCCATCAACTTCGTCGAGCCTTTAACAGGAATCGAGAAATTAAAAACATTAAAACAAATAGCTGCTGCTGCGAATGAGGGGCGCTGCTGCTGCAAAACATTTCTAACGCCATTTCACACTCCATTAGGCCTCTAATGTTTAATGAGGGGCGCTACTGCTGCGAATAGCTGATGCTGCTGATGATGAAATATATCTTAAATTGCTCAGTTTAAGTTTAAGATTATGAAATCGATCTTAAATCTCTCATCAAAGAGAATACCTTGTGTTGTCGGCATGGATCTTAAATTTTTTAGCTCCTGTCTTGTGTCGGTGGTTTGATTTGCAGAGCATCCTCCCCTTCGACCCATTGGAAGACCTGCTAGAGATGGAGTTTTTGTTGTCCTGAAATGGGTCCTTGAGAGGGCCACTGAGATCTTAATGGACCCTCACGTTGTTGGCAATTGCAACATGCCTAATCATAACTTTTGGCAGGCCTCTTTTGATGCATTCTTTGGACTACTCCCAGATAACAGTTATAATATCAAACAAAATAATAAATTTCTTATAATCAATAATCATAAACTTGTCATCGGTAACTTGAATACCAAAAAATGTTAACAATCAACATAATATGAACAGCAAGTGTAAATTAGTAGTGATGTTAAAAGAAAAACCACACTCAAACAAAAATACTTTGAAATACACACGTGTTACATAGATTGGAAAATGGAAACCCATAAAACTTTGTTCCAAAATGGTTTAAGACAACGTTAGGAACACTACAATGTGGATCTTACACAACTAATACTTACATAGGGAAGTGTTTAAGAAAATGAAGAGAATGAAACAACTCAAGAGTGCCCGAACCTCCGTAAGGGGATGAGATTCCTGCTGAACCTCATAAGGACTTTCCTGCGTAGATCTAAGTTTGGCAAGTGTGTCCACACCACTGTTTCCTTCCTATCGAGTGTGGGAGATTTTCGCCTCTATTTGCTTCATGAGGGTATAATGATAGGGTTGAGATTCTTGTTAGCTGCACCACAGTCGAGGAATAGAAATATTCATACGAACAGGAGAGAAGACCATCATCACAGCGCAATAAAGTGGATAACGTCAACCCAAGTTGTGGATAAAGAGAAATGAAGACCAAAATCAAGCAAGTGTATCACCTACAAAATCATGACAATTCATAAAGTGAACAGTTCAATGTGATTAACACAGATCTTGTAAAGATAAATCAAGCAAGTGTATCACATACAATAGTAGAGTTACATTCATTATAGATTACATTCAAATAAAAAATCGAGACCAAAATCATAATAAAACTTATTTAAAATCGAAAAAGAGAAAAACTGAAACATAGTACCTTACAAATTAGTAAACAAATTTAACTCACATTGGACAAAGATGAGAACAGAGAGAAAGAGTAGAAAAAACCTGCACAACCAAATAAGTGGAATATAGAGTTGAAATAAATTCACTCATGTCTAATCACATTTAAAACTATTAAGAACGGATATTAAAATGATATCCATATCTTACAACTTCATTGATATCTAGATAAAGAGCTTCCGAACCATAATTATAAAAAAAATTAACCATATCTTACAACTCCATCTTATGAGGCAAATATATCAAAAAAATTAAAAAGAAAATAGATTTCGGCGAGTCAGTAGAAAATAATATAAACATTTACTGTTAATATGAAACAAATAGCCAACAAAAAAAGTAAAATGCTCACATGAGCCTTTCGGTAAAAACTTGGAATGCAACTGTTCAAATTAAACCCAAAAATTTTATAAATCGAACATGTTTTAACTCTTAATAAACATGAGTGCCTTTCACAACACGTTCAACTTAAATCAACCAAAAAATTAGATTATATCATTCATACTTGGCATCTAAAAGATTTGTTCATATGAGAGTATATCATTCACACTTGAGTCCGCATTTCTGTTGCATTTGCTTACCATTATTGTGGATGTTTTGGCAACTGCCCCTACCAAATTGGACTGAAACTCATTCATGTCTAAAAGTTACCAAACTATTTGGAGGAAGCATATGATTCTACTTAACATGGTTTAAAGTAAAGTATAAAGGGCACTCAAAATGAATATGTTTAATGAACAAAAGAAGTGCTTTTATGTCCCCTGTTTAAGTCAGAACTCAAAATGAATATGTCTCGCCTATGTTCTATGAGTAGATTGAAAAATGAATAACCAAGAGAAAAATTTCAAACAAAAATTTATAGGTTGTTCGTCATCACGAAATAGAAACAGAAAAATATAGCTCGTAGTTATGTGAGCCAAACAACACAACTAAAAGAGTACTGAGATCAAATAAATAAAAAATAATGCTAAATGAGACCAATACCTCGTATAATTTCAGTCACCCTTGATCTTAAAGTATAGTAAGTTACATCTATTTTAGAATCTTAAATCTGAGACCTCATATATACCAATCCACCAAAACATAATTTGGATCCCCGAGAATGAAAAACAAAGAACCTCAAATTTGAAATTGAAATCATGGTTGTCAAGAACCTATCTACTTTAAACTTTAAAATAATTAGTATATGAAAGCTCCGAATATTAAAAACACTCTAGCTAATTTGGAAAACCATAACTTAAATAGTCAGTTCAATGAGAAGAGATAAATATTACCTTCCACATGCTATCATAATAAATTGAAACTCTTCCAACTCAAACAATAGTTAAATGATAAAAAAAACATCACATGTGTTGATCCGTACAGTTGAAGCCTAATATCAAACGCAAAAAATAATCTAATAATAAAGTATAGTTGAAACCTTACCAATTGGGCCCATACTTTTATGTCTTATTCTTCTCGAATTGAATGTTGGTTTACAAAGCCACTAGTAGCTCCTTATTCTGTATAAGAAGTGTTCAAGCTTAGTAATTGTTACTATACTAACATTTTCACATAACAATTTATAGAAAGTGTTCATATCTGAAAAAATACATGTGAAATCAAATATTTAGGGATGGATTGTATAACTGAAAGAGAAAATACAAAACAACCATTATTTCAAAAGAAAACCCAAATCTGAAACACAAATATAAATAATCTCAAATTTGAAACCCCAATTTCAAAATTTGACACAAAAACCTAAATTTGAAATAGATTTTTAAACGACTTTGTACGTGACTAAAGAAGAACCAAACAAACACATGGGCAGATTATCTAAAGAAGAACCCAAAAAATATCTGAGTAAGTTCTTGACTACAACTCATACAACCCTAGATCTGAATGTAAAAAACACATGCCTTTGATTGTGGCTCATGTTCACACTTCAAAACATTAGATCTGCAAACAAAACATCATAAATATGAAAAAATTTAGCCCCCAGATGTGTGTGCGTGTGTATGATTTATATAAAATCAAAAAATTTCAGTTTATAGATCTGCGCGCACGTGTGTGTGTGTGTGCGCACGTGTGAGAGTGAGTGTGCGTGTGAGGCATAGCCGCATAGGCAGGGATGTGTGTCTGTGTGTGTGTGTGTGTGTGAGAGAGAGAGAGAGAGAGAGAGAGAGAGAGAAAGACTACCTGAATGGGCGGTGGAGGGCAGCGGAGGGCAGCGAAGGGTAATGGGTTTGGGGGTTTGGAGTGAGATAATGAGGGAGAGATGTGGGGACAACGGGGTGGGTTTGTGGGGTTTGGAGAGAGAATGAGGGAGAGAGGTGAGAGCGTACGTGTGTAAAAGAGTTTGTGGGAGACAGATTTTCGAAAATACCCTCATTTTTTAATGAAGGTGTAATCTTTGTGGGTAAAAAGAAGGGGGGAAACAAAATTAGTGAGGGTACATTTGTAAACAGGAATGTGAAGTGATCTAAACCATTAAAATGTGTAAAAATATGTGAGTAGGTGGCATCGATCTAGACCGTTAAAAATGTGTATATTTTCAAAAAACCAAGCTCCCATATTATATATATATATATATATATATATATATATATATATATATATATATAAATCCATCCTCTCGAGTAATACCTCGTCGGATGCTTCTCTAAAGTGCTATCGTCAAAGGTCTACTCAGTCCCACCTGAATTCTCGAGACAGCTAAATACCACTGAGTCGAGACGTATAATATAAGATTAGTGGAGGTGGTCATATTTCTTCTAGTGTTAAGACAAGCATCTCATATGTCTCACCTCTATTAAACGCTATGACATGGGGAATATAATCTCCCTACTACTCAATATAGGGGGATTCACCCACATCCAACAACCTCCTATGATAGCATTAGAGGATAAATAATTATAAATTACCTTTTCACTGATATTTTAATAGCACATAATTTATATACTATGACACTATCGTATATATATAATTTAAGTTCAATCTTGGTTATACCATGCCCAACATACATAGCACTAGCGAAAAATATACCCAAGTTTATATCTCGACTCTTAATTTAATCAATATCTCATTAATTAATTCATTAACTTGGTGTGACTCAACCAATATACCCGAACATGCTCACTTGGACCAGTATGTAGATTTATTACTCGAAATATTTAGATTTAGTCCGCCTTTTATTCTACACAAATAAATATACTAAACCGCATCTTTAATCCCTAATTATAGGAGGGTAAAATTCCTTACAGTTAGATAAAGCCACCAAGACAATGTCTATTGACCCAAAACAGAAGCTAACCCAACCTGGGACAGGCCCACTACGTTGCTCGAACGACCCACCCTTTCATTCAAACGACGGGTGGCGTCACTTGAACCAAAATCTAGTTGCTCAAATTACCTCTGATTTTTTCCCTTTACTCCTTCTTCTTCATCTTCCTGCGTCGATTTCCTTAGCTTTATGCAAATATTTATAAAACAATAAGTATTAGTGATTTCCTTAAATACCAATTCAAAGGATACTGGATCCTTTAATAATATAACCGAACTCTTAAAAATATTATAAGGAGAAAATTTCAAATTGAGTCCATTTTATACTTTTGACTTATTCCTGGAACAAAACACACTTCATTCATAGGGAGATTTTTATTTATCACAATCCCACACAAACTATGACATTTTATGAAGTTTATTGAAGACGTTGAAGCAAATCTTTAAGAAATTAATTATACCAAAGGTTTAATTGGAGAAAGTTTATTCTTCTTCAAGTTCAATTGCATTCTATGATCACTCAGGTATGAAAGCGTAATTTTTATAGCACTCAAAATTTTGTTAAGAAAATGTTTTTAAAATGTTTTATAAGTGTTTGAATTATTTTATAGTTCATTTTAATCTTATGATGATGGATTAGAGTTAAATTTATGTTAAACTCTTTCTTGAGAGTTGATTTTAAATTAAACTCTATTTTTGTTGGTCGCTCTAACGACTTGACCAGTCATTCGAGCGAGATGCTCTCTTATTCGAATGACATTGATATCTCATTCGAGAGATAGGTCAATGTCTCTTAAATGATTTGTCACCTTAATAAATATATATATATATATATATATATATATATATATATATATATATATATATATATATGTGTGTGTGTGTGTGTGTGTGTTTCCTTTAGATTTCGACGTGTGTGAAGTTTAGGAAACAATTTTCGTAACAATACATTTATGCACAAAAGTTTTCTAAGGTTTTCCAAAGTAAACACATCCTTAGAGTTTATAAAATCCGAGTTTTCATTACTACATGCTATAGTGATCTTGTTGGCACCAAGAAGGTTTGTTCTACATAGAAATTTGTTGGGTTTTATTGAGATGAGGCAAAGGAGTTTGTGTTTCGATTCTGTAGATATTACAAGCCATATCTGTGGACACCGAGACATATGTGGACGTGTGTGTTGTAAATGACCATCGTGGAAGAAGGATTTTCTACGTGGAAACTGTGAGAGGAGTGGTTGAAGAGCAGAGGAGCGTCAAATCTCGTGGGGGATCAATTTGTTGAGTAAGAATACCGTCGGTACCTTTCTATTTCTGTATTCATAGTGATTTCAGGTTTAGTCCATCTGAGTTTTTTTTCCAGTTCTGGTATCCTCGTACATCTGGCGTTGTAAGTTTTCTTTTATTTTTTTACTTAATTTAATATCTAAATGGATGTTTAGGATTAATCAAGATAAATTTTTTTTAAGTTAAAATTGGTTCACAACTTGTTGTGAATTAAAAAAAGGAAAAAGTTTTTTCATGAAAAAAGAAATTGGTATTAGAGCCAGAAACATATTTTTATTGTGATTGATCCCTCTTATTTTTCGAGATGAATTTTGGTGTCTTTGAAAGTTTTCGTGCTCCTATTATTGATGGCATAAATTATGCTTATTGGAAAATGTGAATGATAAGTGCTTTAAAATCAATTGAGTAGCTTGTATGGTTAGCGATTGAATATGGTTGGTCTCCACCAGTGACACGAGAGGGCGAGGACACTAGTTTGAAACTCGTTGAGTTATGGAGGGAGGCTGAACATAGTCTTGCACTTTACAACTCTAAGGGTTTGCATGTAATTTCCTCACATGTCATACCTGGAGATTATAATATAATTATGACTTGTGAAACGTTAAAATAGGCTTGGGATACACTTGCACGTACTCACGGGGGCACTAGCACGGTTAGGGCATCTAATTTATAAAACCTCACTAAACAGTTTGAGAAAATTAAAATGTTAGATAGTGAGTCATTTGATGAGTTTTATGCTAGGTTGTCTACATTGTCAACTATTCGTTTAAGTTATGAGAGAAAATTGCAGACAACCATGTGATAAAGAAATTTTTTGAGATCTTTGTCATGTAGGTTTGATGCAAAATTGACTGTTATTAACTCCTTAGGTATGCTTGATTTGACGAAACTTGAAGAGATTATAGGTGACTTACAAACCTATGAACTCGACATATTTACCTTCAACAAAGTTCCAAAGAAAGAAAAGGGAATTTCTTTAAAAGCCTGAAAGGAGGAAACTAAATCTTCGGATGACGATTCCGATTCAGATTTTGAGGATGTCTCCTTATGGGCTAAAAAGTTCAAAAAAATTCTTAAGTTTCAAAAGAAATCAAAAGATGACAAAACATTTGAGAAATTCAAGAACAACAATGTATAATCTACCCCTAAAGATAAGAGTGAGAAATTTAATAGGGTTGAGTCGGATAGGTAATTTGGGTATGAGGGGTATGGTCACAAAGTTGTCAAGTTCCCCACTAGTCATAAGAATGAGGGAAATAAACCCATTGCATATAGTGCCTCCTTAAGTGATACTGAACCGAAAGAATAAGTGAGTTCCCCCAACGAGAGAAAGTTTATTGCTTTCTTTTCATGTCACGTGTGCGATCACGATAAATCTTCCCACGAAGATTCTCATGTCCATGAAACTTCTGAGGTCGTTGAATCCCAAGTGAGTGAGGCCGAGGAGGTAGATGTGAAAGAGTTGTAAGTTGCATTTAATGAGTTATGTGCCGAGGCGGTGAAGGTGAAAAAGGCAAACTCTAAATTGTAAGCTAGGTTGAATGAGGGTGACATAGAAAATAATGATGTTTTGATTGAGGATCTTAGGGCGCAGGAGAGAAAGCATAGTGAGAAACTAGAGTACGTTAAGAAAGAGATAGATAGTCTTCGTGGTTTGATGGAGACTTTGAAAAAGGAGTTGCTAGAGTTTGAAGAGTCTAGGCGTATGCTTGAGTTTAGGATTCATGAGTTAAAAGAAAAATTGAAAGAATCGAGTAAGTTTAAGTTTGACATATAATCCAGGTCGGAGAAGTTGGATAGGATGTTAGGCACCGTCTATGTCAAAAGTGATAGTTGTGGTATAGTCTACGATGATAGAGTTGTTCCCATTTCCAAAACTAATACCAATCGTGTGAGAGAGCCCACTACGAATGTGAGGAGATGCTGACATTTTTGTAATCAATCCCGTTGTATTTACACTTGTTCTCATTGCGGTAGGAAAGGTCACCATAGACGGTTTTGCTATGACCTTAGGAGTGCACCTAGGAAGTTTAAGAATAAAGTCATTTTGATTCCCAAAACCCCCACCTGTTATGTCACACCTACTTGGGTTAGGAAATTGGACTTATAGGCTTTAAGACTAAAACTTCATTGTTTTCTTTAGGTTGCACTTGATTATTCTCATGATAGATCTAAAGGTTGATTGTGTTATCATGTGTATCATTTTGTATTATATTTTTTGCATTTATTGAGTCTTATTTGAAAAATACAAATAGATTTTTTGTTTAAAACTTTTGAGAAAATTCAAAAAGATTTTCATTATTTGAGTCAAAATATAATGACAAAAACCAAAAAGATTTTTGATTTATTTCATTTTTTGAGTCTACATATTTGATGTGGCATATTAGTATGCTTGGATCGCCTTCCTTTTATTATCCATATGGCTAGGACATTTGGTCATAATTATTGATGTTTGGAAAGATCTTAACAATTGTATTATGGGGTTCTTTTGAAGTTGATATGCTTTTTAATTCGACTTTGTATATATGCCATAATTTCACATATGCACGAGTTTATATGGATGTTTGACATCTCTTGCATCTTTGAGTTTGGTGAGACGTTCATATCTCAATTTTGTCATCTATGCGTAAGTAGACATAAGGAGGAGGTGTGCATATAGGAACTGCTTACCTTGAGGATTGTATTAAAAAAATGATGTGTTTACGGGAAAACGTTTTCGAGAGTGTAAAATTGACTCGTCCTGAAACCCACCGTTTAAAAGAGCCCAAAAAATTAAATGGAAATAAAAAGAATCATTTGTCAAAAATGAGCCAAATTAGTTTAGGTTCATTCCAAAAGAAAAATGATATATTTTACAGAATTTTGATGGATAAAAATTAAAAGGGTTTTCACAATGAATCCTAACGTTGAAAAATTGTATCATGGAGATATTGTTTGTAGAATCATTAAATTTTGGATTTGTGTGCAAGCTGTTTGTTTAGTTCATTAAGCTCACACTTTAATTGTCAAGTTTGGCTTAAATAAAGTTTGACGATTTGTAGCTATCAATTACAGCTTCTTGATCGTTTTGATATGTTGGAATTTTGATTCATTTGTTGTAGTTCATGCCCAAACATTCCATGTTCATGTTTGTGCACACCGGTACTATGTTAGAATGTAACTCAAATTTGGGTGTTTTGTGTTTTCTTAGTTTAGCTACTGTTTTGCAATTTCGAACCATTTTTAGTTAGATTTTTCAAGAAATTTTTTCACTGGGCAAAACTGTTTGGTTTTCCACTCAAACTGTGATTGTTTGATTTTCTCATTTGAGCGAGATTGTTTGTCGCGCGAAGCCAGTCATTCGAGTGATAAGTCCTTATCATTCAATCAATGCATCAATTTCATTCAAGCGACATTTGGAATTTGCTTGCTTCCTTTCTATGTCAATACCCTGCTACATATGTTCATAGTTTTGTTACTGATGGTTGCTTCTGGGTTTACGTTTATGCAATTTACTTTGATAGATATAATCTTTTACTGCATTGCGTTCATTTAGTCACACCTGCTTCGATTGATTAATTCATTTGTGTGATTGTTGTTTACTAGATACGGATTAGATATTGTTAATCATTCTTAAAGGGTGGTTTCATGTTTATCTATATATATTTCATTGATATATCTCATGCTAGATGTGTTAATCTTTTCATCAGGTTATCTATTTGAGACAAAAAGGGGGAGATAGGTATGGGATGTAGGGGGACACATTTGTATCTACATTGGTATCTTGTTTATGTGCATATTGGATATCCAAATTTAAAAGTTGATTTTTGTTTCAAATTGGTATCAAAATATTTCGCTCACATAATTCATTACGGTTTATATCATTTGTTCCTCCATATTTCACTGGGTATTTGTTTGTTTCATATGTGAAGGTTTGCTTGAAGTGCTTCGAGATTTCAAGACTAAACCACATTCATACATTTAGAGATAGTTCATTCTCATCAGACCATCTTTTACTAGTCTTGTCACCAGTTTTTACTAGTCTTGTCCTCTAATTATTGATTTTGGGTTTATGGGGTGGGATTTAGGCGACATACGACCTGACAACCTAGCTTAGGCATTTCATTATTGGTTTTGTCCCAGAATAATCAAAGGGGGAGATTTGTAAAGGCAAAAGTTCCAACTGAGTCCATTATATAGTTTTAACTTATTTCTGAAACAAAGCAAATTTGAGTCATATGGATATTTTTATTTATCACGATCCTATGACAACCCGCATACTAAAATAATAGGTGGCCAGCCCAATACTCTAATAATCACAGGAATCATAGATGGTCCATTCTCAGCATCACTGTCGATTAAAATAATAGTATGAGATAACCACCAATCATTTTAGAAAACGGACTGTCAAATTTAAACTTTTGAAAATAAAAGAAAAACACTTAGACACCCCCATTTGCAAAAACGGTGGATATCAAAAATCAATGAATAGAGAACGACAATATGATAAACAATCACCGAATAAGCTATCAGTGAACAGACCAATATAATAAGTTACACCGAGTATTACATTTCAATTATTACAATATAATAAATGAATGGAGTGCTTTGGGCAACACACCCGAAAAATGAACTAAACATAACTAGAGTTCAATGGAAAGAAGCGTCTAATACAAATAACCTACAACATCCACAAAATGTTGTAGCTCCATGACAACCGGAATGGAAATGTAAACACGGGTGTACAAGGAGTAGAGCACCTGTACGGCAAAGAGTATGTGCAAAAACAAAGAAATATTGACGGGTCAGGGCCCAGTTTGATATGATTCCCATGTGACTAAAATGCATGACAATTAAGTGTGTAATTATCTCATAATGAACATAATATTTCTCACCTCTCAAATCTAAAAGCAACCTAGTGCAATATCATGAGATGCTACAGTTAACCCAAGTTCTAAAGGCCAACTTCTCCCCAGTCTCAACACTATGCCCTATTCGTGCATGGGGTGTCTCGCAGAGCAAAATCCAAATAAGGAACCCCCCCTCCCGCCGATACACTACTTTTAGGCAAGGTCGATCGTCGAGATCCATTACACCCTAAGTAAAATATTAATATATACATAAATGGAAAACTATATACAGCTACTCAAAGAAACATAAATAAATCCATTCACCATCTAAAAGCATAATTCCTAATTCTTTCTTTACGAATATATATAAATGGTACAACATTTTATCAAATGTTTACCAATTAATCTCATTTCAATAATTTCTTTACCAATTTTTTTTAATTTCTTCCATCCAGGAAAATACATTATTAAAACAAGTTTTATTATCAAAAAATGCTTTATCCTTTTTCATAAAATCCCACTTCCCTTCTTCCATCCAGGAAGTGTAATCAAAAGTCATTTTTATTATCATAAAAATATTTTTGTATACCATATGCTTCCATCTCCCTTCTTCCATCCGGGAAATGTATCCGAAGCCAATATATTTAACTCATTTCCCTTCTTCCATCTAGGAAATGTAAATAAAGCCATTTTATTATCATAAAATTCTTTATCAAAATCTAAGACTGCCCCTCCGGGTTTCCCCACTGGACGCGCCCCTAAATGGATATCATCTTCTAGGGCCCATTAAACAAGACAACTTGGGATCCTACCAAGTGTCGGGAAGCGTCCATATGCCTGCGGGATAGTCAAGACCACACCAAGAATCTCCTAACCAGCGCAGTACAATAAACTCCCATATGGTCTAGGGACTATATCCACCCTGCATTCATTAGCCAGGGGGCTTCACCACGCGCGCGCAACTTCCCTTATGATATAGATTTAGAGAGGTATGTATCCATAAATTAACATTTATGAAAATTATTACTTTTTCCCTTTTGAAAACATTCACTTTTACATTTTCAAAATAATTTGTACTTATTCGTTTTAGTACTACATATTAGCATATGTCTTTCTTATTCTTAGTGTCATATTTTATTAATGACCTAAGACCCGAAGTGCCATAAATCTCAACTAGTCTCCAAGAGTTCATACAATTTCATGAACCATAAAAGTGAATCTTCATCAATAATAGACTCCAAAAAATCCCAACATTAGCATTTAATCTCCCATATACTTTTAGGTTAACCTCCTAAAACTTACGGACATTAACCTACACAAACTAACCCCTCGGGTAAACCCAATCATCCCATTTTATCCTAGGACATTAGTCTACCCAAAATGTCCCTCTAGGACTCCCCATTACTTCCCAAAGTAAGGTCCTTAAGCCTTGGAACTAAACGAAAAAGGGCTAAAAAATCAAACTAGGAAAATCTCACAAAAATAGGGGACCCGAATCGATTCGCCCCTAGGGCCGAATCGATTCGCCCTTGCGAATCGATTCGCCTAACAGCCGAATCGATTCGGTGAGTAAAAACTGACTTTCTACAATGGCCGAATCGATTCAGTCCCAACCCGAATCGATTCGATTTGCCAAGACCTGTAACCATTCCTTTATCCGAATCGATTTTCCCCTAGGGCCGAATCAATTCGGTCCTGCAAATTGGCCCAGTTTGGGTTACGGGTTGTATAAACCCTAAAATCCCAAAAACCCCAAATCTTTGATTTCTCCCAACATCAATCAACAAAAATTGTTCCCAAATCATTTCTATACAACATGTAACTGATTATTTCTCCTCAAATCAAATTAAAACACAAGACTAAGGGTTTAATCATCAAAATCAACAAATACCCATAAATGGTTTAAACTTACAAAAACCTAACTATACATGAAATTTATCACATTAAATCAACATCTATAAAGTAAGAAACTTGGCTCAAGTATGTAGTCTCGGATTCTCTTCCGGTAGCAACGAAATCCGGCATCAAATCTCCATTTTCTCTCTTTTCTCCCATTTCTCCCAAGCTCTCTCTTCTCTCACTCTCTCCTTTGGCTTATCTCATAAGAATGAGAAAATAAAAGGGGTGGGGGAACTTAAACGGGTCTTAAAACATAAATGCCCTCTTTTAATTGCTAATACACCGTTAAAATGACTCCTAACCACTTAATTGAGTCATAACACCCCAAAAGTGCCCAAAACTCAAAAATACCACTTGGCACTTATTTCGACTATCTCGACTATTCTAAAAACAACCGCACCCCTTATTTTGGCATTCAGAATAACGTGAACTATTTTTGTGTTCCAATTTCATTTTATTTCATTAATTTTACCCAACTTTAAATATAGGTCATACCGTCGTTTTACATATAATGACGCAGTATAACATAATATAATGTTATTTACCTTCTCATAACGGTAAATAGAAAAAACACAATAAATATTACCCCTAAATCTCACGGGAAATAATATTTACTCCAACTTCCCCTATTCTATAAAATTAGCCCATCGGGCAAAATAATATAAAATAGTTTCTCAAAAACCCGGGTTGTTACATACTCCCCCCATTAAAATGAAATTTTGCCCTCAAAATTCAGGCATGCAGTATAACCTTAATCATGTAAAGGGTATACTATACTAAACTATACTTCTATCATTCTAGCAAACCCCCGGAAGTGCGGCATCCCCATTGGACTCGGACTAAGGTCATCACTATTCGATCTTAGTCCGCCTTATCATGATCTAACATAGCACCAAATTGTTCCTCGTGAACTATTGATCCTACCGTCCTACTATGGAAGGAGACACCTACATATCTCGACACAAATTGCCTTACTTCCCGAAATACGTTACATCCTTACTAGGGAATAACTACACTAACTTAAAATCGCTCACCCCAACACTACTAACTCCTAGTCACATTGGCGTAGACCTTAAAAGTATACGGCTCAATGAGTTCAATCATTTAGGAAATATTCCTGAACCACTCCAAGTCGAAGAAATATATTATCCGTTGGTTACACTCCAACGAACAGGCGTATTACTCAGTCGACTACACCAGGACACACTCATGGCACAATACTTATAGGAAACAATCTGAACTATTGGACAGAAATTCGATCTAGAAAATCTACTACTCCCATCCTCCTTCACTCCACCACTAGCCTCTTCACACTAGTAGGTGAATTTGTCAACCATGGACAGGAACATTCTATCTAGGAAAGGCTCCACCATCTATGGCCTAACGTTTCGAATCACTCGAGGTCCTATAGCTCTTCGTTCTAGGGACCTAATCCCGCTTAGAGTTAACCCACAAACCTATTGTGTTCAACTCCCTACCACCTTCCGAAAACAAATACCGCATGCCCTAAGGGCCTTTCGTCCTAAAAACCCTAAAGTCGATCTACACCCTAACGAAGTCGTATAAGTATAATGATAATTATATCCCTAGTGTCCAAGACCTTTCCCGACTTCCGACATTAGCTCGGTTTCATGCGTGGGACGTCTCACCAAGGCAAAATCCAAACAAGGAACCCTCCCGTTACACTACTAGCTCGCATCATCGGTCGTCGAGAAGTAACGATCGAAGACACATGATCGGGACCGCTAAAGTCCTAACTCGTAATTCTACTAATTCACTTCTACTTTTAAGTATTACCATATCAATTAGCTGAAGATTTAACTAATCTGGCATTCAATTTGTGTAAAATTCCAACCACACTGTATCCCCATATACACATACACATTTTTATACATGGCCTTCTCCTTAAGGCATAACCATAAGTCTTTATTCGACTTCCATAAATCTTAGTCTTCCCCACATCGACCAGAGGAAAACTATCACAGTGCTCATATATCGCACATCAACTTATCCCTCTAATCACTCATTTACGTGATTCTTGGCTAAACCTTCGAACCCAGAACTCAACTAACAAAAAGAAAGAAAAGAATGAAAAAGAAAAGAATATGCAACATCTCTCCACTCCCAACGCCGTTAAGGTTCATGTGGGGAGCATCTCGCAAAAGCGAAATCCAAACAATGAACCCCTCCAACACAATCCCCTTAACATGTTAGTCTTGGAGATAAGGCAATATCATACACAAGAAAAGTAAACAATCAAACAAAATAATGAAGCAAAACAAAATAAATAAATAAAATGAAAACTACCTACATAGCGTAAACCACCTCTATAAAGTCTCAACCTATATCCAGTAGAGATATTATAGAACAACTAGCTCCTTTTCTAGAACTAGAAATAGGATAGCCTCGCAATTTATTTGCTTGCTATCACCCCATCCAACTAAAAATATCTCTACTCGTATATTTCATATAATACAAGTAGCACATACCACACATATACACAAATTACAATCACCCGCCTCATAACGAGTGAGGGAAAATATGGAACCTCCCTTCCATGGAAGTCATATAAGTATACTTACTATAATAATATCGACACTACCACCAGCTCGATATACACACCCGAATCTGGGGTAAATATAATACTACACCATCTTATCATAAAGAATTCACCACCCTTATCTAAGGTGTGATTCCCGCAAACATCCTTGTCAACCAACCTGGCCACGACTAATGGTTCCAAGACACATTATTCTAGTCTTCCAAACCAAACTACTTCCATCCATGCCCCAACTAAGCATCCCATCCTTGCCAGTTATCTTCAATCGACAAGATCAAAATGAGTAGTTCCCTTAACTTTCTTAACAAAGAGAAACTTCTATTAGCCTTTCGGGCCTTAGTTCAATGAGTCTTCCCTCCGTGGATGTCCATCTATGGGGTCTCACGAACACTACCACTCTAGATGTGTTAGAAACACTTACTTATGATCCTATCGTTTCCCTTATAAGGATCCCTCTCCCTTGTACCAACCTTATTTCGGTGTACATCTTCTTTAATCGTAACACCCTTTATTCACTGTCGGCCTCAAACCGAACCTCGCGTGAATATTTGAGAATCTACTTTCTCATCACTCCTTGTATCCAAGATAAAATTGCAATTGGAAATATCTACCTGGTTTCTCTATGGGTAAAACTTCCCGTTCCACCAAAATGAGGCAACTACCATTTCTGCCACTTCAACCCTACTCCTGTGGGTGAAAGGCCTTCCTCCATCCAACCGAACTTCACACGTGGTCCTCATTAAGGACCCTTAAACTTCAAATCAATGTCGCTTGGAATCCCAAGCTTAGTACCACTCTCTACTGGCAGCGGCACTTGAAAAACTATACCTACTGTACTGAACAGTCACGGTAGCAATATAGAATAATGCTACAAAGGGAGTGACCACTAAAGCATCCCTCATCCCCGACTGCCACTTACAGCTCAAGTAATTCCATCTCATTACGCCTTCACATCAGTCTCCCTTGACGCCCTTCATCTGATGACTTATAAGTCTCACACGAACGTGCAAAAGATTTTTGGGGCTTTCACATCATAGAAGGAGAACGAAATCTCACAAGAGAGATCAACGATCTTAATCTTAGGGCTCTATATCAAATCAAAAGAAATGCTGAAGGCGTAATACATCCGCACAGATTCCTAAGGACTCTAGAACCTGACACTCTGATACCATCTGTGACAACCCGCCTACTAAAATAATAGGTGGCCAACCCAATACTCTAATAATCACAGGAATCATAGATGGTCCATTCTCAGCATCACTGTCGATTAAAATAATAGTATGAGATAACCACCAATCATTTTAGAAAATGGACTGTCAAATTTAAACTTTTGAAAATAAAAGAAAAACACTTAGACACTCCCATTTGCAAAAAATGGTGGATATAAAAAAATCAGCGAATAAAGAACGACAATATGATAAATAATCACCGAATAAGCTATCTGTGAACAGACCAATACAATAAGTTACACCGAGTATTACATTTCAATTATTACAATATAATAAATGAATGCAGTGCTTTGGGAAACACGCTCGAAAAATGAACTAATCATAACTAGAGTACAGTGGAAAGAAACGTCTAATACAAATAACCTACAGCATCCGCAAAATGCTGTAGCTCCATGACAATCGGAATGGAAATGTAAATACGGGTGTCCATGTGGTAGAGCACCTGTACGACAAAGAGTATCTGCAAAAACAAAGAAATATAGACGGGTCAAGGCCCGGTTTGATATGATTCCCATGTGACTAAAATGCATGACAATTAAGTGCGTAATTCTCTCGCAATTAACGTAATATTTCTCACCTCTCAAATCTAAAAGCAACCTAGAGCAATATCATGAGATGATATAGTTAACCCAAGTACTAAGGGCTAACTTCTCACCAGTCTCAACGCTATGCCCTATTCGTTCGACCAAAATGACTCGTAAAGCGAAATCCAAACAAGGAGCCCCCCCCCCCCCCCCCCCCGGATACATAACTTTTAGGCAAGGTCGATTATCGAGATCCATTAGAACTTAAGTACAATATTAATATATACATAAAAGTGAAACTATATATAGCTACTCAAAGAAACATAAATAAATCCATTCACCATCTAAAAGTATAATTCCTAATTCTTTCTTGAGGAATATATACAAATGGTACAATATTTTATAAAATGTTTACCAATTAATCTCATTTCAACAATTTCTTTACCAATTTTATTTCCTTTCTTCCATCCAGGAAAATACATTATTAAATTAAGTTTTATTATCATAAAAATTCTTAATACTTTTTCATAAAATCCCACTTCCCTTCTTCCATCCAGGAAGTGTAATCAAAAGTCATTTTTATTATCATAAAAATACTTTTGCATACCATACGCTTCCATCTCTCTTCTTCCATCCGGGAAATGTATCCGAAGCCAATATATGTAACCTATTTCCCATCTTCCATCCAGGAAATGTAAATAAAGCCATTTCATTATCATAAAATGCTTTATTAAAATCTAAGACCGCCCTTTCGGGTTTCGCCACTAGACGCGCCCCTAAATGGCTATCATCTTCCAGGGCCCATCAAACAAGACAACCTGGGATCCTACCAAGTGTCGGGAAGCGTCCATATGCCTGCGGGATAGTCAAAACCTCACCCAGAATCTCCTAACCAGCGCAGTACAATAAACTCCCATATGGCCTAGGGACTATATCCACCCTGCATTCATTAGCCAGGGGGCTTCACCACGCGTGCACAACTTCCCTTATGATAGCGATTTAGAGAGGTGTGTATCCATAAATTAACATTTATGAAAAATATTACTTTTTCCCTTTTGAAAACATTCACTTTTAGATTTTCAAAATAATTTGTACTTATTCCTTTTAGTACTACATATTAGCATATGTCTTTCTTATTCTTAGTGTCATATTTTATTAATGACCTAAGACCCGAAGTGCCATACAATTTCATGAACCATAAAAGTGAATCTTCATCAATAATAGACTCCCAAAAATCCCAACATTAGCATTTAATCTCAAATAAACTTTTAGGTTAACCTCCTAAATCTTACGGACATTATCCTACACAAACTAGCCTTCGGGTAAACCCAATCATCCCATTTTATCCTAGGACATTAGCCTACCCAAAACATCCCTCTAGGAATCCCCATTACTTCCCAAAGAAAGGTCCCTAAGCCTTGGACCTAAACGAAAAAGGGCTAAAAAACAAAACTAGGAAAATCTCACAAAAACAGGGGACCCGAATCGATTCTCCCTTGCGAATCGATTCACCTAGTAGCCGGATCGATTCGATGAGTAAAAAATGACTTTCTGCAATGGCCGAATCGATTCGGTCCCAACCCGAATCAATTAGGTTTCCCAAGACCTGTAACCATCCCATTATCCGAATCGATTCGCCCCTAGGGCCGAATCGATTCGGTCCTGTAAATTGGCCCTGTTTGGGCTACGGGTTGTATAAACCCTAAAATCCCAAAACCCCCAAATCTTTGATTTCTCCCAAAATCAATCAACAAAAATTGTTCCCAAATCAGTTATGCACAACATGTAACTGATTATTCCTCCTCAAATCAAATTAAAACACAAGATTAAAGGTTTAATCATCAAAATCAACAAATACCCATAAATGTTTTAAACCTCCAAAAACCTAACTATACATGCAATTTATCACATTAAATCAACATCTAGCAAGTAAGAAACTTGCCTCGAGGTTGTAGTCTCGGATTCTCTTCCGGTAGCAACGAAATTCGGCCTCAAATCTCCATTTTCTCTCTTTTCTCCCATTTCTCCCCCTCTCTCTCTCTCTCGCTCTCTCTCTCTCTCTCCTTTGGTTTCTCTCATAAGAATGAGAAAATAAAATAGGTGGGGGAACTTAAACGGGTCTTAAAACATAAATTCCCTCTTTTAATTGCTAATACACCATTAAAATGACTCGTAACCACTTAATTGAGTCATAACACCCCAAAAGTGCCGGAAACTCAAAAATACAACTTGGCACTTATTTCGACTATCTCGACTATTCTAAAAACAACCACACCGCTATTTTGGCATTCGGAATAACGTGAACTATTTTTGTGTTCCAATTTCATTTTACTTCATTAATTTTACCCAACTTTAAAAATAGGTCATAACTGTCGTTTTACATATAACGACGCAATATAACACAATATAATGCTATTTACCTTCTCATAACGGTAAATAGACAAAACACAGTAAATATTACCCCTAAATCTCACGGGACATAATATTTACTCCAACTTCCCCTATTTTATAAAATTAGCCCATCGGGCAAAATAATATAAAATAGTCGCTCAAAAACCCGGGTTGTTACAGATCCCACACAGACTATGACGTATTGAAGTTTATTGAAGGCGTTGCGTCAAAGCTTCAAGTAATTAATTATGTGAAGGTTTAATTGGTGTAATTTTATTCATCTTCAAGTTCAATTTCATGTGACACCCCGACTAATTAAATACCGGGTAGCTACTCCTTTATTCAAATTAAACTAAAATGTCAAGTTGGTTCAGTTCATAGCATCAGTGTCGAATACATTTTAAACAATTACTAGCCACCTAATATTTAAAAAGTGAGTTGCCAAATTTTATTAAATTAAATTAACATTCAACCAATTAAATTATAAGCTAACTATACCACATTCACATCACAACCACAACAAAATAATAATGGAATAAATAAAATGAGTCTAGAGTAACACTCCCCTGAATAATCCAGATACTGAATAAATCTCAATACAAAAGTCTGAATAAATAAATAAATACAAAACTGAAATGATACTGGAATTCTGAGAATGCTATCTTTAAATGGAAATGGGCAACATTCCCTAACAGATGAGAAATCCTGAATAGAATCAAGTGACAAATGTGGAGACGTCTAATACCGAGATCTTGTAACTTCCACAGCAGCTACAACACGTCAATGTAATGGAACTCCTATGCTTGGCGTCCCTGTGGCTGGGCACCTAAAATGGTTTTTACAATAAAAATAGATTTGAAACCAAATGGGTCAGAGCCCGATGTGAAAACAGTTTAAAAATATAGCAAGTGTTTAATTACATTAAATAGTAAATATTATATACATGTTAGTTACGTGCTCTCATATGAGTTCCTCACCCGTTAACTAATGTGCACGCCTAACGTATACCCTTAACTCAGCCTAGTTATGTCGTTAATTAACTAGTTTGTACCACTTCATGTCTTCACATTACAATATATGAGTCTATTCGTATCAATCTAATATATCCTACGTGTAACTCACCTTTACATTAATTAGATTAATTTATATCAATTACGATATGAGTTCTCACGTTTTAAACCCCATTCAAATATCTCAATTATACGTATTCACCCTTTAACAATGACTCAGTTATAAGTACAAGTATATCATTCTCAGCATAAATATACAAATATGTCACCCCTAGACTAAGTTGCAGTGCACGCATACTCTACTATCGAATCCCGGTACATCACGTACATAAGTACTACGTGTTCAGAATAGCTCAGGAATCGTTTCAATAAACAAAATTAGACATATTGGAGGCGAACATAGTTCACATACCCATGGGTCACACACATACCTATGCTCCCATGGTCCTCTAACTTATCAACTCACAAATAATCCATTCACATCCCTATGTCCTTAAGGTAACAATATAAATCCCCCCGTAGGCACAAAAAGATCATATGGTCTTACTGTACTTGCTATCACAGGATGTTGACTTTCAGAATAGGACCATCTGATCTTTTTGTGCCTACGGGGGGATTTCGATTGATACCTTATCATTATCATTCACAAAATACGTCATTATCATTCCAACTTATATATAATATGCTTTTTCCAATAAATCTCACGTCGTATCATTTTGAATACTTAAACCTATCCCGAAAAGGTTATTAAGTCTCTTATGTATCCCACATGTCAATTCAGTACTCTAAAGTCTATATTTCAGTATCAGACCCTAACTTATCACTCATATGAACTTAAGTCATGCTCTCACATTTTATAATGGTAAATCACTCATCGTACACTCATAAATTCAACATTATATTCCAAAGCAATTCTAATATGTTTCGGACTTCAAATACCTCGCTACTGGTCTCCCTAGTCTCCTAATGTATTCATGTAATCCCCGCCTATAACATTTAATGGCCTGGATCACTTAAATTCAAAAGGTGGGAAAAGGTCACAGTTTATGGGGAGGTCGATCGATCGATCCCAGCCGATCGATCGACATTCATAGGTCGATCGATCGATCGAGCAGGTGCAAGTCTCGGGTTTCTTCATTTTTCAGTCCTAGTTTTGTCCCAATTCTCCATTAAAAGATGTTAAATCCTAAAGTAAACATATTGGTTAATCATTCAACCTAAATACATGATTCTTCACATTCTAGAATTCATAATACATCATAAATTAAACTTTTCTTGGATCAAATCATCCTATTTTTATAAAAACCATATTTTTCTATTTCCTTCAAGAATCATCATACATCTCCTCATAAATTAGAAATTTAACTATGCATGGTTTATGATTTCGTTAAAGGGATACTGCCATATTCAAACTAAATATAAATCCTACCCTGAATCAAGGTTTAATCTCCAAGTTTCATGAACTTCACTATTTACATGGTTATCATAAAATCCTACACTATCATGGATAAATTATTTGCTGAATCTTAATGAATTGAAACACTTTCCTGGGAATTTAATGTTCTGATCTGTTGATGACGGTAAGGGTTGGTTCTCTTCCTCTCTTCAGTCACAAATTCGGCGATAGTGGTGGTGTGTGGTGGTTATCGCCTTGAAAACTCCCTTGGAACTTCTCTTCTCTTATCACATTGCCCACTACTTGATTTCGGCAGATAATGGCCCTAATGGACCTAATATTGGTTGATAAATAAAGCCTAAATTTCGTGGGTCAAAATTCCATAAAAATCACAATGACTAAAATACCCTTCTGGGTTGCCGGTTTGGCCTAAAAATGCCCCGGTACCCAAACTAAACAACTGGCTAGTGTTTTCGGACTATCTCAACCCCTCTGGGCACGCTGGCGCACTCGAAATGACTTTACGGATGATAAATATACAATTTACTTTTAAATCCTATTAAATTTATTCGTGACGCCATTGACACGCATATCCCAACTTAATTTTCGAATTGTTGTATTTATCACTCGCGAAAATTTTAATAAATTCAATAATAATATATTACCATATTCACTCACTAATATTCAACATTATTATCATAATCAAATACCAACTCTCGTCTCGCTAGTATTTAAACACGAATTAATTTCCAAATAAATATCCCATTTATTTTAATTAATCCCATTAAATAAAATCAATAAAATTACGGGGTATTACATTGCATTTCGATAGTACTCAGGTATGAATGTGAAATTTTAATGGGACTCAGAATTTAATTTTATAAGGATAAGGATGTCATTTTATTAAGAAATATTTTTAAACTTTTTTATAAGTATTTGAATTGTTTTACACTTCGTGTTAAATTGATAAGGACAAATTACAGTTGAATTTCAGTTAAACTCTTTCTTCAGAGTTGATTTTAAATTAAACTCTATTTTCGTTGGTCTCTCAAACGACTTGAAGAGTCATTTGAGCCAGATGGTCTGTCATTTGAACAACATTTGTTTCTCGTTTGAGCGACATGTCAATATCACTTGATTGATGCGCCACCTTAAGAAAAATATATATATGCGTGTTTCCTTCAGATTTCGGTGTTTGCAGTCCAAAAAATAGTTTTCGTAATAGTGCATTTCTACCGAAATGTTTTCTAAGGTTTTCAAAAGTTAACACATCCTTAGAGTTTACAAGATCCAAGTTTTCCTTACTATATGCTATAGTGATCTTGTTGGCACTAATAAGGTTTGTTCTACATAGAACTTTGCTGGGTTTTGAGGAGAAGAAGCGAAGTTATTCGTGTTGCGATTCTGTAGATGTTACAAGGTATATCTGTGGACACCGAGACATATGTGGATGCGTGTGTTGTAGACGAGCATCGTGGAAGAAGGATTTTATGACACCTCGCGTATTTTAATGTCGACTGATCAATCCTTTATCAAAATAAAACAGGATTCCCGTAATGGATCATTCCCAGTAAAACTGTCGAAAACCAATTTAATTACTTATATCCTATTAGGCCTGGCATCAAATTTTAAACTTTCTAGTCTTGTTAACTTAAACACACAATATATCCACCCACACAATTAATGAAAACATTAATTGAATTAAATCAAACAATAACATATAACTCTCGGTAAAACTTTAATGCAACCGTATCGAGTATGGACAAACAAAATGCAAAAAAATAAAATAAATGACAACAGTTGGGCAACAATCCCGAATATAACTCATGATACCTCCTATCTAGATCATAAGTATAGAAGAGTCCAATCAAAACCTGCTAGCATCCACAGCTGCTGCAGCATTATCTGACTCGAATGAATAATATCATCCAGGTGTTCCTGTGTCTGGACACCTAAAAGGTTTTTAAAATATTTGCAAGTGGGTCATAGCCTAAAACGTTTGGAAAATATTTAGCAAGTGTTTAAAATACTTTAATATTTAAAATATGATATTCTCCATATTTAAACTGGTGTTGTAAGCCCTTGAGATACCTTTCACCTCTAATTTAACCGTGCACGCCTAATGCATGTTCTTTAAACACCTTAGTTACGATACCCAACCTAACTATCATCTCTCCTAAACTTCTAAATCACCATACTCGATCTCATACCCCATGTATATAATATCCTAAGTTTCGCACGAGCATATGGATTATGAATTCTCACTTAACGAGCTTATGTATTATAAAATCTCACTTATAATTTATCCATTCATAAAAAATAACTTGCACTAGTTATTATACACTATTCACATTTTAATGTTATTAGTCCCGTATATAATTTTCTCATCTTTATATATATATATATATATATATATATATATATATATATATATATATATATATATATATATATATATATATATAGAGAGAGAGAGAGAGAGAGAGAGAGAGAGAGAGAGGCTCATGTGTGCACTAAGTTTGCATATATTTTTTTTAAAATAGTATAAAAAATATTTTTAAGTTGATTTTTTTTTCTGTTATTTAAACATTTCAACAGACCCATGTAAAAAAAAATCATCTAAAGAAATCGGTGAAACTTTAGCTGCTTTTAAGCACTTTAAAAGTTGCAAAAGTTTGATCGATTTTTTAAAAATACCAAAAAAAGTTTTTAGCTGATATTTTTTACATGGGTCCATTGAAATGTTTAAATATCACATAAAAAATCAACTAAAAAATATTTTTTTTAATTTAAAAAAAAAATTGGTATGCGCCAGCACTGTGCAAACTTAATGTACACATGAGCCTGCCTCTTTTTCTCTCTCTCTCTCCCTCTATCTCTCTATATATATACGAGACACATAAAGTATATCCATACTTATATATCAAACACTATATAAGTATAATAACCATCCCTCATAGATATAACTCAATGGACGCAGTCTCTAGAACACCATCATCTTCCAGGGAATACATCATCCTGGGTACCACCGGTCGGGATTGCACACCGACCTGATAAAATATAACACAAGCATATGCGAAACGACCATAGTTCCTCACCTGAAAGTGAGACGAATCATACCCAATACATCTCACTCATGATAAAGAGCCATATTACATAAATAACTGGACGTTATGACCTGGGGACAGTACTCTCCCTTCATTCACTAGACAAGATTTACCCACATCGCGAAACTTCCCATGATAGCACTATAGGGGTATGTTCCACACAACTATATCATTCACACGCAAATATAATTATAATCATATCAAATATATACTTCCTCTATACCCGTTGTGTATATATATATATATATATATATTTCAAATCCAGTTATTAATGCCTATCTCCCATGGCATTAACCTATAATACCAAATATACCATTCACATTAAATCATAAATATACACGCACTTATTTTAATCGCATAAGTATTCACTCACTTATGATAAAATTATCACATAAATAAATTCGCGAATATTATCTTATCACGACTAGCTAGTATTCAAATTTCATCCTACTTACACATTTAGATATTCACTCATATGTTATCAGCACATACATTTAACACTCATCAATGTATATATACCCGCTGAAATGATTTTCCTGATTGTTTTTTGTCCCAAACACTCTAAAATTTATAACCCGGATCTTATTCCCGCTCACCCAAGATTTATATATTACCTAATTGATCTTTTAGGGTCCCTCACACTCTATTTAGGAACCCCTAATAGTTATGTCCAAAATTAATTCTTCTCCAATCCTTTTAAGTCCAAGAAAATTTCTCAAATTAAACTGTTATAACCGAACCGATGGCCAGAAAAATGAATCGGTACTATGACCGAACTGAACTGTAATTCATCGATTCGATGAGTTCACTTTGGCAGTTTTTTCACCTTCTCCAACTCCAAAATTTGTGCTTTCTTACATCACCAACCATCACTATATTCTACACACATATTTTTAGGCAACATATAAATTTATTCATGGGATTGTTCAAGTTAACTAAGATTTAAACCCTAATTTAGTTAAACCCTAGATTCTCACCTTTAAATCTTTGTGCCAAAGTGTACAATTAAACGCACATTATTGTTTAATCAAAAGATATTTTAGCACATATAAAATTCAAAAAAAGGAAATATCATAAAGATTAAATCAAAATCTAATAATAAAATAAAAATTATAATTTTGAAATATAAAAATTATTTTAATGTAAAAATACATTTTAAAAGTATTTTAACAAAAAAAGTTTGAATATTAAAAATAATAAGAAATTATGGTTTTAGGATTTATAAAAATAGATTTTAAGACACAAGTAATGTAAGAGTATATAAAAATATTTAATCTCCCCGTTTGGCCAATTTTAAGGCAAACAAAATTGAGACTCAATGATACGAAATATTACGAATTACACAACTCAACTATGCACATGAGTACTAGAAATTAAAGATTACATAACTCAACTAAAAACATGGAATCCTAAAATAAAATAGAAGAGTACATATCTCAACAAACCATAAGAACTCGTAAAAGACTAAAAAAATTATAAAATACGATAAATCAAAAGAGTCCCAAATTCTCCCCTTATTTGTCTCAAAGGGACAAAGGGTAGGGGAGAATCCTACAAAGTAAAGGTAGTACAACATACTGTGAAAATAAAAAGTACTAACAAACAAACTAAAAGTAAATTAGTTTGGAACATTGGAACAATCCATTTGACAACCTAAACCATCTTTCTTAATCCAATTAGATTTATCATTAGGAAAAGAAGTCATAAAAGGGATAGAATTATAATTAAAATGGGAATTATTCTCAACAAAGTATGATTTCAAAGGGATCCTGGGCATATTATGTTTACAATCACTTTGTTGTCTATTCAAACAAAAATGCATATGACAAAATCATCCTAAATGACCAGTTTTAAGGCACACGTTACACCGATACACATGCCTAACATTAGATTTTGTATTAAAAGCCTCATTTCGTTGTTCAACATTCTCATTTTTCCAAGTTAAATTCAAACGCTTACAGAAAATTGTTCTAAATGACCTGATTTTGAACAAAAATTATAATGAAAAGTCTTTCTTTCAACACATTTGGCATTATTGGACTTAGTGGGTTGATGTTTATGTTCAAATTTTGCATTGAAATTCAACCTTTAAAAAAAATCCCTAAATGTACCTTCTTAGAACAAAAACTACAATGAAAAGTAGGTTTGACATTTTGAACAATCCCAACATTTTGAATTTTTCTAAATTTGCCTAATTTAGTTTTATTTTGTCGTAATTTCTTAAAACAAAACTCTTCTAATTGACCATTTTTATGACAAAAGTTACAAACAAATACCATCATAACAAATGCGGTATCAAAATCCTCACTTTTATCATGTTTAATATGCATTTTAATTTCACTTGACTCGGGGAAATGTGCACTACAAGTAACAAAAGTTGTTTCAGCAAAAGTTTCGCCATTAAACCCAATTTCTTTCAAAGGAACAAATTCGTCAAAACTTAAACTCAAGTTTGAAAGACAATCTACCCTTTTCAAATCAACCTTAAGATCTTTTTTACATTCATCGTATTTCTTCAAAACAGATTTATGTTCAAATTGAGATGCATCAAATTTAATCAAGGCATCCTTATGTTAACTTTAAATAAGAGATTAGTTTCTGTCAACATACAAATCTTTTTCTAAAGTAAAATATTGTTAGATTCAAAATAATCAATAGGCATGGAAGATTCTTCACAAATAAATTTGATTTGATCATTTAAAGCATCAATTTTAGATAATAGCCTAGAATTTACTTCACCCCAAGTGTGTGTTGTCATCAAGTGTGCAAATATCTAAAGAATTATAACACACACCCCCCGCTAATGTGGTAGAATCGTCTACATCATCACATTCATCAAGAGCATAAAAAATACTCCCAAATTTAGACAAAAGTGTATAAGGGTTAGAAATGTTCCAAGAATATTGGTGTAAGCTAAAAAGCCTTTAACTTCAGTTGCACCCATCGCTTGGCCAATCACACTTTTTCTTTTAATGTGATATTGTAAATAAAGCTTTGCCTCGTTAGAAGATTCATAAAGGGATTTTCTCAAAGAAAAATTTTCATCAACAATTTGTTTCCCATATCAAAAAATAGATTTTAAAAAATATAAAAAATAGATTTTAAAAAGAGCTCAGGATCTTTGAGGAATAAAAAGTTTTATAAAGTGAATCCTAAAGCCCTGATACCACTTTAAACAACCTAATGGGTTCATGGGCTAACGTGTATTAGGTTATTAAACGATTTCAACTCTTTGATATAAAATCTATTAAAGTTAATAAATTAAAACACTCACGCGCACTAGTAAGAAAAGGTGGCGATGCTAACAATAAAAATAACCTTTAAGAATGAGATGTGGTAAAGTGGAAAGAACACAATATTTGTTCTAGAGGAAACCAACAAGTGGAAAACCTTGTTTCCTTAGTCCCAAAACAACTCGCACACCTAAGTCCACTATTATGAATTATTGATTAAAAATTAAAGTCCAACAGTTTACAATGATTTAAATAAAGAAAATACAAACTGTTCACCCAGCCTAGTCTAAATACAACCCAACTTGACTGACAATCAGTCAACCTAATATCACCCAGGTAATAGTGAAAAGAACACACGCACAACTACGTACCTAAAGCCCGAGAACCAGTGATGTTGTGCAACACACAGATTTAATAATAAAGATTGTTTTAGTAATAAGAAAATATCTTCTTTATAAAATGAGACTAAACACACTCGAGATTATATCTTGATTTTAGTTAACAAGAAAAATACCAATCAGTGACTAAATGAAAGGTAGGTACAGATCCAAAGACACACTCCTGAACAGATTTTTGCAGATATGAATAATATAAATGTATAAATACGTATATATATATGTACATATATATGAATATGTTAATATGTGAATATATATATATATATATATATATATATATATATATATATATATATATATATATATATATATATATATATATATATATATATATATATATATATATATAAAACAAGGGTAGGGAGATTACTTCAAGATGAAGATTTAAAAAATTGAAATCTAAGAATTACAAATGCCAACCACAGTACCGGATCTAGAGATCCCACAATTCGTGAACTCTCAGGGGCTCCGAGTTCCAATCGGAACAACAGCACGAGCAACACCGAAAGTTTCAACAGAAACTTTTAAACTTCAACAACACAAATGGTCCCCAATGAGTTTCCAAACAAAATAGATCGGAACAACACTCATCACAAAACCAAAGATTTTCTCCCCCCAAAAAAGCTTCGAGCAATGACCTAACTTTAATCCAAAAAAATCGCAATCAACACACGATATCCTCACACAGTTCAAACAAACACTCGTTCAACAAAATAAAACCAAAACAATATCTCAAGCACAGTAATACGTTGGAACTTCAGACAGAGAAATAAAAAATAGGTAAAGATTGTTGGCAACTCTTAAGAGTGAAAAGAGATAAATTAAAAAAAGCCTCCTCTTAAAATAATCATTGAAAAGTGTAATTATGAACAAACGTGGTGTGTGATATTGAATAAAAAAACTATTTGCAAGTTTCCAAGTACACCATTTTTAATTAGAGTCTATTTTTAAACAAATTGAATATGACCCCTAAACATGTACCTCTATGTCCAAATTAAGAAGTTATTTAATTAAACATAGTTTTTCAATTAAATCCTAAAAACATGTATCTAGATGATTTATCAAATAAAATAAAACATGTGACATAAAATATTAGGAAAAATCCCCGCAGAGCAAAACCATATTATTTTCACTATAATTTGTAAAGAACAGTTACACGAATTATAATGAAAATAATTGTGACATATGAAAATACCCGCAGGTGTCGATTTTGATGTCGTCGGATGGAATATCCCTTAAGAATTCCATATGGGAAGCAATGAAGAAGGGACCGGCTTCTCCACAAAAATACTCCTAAATGAGTAAAATAAATCTCTTGAAGGTTTATTGTGTGCACTTGATAAATGGGAATTAAGTGTGCATTTAAAGAGGCATAAAGCCTTAAAATGATGAAGTCTAAAGCCTTAAAATGATGAAATCTAAAAAGACTTAAAATGATGAAGTCTAAAAAGACTTAAAATGTTGAAGTCTAAAACCTTAAAATGATGAAGACTAAAAAGAGATTTGCGTCACTCCATTATTATTTTTCTTCTCCAATTTCAAAGGGCCATAACTTCTTCACCGTAGCTTGGATTGAGGTGTCGTTTCTTCCAGTATCTTCGTGGAGTCGAGCTCTTTAACTTTCCAGTTTACTAGTCCTACGAATGGTGGGTGTAAAAATTACCAAAATGCCTTGAACTTTCATATCGTGCCTTATTTCACTGTTTTGACTTCTCTTGCATACCACTTGCATAAAGTGCCTAAAATCGTGGAACATGAAGTCATTGAGGCATAAGTGGGACACATGATGGAGACGTTGAATGCTTGATTCCCAGAATTCGGATAGATGCCATCATATGAGATCGTGTAGAGACGTGTCGAATGTAGCGGTATCAGACATACAAACTGTGATCTAGGAAAATTGAAAATTCCTAGATTCTACCTAGACATTTGTAAGATTATGTCCTCACAAATGTCCCCCTATGTCTATACCGGTACATACATAAAAATACGAATTATGCAATCTCCTAAAAAACAAATGACATATAAATTAATATCCCTATTAAACCCTTAAACTGAGAATACTAAATGACATGTCTTCAATCAAACTTCAACATCTTCAAATCTTCAACACTTCAGAAACTCCCTGTGACACCCCGACTAATTAAATACCGGGTAGCTACTCCTTTATAAAATTAATTCAAAATGCCAAGTTGGCTCAGTTAATAGCATCACTGTCGAAAACATTTTATTATTACTAACCACCTAGTATTTAAAAAGCAAGTTGCCAAATTTTAATTTAAGACTGATTAACATGCAACAAATGTAATGAAGAAATAAATAACACCATTCACCATACTGAAGTAAAATGAATAATCATCACATAGCGTAAATAAAGTCTGGAGGAAACCCCTCACTACAATCCCATAACTGAAATAAATAAACTAAAACAATACATGCTAAAGTATGAAACTGAAATGTAAAAGATGTCTCTAAAGAAATGGGCAACATGCCCTACAACTGATAGATGGTGACTCTGGAATCCAAAAGATAGAAGCGTCTACATGCAAATCCCTGTAGCTTCCACAAGCAGCTACAGATCATCACCTGAATGAGTATCCTATGCTTGGTGTCCTTGTGGCTGGGCACCTAAAATGGTTTTACAAAGAAAAAGATTTGAAAAGCAAACGGGTCAGAGCCCGAATGTGGAGTTATATTTTAAAAACCTGCAAGTGCTTTAAAAACATTTAAAACATTAAATGCAAAGTACATGTTAGGACGTGCACCCACATTATATTCTCACCTCTCGTCTAACTGTGCACTCCTAACGCAAGTACCCATCTATATCTACCCATACCACTAGCTAAGTGACTACGTATCTAGCTAGACTGCCAAAGGTTCTACCCATAATACTTGGTTCCATTAACATAATAACGCTCTTAATTAAATAGGGTTTAATGTAACTTAGATACTCAATATGCAATATATATATCTCTATTAGTTAACTCACTATATATCTCGAAACAACACCTTAATATATATTTACAACATTAACATGAGGATTCCCATTAATTAAATGTATATTATTCACATCATAATTATACAATACAAGCACCCCGCAATCTAAGCTGTAGTGCACACATACTCTGCTATCCATCCCGGTACATCACGTACATAAGGATTACATATTCCGAATCTCTCAGGAATAGTTTACCGATAACATCACAAATAATGGAGGCGAACACAGTCACCATCACATGGGTCACGCACATACCTACGCTCCCATGATCAGCGGACTTATTAATATCACAATAAGTCTTTCTATGACCTATGTTCATCGAGGTACCAGTCTATATCCCCCCCGTAGGCACACAAGGATTAGAGGGTCCTAAGCGAACGCAACCTCCCGTGATAGCAAGTATGGTAGGTATGTCATACACACAATCCATATACCAATACTAAGTAAACACACATCTTAGTAATACCGTATTTTAATCGTAGTACATATTGTACTCTTGCACTAACTATAATTATCACAATTCGTACTATTCCGGTTTGTAATTATACGCGCCATAATTCATCCTCACATCGTAGTAGACACTCACGTCTCAACCCAAACGGTTCATTGAATATAACTCTAGTATATAATTTACTCCTCTCAATAACCCAAAAGTCCCAATCTATCCTCACATCAATAAAGGAAGGTCATCTATATCCTCGAATAAGTTTACGGGACTCCAAAAATAAAAACAGTCCAAAAAGGACCAAACTGTCAACTCGTTAGAAGTTTCATTCGAACGAGGATGTTCGAACGAGATCCTTCTGTCAACTCGTAAGAAGCCTCGTTCGAACGAGGCTGTTCGAACGAGATCCCAGTTCGTTCGAACGAACTGTTCCTTCTAACGATATCTCGTTCGAATGAGATATCGAGCGAGATCCCTTCTCGTTAGTAACGACTCGTCAACTCGTTAGAAGCTCGTTCGAACGAGTTCGTTCGAACGACCTGGGGGCTGCTTCTAACGAGCTACCAGTTTCGGCCCAGATTTTTCCCATCTTGTTTTTCACCATTTTTATCACTACAATCCTTCTCCAAAATTCGTTCTAACAATGATTTAAGTCCTCTAATCATACTAAAACATGCTTAGGTCATAAACTAACGTCTTTTAAGGCAATAAGGCATCCTAAACATCATTAAATCCCAAGATTTTATACTTTTCCCCAATATCATCAAGAACATGAACCCTAGATATATATCAACATCAAATTCCAGAATTTAATTCGTTTTTCTTTCACCCAATCATGTATTAACATCAGATTAATTGTCTCCAAACTATTCTACATGCAATTTTCTTCATAATTTCTCAACTTCTATGATCTAAACTACATGGGTTTTCATATTTATCAAGAACAAACCATAAATCCGAATTTTCTAACATGGAAAGAACATTTGCTGAAATTAAACATAATTAAACCACTTGCCTTGGTTTGATTTATGATTTGGTGTAGGTTTGGTGAAGATTCTGCAGAGTTTCCTCTCTCTCTAAGTTCCTTCTCCAATGGTGGCTCAAGGTGGTTAGGGTTTGATTTGGGGAAACTTAGAAAACCTAAATGACACCCTACGTAGCTTTCTAGGTTAATATGGGTTGGTTAATGGGCTTAATGGGTTTAATCCACATCAGATTTACATCTCTAATTTTCGTCACTTTTAATTCCTAAAAATGTAAAAATTACCAAAATACCCTTTAAGTTACCGTTATGGCCTAAAAATACCCCGGGACCCAAACTATACCCCCGGCTAGTGTTTTCTGACTATCTCGACCCTTCCGGACGCGTTGGCGCACTCAAAATGACCATACGGATTATAGATTTTAAATTCACTTTTATTATCAAAATATTACTCCGTGACGCGGCGGTCCCACGCGTCTCGACAAAAATTTTAAAATGCCGTATATAAATCCCACGACAAATTTTCATAGTACCAAATACATATATAATCATATACGCACATAATCAAATGCCAATTCGCATCTCATTAGTATTTATAACCCGGATTAATTTCCAATTAATACGCATTTAATTAATTAATCCCCAAAATAAATATAGCCAAAAGTACGGGGTATTACATACTTCCCCCCTAATAACTGAATTTCGTCCCGAAATTCGAAACTAGAAAGTACCTGCTAAAAATAGCTCTGGATAACGTTCGCGCATCTCATCCTCGCGCTCCCATGTGGACTCCTCGACATTGTGATGTCGCCACTGAACACGCACTAACGGAACTATCTTTGACCGCAGTTTCCTCTCGCTTCGGTCCAAAATAGCAATTGGCCCCTCCTCGTAGGAGCTATCCGGCTGGAGATCGATGTCCTCCACAGCAATGTGAGAATGAGCCAAATTATCTCTAAGGTATTTCCTCAGTGAGGAAATATGGAACACGTCGTGAATCCGATGCAAGTGCTCCGGTAGTCCAAGTCTATACGCAACGGGTCCGATCCGCTGAATAATAGGAAACGGCCCCACATACCTCGGTGCCAACTTCCCCTTCTTCCCGAATCGCATAATCCCCTTCATCGGAGAAACCCTGAGCAAAACCTGGTCCCCCACTTGGAACTCCCTGAAAAACCTCTTCGCATCAGCATAACTCTTCTGCCTGTCTTGAGCTACCCGAATGCGGCTCCGAATCAACTCAATCCTTGCCGAAGTATCCTGAATCACTTCCGGCCCAAGTAGTTTGTTGTCCCCCACTTCTAACCAACATGCTGGGGAACGACAAGGCCTACCGTACAATGCCTCAAACGGAGCCATGCCAATAGTAAACTGATAGGAGTTGTTGTAAGCAAACTCCACCAGTGGAAGGTACTGTTCCCATCCACCCTCGAAGTCAATAATGCACATGCGTAGCATATCCTCCAACATCTGATTGGTGCGCTCTGTCTGCCCATCAGTCTGCGGATGATAAGCCGTACTCAACCGCAATTCCGTGCCCATGGCCTCCTGGAAACTCTCCCAAAACCTCGAAAAAAATATCTTGTCTCTGTCAGACACGATATTTAGGGGCACACCGTGAAGTCTCACAATCTCTGAAATGAAGAGCTGGGCATATTGTCCCGAAGTGTAATCAGTCCTTACGGGTAAGAAGTGAGCGACCATGGACAACCTGTCCACAATTACCCAAACGGAGTCGTGACCCCTCTGCGACGTAGGCAACCCCGTGACAAAATCCATGGATATGCTCTCCCACATCCACACCGGAACCTCCAACGGCTGTAGCAATCCCGCCGGTCTCTGATGATCCACTTTTACGAGATGACAAGTGGCGCATTTCGAGACAAATTCAGCGATATCTCTCTTCATACCACTCCACCAATATTGCCGTCTCATGTCTTGATACATTTTGTCCCCTCCGGGATGTATCGCGAACCATGAGCCGTGCGACTCTTCCATCACATCGTGCCGCAATTCTTCCCCTTCCGGAACTACCAATCTCCCATTGAAGCGCAATCCCCCGTCTGAGCTAACGGTATAGGACTCGGCTCCCTTTCCAAGTAATCGAACTATCTGCTCCTGACAGAACGAGTCATTAGCATGTGCCCGTACTACCTTTGTGACAATCTGCGGTGTAACGGTCATCACAGATATGAAAGATCGGGCCACTGCATCCTGGTGTCCCAATTCCTTCCACTTAGCTTTCCACACTTCTGCCACCTCATCTGATGGCCTGCGGCTCAACGCGTCTGCTACCACGTTAGCCTTACCCGGGTGGTACTGAATGTCGAACTGATAGTCCTTCACAAATTCAAGCCACCTACGCTGCGGCATATTCAATTCCTTCTGCGTGAATAGATACTATAGTGACTTGTGGTCCGTGAACAGCTGAAACTTCTCCCCCAAAAGATAGTGCCTCCAAATCCGTAAGGAAAATACCACTGCTGCCAACTCCAAATCATGCGTGGGGTAATTCTTCTCATGAGGCTTAAGATTACGGGAAGCATAAGCTATGGCCTGTCTCTCCTGCTGCAATACACCTCCCAGTCCTTGTAAAGATGCATCGGTGTAAACCAAATACTCAACTCCCGGTCTCGGCAATGCTAACACAGGTGCTGAGGTCAACTTGTCCTTCAATTCATCGAATGCCAACTGACAGGCATCACTCCAAATGAACGGCACACCTTTACGAGTAAGATGTGTCAAAGGACCTGCTATCTCTGAGAAACCCCGAATAAACCTCCAGTAGTATCCTGCTAGACCCAAGAAACTACGAATCTCTGTTGGTGTCGTGGGTTGTCCCCACTTCCTCACCGTTGATACCTTCCCCGGATCGACAGATATTCCCTGTTCGGAAATAATGTGACCCAAGAACTGGACTTCCTTCAGCCAAAACCCGCACTTCTCATATTTTGCATACAGCTCATTCTGACGAAGTGTCTGCAAAACCTGCCTCAAATGCTCGGCGTGCTCCTCCTCTGTCTGAGAGTAAACCAGAATATCATCAATGAAGACAATGACAAACTGGTCTAGGAAATCCCTGAACACTCTGTTCATCAAGTCCATAAACACTGTTGGAGCATTGGTCAAGCCGAAAGGCATAACCCGAAACGCGTAAGAACCATATCTCGATAAGAACGCGGTCTTCGAGACGTCCTCCTCCCTGATACGCAACTGATGGTATCCCGACCTCAAGTCAATCTTCGAGAAGAAAGAAGCTCCTCTCAACTGGTCGAACAAGTCATCGATTCGAGGCAACGGATACTTATTCCGTATCGTGACCTTATTCAACTCTCGGTAGTCCACGCACAATCTCAGTGAACCATCCCTCTTCTTCACAAACAAAACTGGAGCGCCCCAAGGTGAAGTACTCCTGCGAATAAAGCCCTACCCTAACAGCTGCTCTATCTGATCCCGTAGCTCTCTCATCTCAGCCGAAGCCATACGGTACGGTGCACGTGCTATAGGTCTCGTACCCGGTAGAAAATCTATAACGAAGTCTATCTCCCGACTGGGTGGTAAGCCTGGTATCTCCTGAAACACATCTGAATACTCCCTGACAACCGGGATCGAATCCAAAGGAATCACAACCTCCTTAGAGGTATCCTCCTCTATGTAATACAGATGAGCGGTCGATCCTCCCTCTGGGCGAGGCATCGCCACTACAAACATCTCTTGCCCCGGAATGGCAAAAACAATGCTCCCGCTGAAGCAATCAATCATGGACCTATATGCTACGAGCCAATCCATACCGATGATCACATCATGAACATGCATGTCTAACACTAACATGTCTGCAAGCAATACCAAACCACCGATCTCTACCCCCACTCCCCAGCATATAAAGAAAATAAGTGACCCACTCCCTAATGGTGAGTCGACACACGTCACTGTGCTCTCTGCCGTCGCTAACAATCCTAAAGCTTTCGCGAAGTGTGTAGCTATAAAACAGTGTGTAGCACCCGTATCAAATAACACCCGGCCCATAGTGCCATGGATAGGAAACGTACCCTCGATCGCGGGCGGTGCCTGTGGAACTGCAGCCTGGTGAACGTTGTAGACACGTCCATACTGTAGCTGCCCCTGCTGAGCTGGGACTGCTGGAATGGGTGGCAATGCTGCCATCTGTGGCGGTGCGGGAAGGGCGGCGGGAAACATAGGCCTCTGTGGCTCCTGGCGAGCACCCTGCTGCTGCTGCTGTGGGGCCCTGCCCCTATCAGGACAATCCTACTTCTTATGGCCAGTCTTGCCACAAGTAAAGCACTTCCCTGGGAAGTTCCCTCCCCTCTGCCCCTGCTGTCCCCGGCCCTGGTGGCCGTTACCATTCCTCCCTTGGCCCTGCTGGCCCTGATGAAACTGCTGCCCATTCTGCCCCTGTTGGCCCTGATGGCCGTTTGGACCCTGATGGCCCTGACGGAAACCTCCCTGCCCCTGCCTATAGTTCCCTGACCGGAACCTCTTATTATCCCCCTACTGGGTACCCTGCTCATTCTGTCTCTGCCCCTGACCGGTTTGTGCCCCGCTGGCACCATGTCCTCCAGTCCTGCCCTGATGGCTAGACTCCCCCGATCGCTTGCCCTCGACCATATGAAAACGGTGGTCCGGGCAGTGCAATAATGCAGCGTTAACCACATCAGAATACGTGGCCAACGATAGGTTCCCTAGAAGATGCTGACGGATCCTCCAATTCAACCCATCGGTGAACTTCTCTATCTTCTTCTTCTCTGTTGGAATCTCGTCTGGTACGATATTCAACAGGTTAGTGAACTCGGCCTCATACTCGGCCACTGTCTTGCCCTCTTGCTTCAAACTCATTAGCTTCCTCCTCATCTCTGTATGAACTGCGGACGGAAAGTACTTGCGGTCGAACCGCACCCAGAACTCCTAAATCGTGAGGGTATCCCTCTCCTCCGCGGTGGTAATAGACTCCCACCACTGTAATGCAGATCCCACTAGCTTGAAAGTAGCTAGCACCTATTTCTGAACATCTGTGCACTCATGCATCCTCAAATGCCTCTGTATGTCCTTCCTCCATTGGCTCGAGACTACTACATCTGAGCTACCTGTAAACTCTGGCGGATGCGCTTTCTGAAAAGCGTCTCGTACACGCTCCCAAGCAGACGGGAATGCATTAACCAGTGCTGGCGCGGCAACCAGCGCCTGAGGCGGTGCCTGCTGAATCACGGCAATCGCGGCATTTACCGCTTGGGCTACTATAGCAGCAACCTCAGCGGCGTTCATCATGCCCTGAATTGGAGCGGGCTGGGGTTCGGGCATTGCATTCCTGGGAACTCGTCGTGCACATCGTGGAGGCATCTGAAATAAGAACAAAGTTAATAAGTTTGCAGTTTATAAACTTAAAATAGCTAAAGAACGAAGAATACACAAAAAGAGTACAACAGTCCTAAAATATAGGGCTCTATATCAAAGAAAACGTAGTGGAAACATAATAGCCGTACAGATCCTAAAGGACACTAGAACCTGATGCTCTGATACCACCTATGACACCCCGACTAATTAAATACCGGGTAGCTACTCCTTTATAAAATTAATTCAAAATGCCAAGTTGGCTCAGTTAATAGCATCACTGTCGAAAACATTTTATTATTACTAACCACCTAGTATTTAAAAAGCAAGTTGCCAAATTTTAATTTAAGTCTGATTAACATGCAACAAATGTAATGAAGAAATAAATAACACCATTCACCATACTGAAGTAAAATGAATAATCATCACATAGCGTAAATAAAGTCTGGAGGAAACCCCTCACTACAATCCCATAACTGAAATAAATAAACTAAAACAATACATGCTAAAGTATGAAACTGAAATGTAAAAGATGTCTCTAAAGAAATGGGCAACATGCCCTACAACTGATAGATGGTGACTCTGGAATCCAAAAGATAGAAGCGTCTACATGCAAATCCCTGTAGCTTCCACAAGCAGCTACAGATCATCACCTGAATGAGTATCCTATGCTTGGTGTCCTTGTGGCTGGGCACCTAAAATGGTTTTACAAAGAAAAAGATTTGAAAAGCAAACGGGTCAGAGCCCGAATGTGGAGTTATATTTTAAAAACCTGCAAGTGCTTTAAAAACATTTAAAACATTAAATGCAAAGTACATGTTAGGACGTGCACCCACATTATATTCTCACCTCTCGTCTAACTGTGCACTCCTAACGCAAGTACCCATCTATATCTACCCATACCACTAGCTAAGTGACTACGTATCTAGCTAGACTGCCAAAGGTTCTACCCATAATACTTGGTTCCATTAACATAATAACGCTCTTAATTAAATAGGGTTTAATGTAACTTAGATACTCAATATGCAATATATATATATCACTATTAGTTAACTCACTATATATCTCGAAACAACACCTTAATATATATTTACAACATTAACATGAGGATTCCCATTAATTAAATGTATATTATTCACATCATAATTATACAATACAAGCACCCTGCAATCTAAGCTGTAGTGCACACATACTCTGCTATCCATCCCGGTACATCACGTACATAAGGATTACATATTCCGAATCTCTCAGGAATAGTTTACCGATAATATCACAAATAATGGAGGCGAACACAGTCACCATCACATGGGTCATGCACATACCTACGCTCCCATGATCAGCGAACTTATTAATATCACAATAAGTCTTTCTATGACCTATGTTCATCGAGGTACCAGTCTATATCCCCCCCGTAGGCACACAAGGATTAGAGGGTCCTAAGCGAACGCAACCTCCCGTGATAGCAAGTATGGTAGGTATGTCATACACACAATCCATATACCAATACTAAGTAAACACACATCTTAGTAATACCGTATTTTAATCGTAGTACATATTGTAATCTTGCACTAACTATAATTATCACAATTCGTACTATTCCGGTTTGTAATTATACGCGCCATAATTCATCCTCACATCGTAGTAGACACTCACGTCTCAACCCAAACGGTTCATTGAATATAACTCTAGTATATAATTTACTCCTCTCAATAACCCAAAAGTCCCAATCTATCCTCACATCAATAAAGGAAGGTCATCTATATCCTCGAATAAGTTTACGGGACTCCAAAAATAAAAACAGTCCAAAAAGGACCAAACTGTCAACTCGTTAGAAGTTTCGTTCGAACGAGGATGTTCGAACGAGATCCTTCTGTCAACTCGTTAGAAGCCTCGTTCGAACGAGGCTGTTCGAACGAGATCCTAGTTCGTTCGAACGAACTGTTCCTTCTAACGATATCTCGTTCGAACGAGATATCGATCGAGATCCCTTCTCGTTAGTAACGACTCGTCAACTCGTTAGAAGCTCGTTCGAACGACCTGGGGGCTGCTTCTAACGAGCTACCAGTTTCGGCCCAGATTTTTCCCATCTTATTTTTCACCATTTTTATCACTACAATCCTTCTCCAAAATTCGTTCTAACAATGATTTAAGTCCTCTAATCATACTAAAACATGCTTAGGTCATAAACTAACGTCTTTTAAGGCAATAAGGCATCCTAAACATCATTAAATCCCAAGATTTTATACTTTTCCCCAATATCATCAAGAACATGAACCCTAGATATATATCAACATCAAATTCCAGAATTTAATTCGTTTTTCTTTCACCCAATCATGTATTAACATCAGATTAATTGTCTCCAAACTATTCTACATGCAATTTTCTTCATAATTTCTCAACTTCTATGATCTAAACTACATGGGTTTTCATATTTATCAAGAACAAACCATAAATCCGAATTTTCTAACATGGAAAGAACATTTGCTGAAATTAAACATAATTAAACCACTTGCCTTGGTTTGATTTATGATTTGGTGTAGGTTTGGTGAAGATTCTGCAGAGTTTCCTCTCTCTCTAAGTTCCTTCTCCAATGGTGGCTCAAGGTGGCTAGGGTTTGATTTGGGGAAACTTAGAAAACCTAAATGACAACCTACGTAGCCTTCTAGGTTAATATGGGTTGGTTAATGGGCTTAATGGGTTTAATCCAAATCAGATTTACATCTCTAATTTTCGTCACTTTTAATTCCTAAAAATGTAAAAATTACCAAAATACCCTTTAAGTTACCGGTATGGCCTAAAAATACCTCGGGACCCAAACTATACCCCCGGCTAGTGTTTTCTGACTATCTCGACCCTTCCGGACGCGTTGGCGCACTCAAAATGACCATACGGATTATAGATTTTAAATTCACTTTTATTATCAAAATATTACTCCGTGACGCGACGGTCCCACGCGTCTCGACAAAATTTTTAAAATGCCGTATATAAATCCCACGATAAATTTTCATAGTACCAAATACATATATAATCATATATGCACATAATCAAATACCAATTCGCATCTCATTAGTATTTATAACCCGGATTAATTTCCAATTAATACGCATTTAATTAATTAATCCCCAAAATAAATATAGCCAAAAGTACGGGGTATTACACTCCCAAAGGTTTTCTCATCAGGGTGTGTAATTCAATAAACATCAACTTTGTCCCTACACACGTGAGAAAAAGAAGAAAAAACAAATACCAGTGACACGCAACAGTTTGAAATATAATGATATGCAAAAATCTAAGATCAATTAAGCTTAAGCAAATCATAAATATTTCTCAACAGATATTTCTCCCCCATAATTCATTCTCCCCCTTTTATGATGTCCCCAAATAAACAAATATGAGAATCATAAATATGGAAAATGTCACAAAAAAATCATTCAAAATTTTGCCTTGTAAGGACACAAATTTCCAATTGATTCCATATATAGTTTTGGCTCAAATTCCGGACAAAAAAATTTATACATAGGATTGTAATTAATTGTAATATTCTCAAGCCTATGAAAAGCGTGTTTGAAGACGTAGCAGGAAAGAGTATAAAGCTTCATCATCAGACCGATTTGCGTGCCTCGTTTCTACGTCATCAACTATGGTTCCATGCTCCCAAGGTATGAATGCAATATTATATATATAGGAGCTTGGAACAAGTTTAATTGGGTGTTATGTTTAATTAAAACTGTGTTTTATTTTCAGAAAGAATTAATTAAAACTTTAAAATAAGTTTATAAAGTTTTCTGGGCTAAAATCGAATTTTCCAAACTTTCTGGAAGTTCGTTCGATATGTCATTCGAACCAGATGTCGTTCGAACGAGATTTCCAACGACTTCCCATTATGGCATACTGGAACTTCGTTCGAAATGTAGTTCGAACGAGATTTCTAACGAGTTCATACTGGAACTTCGTTAGAAGACTCATTCGAACGAGAGTTCGTTCGAACGAAATGTCCTTTGAACGAGATGCCAGGCGGGAACAGTTTTTGGCAGTTTGAAGCAGTTTTTCTCCGACTTCCCCACTTGTTTCTTAACCAACTTTTTGTAATAACCCTCTCTTCTGATAGCCCATTTTATATTTATTTACAATGTGTAGTAATTAATTTTAAAATGATAGATGTTGAGTAAATATTAATTTGTTATGACAAGGACAATATTTGCTAAAATGTTGCATAGTTACCCCGTGAGTGAATAAAATGTTCATGTGGTGATTTTTAATGTCATAAGGATTTAAAATGATATTTTGGTTTATTATGAAACCGGAAGTAAAATGAGTTATAAAATCTCCAAATGATAATTTGGATAGTGTAGTTAGTCCCGGTAGGTGTGAGATAGTCAAAATAAGTGACATATTGTATTTTGGCATTTTGGGCACTTTTGACTGGTTTTGGCTTAAATAGTGATATCTCGTATTATTTTATCGCGCATTAGTTATTAGAGTTGGGCATTTTAGACTTATGGCCCGATTTAGTCTTGCTAAGACTTACTATTCCTTTTATGCCCCAAATTGTTAACTTAGAGAGAGAGGAAGAAAGCTTTGGAGAAAGAGAGAGATTGGAGATTGGAGCTTGGATTGTTGCTTCCTTCTTCATCAAATCAGATTCTTACCTTGAGGCAAGTAATCTACTTGCAAATTTATGATTTAAGTATAATATTTAGTCTTGATATTTATGAATTTGTTATGATTTAGAATTGTTAGGGTTTTGATTGGATTTTTGGGTATTAACCACTAAAAATGGATTTGCATGATAAATGATGTTTAAGGTTGGTAGATAGATGGATTTAGGATGTAGAAATTGCAGCCAATGATTTCGGTTGGGCTTGATTTTGGAGTTGGATAAATTTTGGAGTTCAAGACTCCATAGCCATTCTTGGCATTTTCACAGGGGCGAATCGATTCGGCCCCTTGGGCGAATCGATTCGCATAGATGCAGAATCCCAGGTCTTGTTGTCCGAATCGATTCGGATTAAGACCGAATCGATTCGGCATTTGCAGAAACTTAATTTTGTTGTCCGAACCGATTCGCTTTCAGAGCGAATCGATTCGCTGGTGCGAATCGATTCGTCCCTAGGGGCGAATCGATTCGGTTCCAGCAGTTTTGGGGTCTTTTTTTCCTTTTAAATTTTCATCCTTATTCTTTAGGATTAGGACCTAGGAAACTCCTTTAACGAAGTAAACTTAGAGTCCTAGAGTAGTTATGGAGTTTGGTCGTTGCCCTGGATTAGAAATGGGTTCATCTGGGGTTTGTTTCGGGGAGGTTTGAAGTAATGTTAAGGCATTACTTCTTTTATTCAAGTTTTAGAGGTTAGGAAGTTAAATGCCCTAACTTGGAGACTTATGGGCTTATCAATTTACATGAACTTTGGGAATTTCTAGGATCATAATGATCATTTGGAGACCAAGCCTGGAATTGTAATTTGAGGTAAAATAAATGATAATGTTCGATGGGAATTAGGTTCGCATAAAATGAAACCCATAGGTGTTAAAGATGATAGGTTAAACTAGAATGAACCCCGTTGTTTAATGATGTTAGGTTTAAATAAAGAACGAATCACATGATTAATGGAAATGGAATTGGTAATGAAAATGATGATAAAATGTAAATGTTAATTTACTGTTACACACCTCTCTAAATGATATCATAAGGGAAGTTCGTTCGTGAGGTGATGCCCCCTGGCTAATGAATGCAGGGTGGATATAGTCCTAGGCCATGGTAGCGCTTATTGTTATTTTTTTCTGCGATGGGTAGGAGATTCCGGGTGTGGTCTTGACTACCCCGCAGGCTCATGGCCGCTTCCCGACGTATTGCGATAGGTGCCCAGGTTGTCTTATGTTAGGCCCTGGAAGATGATGGTCATTTAGGGGCGCGCACAGTGGGGAAACCCGGACGGGCGGTCTTAGATATCGTTATATGTATATGAATATAACTATATTTTCATCAAGTTGGACTTGATGGTTGATAAACGCCAAAAAGAGCGTATGATGAATGCCATAAAGAGCATAGATATGTGCCATGAAGAGCACGGGAATAATATATGTGCCATAAAGAGCACTTGATGTAAATGATATTCCTAATAAGGAATGGAAAGATAAAATGGGAAGTTTTAATAAATGAATAGAAATTATAACTTCTTGACTTAACCGAATATATGGTTTTAGTCCTAATAAGGAATGTCTGAAGGAAATGGAAATTGTATTAATAAGGAAGGGTTTTAAATTAAATTGCTTTACCTTCAATTCCTGCTTGTAATTGTAGATAGCATGTCATTTTATCATCCTCATCATTCATGTGTAACTATTCATATCTATCATGCTTTTTATTCTTCTAGAAATCATATAGAACCCGGCCCTGACCGGTTTACCTTCCTTGTTGTATATATATATTATTGTATCCGCTCAAGTGCTCCACCGCAAGGACGCCTGACTTGACTTTCCCAATTTCCCTTCACTTTTGATGAGCTGTAAGATTTTGCGGGTTATTACAGGATGTTGTTTTAGACGCTTTCATTCTTGTTATTCTAGATATGATCGGGTCTTGTCCCTCGGGCGTGTGGCCCAAACGTTTGTATTTGATTAATGATTGTACTATGTAAGATATTTTATATTGTTGTATGTTGTCTTGTGTAGCTGTGGACCGCCAGCTTATTCGGTCCATTTGTGTACATTCGTTTTAGTTATATTTTATGTTATCTTTTGGAATTCCACTTGCTTGTCAGATTGGGTTGTTAGTTTAAATTTTCATAACCGCATTTTTAAAGTTTTACACTTTTGGCAACCCGTTTTCTGATTCATTGGGTGGTTTTCCCGTATACTCAGTTTATATTTGTGATGTTGAGAATGATATCCATCCACGATTCCTGTTACGTTTGAGTATCGGGCTGGCCACCCCTTATCTCGGATTGCGGGTTGTCACAGATGGTATCAGAGCATCAGGTTCTAGAGTACTAGGATCTGTGTGGACTTGTCTCGTTCTACCGTAGCGTTCTTTGATGTAGGACCTAAGGCTAGGACTTCTTGTTACCTATGTTTGCGATCTTCTGCAAAATAGATTGTTTTAACTAGTATTCTAATACTATTGTTCTTCCATCTCAGACGCCGCCTAAGAGAGGTCACCTAGCGAGACGTATTAAGGTCGTAGAAAAGGAAGTAGGTCCTCCACCGCCACTATAAGGGACCGTTAACGTTGCGGATGTAGCAAACATAGTGGCTCAAGCAGTTAATGCTGCCATGACCGCAGTGGTCCGACAATTGCCACGGGCTCCAGGTGTTCAAGCTCCTACGGGACTTACTCCGTGGAAAAGGGTTAGGGAGTCCTTTTTAAAGGGCAATCCCCCAGAATTCGAGGGAGGCACGGATGCGGTTAAAGCCAATCAATGGAAGAAAAACATGCAATGCCACCTTCGAATGATAGAATGCAGTGAGGATAAGAAACAAGTCCTTACCACCTCTAAGCTTGTCGGATCTGCATTACACTGGTGGGAGACGATGACCACCCCAGAGAAAATAGACACCATGTCAATCACTGAGTTCTGGGCTTTGTTTGATCTTAAGTATTTTCCTCCCACGGTTCAGATAAAGATGAAGAGGAAGTTGCACGATATAGTGCAAGGGGAGAGGTCTGTAGTGGAAGATGAAGAGGAGTTCACCCGGTTAGAAAGTTTTGTACCAGATGAGGTGACCCCGGAAGAGGGGAAGGTCTCGAAGTTTATGGAAGGTCTAAACTGGAGAATTCGAAAACACTTATTGGGTAACCCAACTTTTCAGACTTTTGGTGAGGTTATGAATGCAGCCTTACTCCATTGCCAGGAGCATCGATTATATATGCAGGGTAGCAAGAAAGCTACTGAAATGAGGTAAGTAGGGAATCTTGGAGAGTTTATTGCGAGTGGAAATAATAATAGGCACGGACAAGGTGCTTTGCATCAGGCAGATCGGGGTGGACCTGGAGGTAGAGGTCATCCGGACCGAGGCACTTCCCAGTTTAGGATTTTCAGAGGTCGTGGTCGGGAGGACATGAAGGGACGGTGCTTCCAATGTGGGGAGGCAGGTCATTACATGAAAGAGTGTCCTCACATGATTGGGGGTCAGTTTCTTAGGGCTCCGCAACAGCCATATGTTCAGTTTCCACCTCCGGTACCTATTATGGTTGTTCCTCCGCAGCAGGGGCAACTACAGTATGGACGTGTTTGTCGTAATCAGGAGGCTATGCTTCCTCTAGCCTTGCCGGCACCGCCCATTGTTGAGGGTAAGTTTTCGCTCAGAGATACGTGAGTTATGTGTTATTTCGATTCGAGTGTTACGCGCCCATTTGTTTTACGAGCTCTTCTCAGATTACAGATTTCATAGTATCCGCTGAGAGTATTTTCCTTAGTATAGAGTCCTATGGGAAATGGTTCGCTCATTTCTTTTGTTTGTATGTATGTAGAAATTTTCTCTTATTAAATTGTGCTTGAGGCCGATTTACTCGTCCTTAACATGGTCGAGTATGATGTGATATTGGTATGTGGTTGCTATGCCTTATCTCCACGACCAACAAGTTGAGTGGTAGCGTATCGGAGGGGTTCCTTGTCTGGATTCCGCTTTTGCAGGACGTTCCACGCGTGAACCTTAACGATGTTGGGAGTGGGGATATACCACCTTTCCTTTCTCTTATCTTATGTGTATTACGCTCTATCTCCATGATCAACTAGTTAAGTAGGCATGTGACGGAGGGGTTCCTTGTTATGATTTCGCTTTGCGAGACACTCCGCCGCATGAACACTTAACGATGTTGTGAGTGAAGATATGCTATTCTTCCTTTTTATTTTATTTTGTTTTATTACATTATTGTTGGAGGTGGGATTGGAAAGTTTAGCCGAGAATCACGTATAATGGTGATTGATGGATATTAAAGTGCGACATAGGAGCACTGCATATAGTTCTCTCCTCTGATCGATATGAGGGAGACCGAGGTACGAAGTCGAATTGAGACTTCGGGTTATGCCTTGATATAAAAGACTATTTAATGAGATGTATATATGTTATAGGGCATAAAACTATGGGGTTTTACGAAGGGTTTTGTTATTAAATTGATAGGGTGTAACTGTAGAACCTTTTCGGTCCCGAGCATGTGTCTTAGACCTGTACCCCCTCGATGACTGACAACGCGAGGTAGTAGTGTAACGGGAGGGTTCCTTGTTTGGATTTCGCTTCGGCGAGACGTCACACGCACGAAACCGAGCAAACGTTGGTAGTTGAGAAAGGTCTTGGGCACTAGGGATATACTTAGCAATAGGTGTACGACTTAGATAGGGTATAGGTAGATAGGCTTTAGGATTGTTTGGACGTAGGGTCTTTAAGTATGGGACGTAAGTTTAGGAAGGTCGTTGGGAGTTGACCATGACTAAGTCATGCGTAAACTCATATCAAGGGATTAGTTCCATGTTATGTGAAGTGGGAGGATTTCGAAAAGTTGGTGGTTAAGGCCGAAGGAGAAGAGGCCTCACGTAGTGGAGTGTTACGGAGGTAACGAAAGGGTGAATTGACTCGTGCCCCTGAGCCACGTGGTTAAGCTCGAAGGTAGATTCTATTAGCAAGTCTCTGTCATGATGGGGAGTGATAATACTGGAGTATCGATTTATTGTTGATGCGCCTCACATGTTTAAACTTGTAAGGAGTATTATCCCCTATTTAAGTTGAAGTCCACCTTGGGGGTGATCGTTGTGTAGGAAGGGAGATTCTACTTCCTGGGCATAATTTAGTCTTTCGGGCGAACAACATTTCATTACAAGATTTCGCAGGAGGAAACAAGGGCGGTTAAAAACCATAAATAAGCTGTTGATTTAGGAAACAGAACTCTGCTCTTTTGACATTGAGGGTGGGGTGCGTTCCCCGTAAGAGAATTTTGTCCCGAACGATAGGGACCTAAGTAAAGAAGATATGGAGAAATCACGCGGTTCTAACGTTTCGGTGCATCAAGGTAATGCCGAAATATGATAAGTTGTGCGTCGCTAGTATGATTGGCTGAGCATAGAAAGGTTATTGTACTGAATCAAGACTTTCGTTTCTCATTCTTGGCAAGCTTCCAAGAAGTCATGGGAATCGAATTAGGGTTAAGCACTTCTTACCATGTTCCACAGATGATCAAACCAATAGAATAAACCATATTCTGGGGCATATACTCCTTATATGCATGCTTAACTTTAAGAGTAGTTGGGAACAATGCTTTCCACTCGTTGAATTCGCCTATATAGAATTTGTGTCGATTCACTATTAGGACGGCGCTTTAGAAGAAGCCTGGTATGGTAGGACTTATTTATTCCCCACTTGTTGGTTAGAAGTGAGAGATGATGAGTCTCTCGTATAACCAAGATCGACGAAAAAGCTCAGTCGATGCGAGAAGAAGGCATCTGGAGTCTGAGGTCATTAGACCAAATATTGTGGTGAGTATCGCCTGTGAGGGGCGTTATGCGTTTCGAGGAGAAAGGGAAAACTTGCACCGTATGATGTTGTACCTTTCCTAGAAATGTCGCGGTGGGTCCGGTAAACTATTCTCTCGCTTTATCGAAACATTTTGCGGCAAGTTCATAATTTGTTCCTTGTCTCTCATGCAAGGGAGTACGAAGGATACGACGGTGCCTTTAGGCACATTTCCTTTCGAAGTAGATGCAATGTGACGGATCTTATTAGATGTAGTCGGTTGCTATCTTAGAGCGTAGAGTTACGTTGGGATTGCTGGTAGTACCGTGGGGGATGAGTTCTATATAGTCAGCATAGTGTCGAGAAATCGACGTAGGGTCGCGATGATGACTTGCGGGAATAGTATCCGCACCTCTTCTTGCGAGGTATGTCTAAATTTTGGGGGCAAAATTCCCTCTTAAGGGGGGGAGTATGTAATAACCCTCTCTTCTGATAGCCCGTTTTATATTTATTTACAATGTGTAGTAATTAATTTTAAAATGATAGATGTTGAATAAATATTAATTTGTTATGACAAGGACAATATTTACTAAAATGTTGCATAGTTACCCCGTGAGTGAATAAAATGTTCATGTGGTGATTTTTAATGTCATAAGGATTTAAAATGATATTTTGGTTTATTATGAAATCGGAAGTAAAATGAGTTATAAAATCTCCAAATGATAATTTGGATAGTGTAGTTAGTCCCGGTAGGTGTGAGACAGTCAAAATAAGTGCCATATTGTATTTTGGCATTTCGGGCACTTTTGACTAGTTTTGGCTTAAATAGTGATATCTCGTATTATTTTATCGCGCATTAGTTATTAGAGTTGGGCATTTTAGACTTATGGCCCGATTTAGTCTTGCTAAGACTTACTATTCCTTTTATGCCCCAAATTGTTAACTTAGAGAGAGAGGAAGAAAACTTTGGAGAAAGAGAGAGATTTGAGATTGGAGCTTGGATTGTTGCTTCCTTCTTCATCAAATCAGATTCTTACCTTGAGGCAAGTAATCTACTTGCAAATTTATGATTTAAGTAGAATAATTAGTCTTGATATTTATGAATTTGTTATGATTTAGAATTGTTAGGGTTTTGATTGGATTTTTGGGTATTAACCACTAAAAATGGATTTGGATGATAAATGATGTTTAAGGTTGGTAGATAGATGGATTTAGGATGTAGAAATTGCAGCCAATGATTTCGGTTGGGCTTGATTTTGGAGTTGGATAAATTTTGGAGTTCAAGACTCCATAGCCATTCTTGGCATTTTCGCAGGGGCGAATCGATTCGGCCCCTTGGGCGAATCGATTCGCATAGATGCAGAATCCCAGGTCTTGTTGTCCGAATCGATTCGGATTAAGACCGAATCGATTCGGCATTTGCAGAAACTTAATTTTGTTGTCCGAACCGATTCGCTTTCAGAGCGAATCGATTCGCTGGTGCGAATCGATTCGTCCCTAGGGGCGAATCGATTCGGTTCCAGCAGTTTTGGGGTCTTTTTTTCCTTTTAAATTTTCATCCTTATTCTTTAGGATTAGGACCTAGGAAACTCCTTTAGCGAAGTAAACTTAGAGTCCTAGAGTAGTTATGGAGTTTGGTCGTTGCCCTGGATTAGAAATGGGTTCATCTGGGGTTTGTTTCGGGGAGGTTTGAAGTAATGTTAAGGCATTACTTCTTTTATTCAACTTTTAGAGGTTAGGAAGTTAAATGCCCTAACTTGGAGACTTATGGGCTTATTAATTTACATGAACTTTGGGAATTTCTAGGATCATAATGATCATTTGGAGACCTAGCCTGGAATTGTAATTTGAGGTAAAATAAATGATAATGTTCCATGGGAATTAGGTTCGCATAAAATGAAACCCATAGGTGTTAAAGATGATAGGTTCAACTAGAATGAACCCCGTTGTTTAATGATGTTAGGTTTAAATAAAGAACCAATCACATGATTAATGGAAATGGAATTGGTAATGAAAATGATGATAAAATGTAAATGTTAATTTACTGTTACACACCTCTCTAAATGACATCATAAGGGAAGTTCGCTCGTGAGGTGATGCCCCCTGGCTAATGAATGCAGGGTGGATATAGTCCTAGGCCATGGGAGGGCTTATTGTTATTTTTTTTTGCGATGGGTAGGAGATTCCGGGTGTGGTCTTGACTACCCCGCAGGCTCATGGCCGCTTCCCGACGTATTGCGATAGGTGCCCAGGTTGTCTTATGTTAGGCCCTGGAAGATGATGGTCATTTAGGGGCGCGCACAGTGGGGAAACCCGGACGGGCGGTCTTAGATATTGTTATATGTATATGAATATAACTATATTTTCATCAAGTTGGACTTTATGGTTGATAAACGCCACAAAGAACGTATGATGAATGCCATAAAGAGCATAGATATGTGCCATGAAGAGCACGGGAATAATATATGTGCCATAAAGAGCACTTGATGTAAATGATATTCCTAATAAGGAATGGAAAGATAAAATGGGAAGTTTTAATAAATGAATAGAAATTATAACTTCTTGACTTAACCGAATATATGGTTTTAGTCCTAATAAGGAATGTCTGAAGGAAATGGAAATTGTATTAATAAGGAAGGGTTTTAAATTAAATTGCTTTACCTTCAATTCCTGCTTGTAATTGTAGATAGCATGTCATTTTATCATCCTCATCATTCATGTGTAACTATTCATATCTATCATGCTTTTTATTCTTCTAGAAATCGTATAGAACCCGGCCCTGAACGGTTTACTTTCCTTGTTGTATATATATATATTATTGTATCCGCTCAGGTGCTCCACCGCAAGGACGCCCGACTTGACTTTCCCAATTTCCCTTCACTTTTGACGAGCTGTAAGATTTTGCAGGTTATTACAGGATGTTGTTTTAGACGCTTTCATTCTTGTTATTCTAGATATGATCGGGTCTTGTCCCTCGGGCGTGTGGCCCAAACGTTTGTATTTGATTAATGATTGTACTATGTAAGATATTTTATATTGTTGTACGTTGTCTTGTGTAGCTGTGGACCGACAGCTTATTCGGTCCATTTGTGTACATTTGTTTTAGTTATATTATATGTTATCTTTTGGAATTCCACTTTCTTGTCAGATTGGGTTGTTAGTTTAAATTTTCATAACCGCATTTTTAAAGTTTTACACTTTTGGCAACCCATTTTCTGATTCATTGGGTGGTTTTCCCGTATACTCAGTTTATATTTATGATGCTGAGAATGATATCCATCCACGATTCCTGTTACGTTTGAGTATCAGGCTGTCCACCCCTTATCTCGGATTACGGGTTGTCACACTTTTCTCAGACTCTATTATGTGCAGGAATAACATTTTCCAACTTAACTTTTTCATTCTATTTCATCTCTTAGAGAGAGTTTGAGAGCTAAATTGTTTAAGGAAAATGTTCTTTTTTGAGTGAGATTTTTACATAGAGAAAAATATACACCACTCTAGTTTATGCCCAATTGTTTGTTTATCCAAGTTTCAATATATATATATATACATCTTTCTTGGAGTTTTGGCACCGGGTTCATCTCTTCCGTTCAAAGGGTTGTTTTGGGTTTGTTTCTACATCCACCAAAGAAAGAAGAATCTTGTTGCGGCATTACCCACTTGGAGAAAGGCTCCTTGTTTGGGTGACGGTGACCATACAAAGTCTGATCGGTGGACTCCGAGACCGCGGTGGAGCTCCGTGGTTATCCGCTAGGAAGTGGTATCTACAAGAAGAAGCGTTGGGGCTTGAGAGGGATCGAGTCGTGTGTTGTAAGCCTTTCTGTCTTGTATTTGTAAATTCCATACTTAGTGGATTTCAGGCTAGGGCCGTCTGAGGTTGTTTCCCATCTTGGGTTTTTCCTCGTACATCGCGGCGTAGTGGATTAATTGTTTATTTTATCTTTTGCAAAATCACCTAGAACACATGCTTAGGTAAAAGGATAAAAAATGGTTTAATTTAATCTCTACGTGTTTAATTTGGGCAATGTGTAGTTAATTAATTCAAGTCATTCTATTTTATTGTTAAAATTGATTTGGCCTAATTTGATCAAATTCCACATATGACTTAGGCAAATTCTAGGACTTGAATGTTTTAACTTGGTTTAAGTGAAAATGATTTTAATGCGTTAATTTAATTTCACTCGGTTTAATTTTAATTTGTTTATGAAAATTAAAATTTGGTAATTCGCTTGTTTGTGAACCATCACACTTCTTTACGCTTTTGCATCTTGATATATATATATATAAAAGGAAATAATATTACTGGGAAAATTAATATCGGGGGCCTTTCTTCCTATAAACTGGTATCAGAGCCAAAGCGATAAATTATTTCGTTAAGATCCTTTAAATATTTTTGGCTAAAATGGAATTTTCCCCATTTTCTAAATTTCCTATTTTCGATGGTTCTAACTACGCTTATTGGAAGGCGCAAATGAAATTGGCACTAAAATCTATCGACGAGAGAGTTTGGATGTCTATTGTTAATGGCTAGTCCCCACCAACTCACTTAGTTAAAAATGAACGTGTTCCCAAACCGGCCGATAGATGGACTAAGGATGAGTTTAAACTTTCTAATTTTAATTCCCGTGGTTTGAATGCCTTATTTACCGCTGTGACACCGGATGAATTCCGACATATTATGACCTGTGAAACCGCTAAAGAAGCTTGGGATATTTTACAACTAACTCATGAAGGAACTAGTGTCGTTAAAGCTTCGAAACTCCAAAACCTCACCACTCAATGTGAAACTATCAAAATGAACGATAATGAAACTTTTGATGAATTTTATGCTAGACTCTCCGATATTGTCAATTCATCTTTCAATTTGGGATAGAAAATACCCGACAACCGAGTTGTAAAGAAAATTTTAAGGTCCCTACCCGATAGATTTATTCCAAAAGTGATCGTTTTAAATTCTTTACCATCTTTAGCCTCTACGAAATTAGAAGAGCTTGTAGGTGATTTACAAACCTATGAACAAGATATGTTTCCCTCTAAAACTGAAAAGAAAATTGAAAAGGGCGTTGATTTAAAAGCCCGAAAAGAGGTCAAACAAGTAGTAGAGAGCGAGAGTGATAGTGACTCGGAAGACATGGCTTTGTTTGCTCAAAAATTTAGAAAATTTCTTAAATTTAACAAAGATAAATTTAAAAATTATTTTAAGAAATTTGAAACTTCTAAGCATGATAAAGTCGAGAAGATCCCTAAACCTATTAATGAACAACTAAATAGGGACGAGTCTAATAGGTGTTTTGGTTGTGAGGGTTATGGCCATAGGGTTTCTGAGTGCCCCACTAAACTAAGGAAGGAGGGTAAATGACCCATTGCATATAATGAGACCCTTAGTGATAGTCATAAGGAAGAGGGACCCGATTCCCCCACTAAATCTAAAGAATGAATGTGTTAGTCTTTTGCATACTTTAGCGTTTGTACTTCATGCTATATTCACATGCTAAATGTATACTTGTTTAATCATTTTCTAGTTTAGGCCCCATGCTTAATCACATGCTAGAATAATGATTTATGTTTATCTTTTGTATTTTATTTCATCATTTCTTTTGCATTAAATGAAAATTACAAAAAGATTTTTGTTTATCATTTGGGTTTTTATCTATTGGAATTTAAGCTTAATAAAAAATTCAAATGATTTTTGTTTGTCTTTTGAGTATATAATTTTTATTTTGTTAAAAATGTCAAAAACTCAAAAAGATTTTATTTTGTGTGTAATCTTTGTTTGACACACTTTAAGTGGCATATACTTGTGTTTGAATCCCTCCTTTAATGCTCACATGTGGATATAACTTTTGGTTTAGATTTTCAATCCTTAAAATGTTCTTTAACATATTTTTATGGAGTAGTTGGATTTTGTGTTGGTTAAATGGATTCTATTTTTATATGCCTCTATTCACACATGCACAAGCTCTTTTGAAATTTTAACTTCAAATGTATATTTGAGCTATGTGAGGTGTTCTCCTTCTAATCTTGTCATCTACATATTTGTGACATAGGAGGACGAGTGCATGTCAAAATCTGTTGCACGTGAGATTTGTGTGAAAAATGAAAACATGATAAAGAAAAATGTGCACGGGGAAGGGCTCCGAAAGGACAAAGTGATCCTTTGCGATTGTAAGCCACCGTTTTGAATGGACCTAAAAGAAATACATGGTCCAAAGGCCTAAAAACAGAAAATATGGCATTAAAATGAAAAATAAATTGCCAAGGCCTATGTTTGATTGACATATTCATTCAAAATTAACATAAATGCTTATTGAGGGAGATTGGATGGTTTATCAATGGTTTGCGGAATGTCCGTTTATCCTAGTTGCGTATCTCATGTCATGACTCTATTGGTTTGTAGAATCATCAATATTCTAGGCTTGTATGCATTGTGTATATTTGTTCATTGAGTTCAATTTATATTGTCACGTGAGGTTATATTCAACTATGATGAAGTTTGCAATCAATTGAGAACTCCGTGAACATGTTTTAAGTGATTGGGTCTAAATTTAATCGTTACTAGTTCACACCCGAACACTTCCGTTTCCATATGACACATTTTTTCCATACAAGTGTGAAAGACTCCTATTATATTTTGTGTGTGTCATTTATGTGTTTATATCTAGATATATGTGCGTGTGCATTATTGATATATTTACATATATGATATTTTGTTTTGCCTTTGCATTGCTTTCTAGTCCTTCTATGCTTATATTTTAGTTTTGGTGTCACTTTACGCTTCAACATGCTTTTATATTTGTTCTTTATCCTTTGCCTATTCCTGAACAAAAAGGGGGAGAATGATAGGGGGAGAAATGGTATCCTATTCTATTATAATCTTATCTAGTTTAGGAAATGGTATCTTATCCAATTATAATCTTATCTAGTTTAGGAGATTTAACTTAGGGGGAGTAGCTAACTTCTAGGGTTGATCATTTTTTATAAAGGGGGAGAATTAATTTTGGGGGAGTATTTATTTTCATTGGAGTATTTATTTTCGTTGCTTTAAATACTTTGATATTCCCTATGCATTTGATGAGTTTCCTTAAGTGTGTAGGAATTCTTCTAAAGCGGCATCTTTCAATGGCATAGAGTTTGATCCTTGGGTTGAGTCAAGTTTGGGTGGGTTATGTTTTGAGTCTAGTGAGCTTGACGACCCTTTAGGATTTTTGTTTGTTTTTGTCCTGGAATAGCCAAAGGGGGAGATTTTTAAGGACACAAATTTCCAATTGAGTCCATCTATAGTTTTGGCTCAAATTCCGGACAAAAACATTTATACATATGATTGTAATATTCTCAAGCCTATGAAAAGCGTGTTTGAAGACGTAGCGGAAAAGTGTATAAAGCTTCATCATCATTCCGGTTTGCGTGCCTCATTTCTACGTCATCAACTATGGTTCCATGCTCCCAAGGTATGAATGCAATATTATATATATATAGGAGCTTGGAACAAGTTTAATTGGGTGTTAGGTTTAATTAAAACTGTGTTTTATTTTCAGAAAGAATTAATTAAAACTTTAAAATAAGTTAATAAAGTTTTCTGGGCTAAAATTGAATTTTCCAAACTTTCGGGAAGTTCGTTCGATATGTCGTTCGAACCAGATGTCGTTCGAACGAGATTGCCAACGACTTCCCATTATGGCATACTGGAACTTCGTTCGAAATGTCGTTCGAATGAGATTGTCGTTCTAACAAGATTTCTAACGAGTTCATATTGGAACTTCGTTAGAAGACTCATTCGAACGAGAGATCGTTCGAACGAAATGTCGTTCGAACGAGATGCCAGGCGGGAACAATTTTTGGCAGTTTGATGCAGTTTTTCTCCGACTTCCCCACTTGTTTCTTAACCAACTTTTCTCAGACTCTATTATGTGCGGGAATAACATTTTCCATCTTAACTTTTTCATTCTATTTCATCTCTTAGAGAGAGTTTGAGAGCTAAATTGTTTAAGGAAAGTGTTCTTTTTTGAGTGAGATTTTTACATAGAGAAAAATATACACCACTCTAGTTTATGCCCAATTGTTTGTTTATCCAAGTTTCAATATATATATATACATCTTTCTTGGAGTTTTGGCACCGGGTTCATCTCTTCTATTCAAAGGGTTGTTTTGGGTTAGTTTCTACATCCATCAAAGAAAGAAGAATCTATTTGTTGCGGCATTACCCACTTGGAGAAAGGCTCCTTGTTTGGGTGACGGTGACCATACAAAGTCTGATCGGTGGACTCCGAGACCGCGGTGGAGCTCCGTGGTTATCCGCTAGGAAGTGGTATCTACAAGAAGAAGCGTTGGGGTTTAAGAGGGATCGAGTTGTGTGTTATAAGCCTTTCTGTCTTGTATTTGTAAATTCCATACTTAGTGGATTTCAGGCTAGGGCCGTTCGAGGTTGTTTCTCGTCTTGGGTTTTTCCTCGTACATCGCGGCGTAGTGGATTAATTGTTTATTTTATCTTTTGAAAAATCACCTAGAACACATGCTTAGGTAAAAGGATAAAAATTGTATTAATTTAATCTCTACGTGTTTAATTTGGGCAATGTGTCGTTAATTAATTCAAGTCATTCTATTTTATTGTTAAAATTGATTTGGCCTAATTTGATCAAATTCCACATATGACTTAGGCAAATTCTAGGACTTGAATGATTTAACTTGGTTTAAGTGAAAATGATTTTAATGCGTTAATTTAATTTCACTCGGTTTAGTTTTAATTTGTTTATGAAAATTAAAATTTGGTAATTCGCTTGTTTGTGAACCATCACACTTCTTTACGCTTTCGCATCTTGATATATATATATATATAAAAGGAAATAATATTACTGAGAAAATTAATATCGGTGGCCTTTCTTCCTACAAATTGGTATCAGAGCCAAAGCGATAAATTATTTCGTTAAGATCCTTTAAATATTTTTGGCTAAAATGGAATTTTCCCCATTTTCTAAATTTCCTATTTTCGATGGTTCTAACTATGCTTATTGGAAAGCGCGAATGAAATTGGCACTAAAATCTATCGACGAGAGAGTTTGGATGTCTATTGTTAATGGGTGGTCCCCACCAACTCACCTAGTTAAAAATGAACGTGTTCCCAAACCGGCCGATAGATGGACTGAGAATGAGTTAAAACTTTCTAATTTTAATTCCCGTGGTTTGAATGCCTTATTTAGTGCTGTCACACCGGATGAATTCCGACGTATTATGACCTGTGAAACCGCTAAAGAAGCTTGGGATATTTTACAACTAACTCATGAAGGAACTAGTGTCGTTAAAGCTTCAAAACTCCAAAACCTCACCACTCAATGTGAAACTATCAAAATGAACGATAATGAAACTTTTGATGAATTTAATGCTAGACTCTCCGATATTGTCAATTCATATTTTCATTTGGGAGAGAAAATACCCGACAACCGAGTTGTAAAGAAAATTTTAAGGTCCCTACCCGATAGATTTATTCCAAAAGTGATCGTTTTAAATTCTTTACCATCTTTAGCCTCTACGAAATTAGAAGAGCTTGTAGGTGATTTACAAACCTATGAACTAGATATGTTTCCCTATAAAAATGAAAAGAAAATTGAAAAGGGCGTTGATTTAAAAGCCCGAAAAGAGGTCAAACAAGTAGTAGAGAGCGAGAGTGATAGTGACTTGGAAGACATGGCTTTGTTTGCTCAAAAATTTAGAAAATTTCTTAAATTTAACAAAGATAAATTTAAAAATGATTTTAAGAAATTTGAAGTTCTAAGCATGATAAAGTCGAGAAGATCCCTAAACCTATTAATGAACAACTAAATAGGGACGAGTCTAATAGGTGTTTTGGTTGAGAGGTTTATGGCCATAGGGCTTCTGAGTGCCCCACTAAACTAAGGAAGGAGGGTAAACGACCCATTGCATATAATGAGACCCTTAGTGATAGTGATAAGGAAGAGGGACCCGATTCCCCCACTAAATCTAAAGAATGAATGTGTTAGTCTTTTGCATACTTTAACGTTTGTACTTCATGCTATATTCACACGCTAAATGTATACTTGTTTAATCATTTTCTAGTTTAGGCCCCATGCTTAATCACATGCTAGAATAATGATTTATGTTTATCTTTTGTATTTTATTTCATCATTTCTTTTGCATTAAACGAAAATTACAAAAAGATTTTTGTTTATCATTTGGGTTTTTATCTATTGGAATTTAAGCTTAATAAAAAATTCAAATGATTTTTGTTTGTCTTTTGAGTATATAATTTTTATTTTTGGTTAAAAATGTCAAAAACTCAAAAAGATTTTCTTTTGTGTGTAATCTTTGTTTGACACACTTTAAGTGGCATATACTTGTGTTTGAATCCCTCCTTTAACGCTCACATGTGGCTAGAACTTTTGGTTTAGATTTTCAATCCTTAAAATGTTCTTTACCATATTTTTATGGAGTAGTTGGATTTTGTGTTGGTTAAATGGATTCTATTTTTATATGCCTCTATTCACACATGCACGGGCTCTTTTGAAATTTTAACTTCAAATGTATATTTGAGCTATGTGAGGTGTTCTACTTCTAATCTTGTCATCTACATATTAGTGACTTAGGAGGACTAGTGCATGTCAAAATCTGTTGCACGTGAGATTTGTGTGAAAAATTAAAACATGATAAATAAAAATGTGCACGGGGAAGGGATCCGAAAGGACAAAGTGATTCTTTGCGATTGTAAGCCACCGTTTTGAATGGACCTAAAAGAAATACGTGGTGCAAAGGCCTAAAAACAGAAAAAATGGCATTAAAATGAAAACTAAATTGATAAGGCCTATGTTTGATTGACATATTCATTCAAAATTAACATAAATGCTTATTGAGGGAGAGGGATGGTTTATCAATGGTTTGCATAATGTCCGTTTATCCTAGTTACGTATCTCATGTGCTGACTCTATTGGTTTGAAGAATCATCAATATGCTAGGCTTGTATGCATTGTGTATGTTTGTTCATTGAGTTCAATTTATATTGTCACATGAGGTTATATTCAACTATGATGAAGTTTGCAATCAATTGAGAACTCCGTTGACATGTTTTAAGTGATTGGGTCTAAATTTAATCGTTACTAGTTCACACCCGAACACTTCCGTTTCCATATGACACATTTTTGCCATACAAGTGTGAAAGACTCCTATTATATTTTGTGTGTGTCATTTATTTGTTTATATCTATATATATGTGCGTATGCATTATTGATATATTTCTAGTACATACATATATGATATATTTTTTTTGTCTTTGCATTGCTTTCTAGTCCTTCTATGCTTATATTTTAGTTTTGGTATCACTTTACGCTTCAACATGCTTTTATATTTGTTCTTTATCCTTTGCCTATTCCAGAACAAAAAGGGGGAGAATGATAGGGGAGAAATGGTATCCTATTCTATTATAATCTTATCTAGTTTAGGAAATGGTATCTTATCCGATTATAATCTTATCTAGTTTAGGATATTTAACTTAGGGGGAGTAGCTAACTTCTTGGGTTGATCTTTTTTTATAAAAGGGGAGAATTAATTTTGGGGGAGTATTTATTTTCATTGGAGTATTTATTTTCGTTGCTTTAAATACTTTGATATTCCCTATGCATTTGATGAGTTTGCTTAAGTGTGTAGGAATTCTTCTAAAGCGGCATCTTTCAATGGCAAAGCGTTTGATCCTCGGGTTGAGTCAAGTTTGGGTGGGTTATGTTTTGAGTCTAGTGAGCTTTACGGCCCTTTAGGATTTTTGTTTGTTTTTGTCCTGGAATAGCCAAAGGGGGAGATTTTTAAGGACACAAATTTCCAATTGAGTCCATATATAGTTTTGGCTCAAATTCCGGACAAAAACATTTATACATAGGATTGTAATTAATTGTAATATTCTCAAGCCTATGAAAATCGTGTTTGAAGACGTAGCGGTAAAGAGTATAAAGCTTCATCATCATTCCGGTTTGCTTGCCTCATTTCTACGTCATCAACTATGGTTCCATGCTCCCAAGGTATGAATCCAATATTATATATATATAGGAGCTTGGAAAAAGTTTAATTGGGTGTTAGGTTTAATTAAAACTGTGTTTTATTTTCAGAAAGAATTAATTAAAACATTAAAATAAGTTTATAAAATTTTCTGGGCTAAAATCGAATTTTCCAAACTTTCGGGAAGTTCGTTCGATATGTCGTTCGAACCAGATGTCATTCGAACGAGATTGCCAACGACTTCCCATTATGGCATACTGGAACTTCGTTCGAAATGTCGTTCGAATGAGATTGTCGTTCTAACGAGATTTCTAACGGGCTTCTAACGAGTTCATACTGGAACTCCGTTAGAAGACTCATTCGAACGAGAGTTCGTTCGAACGAAATGTCGTTCGAACGAGATGCCAGGCGGGAACAGTTTTTGGCAGTTTGATGCAGTTTTTCTCCGACTTCCCCACTTGTTTCTTAACCAACTTTTCTCAGACTCTATTATGTGCGGGAATAACATTTTCCAACTTAACTTTTTCATTCTATTTCATCTCTTAGAGAGAGTTTGAGAGCTAAATTGTTTAAGGAAAGTGTTCTTTTTTGAGTGAGATTTTTACATAGAGAAAAATATACACCACTCTAGTTCATGCCCAATTGTTTGTTTATCCAAGTTTCAATATATATATATACATCTTTCTTGGAGTTTTGGCACCGGGTTCATCTCTTCCGTTCAAAGGGTTGTTTTGGGTTAGTTTCTACATCCATCAAAGAAAGAAGAATCTGTTTGTTGCGGCATTACCCACTTGGAGAAAGGCTCCTTGTTTGGGTGACGGTGACCATACAAAGTCTGATCGGTGGACTCCGAGACCGCGGTGGAGCTCCGTGGTTATCCGCTAGGAAGTGGTATCTACAAGAAGAAGCGTTGGGGTTTAAGAGGGATGGAGTTGTGTGTTATAAGCCTTTCTGTCTTGTATTTGTAAATTCCATACTTAGTGGATTTCAGGCTAGGGCCATCCGAGGTTGTTTCTCGTCTTGGGTTTTTCCTCGTACATCGCGGCGTAGTGGATTAATTGTTTATTTTATCTTTTGAAAAATCACCTAGAACACATGCTTAGGTAAAAGGATAAAAATTGGTTTAATTTAATCTCTACGTGTTTAATTTGGGCAATGTGTCGTTAATTAATTCAAGTCATTCTATTTTATTGTTAAAATTGATTTGGCCTAATTTGATAAAATTCCACATATGACTTAGGCAAATTCTAGGACTTGAATGATTTAACTTGGTTTAAGTGAAAATGATTTTAATGCGTTAATTTAATTTCACTCGGTTTAATTTTAATTTGTTTATGAAAATTAAAATTTGGTAATTCGCTTGTTTGTGAACCATCACACTTCTTTACGCTTTCGCATCTTGATATATATATATATAAATGGAAATAATATTACTGAGAAAATTAATATTGGGGGCCTTTCTTCCTACAAATTGGTATCAGAGCCAAAGCGATAAATTATTTCGTTAAGATCCTTTAAATATTTTTGGCTAAAATGGAATTTTCCCCATTTTCTAAATTTCCTATTTTCGATGGTTCTAACTACGCTTATTGGAAAGCGCGAATGAAATTGGCACTAAAATATATCGACGAGAGAGTTTGGATGTCTATTGTTAATGGGTGGTCCCCACCAACTCACCTAGTTAAAAATGAACGTGTTCCCAAACCGGCCGATAGATGGACTGAGAATGAGTTAAAACTTTCTAATTTTAATTCCCGTGGTTTGAATGCCTTATTTAGTGCTGTCACACCGGATGAATTCCGACGTATTATGACCTGTGAAACCGCTAAAGAAGCTTGGGATATTTTACAACTAACTCATGAAGGAACTAGTGTCGTTAAAGCTTCAAAACTCCAAAACCTCACCACTCAATGTGAAACTATCAAAATGAACGATAATGAAACTTTTGATGAATTTAATGCTAGACTCTCCGATATTGACAATTCATATTTTAATTTGGGAGAGAAAATACCCGACAATCGAGTTGTAAAGAAAATTTTAAGATCCCTACCCGATAGATTTATTCCAAAAGTGATCGTTTTAAATTCTTTACCATCTTTAGCCTCTACGAAATTAGAAGAGCTTGTAGGTGATTTACAAACCTATGAACTAGATATGTTTCCCTATAAAACTGAAAAGAAAATTGAAAAGGGCGTTGATTTAAAAGCCCGAAAAGAGGTCAAACAAGTAGTAGAGAGCGAGAGTGATAGTGACTCGGAAGACATGGCTTTGTTTGCTCAAAAATTTAGAAAATTTCTTAAATTTAACAAAGATAAATTCAAAAATGATTTTAAGAAATTTGAATTTCTAAGCATGATAAAGTCGAGAAGATCCCTAAAACTATTATTGAACAACTAAATAGGGACGAGTCTAATAGGTGTTTTGGTTGTGAAGGTTATGGCCATAGGGCTTCTGAGTGCCCCACTAAACTAAGGAAGGAGGGTAAATGACCCATTGCATATAATGAGACCCTTAGTGATAGTGATAAGGAAGAGGGACCCGATTCCCCCACTAAATCTAAAGAATGAATGTGTTAGTCTTTTGCATACTTTAGAGTTTATACTTCGTGCTATATTCACACGCTAAATGTATACTTGTTTAATCATTTTCTAGTTTAGGCCCCATGCTTAATCACATGCTAGAATAATGATTTATGTTTATCTTTTGTATTTTATTTCATCATTTCTTTTGCATTAAACGAAAATTACAAAAAGATTTTAGTTTATCATTTGGGTTTTTATCTATTGGAATTTAAGCTTAATAAAAAATTCAAATGATTTTTGTTTGTCTTTTGAGTATATAATTTTTATTTTTGGTTAAAAATGTCAAAAACTCAAAAAGATTTTCTTTTGTGTGTAATCTTTGTTTGACACACTTTAAGTGGCATATACTTGTGTTTGAATCCCTCCTTTAACGCTCACATGTGGCTAGAACTTTTGGTTTAGATTTTCAATCCTTAAAATGTTCTTTACCATATTTTTATGGAGTAGTTGGATTTTGTGTTGGTTAAATGGATTCTATTTTTATATGCCTCTCTTCACACATGCACGGGCTCTGTTGAAATTTTAACTTCAAATGTATATTTGGGCTATGTGAGGTATTCTACTTCTAATCTTGTCATCTACATATTAGTGACTTAGGAGGACTAGTGCATGTCAAAATCTGTTGCACGTGAGATTTGTGTGAAAAATGAAAACATGATAAATAAAAATGTGCACGGGGAAGGGATCCGAAAGGACAAAGTGATCCTTTGCGATTGTAAGCCACCGTTTTGAATGGACCTAAAAGAAATACGTGGTACAAAGGCCTAAAAACAGAAAATATGGCATTAAAATGAAAACTAAATTGATAAGGCCTATGTTTGATTGACATATTCATTCAAAATTAACATAAATGCTTATTGAGGGAGATTGGATGGTTTATCAATGGTTTGCACAATGTCCGTTTATCCTAGTTGCGTATCTCATGTGCTGACTCTATTGGTTTGAAGAATCATCAATATGCTAGGCTTGTATGCATTGTGTATGTTTGTTCATTGAGTTCAATTTATATTGTCACGTGAGGTTATATTCAACTATGATGAAGTTTGCAATCAATTGAGAACTCTGTGGACATGTTTTAAGTGATTGGGTCTAAATTTAATCGTTACTAGTTCACACCCGAACACTTCCGTTTCCATATGACACATTTTTGCCATACAAGTGTGAAAGACTCCTATTATATTTTGTGTGTGTCATTTATGTGTTTATATCTATATATATGTGCGTGTGCATTATTGATATATTTCTAGTACATACATATATGATATTTTGTTTTGCCTTTGCATTGCTTTCTAGTCCTTCTATGCATATATTTTAGTTTTGGTATCACTTTACGCTTCAACATGCTTTTATATTTGTTCTTTATCCTTTGCCTATTCCAGAACAAAAAGGGGGAGAATGATAGGGGGAGAAATGGTATCCTATTCTATTATAATCTTATCTAGTTTAGGAAATGGTATCTTATCCTATTATAATCTTATCTAGTTTAGGAGATTTAACTTAGGGGGAGTAGCTAACTTCTTGGGTTGATCTTTTTTTATAAAGGGGGAGAATTAATTTTGGGGGAGTATTTAATTTCATTGGAGTATTTATTTTCGTTGCTTTAAATACTTTGATATTCCCTATGCATTTGATGAGTTTGCTTAAGTGTGTAGGAATTCTTCTAAAGCGGCATCTTTCAATGGCAAAGCGTTTGATCCTTGGGTTGAGTCAAGTTTGGGTGGGTTATGTTTTGAGTCTAGTGAGCTTTACGGCCCTTTAGGATTTTTGTTTGTTTTTGTCCTGGAATAGCCAAAGGGGGAGTTTTTTAAGGACACAAATTTCCAATTGAGGCCATATATAGTTTTGGCTCAAATTCCAGACAAAAACATTTATACATAGGATTATAATTAATTGTAATATTCTCAAGCCTATGAAAAGCGTGTTTGAAGACGTAGCGGCAAAGAGTATAAAGCTTCATCATCATTCCGGTTTGCGTGCCTCATTTCTACGTCATCAACTATGGTTCCATGCTCCCAAGGTATGAATGCAATATTATATATATATAGGAGCTTGGAACAAGTTTAATTGGGTGTTAGGTTTAATTAAAACTGTGTTTTATTTTCAGAAAGAATTAATTAAAACTTTAAAATAAGTTTATAAAGTTTTCTGGGCTAAAATCGAATTTTCCAAACTTTCTGGAAGTTCGTTCGATATGTCGTTCGAACGAGATTGCCAACGACTTCCCATTATGGCATACTGGAACTTCGTTCGAAATGTCGTTCAAACGAGATTGTCGTTCTAACGAGATTTCTAACGAGTTCATATTGGAACTTCATTAGAAGACTCGTTCGAACGAGAGTTCGTTCGAACGAAATGTCGTTCGAACGAGATGCCGGGCGGGAACAATTTTTGGTAGTTTGAAGCTGTTTTTCTCCCACTTCCCCACTTGTTTCTTAACCAACTTTTCTCAGACTTTAATATGTGGAGGAATAACATTTTCCAACTTAACTTTTGCATTCTATTTCATCTCTTAGAGAGAGTTTGAGAGCTAAATTGTTTAAGGAAAATTTTCATGTTTTTAGTGAGATTTTTACATAGAGAAAAATATATACCACTCTGTTTATACCCAATTTTTTGTTTATCCAAGTTTCAATATATATATATATACATCTTGCTTGGAGTCTTGGCATCGGGTTCATCTCTTCCGTTCAAAGAGAAGTTTTGTGTTTGCTTCTACATCCATCAAAGAAAGAAGAAGTTGTTTGTTGCGGCATTACCCACTTGGAGAAAGGCTCCTTGTTCGGGTGACGGTGACCATACAATGTCCGATCGGTGGACTCCAAGACCGCGGTGGAGCTCCGTGCTTATCCGCTAGGAAGAGGTATCTACAAGAAGAAGCGTCGGGGCTTGAGAGGGATCGAGTCGTGTGTTGTAAGCCTTTGTGTCTTATATTTGTAAATTTCATACTTAGTGGATTCGAGGATAGGGCCGTCCGAGGTTGTTTCCCGTCTTGGGTTTTTCCTCGTACATCGCGGTGTAGTGGATTAATGGTTTATTTTATCTTTTGCAAAATCACCTAGAACACATGCTTAGGTAAAAGGATAAAAATTGGTTTAATTTAATCTCTACATGTTTAATTTGGGTAATGTGTAGTTAATTAATTCAAGTCATTTTATTTTATTGTTAAAATTGATTTGGCCTAATTTGATAAAATTCCACATATGACTTAGGCAAATTCTAGGACTTGAATGATTTAACTTGGTTTAAGTGAAAATGATTTTAATGCGTTAATTTAATTTCACTCGGTTTAATTTTAATTTGTTTAAGAAAATTAAAATTTGGTAATTCGCTTGTTTGTGTACCATCACACTTCTTTACGCTTCCGCATCTTGATATATATATAAAATGAAATAATATTATTGAGAAAATTAATATCGGGGGCCTTTCCTCCTACATCCCTCTTTTTGTTTTTAAATTCAAACAAAATATATATCAAAGAATATGGTAAGTGTAAAAAATATCTTCTATATTTGAATTTTTCAAAAAAACAATTTACACAAAAATAAGCTACTAAAAATCACACCATGGATTTAAACTCAAACAACCAAGTCATGGAAATGGAATGCATGGGTGTGAACACATTCGATAGGTAAATAAACTCAATCAATCATATGTGCACGATGAATACGTGTACTCCTAACGAATGAACATCAAAAGAATCTTAGGTGTAAAATTATTGAATTTAGATGACATCGACTTAATCAAATCAACAAATCAAAGTGAAAGTGATTTCCACACCAATAACGTCCAAAACTATTTAGCGCTTTTTCAATATTTTCAAGGACGTGCAAACCCATTATAAAATCTCCAACCAAAACACCTTCAAATATATTTTCTTTTAGAGGTGATAAACTAAATTCTCAAACTTCGGAGAGTTGATGGTGAAACCTAATGGCCCATATTTGGCATGTTATTACTTTCTATTGCCTTTAAATTTTTTTCGGCTCTTTGAACCTCTTTGGACCCCGAATAATAAAATTCCATAATTTTTTAGGTCCGTTTTAACGATGGCTTTAGCGCAAAGGATAGATAATTACCTTTCGTATCCCCTCCCCGTTTTTAAAATTCCACACAATCTCAGCAAACGATTTTTACATGCACACCTTTCTTATCAAGTTTTATCATGCTTGGTTCATTTTAAGGACATGATTGAAGTTAAAGCACCTAACCAACATGTGATAAGACATGCACAATAGTGCAATAAAGGAAATCATGAGTCAAACATGTACGTAGTAACACTTAATTACATCTTAACGACTCCGAACATTATAAAGCACTTGGATGAATTTACCTATTGTCTCAAAACACTATCAAATAATCACATGAAAAATGGAATGATGTTGTGACTTGGTCATCCTAAGTGTCCATTCATAAACGGTGCTTAAAAAATACAAAAAAAAATCCTTTTGGATTTTAAAATAAATTTATCAAAATAAAACTTTTGTATTTTTTTAAAAATTTTCAAAAACAAAAAATTATACAGAAAGGATACATACTAACAATAGGCAAAAAATGCTTCATGAAAATCATCCAATGCTAGTAAACAGGTCAAACCTCAATCGTTAGGTGCAGAGGGGTTAAAACCACAGTCCTGAACATTTTTAAAAATAGGCTCAGGAGTAGAAGTCAACTCATCGTTTTAACTCCCCGAAAGTTAAGTTACCAACGTAACACTCTATCTAAGAGAGGCCTCATCTCGTTCGGCCTAACCTTCCAAACCTCTCGAGATTTCATACTTCTCGTTACTATGGACCTAATCCCTCTTAGAGTTAAACCACAACTTATTTGTGGTCAACTCCCTACCTCCTTCCTAAGTCAACGTCACATGCCCTAAAGGACTTACATCCTAATAAATCTACGGTCGATCTATATATATTCTATCTAAGTCGTATATGTATGATACTAAGTATATCCCTTGTACCCAAGACATTTCTCAACTTCCAACATTCGTTTGGTTTCATGCGTGGGACGTCTCGCCAAAGCGAAATACAAACAAGGAACCCTCCCATTACACTACTACCTCGCATCATCGGTCATCAAGATATAACGGTCTAAGACACATGATCGGGACTGATAAAATTCTAATTCGCAACCCTACTAATAAGATTCTAATTCTATGTATTACCATATCAAAAAATTAAAGGATTTCAACTAATCGGACATTTACTTTCTGTAAAGTCTTTCAAATATTTATCCCACTATATACACATCTTTTTAAGTGGCCTTCTCATCAAGGCATACCCAGAAGTCTCAATTCGACTTCATATCTCAGTCTCCCTCACATGGATCAGAGGAGAGAACTATATACAGTGCTTCCATCTCGCACTTTAATAGCCCTTTAATCACTCAACTATGTGATTCTCGGTTAAACCTTTCACCCCAAATCTGAATCAACAAAATAAAATAAAATAAAATAAAAGAAGAAAAAGAACATCATCTCTCCACTCCCAACGTCATTGAGGTTCACGCGTGGAGCGTCCCGCAAAGAGGAATCCAAACAAGGAACCTCTCCTATGCATTACTACTCAACCTTGTTGGTCATGGAGATAAGGCATAACAATCACATACGATGCAAACAAACAACCAAACACTCAAACAAGATAACATAACAAATAACCAAAAATCTCCTACCTACCTCTAACCACCTCTATAAAGTCTCAACCCGTATCCAAGAGAGAAATTATAGAACAACTAGTTCCATCCTGAAACTAGTAGTAGGATATCCTTGCAATTTAATCGCTTTCTATCACCCCAAACAAACTGAAGTATCTTTACTCACATATTATACATAATACATGTAGTACATAACACACATAATACTCTTTAAAATATCATCACTCGCCTGATAACGAGTGAAGAAAACATGAAACTTCCCTACCACGTAAGTCACATAATTACTCTATCTATAATAGCGTCGATACTATTACAAGCTCGATATGCACACCCAAATCTAGAGTAAACACAATACAACTCTATCTTATCATGAAGAATGCACCGCCCACTACTAAGGTGGAATTCCCACCAACATTCATGTCACTCACCCCGGGTAATGCTAATGGTTCTCAGACACCGTACTCGAGTCTTATCCGAACAAATATTACTTCTGTCAACTCCCCAACTAGGCACTTTATCTTAGCCCTTGTTCTCCAAATGAACATAATTACAATGAGTGGTTCTACACTCTACGTCACAATTGCCCGCATAGTTCCTTGATCTTCCTCAATAAAAGAGAGCACGCTACCGGCCTCCCCTTCTTTAGTTTAATGAATCCTCCCCGGGCGGATATCGACCAATTGGGGTTTCATGAACACTGATCCTTCAGAAGTGTTAACGACACTTATTCTGGAGCCTATCATTCCACTAAAGGGCTCTTTCTCTTATATCTACGGCCTTCCTAACCATATAACTCTTTATTCACTGTCGGCCCCTGGCCGAACCTCGTGTGTACGTTTGATAATGCACCTTCTCCTCAGTCCAGTTATCCCAGAGAAACTCGCTGTTGCAAGTGTCCACTAGGCTTCTTAATGGGCAAAACTTCTTGCACCCATAATTAATGTGACTACGTTCCCACCATTTCGACACTACTCCTATAGGTGAAGGATTTTCCTCCATCCTTTTCATCCAGGCACTTTTATCCCCTCTCCAGGCCAAATCTCTTGGACCTCATGCATCCACCAAATGAGGACGCATCTCTTCCGTCTTACTTCAACATGTGACCTTTATCGTGGGCTCTTCTCCACTTCCATTTAACGTTTCTTGAAGTCCCAATCTTAGTACCACTCTCTGCTTCTAGCGGTACATGGAAAACTATGTCTACTATATTTAGTAGTCGCAGTAGTAAGATAAGGAAGCGCTACAAAAGGGAACGACCCCCAAAGCAGTCCTCACCCCCGACCACAATTTACAGTTCTTAGTACTTCCATCTACTGATGCCTTCACAACGACCTTCCTTGGAGCCCTTCTCCAAAGCACCTACGAATCTCACACGAGCGCGCAAAAGATTATATGGGTTATACCTCATGGCATAAGAATGAAATCTCATAAAAGAAATCAACGATATTAATCCTAAGGCTCCATGTCAAATCAAAAGCAACGCTGAAAACGTAACGCGCCCACACATATTCTTAAGGGCTCTAGAACCTCATGCTCTGATACCATCTATGACAACCCGCTCACCAAAATAAGGGGTGGCCGACCCGATACTCCAATATAACAGGAATCATGGATCGAATCATTCTCAGCATCACAACAATAAAATAAGTATATGGGATAACCACCTATTATTTCAAAAAACGGGTTGCCAAAAATTTTGTTTTATAAATTAAAGAAAGCATTTAAATAACCCAATTTTAAAAAAAATGGAAATCCCGAAGTAATAATATTACATCGACAATAAGTATACATTAAGAGGACCGAATATGCTGTCGGTCCACATATACATACAACAGTATTATACAAATTCAATAAATTACATAATACGTTACATTAAACAATTACAAAAGCTTGGGCCTCACGCCCGAGTAAAAGACCTGATCTTAACTAGTGTACAAGAATGATGGAGTCTATTGTAGTATGTCCCGTAATACTCACAAAACATCACAGCTCTCTAAAATTCATCGGGTTGAAAAGTCAGAACAGGCGTCCTTACGGCAGAGCACCTGAGCGGATACAAGATGCATGCACAACAAGAAATATGAATGGGTTAGGGCCCGGTTTTATATGATCACCAGATCAATAAAAAGTATGACAGTTATGAGCAGATAATCATGCTAGAAAAAGATAAAAATCTCCCTACACAATTTTAAAGAATAAACAAAGGAAATCAGATGTTCATAAATTTAAATTTAATTATACATAAAAATATGATTAACATTAATTTAAAAACCTCCATCATTTTATACCGTTCCATTTCATTGTTATGTTCCTTATCAGGAACTCATAATCACAAATTTTATGCTCTTTCTAGCATTCCATTCCTTATCAGGAATATAATCATCATAAAAATGCTCTTTGTGGAATTTCATTGTGCTCTTTATGGAACTACATCATGCTCTTTATGGCATATCTCAGACATCAAGTCGCACTTGATTATGCATTGTTATATTTATATACATATAACGATTCTATGACCGCCCCTCCAATTTTCCCCACTGGGCGCGCCCCTAAATGGCCATCATCTTCTAGGGCCTATCAATTACGACACTTGGGCACCTACAACCCAAGACGTCGGGAAGCGGACATATGCCTGCGGGAGAGTCAAGACCACACCCGGAATCTCCACACCAGCGCAAAAAACATAACATATCGCTCATATGTCCTAGGACTCTATCCACCCTGCATTCACTATCCAAGGGCCTTCACCTCGCGCGCGAACTTCCCTTATGATGTCATTTATAGATATGTGTTTAATTAAATTACCATTTACCATATTCATTACTAATTCCTTTTCATTTTCATTTTACATATGGATGTTTCATTTTATCCGAAACCATAATCATTTACATTCTTTTGTATATATATCCATTTATCTGGAGCCATACATAATTTGTAACGTCACTACAACCTCAAAGTAGTGAATACACTCTCAATTCATTCTCCTAACATTCTTCTGCGGTGTAATAGTATTAACCATCAAGACTAACATAGCTCGATTGAGCTTCTAAAGTCTGCCAAACATAACATTACAACTCCTTGTTTCATAATAATCAACTAAAAGAAAAGAATGCCCTAACATCAATTGGCATATCGCCGGAAAAACCCCATAAAAACCATTTCTAATGTATGGTAATTAACTAACTCATCTAGGACTCTAGGACTCTAAGTTTACTTCATACAAGAAGGTTCCTAGGTCCTAAGCCTAAAGAAAAAGGATTGGAATTGAGATATAAAACTAACTAAAAAACAGCAGGAAAACGAATCGATTCGCCAAAGGGCCGAATCGATTCGCCCTATCGAATCGATTCGCCCCAAAAGTGAATCGGTTCAGACAAGAGAACATGGGATTCTGCAAACTGCCGAATCGATTCGGTCCCAACAGACCTGTAAGCTGACCCTTTAGCGAATCGATTCTCCCCTGCGAATTTGCCAAGAATGACTTACGGGTTATGAACCCTAATTCTCCCTAAACCCAAATTTGTTCCATTTTTATACACATCCAACAACATTTATCTAACCAAAATCGTCCTACATGATTTATAATCACTATAATCCACAATTTTATCATCATAAACCAAAATTTAGGTTTAAATACCATAATTTCCATTTTTTATCCACAAATGCTAATACACAACTATCACACAAATTATTCATCTTAAATCATATATTAGCCAGTACAAAAATTTCCTTAATCTTACAAACTCAAATTTCTTTGTGGTAGAAGCAATCTCTAACTTCAATCTCCAATTTTCTCTTATTTCTCCTCTTTTCTCTTCCTTTCTCATTCTCTCCTTTTCTCTCTATGTTTAAGACATATAATAGGGAAATTAGGGGATTTAGAAGACCAAAATCAGGGATTAAGTCTAAAGTTCCCAACTTAAATGGTTAATACCACATTAAAATGACTCCCAAATACGTGTTTAAGTTAAAACCAGTCAAAAGTTCCCGGAACCTAAAAATACAATATGGCACTTATTTTGACTGTCTCGCACATTTCGGGACTGACTACGCCCAGTAAAATGGCATCCGATAATTTTATAAATTATTTTGAGTTTTGATTTCATTTAAACCACAGTGTCTTTTAAAACACACGACACTATAAAACACACAACCAAATGATATTTAATTAAACGTACAGTAAATACGCAAGAATCCAGTAAATATTAACTTTCAACTCCTTAAATTAATATTTACTCCAGTTCCAACATTTTATATAATTACCTTATGCGGTAAATTAATATAAAATTAGCCTCCTAAAAGCGAGGGTTGTTACATACTCCTCCCTTATGAGGGAATTTTGCCCTCAAAATTCAGGCATATCCTAATCATATAAAGGGTTACTATCCTAAACTATCATTCTATCACCCTTAATAAACCCCTCAATACTGTGGTGTCCCAATGGGCTCGGAATAAGATCATCACTATCGATCTCAGTCTACATTCTTTGTGCTCTGACATAGAACCAAATCGCTCATTATGAACTATCGATCCTAACTTCCTATGGCGGAAGACGATGCCCACATGACTCGGCGCAAAATTTCCGTACCTCCTTAATCTCGTTACATCTCTCCTTAGTGATACTCACACCAACGTTGAATGGCTTAACCCCAACTCTACTCAACTTCTCTTCGCATAGGCATAGCCCTTCAAAGTATATGGCTCAAAAGCCAAATTCTTAAAGAAATGTTCCGGAATTATTCCAAGTCCAAGGAACATACTATCCGCTGGTTCCATCCAACGAGCATGCGAATTACTCAACCGGCTAAAATAGTCCACTCACGGTGTCATACCCTAGGAAATGATCCATAAGGCCAGTCAAAAAGCCCAATTATAGTACAAGAATTTCCATTCCATCCATTTAGCCTAAGGTGCACATTCAAGATTTGCCTTTCGGCATTAGGTTAACTTCCTCCATTCATCCATCCACTATAGGGTGGTAAAATATACTCCATTTTCATACGATTCTACCATTCCTCCATAAAGAGAGGGGTGTACTCCTCTACATATAGTCCGACCATAAGGCCGAAAAAGCAACGATTTGGTCGAATGATCAATAACTTTCTCAAATAGGATCATCACCGGTTCGGTGCCGGCAATTCAAAGAAGACATCTATGAACATATCCTTCTTCATTCCACTACTACTCTTCTTCACATGAGTATGTGAAATGGTCAGTCATCGACATGAATGCTCTTGCTAGAAGGTCCTCCAAGTTATGCCCGTTCTAATTGGCTTTCCAGGCCTTCCCTAATAACTTCGACGGGTTTCCTACTCGACGCATCTACTACCCCAATCGCATTCCCTTAGCCAAAAAGGAAATTTCCAATCGATAGTCCTTTATGAACTTCATACACCAACTCAATTCCTCCCACTACACATTGCAACCACTTGTTGCTCGCGAGAAAGAAAAAATTTCCTGCCCAGGAGCAGCGCCCCACTTTTTTAAGGCAATCACTATCACAGTGAATTTTAAATCAAGCATGGAATAATACTTCCCAAAAAGTATAAGCTTGTGAGACGCATAAACAATGGGTCCATGATCCAGTATTATTACTCCCCATTACTGGCAGAGACTTATTCATTAAACCCACCCTCGAGCTTAATGACATGGGCTCAGGAGTAGAAGTCAACTCATCCTTTTAACTCCCCGAAAGTTAAGTTATCAACGTAACACTCTATCTAAGAGAGGCCTCATCTCCTTCGTCCTAACCTTCCAAACCTCTCGAGATTCCATAATTCTCGTTCCTATGGACCTAATCCCTCTTAGAGTTAAACCACAACTTATTCGTGGTCAACTCCCTACCGCCTTCCTAAGTCAACGTCACATGCCCTAAAGGCCTTACATCCTAATAAATCTACAGTTGATCTATATATATTCTATCAAAGTGATATACGTATGATTCTAAGTATATCCTTTGTGCCTAAGACATTTCTTAACTTCCGACATTCGCTCGGTTTCATGTGTGGGGCGTCTCGCCGAAGCGAAATCCAAACAAGGAACCCTCCCATCACACTACTACCTCGCATCGTCGATCATCGAGGTATAACAGTCTAAGACACATGATCGGGACTGGTAAAATTCTAATTCGCAACCCTACTAATAAGATTCTAATTCTATGTATTACCATATCAAATAATTATAGGATTTTAACTAATCCGACATTTACTTTCTGTAAAGTCTTTCAATTATTTATTCCACTATGGCCTTCCTAACCGTATAACTCTTTATTCACTGTCGGCCCCTGGCCGAACCTCGTGTGAATGTTTGATAATCCACCTTCTCCTCAGTCCAGTAATCCCATAGAAACTCGCTATTGTAAGTGTCCACTGGGCTTCTTCATGGGCAAAACTTCTTGCACCCACAATTAATGTGACTACGTTCCAACAATTTCGACACTACTCCTATGGGTGAAGGATTTTCCTCCATCTTTTTCATCCGGGCTCTTTTATCCCCTCTCCAGGCCAAAGCTCTTGGACCTCATGCATCCACCAAATGAGGACGCATCTCTTCCATCTTACTTCAACATGTGACCCTTATCGTGGGCTCTTCTCGACTTCCATTTAACGTTGCTTGAAGTTCCAAGATTAGTACCGCTCTCTGCTTCTAGCGGTACATGGAAAACTATGTCTACTGTATTTAGTAGTCGCAGTAGTAAGATAAGGAAATGCTACAAAAGGGAGCGACCACCAAAGCATTCCTCACCCCGGCCATAATTTACAGTTCTTAGTACTTCCATCTAATGACGCCTTCACAATGACCTTCCTTGGCGCCCTTCTCCAAACGACCTACAAATCTCACACGAGCGCGCAAAAGATTCTATGGATTCTACCTCATGGCCGAAGGACCAAATCTCACAAGAGAAATCAACGATCTTAATCCTAAGGCTCTATGTCAAATCAAAAGTAACGCTTAAAACGTAACGTGCGCACAGAGACTACTAAGGACTCTAGAACCTGATGCTCTGATACCATCTGTGACAACCCGCTCACCAAAATAAGGGGTGGCTGGCCCGATACTCCAATATAATAGGAATCATGGACGGAATCATTCTCAGCATCACAACATTAAAATAAGTATGCGGGATAACCACCCATTATTTTAGAAAACGGGTTGCCAAAAAATTTGTTTTATAAATTAAATAAATCATTTAAACACCCAATTTTAAAAAAAATGGAAATCTCAAAGTAATAATATTACATCAACAATAAGTATACAATAAGAGGATCGGATATACTGTCGGTCCACAGATACATACAACAGTATTAAACAAATTCAATAAATTACATAATACATTACATTAAACAATTACAAATGCTTGGGCCTCACGCCTGAGTAAAAGACCTGATATTAACTAGTGTACAAGAATGATGGTGTATATTGCAGTATGTCCCGTAATACCCGCAAAGCATCACGGCTCTCCAAAATTCATCGGATTTGGAAAGTTAGAATAGGCATCCTTGTGGCAGAGCACCTGAGCGGAAACACGATGCACGCACAACAAGAAATATGAACGGGTCAGGGCCTGATTTTATATGATCACCAGATCAATAAAAAGTATGACAGTTATGAGCAGATAATCATGCTAGAAAAAGATAAAAATTTCCCTACACAATTTTAAAGAATAAACAAAGGAAATCAGATGTTAATAAATTTAAATTTAATTATACATAAAAATATGATTAACATTAATTTAAAAACCTCCATCATTTTATACCGTTCCATTTCATTGTTATGTTCCTTATCAGGAACTCATAATCGCAAATTTTATGCTCTTTCTAGCATTCCATTCCTTATCAGGAATATAATCATCATCAAATGCTCTTTGTGGCATTTCTTTGTGCTCTTTATGGAACTACATCATGCTCTTTATGGCATATCTCATACATCAAATCCCACTTGATTATAAAGTGTTATATTTATATACATATAACGATTCTAAGACCACCCCTCCGAGTTTCCCCACTGGACGAGCCCCTAAATGGCTATCATCTTCCAAGGCCTATCAATTACGACTCCTGGGCACCCACAACGCAAGACGTTGGGAAGCGGCCATATGCCTGCGGGATAGTCAAGACCACACCCGGAATCTCCTCACCAGTGTAGAAAACATAACATATCGCTCATATGTCCTAGGACTATATCCACCCTGCATTAACTAGCCAGGGGGCTTCACCTCACGCGCGAACTTACCTTATGATGTCATTTAGAGAAGTGTGTTTAAGTAAATTAGCATTTAACATATTCATTACCATTTCCATTTCATTTTCATTTTACATATGGATGTTTCATTTTATCCAAAACCATAATCATATACATTCATTTGCAAATATATCCATTTATCCGGAGCCATACATAATTTGCAACGTCACTACAACCTCAAAGTAGTGAATACACTCTCAATTCATTCTCCCAACATTATTTTGCGGTGTAATAGTATTAACCATCAAGACTAACATAGCCTGATTGAGCTTCTAAAGTCTCCCAAACATAACATTACAACTCCTAGTTTCATAATAATCAACTAGAAGAAAAGAATGCCCTAACATCAATTGGCATATCCCCGAAAAAACACCATATAAACCATTTCTAATGTAGGGTAATTAACTAACTCATCTAGGACTCTAGGACTCTAAGTTTACTTCATACAAGAAGGTTCCTAGGTCCTAAGCCTAAAGAAAAAGGATTGGAATTGAGATATAAAACTAACTAAAAAATAGCAGGAAAATGAATCCATTCGTCAAAGGGCCGAATCGATTCGCCCTAGCGAATCGGTTCGCCCAAAAAGCGAATCGATTCGGATAAGAGAACCTGGGATTCTATAAACTGTTGAATCGATTTGGCCAGGCCGAATTGATTCGGTCCAAACAGACCTGTAAGCTGACCGTTTAGCGAATCGATTCTCCCCTGCGAATTTGCCAAGAATGACTTACGGGTTATGAACCCTAATTCTCCCAAAACCCAAATATCTTCCATTTTTAAACACATCCAACAACATTTATCTAACCAAAATCATCCTACATGATTTATAATCACTATAATCCACAATCTTATCATCATAAACCAAAATCTAGGTTTAAATACCATAATTTCCATTTTTGATCCACAAATGCTAATACACAACTATCACACAAATTATTCATCTTAAATCATATATTAGCCAGTACAAAACTTTCCTTAATCTTGCAAACTCAGGTTTCTTTGTGGTAGAAGCAATCTGTAACTTCAATCTCCAATTTTCTCTTATTTCTCCTCTTTTCTCTTCCTTTCCCCTTCTCTCCTTTTCTCTCTATGTTTAAGACATATAATGGGGAAATTAGGGGATTTAGAAGACCAAAATGAGGGCTTAAGTCTAAAGTTCCGAACTTAAATGGTTAATACCACATTAAAATGACTCCCAAATACGCGTTTAAGTTAAAACCAGTCAAAAGTGCCTGGAACCTAAAAATACAATATGGCACTTATTTTGACTGTCTCGCACATTCCGGGACTGACTACGCCCTGTTACATGGCATCCGGTAATTTTATAAGTTATTTCGAGTTTCGATTTCATTTAAACCACAGTGTCATTTAAAACACATGACACTATAAAACACACAACCAAATGATATTTACCTAAACGTAGAGTAAATACGCAACAATCCAGTAAATATTAACTTTCAACTCCTTAGATTAATATTTACTCCAGTTCCAACATTTTATACAATTACCTTATGCGGTAAATTAATATAAAATTGGCCTCCTAAAAGCGAGGGTTGTTACAAAGATTATAATAAAAATAATTGTGACATACGAAAATACCCGCAGGTGTCGGTTTCGATGACGTTGACTGGAATCTCCTGCAAGAATTCCATATCGGCAGCAATGAAGAAGGGACTGGCTTCTCCACAAAAATACTCCTAAATGAGTAAAATAAATCTCTTGATGGTTTATTGTGTGCACTTGATAAATGGGATTTAAGTGTGCATTTAAGGAAGCATAAAGGCTTAAAATGACGAAGTCTAAAAAGACCTAAAATGAGGAAGTTTAAAAAGACTTAAAATGATGAAGTCTAAAACCTTAAAATGATAAAGAATAAAAAGATATATGCATCACTCAATTATTACTTTTCTTCTCCATTTTCAAAGGGCCATAACTTCTTCACCGTAGCTCGGATTGAGGTGTCGTTTCTTCCAATATCTTTGTGGCGTCAAGCTCTTCAACCTTCCAGTTGACCAGTCCTTCGGATGGTGGCTGTAAAAATTACCAAAATACCCTTGAACTTTCATATCATGCCTTCTTTCACTGTTTTGACTTCTCCTGCATACCACTTGCCTAAAGTGTCTAAAATCGTGGAACGTGAAGTCGTTGAGGCAGAAGTGGGACACATGATGGAGGCGTTGAATACTTGATTCGAGGAATTCGGATAGATGCCGTCATATGAGATCGTGTAGAGACATGTCGAATGTAGCGGTATCAGACGTACAAACCGTGATCTAGGAAAACCGAAAATTCCTAGATTATACCTAGACATTTATAAAATTATGTCCTTACAATCATGACTATGAATATATGTACCCAACGAAACACAACCTGGTTGGATAGTAGAAGGCATCAAAGAGAGGGTAAAAATGTAACACCCAAGAGACAAAGATGGACACTCTATCAACCAACTTAAACACAACCTCGAGCCAAGTAAACACGCAAACCCGAAACGGCTCCAACATAGTGCAAGATGGTACCTTTAAATCTTTGTGCCAAAGTGTACAATTAAACACACATTATTGTTTAATCAAATGATACTTTAGCACATATAAAATTAAAAATGAAATATCATAACGATTAAATCAAAATATGATAATAAAATAAAACTTATAATTCTAAAATATAAATTTTATTTTAAGGTAAAAATAAAATTTTAAAGTATTTTAATAAAAATTGTTTTAATATTAAAAAGAATAAGAAAATATGGTTTAAAGATTTATAAAAACAGATTTTAACACACAAATAATGCATGAGTATATAAAAAATATTTGTCTCAAAATTGTGCCAACACGGAGAAATGAGATTTTCAATCACCTCCCGTATACTCATCAGTTATAGGTGACACAATTTTCCCAAAAGAAAACATCATCCCCACTACTTCCCGAAAATCCCTATCAGAGGTGGGGTTCAAGGATCTTACCCTGATTCACATCAATACACTACACCAAAAATTGCAATCTGGCATGGTTTAAATCTGTGTCAGATCAAATTTGGAACAGTTTTGAACTGTGTCAGAATTGTGTGTTCCAAAGTGATATTTTTTTTCTGGCTCGGTTTCAAAGTGTATTAGATTCTGCCAAACAGGTTCATTTCTGGAATACTTTTAAACCATGATAGAATTTAATATTTCTGGCACACTTTTGGCATAATATCTTACTGTGCTAGATTGAGTATATTTTAGTAAACTTTTGGCATAGTCAAAACCGTGCCAACATTTTGTTCGCTTTTGGCACGATTTTGAACTGTGTCATATTTTCAAATTACTAAAAAATAATTATAAATAATATTACAAAAAAATAATTAATCCTTCATATCGAGTAACAACAAATTAATTAGTAACTTTAGTTAATTAAATCTTCTAGACAAATTCACGGATGAAGACTATTTTTATAGAAAACTCGAAGAAACAAATTTATTAAAGAAAAAGGAAGAACAAACAGACAAAAAAATTGCCAGAATGAAAATAATGAAAGAACCGAAAGCCTTATAGAGATGACTACAATAAACTCAAGTCTTCAGTTGAGTATTAAACAATTGATACCCAAGACATGGATAATCCAAAAAGGAAAAGTGGGATTTTTTTGAGATACGAATGAAATAGATACATATAACGAGCACAAGTAATAACAATTAAATCCAAATATGGATCATAGAGATCTGTTGCGAAAAAGTTGGCAACTTGCCATCATCCAAAACACCAAGAGCTCTATGAAATAAAACTCTCTTGCATTAACTTCATGATGCTTTGTCAACATTATTTACACAGTGCAAAATAGTACCAAAGGTCAATACCACTAAAACGATGAACGCGAGAAAAACAGAACTCACATAAAGGTTTTACAAAGTGTCCATTTAGAAAAAAATGGACATAGTCTCCTTGGTTTATTGAACTATCCACCCTCTTAAGGGATAACAACCAATACAACAATATTCAATGATCTTAAATTCATCTAACAAATACTTCAACGAAATAAACTTCGTAAAAAAAATCACATATTCATATCAACATAGGTCCAAGGGCTATAGACGATTCTTTAATTTTTGTAGTCTACCTTCCGTATACCAACTTAGAAAAAAATGTACCTTTAAATTTTGAAGTCTATCTTCCACGTAACAACTTGAAATTGCAATGGTTTAAGATTGAATATGAAAAAATGAGAGGAAAAAAATTAATACTGGCTGAAATGGAATTAGTTAATGAAATAAAGTGAAATGAACAACACAAAATGAACTACCAAATGTTGGTGCAAGCATATATATGGTATATCGTAGGTCTTCTCTAATTTAATATGCATATCATTTGGTGGCAACAATCGAAGATGGGCGGTGAGGGCGACAACAACCGAAGAGGGCGGCAACAACCGGAGAGCCCTATAGCAGCCTTGTGGTAGCTTCTACCGCAGGATCCCCGTAGCAACGTAATTATAGTTTTTCAAGAGTAATATTCATAAGTCAAATTTGAAGAAAGAGAGATTATAACAAATCTGAGTAATTTAGTTAAATGAATGTTTTGCAAGAGTAATCTACATAAGTCAATGTTTAGTAAGACACCTGTTACAACATAATTATAGTTTTGAAAATGAAAGGAGAAATTAAGTTTCTGAAACTAAAAAAATTACATTATCCTTCCATGCTAGGATGTTCTTAATCAATCCTTGATGTCAAATAATTTGTTCCTGCGAAGTACCAATCATGTATGTAATATTTTTTTAGAATCAAGGGCAAATGTATTGTGTTAGGATTTATTGTTTGATTGTTATTCATGGATGGTTACCTTGTTAATTTCATTCTTTTGGATGGATAGTTATTTTTTCCATGTGTTATCTATTTTTCTTGAATCTTGAGCTTTGTACGTATTTGCAGGGTGGATTTCAGATGTCGCATCAGTAACTTCTATGAGAGTAGTGACTTGTTCTTGATTGGAGTTCTTCTTCCCCTGAAATATGTAATGGATCAGAAAATGTGTAAATTAAAGCATGGTTTAATACAAAGTAGTGGGCAGAGTTGTAGTCCATGAAACATGTTATGAATGAAATAATTACTAAGATAAAATATTCTATACACTTAATATTAAGACGTAATATCCCTTGCACGTTCTTGTTCATAAAAGGGTACTTTACATAGTAGAGGGAAAAAATATAAACACAAAATGCATCACAAATGGTTTGGGAGTCATCAATACAATATTGTATTTCGAAGTTGTTCCATCGAATTCGTCCTTCATTATATAATTTAATGTAAACATTGATGAAGATTTAAACTCACTGAATGTAATATGATGAAAAAAGAATAGTAATGTATGTTTATAGACAAAGTGAAGTCAACTTACTAGAGGTTCAAAGTAATATTACTTTTTTATAGAATGACACATTCTATCGACCTCGACTCTATGTTTACTCTAGAATCTATAATATCACACTTTTATCTCCCAATTTATCATTCTGTAAACTCATTTTCATACAAATATTACCTGTTAATGGAGGCAGTAGAGAGTTTTTAAGACCAAGGAGTGGAGGTGGTTGAGAATGCCTATTGGAAAAGAAGAAAGGGACATTTCAGAATTAAATATTCTTCAATGAAATGAAACACATATAATTAAAGGTTCATTTTATGTTAACATACATGTGATATCTATTGATAGTATAATAGTTTTCAAGTAGAAAGGTTTTAATGATTTAATGCACTATAGGAAAGAAACTAAAGTTATATATTTGAGAGGTGTGCATGGTTAAAGTACGAGTACATAGAAGAATCTCATTCAAAATCAACTTAAAACATTAAGAAAGATATTGATTCGATTTCAAATTATATGCAATGAGTAAAATAATTTTTTATTTATCTTCCCTTAATCAAGCTCAAACTTGATGATGATAAAATCATTATGCACACGACTCGTCAACCATGAATAAAGATATATGGGCCTAACCTCTGATCAAATATGTGTGTGATAAGATAAGATCAGATATATGTTATATGATCAAACAATGTGCCTAACCTCTGATCAAATATGCATGTGACACAATTGCATTTTTTAATTCAATAAACAACAAAAAACATGAATGTTGAACAGTGGACAATGCAACTAAGTGTTTTGAATACAAATCAGAAGTGGTCACATTTCCTGATTATATGAAGTTACTGAATTAGAATTTCATGGTGTCCATCGATCAACATTTATAAGCTAAAGTAGACAATTCTAGTTTTCAAAAACTATAAATCAGTGAAGTGGCTTCCCTTCTTAGTAATGGAGACAAAAGAGATATTATAATTCTTCATGTTAACACTGTACAAGGGACTCAATGAAGAGTGAAATGATAGTGTAAAATGATTATGATGACAACTACCATGGTAATTTTATAAATTGATCTTATTTTTTTAGAGTAATGAATATTTAATTTATTTAGATCTTTTACAAAATGGGATACATATATACACAAGACTTTAAAAAAATTAACAATGCAAGCAACGTGCATAATTGAATCTAAGTGACTAACTATCACAAACTTACTCTATTATCCCTTGACTGTTCCCCTTAAACACGGGGTAGATAACTTTTCTACTCTCAGTTTGTCATATATAGTTAGAAACCTATACCTTGTCAAGTACTCTGAAATGATCATTTATATGCAGATGTATCATTCTTACAACAACGATAATAGATATTAAAGGCTTATGGCTAGAAATAACCAAGAAAATAACAAGTCCAATAAATGCAATCTACTTGAAAATGAAGTAAAATAGGTATTTTAAAATGGATATTCTCTTACACATATTTTCTGTATCTGCTGCAACTATTTGTCCCACTGATTGAACTGCACTCTCAATTTGTGCAATCTATGTCTCTATTGCAATAAGATGAATTCCAGTCTCATCATATTATCTCTCAAAGTTGTATGAGGCCAATAGAGGGAATTTATGTTAGAAGGCCAACCTTGGTTTTCGTTGCCAACTGTTCAAGGCTTGAACACGATGGATTGGATGTGGGGTGGAGTGACTTCAACTATAGTTTTAGTAGGCATTTATTATAGCATAAATTTTAATCTTATGCCACATTACAGAACAAAGTTCCAAAGAAAGAACAAATGGAACAATAAGCTAAACCAAATATTAACATTTAAACCAAACTTTAACAGTCTAAACAAACAAAAATTTTAGTAATCCACCCCCCCAAACATTTACTTATGTCATCATAATGCCTACTGAAACTTACAACACACTTTTGGTAACTTTAATCTCTACACCCGTACTAAATATGGTAGGAGCATTCCCTATATTTTGGGTTATTACACATACCTCCTAGGATGTTGTATCATTATAATACATTTCAAATATTCATATTAATGAAAATGATAATCAATGAGTCCATGATAGATTACATAAATGCGTATTTGAAAAAGAAAGTAACTAATGTCAGAATAAAAAACATAAAATTATGATGGGATCATTACCTGTGTTTTCTCATGGATTTAACTCATCTCAACCTCCTTAGCATGATTTTTTTCCTTTAATTTTCTGAAATACAAAAAATATATAGAACAACAATGAAGGAATAATATGCGATTCGGATCGAAAATTTAGGATGAAAGCACAGTTTATCATGTATTCAAACAAAGTTAACTGGAAAAAAAGAGTTATTAAAACAAAGTTAAAAAAAAGTTAACTGAACCAAAAAATTAATCGAGAAATGAAAAAAAAAGTGTTAAAACTCCCACACATGACCACGTAACATTTTTATAGCTTGGGGGAAAATGTAACTTACAAACGAACTGGATCTATAGCAGAAAGAGACAAGTAAATGGATTTGTAGTAAGGAGAGAACTCTGAACTGGATCGGTGGCAGGTAAGGAGTATTTTCTTAAGGTTTTTCTGGGGTCGGTAGCAGGTACACACCTTTTCGGTTCCTTTTTACAAAGCATCGGCATTTTGTATTTGTATTTTGTTCTTCAATTGAAATTTTTATTGAGTATGATTTCACAATTTTGCGTGCAATTGTGCACTTTCGCTTCCTAATGATAAGAGGAAGAATTTATGCCAATCTAGATGCCATGATTTTTGTAATGATCTTGAGGCAGAAATTCCAGAAACTGATTAATCAATAATCTGAGCATGAACTAGGCTTACTAGATTTAATAATCTACATAATTAGAGTACTTGTCCAACTTTTAGAAAGATCTCCCCCTACAAAAAAATAAGAAATAACATATATGAGATTAGTGTTTATGGTGAGACAATTTTTTTTATAGAAAACTACATGAAAACCACCCGCCCTTCACTGCTAACTTCATTAAGGATTTGAATGGATTACAAAATTCCATCTTCCTATGGGATATCATCAGGCATCTTAAATTACATATGAGATATAAATTTATCTATGACATCTAGAGTAATATCTTCCTCCTCTATATCATAATCTTTAAAAGCTGAATTGAAATGAGACACAAAAGTTTATTTGATATTTGCCTCTTTATCTATCCAGTAACCATCACTATCTTTTACTTTGCCAATCATTTGATGGAGTGTTTTGTCTTTTACTGAGGAATATACCCACTTTGTATTTGACACTCTCTCTAATAACCACTTCCTTTTCATTTTTTGACAATTTGAAGCTATTATTGTTCCAAAAAGAAAACATTGAAAATTAATTAAATTAAATTAAACCCCACATTATCCAAAAATGAATATACCTATAAAGAAAATAATATTAAGGCCTATATGGCATTTTGATCACCGTCTAATGGAATATAGATGCCTGAAGGAAAGAAGGTCGAGCTCGATGACAGTGCTCTCTATCTCGGCCGCCTTAGAGGTGTCAATATCGCTCTCAGCATCAGCATCATCATCGGGTTCAACGTCATCCTGAGCAGACGATGGGTGACCACTTGGGAACCTCTGAGCGAACTCAGTACCTGTGACAACCGACAGGGGAATGGCTTTAAGAATTGGTGGAACAATAATGCTAGGTCCTACAACCTCAACGTCGGAGGAAGAGTGAGATGTGCTTGAACTCTTGTGAGATGAGGCCCGACCAGAACCCTCAACTTGATGAGGGACCTGATCCTACTGAGTGGAAAATTCCATAGACTCATGAAAAGAGTCCACAAACATAGGTGTAATACCCCGTATTTTCATGGCTTTTAAATTTAAGGATTTATTAAATTTAATTGAGATAAATTAATTTAATTTTAATCCGATTTGTTTTTTTAAATATTTACTAGCATGACAAGAGTTAGTAATTATTGGGAATATATTATTTGTTGCATATTACTGGATGATTATAGTAATATATGATATTTATTTTTATAATATTGTCACGTGTGAATAAAATGACAATTGTGGAAATTTAAGTCGGGACGCGCCCGTGCCGCGTCGGGACTAAATAGTGAAAAATAAAAGTGAATATTTTATAAGTCATTCGTATGGTCGTTTTGAGTGCACCAACGCATCTGAAAGGGTCGATATAGTCAGAAAAGTATACCCTGGGGTTTGGTTTGGGTCTCGGGGCGTTTTTAGGCCTAATTAGTACCCCGGGAGGGCGTTTTGGACATTTCGCAATTATGGGTAATTAAACCCACGAAATTTTGAGGGTTATATCAGATGTCTAAGGTTGTCTTCTAGGGTTAGAACAACCAAAGACAAGTGACGGACATAGGAGAGGGAAGAAGAGAGCTTCCAAGGCAATCCAAGACCCAAAATCCATCCGTTTGCACCGCCACCACCACCAACGCGTAGTTCGCGCGACGGGCTACGAAACCACACCAAAAACATCTGCAAATCAGAACACCAAAAATCCCAGGCAAGTGTTTATCTTTCTTATTTCGTTGATGCATCTTTCATATTAGTTTAGGAGTAATTAGAATGAGTTTTTATGAAAGAAACCTAAGATATGAGTTAGGAAATTGGATGTAGTGATGGATAAATTGATAATTCTGGAAACCCTTGCCATGTAGAGGAATTACCCACGAAATTATGATGTTTACAAGAAGGAAATTCTGGAAAATTCTTGTTAGAACCATGTTTAAGATATTTCTAGGGTTCTTGGTAATTATATAAATTTTGCGTTGTTAATTTATGTTTAGTGATAGAAATCTACATGCCTTACGTTGGAAATATCTAGTATGATGATATAATGTTAGTAGTATAAATTTTTGGACGATTGGGATTGAAAAATATGGATTTGGTGAAGGTTAGAAGATGAAACCCGTAACTGCAAATCTGCAGATTTCGCAGACCTGCTTGATCGATCGATCGAGCCCAGAGCTTCAATCGATCGAAGGTTCGATCGATCGAGCCCCAGACCTCGATCGATCGACCCCTCCTAGCAGACTCCTATTTCCCTTTCTAAATTAGTTAAGTTCAATTTATTGCAAAATAATTTTTGGGCATCATTAATAAAATGTTTTGGGAGATAGGGAAGACCAGTAGGACATGTGAATAAATTTTGGGACCCTTGATGTCGGGCAAAGATTGTATTTTGGGATAATTACATAAGGGTTGGTGAATTTATGATTTAAAGAAAGAGATACGTAAGGGAGTTACTTTGGGACAAATGTGTATACCTACTGAATTTTATAATTTGGAGAATAAAGCCATGAGAGTTGTGTGGTATGTTGGAATAATACCGAATCAAGGTTAGAAACGAACCGTTATGAGTGTTTACTAAAATATGATAATATGGATAAAAGTTGTAACTATGGGATTTGAGAATATACCCATTATTGATATGGTAATGTTAGTATAGTTATATGATTGTGTAGACGTGTGGAACCCCGGATTTTAAAAAATCACAAACTTGAAATATTTAATTTCCTTTTATGTATAAAACACAATAGATGATGCGCAAGCGTTGTAAAACAGGTGATGGTTCAACTTTCAAAACAACAACAAGTTTTAATTTCTCAAAACAAATTAAAACATAATCCAAGTCCTAGAATTTGCCTAAGTCATAATTATAAATTATTAATAGTTAGGCGAAACCAATTTTAGCAAATGACTTGAATAAACCAAATTTACCTTGTATTTAATTTAAGTCCCAAATTAAATGAGTGTGATAATTAAACCAAATGTTATCTCGAAATTATTCTAAGCATGCATTCTAAATTATGATGCAAGATAAAATAAACAATGTCACACTACGCCGAGATGTACGAGGAAAAACCCAAGACGGGAAACAACCTCGGACGGCCCTAGCCACAAGTCCACTAGATATGGAATTACAATTACAAGACAGATAGACTTACAACGACTGACTCGATCCCTCTCAAGCCTCGACGCTCTTTCTCGTAGAAACCTCTTCCTAGCGGACAACCTCGGAACACCACCGCGGTCTCGGAATCCACCGATGGGACTTTATATGGTCACCATCACCCAAGCATGGAGCCTTTCTCCGTGTGGGTAGAATCTCAACAAAAATCTTCTTTCTGATGGGGTGTAGAAGCAAACCCGAAACGTCTCTTGAATTCGGTAGAGAAAACCGATGCCAAAAACTCGAAGTAAAGATTATATATATAGAACTTGGTCAAACAACTATTGGGTGTAAACTAGAGTGTGTATGAATTTTTCTTTAAAAGTTAACACTCAAAACATGAACATTTTCCCTAAATAAATTAGCTCTCAAACTCTCTCTAAGAGATGGATATGGAATGGAAAAGTTATCTTGGAAAATGTGTTTCCCGCACATAATAATGTATGAAAAAGGTTGGTTGAAAACCAAGTGGAGGAGTGGGGAAAAACTGCAAAAAACTGCTAAATAACTGTTCCCGCTGGAATCTCGTTCGAATGAACTTCATTCTCGTTCGAACGAGACTTCTAACGAGCGACCAGCCTGGGCTCGTTAGAAGTTCGTTAGATACCTCGTTAGAACGAACATTCGTTCGAACGACATATCGAACGACATATCGAACGACTGACCAGTTAGGGTCGTTGGCAAAACTTGTTCGAACGAAACTGGTTCGAACGACAAAACTCGTTCGAACGAAACAGGTTCGAACGACAAAACTCGTTCGAACGAAATCTGGTTCGAACGAAAAAACTCGTTCGAACGACATTTCTAACGAACGACCAGAAAGTTTGAAAAATTCGATATTGGCCCAGAAACTTTTATATACTTATATTAAAGTTCTATTTGATTCTTTCTGAAAATAAAATGCAGTTTTTTATTACACCTAACACCCAATACAAATTGTTCCAAGCTCCTATACAAATATAATTACATTCATACCTTGGGAGCATGGAACCTTAGTTGATGACGTTGAAACGAGGCACACAAACCGGCATTTTGATGAAGCTTTAAATTCTTTGCCGCTACGTCTTCAACACACACTTCATAGGCTTGAGTATATTACAATCAAATACATTCCTATGAATAAATGTTTTTGTCCGGAATTGAGCCAAAACTATATATGGACTCAATTGGAAATTTTTGTCCTTACAAATCTCCCCCTTTGGCTATTCCGGGACAAAAACCAAAAAAAAATCCTAAAGGGCCGTCAAGCTCTACTAGACTCAAAACATAACCCGCCCAAACTTGACTCAACCCAAGGATCAAACGCTTTGCCATGAAAGATGCCTCTTTTAGAATAATTCCTGCACACTTAAGCAAACTCATCAAATGCATAGGCAATATCAAAATTTTAAATGCAATTAATTAATTACTCCCCCTATCATCATTCTCCCCCTTTTTGTTCGGGAATAGGCAAAGGATAAAGAACTAATAAACAGCATGTGTAAGCTTAAAGTGATAAGACATGAAAGCATGTGGGCAATAAAAGCAGGGCAAACACAAATATCATATATATAGATACAAAAAATATACCAATAGAGCACTTCCATATATATATAGATATAAACACACACATGACACAAAATACAATAAGTTTGCACACTCGTATGGCAAAAATGTGTCATATGGAAATGGAAGTGTAGGGGTGTGAAGTAGCAACAATTAAATTTAGACCCAAACACTTAATAAACGTTCACGGAGTTCTCATTTGATTGCAAACTTCATCACATTGAAATATAACCTCATGTGACAATATAGATTGAACTCAATGAACAAACATACACAATGCATACAAGCCTAGCATGATGATGATTCTACAAACCAAACAGAGTCATGACATTAAAGACAACTAGGTTAAACGGACATTGTGCAAACCGTTGATATACCATCCAATTCTCCCTCAATAAGCATATATATTCTTTTGTTTTTGAATGAATATATCAAACAAACATAGGCCATGGCAATTGATTTCTTTTTAATGCCAAATATTCTGTTTTTAGGCCTTTGGATCACGTATTTCTTTCAGATCCAATAAACGGTGGCTTAGTATCGCAAAGGATTTAATTCATCCTTTCGGAGCCCTTCCCCGTGCATATATTAATTTATCATGTTTTCATTTTTCACACAAATCTCACATGCAACGGATTTTGACATGCACTAGTCCTCCTAGGTCATAGATATGTAGATGACTAGATTGATAGGAGAACACCTCAAAAAGCTCAAATATAACATGTGACATTAAGATTTCAAAAGAGCTCGTGCATGTGTGAAAAGAGGCATATAGAAATAGAATCCATTTAAACAATACAAAATCCAAATAATCCATAAAATATGGTAAAGAACATTTTAAGGATTGAAAATCTAAACCAAAAGTTCTAGCAACGTGGGAGCGTAAATGATGGGATTCTAACACAAATATATGCCACATAAAGTGTGTCAAACAAAAATACACACAAAACAAAATCTTTTTGAGTTTTTAACATTTTTAATAAAAAATAAAGGTATATACTCAAAAAACTAAACAAAAATCATTTGTATTTTTCATTAAGCTTAAATGAAATAAATAAAAACACAAATGATAAAAAAAAATCTTTTTATATTTTTCAGTTAAATCAAGCACAAAATATAATACAAAAAGATAAACAAGTCATGATTTCTAGCATGTGATATGAAATAAGGCAATGAATAGAAAATGACTAAACAACCATACATTTAGCATATGAATATGGCATGAAGAACAAACACTAAAGTATGCAAACACTAACACATTTATCCTTTAGATTTAGCAAGGGAGGAAGCATGTGAAAGTAAATGAGAATCAAAATCCCTAGTTTGTAAGCCAACCAAGTCGGATTTCCTAACCCAAATTAATGAAGAATTACTATCTTGGGGTGTAGAAACGTTAGCTATCGTGGTTACTTTACTATGTGATTTTCTAGGAATTTGTTTAAGATCTAAACAAAATTGCCTAAGATGACCTTTTCGACCACAATGTGTACAAGTAAGAATCTGTCGAAAAGATTTATCTAAGGAGTGATCATTAAATGCATTCCTAGAAGATTCTCCTAAAACATTGGTTTTGACTTTAGGCTTAAAATCATTACAGGAATTGAAGCCTAATCCAAAAGTGTCATTTTTAATTTGGACCGTTCCTAACATTTTATCTAATTTTTCTGAACGACACTCTAAATCAAATTTGACATTACTAGAATCTTTTAATTTATTTTCCAATTCTAAAATTTTAGATTCTAGTAAAACATTTCGCTCTTCAAAAGCAAGAAGCTCCTTTTTCAAGGATTCCATTAAACCCCTAAGGCTATCTCTCTCGCCTTCTACATAATCAAGCTTCTCTTGAAGAGTCCTCACACGTGTCCTAAGGTCTTCTATTAAGGCACTATCATCAACGACCTTGACACTCCTTTTTAAACAAGCTTCTAACTTCAAATTAGCTCTTTTCAAATTAAAAGATTCTTTATATAATTCATGAAAAGCATTTTGAAGTTCACTCTCATCAACCTCTTCTTCATTTTCACTCTCTCTTTCTTCTCCACTCTCACTATCATTAAAAACAAGGGAATCATGAACAACGACCTTGGAAGTGGCATGTGCTATCGTGTCATCAATCGATGAGTTCTGATTATCACTCACATGACTAGCCATAAAAGCCACAAAATTTTTCTTAGTGGGGGAATCGGGCTTTTCTTCCTTATCACTATCACTAAGGGTTACATTATATGCAGTCGGTCGTTTACCCTCTTTCCTTAGTTTAGTGGGGCACTCATAAGCTCTATGGCCATAACCTTCACAACCAAAACATTTATTAGACTCGTCCCTATCTAAATTTTCATTAATAGGTTTAGGGATCTTCTCGGCTTTAGAAAACTTCTCGCTTTTATCATGTTTAGAAGTATCAAATTTCTTAAAATCATTTTTAACTTTATCTTTGTTAAACTTAAGAAATTTTCTAAATTTACGAGCAAACAAAGCCATATCTTCCGAGTCACTATCACTATCGCTCTCTACTACTTCTTTGACCTCTTTTCGAGCTTTTAAAGCAATGCCCTTTTCGATTTTCTTTTCATTTTTAGAGGGAAACATATCCAGTTCATAGGTTTGTAAATCAGCAACAAGCTCTTCTAATTTCTTAGAGGCTAAAGTAGGTAAAGAATTTAAAACGGCCACCTTTGGAATAAATCTATCGGGTAGGGACCTTAAAATTTTCTTTACAACACGGTCGTCAGGTATTTTCTCTCTCAAGTTAAAGGATGAATTAACAATATCAGACAGTCTAGCATAAAATTTATCAAAAGTTTCTTTTTCATCCATTTTGATAGTTTCAAATTGAGTGGTGAGGTTTTGGAGTTTAGAAGCTTTAACGACACTCATTCCTTCATGAGTTAATTGTAAAATATCCCAAGCTTCTTTAGCGGTCTCACATGTCATAATGCGTCGGAATTCATCCGGTGTGACAGCGCTAAATAAAGCATTTAAACCACGGGAATTAAAATTTGCAAGCTTAAGCTCATTTTCGGTCCATCTATCGATGGGTTTGGGAACACGTTCATTTTCAATTAGATGAGTTGGTGGGGAGTACCCGGTAACAACAGACATCCAAACACGTTCATCAATAGATTTAAGTGCCGATTTCATTAGCACTTTCCAATACGCGTAGTTTGAACCATCAAAAATAGGAAATTTTGAAAATGGGGAAAAATCCATTTTAGCCAAAAATTAAAGGATCTTAACGAAGTAATTTATCGTTTTTGGCTCTGATACCAATTTGTAGACGTGTGGAACCCCGGATTTTAAATAATCGCAAACTTGAAATATTTAATTTCCTTTTATAGATAAAACACAATAGATGATGCAGAAGCGTTGTAAAACAGGTGATGGTTCAACTTTCAAAACAACAACAAGTTTTAATTCTTAAAACAAATTAAAACATAATCCAAGTCCTAGAATTTGCCTAAGTCATAATTATAAATTATTAATAGTTAGGCGAAACCAATTTTAGCAAATGACTTGAATAAACCAAATTTACCTTGTATTTAATTTAAGTCCCAAATTAAATGAGTGTGATAATTAAACCAAATTTTATCTTGAAATTATTCTAAGCATGCGTTCTAAAGTATGATGCAAGATAAAATAAACAATGTCACACTACGCCGAGATGTACGAGGAAAAACCCAAGAGGGGAAACAACCTCGGACGGCCCTAGCCACAAGTCCACTAGATATGGAATTACAATTACAAGACAGATAGACTTACAACGACTGACTCGATCCCTCTCAAGCCTCGACAATCCTTCTCGTAGAAACCTCTTCCTAGCGGACAACCTCGGAACACCACCGCGGTCTCGGAATCCACCGATGGGACTTTATATGGTCACCATCACCCAAGCATGGAGCCTTTCTCCGTGTGGGTAGAATCTCAACAAAAATCTTCATTGTGATGGGGTGTATAAGAAAACTCGAAACGTCTCTTGAATTCAGTAGAGAAAACCGGTGCCAAAAACTCCAAGTAAAGATATGTATATATAGAACTTGGTCAAACAACTATTGGGTGTAAACTAGAGTGTGTATGAATTTTTCTTTAAAAATTAACACTCAAAACATGAACATTTTCCCTAAATAAAACAACTCTCAAACTATCTCTAAGAGATGGATATGGAATGGAAAAGTTATCTTGGAAAATGTGTTTCCTGTACATAATAATGTATGAAAAAGGTTGGTTGAAAACCAAGTGGAGGAGTGGGGAAAAACTGCAAAAAACTGCTAAATAACTGTTCCCGCTGGAATCTCGTTCGAACGAACTTGATTCTCGTTCGAACGAGACTTCTAACGAGCGACCAGCCTGGGCTCGTTAGAAGTTCGTTAGATACCTCGTTAGAACGAACATTCGTTCGAACGACATATCGAACGACTGACCAGTTAGGGTCGTTGGCAAAACTCGTTCGAACGAAACTGGTTCGAACGACAAAACTCGTTCGAACGAAATCTGGTTCGAACGAAAAAACTCGTTCGAACGACATTTCTAACGAACGACCAGAAAGTTTGAAAAATTCGATATTGGCCTAGAAACTTTTATATACTTATATTAAAGTTCTATTTGATTCTTTCTGAAAATAAAATGCAGTTTTTTATTACACCTAACACCCAATACAAATTGTTCCAAGCTCCTATATAAATATAATTACATTCATACCTTGGGAGCATGGAACCTTAGTTGATGACGTAGAAACGAGGCACACAAATCGGCATTTTGATGAAGCTTTAAATTCTTTACCGCTACGTCTTCAACACACACTTCATAGGCTTGAGTATATTACAATCAAATACATTCCTATGAATAAATGTTTTTGTCCAGAATTGAGCCAAAACTATATATGGACTCAATTGGAAATTTGTGTCCTTACAGATTGTGTATGCATATACTATCTATGTGTGAAAATCATGCCCACGCTACTTGCTATCCCTGAGGTTTTCGCGCTGGGACAGTCTTATCTCGATGGGACCTTTATGGGGGATATTGACTTGTACCCTAAAAGATAGATATCCTTGGTACAGGCTATCGATGTGATAGTTCGGACGGTCCTAAGAAACGCAGGCATGTGCCATCCTCTTAGAGACTTGGAATCTATGCTTCGCCTCATATTGTTTGTGTATAGATATCCTTGGTACAGGCTATCACAGTGATAGTTCAGACGGTCCTAAGAGATGCAGACATATGCCATCCTCTTAGAGACTTGGAATCTATGTTTTGCCTCAATATTGTTTGAGTATGTGTTAATACAGTTCGAGAGTGATTCCGAATTTATATTCCCCTTAATGTGAGTGATACGGGGTTTGGATAGTAGAGTATGCCCGCACTATAGTTTTTATTTGGGGTGCTGTTATGATATATATATATTTTACGAGTAGTTAATATATATATATGAAATTCTAAAATCTAGAACTGCCTACTGTGATTTGATATGTAGGACATGGTTGATGACTCTAATTGTAAATACTTGTTTTGAGAAAGTATAATATGACACTGGAAAACCTTATTGATTAATAAAGTTAAAATGAGAACTTTGATTACTAATTGTAATATTCTTTTCAAACAATTGAATCGTTAAATGTTAAATCCTGTGAATAATCTAAGATAAGTTAAACCATTGGGAAAGGATAGCGTGATATATGATGAGATAGACCATTGGGAAGGTTAGTGCGATAGGTGTGCACATTAGAAGAGAGGTGAGAATTTCTGAAGAGAGTGTCGCACTAATATGTTGTTGCATTGGCATGTATCAATTTAAATACTTGCTAAACGAATTTTTAAATCATATACACTATTGGGCTCTGACCAGTTTTTCTCTCTCTCTCTCTCTTGTATATATATGTATGTACTACAGGTGCCCAGCCACAGGGGCGTCTTGCTTAGGATCCCTTGGAAGGAACGTGCTGCAGCTTAGGTGGGAGTTGCAGGCCACTTGCTTAGACGATTTCATTTACTTGATTCCGCTTCTATCATTCTCCTTATTGGGCATGTGTCGCCCTTTCCACTATTTATCTGTTTTAGAGGGACATTTGTATTTCAGTTATTTCTAGTATTGTTACTTTGGGATTTATTCAGCATGTATGTTTTTACTTTAACTTCTAAATGTTGAGATTTTGAATGTTGAATGTTTAAAGTAATTGGATTATGTTCCAGGATAATTGTTGTATGATTCTTACTTATTCAAAATGTTGTTACTAATTAAATAAATAATTTTCCTTTAAAAATAAAATTGGTTAGTAATGTTGAAAAATGGTTTTGACACTTAGCTTAATTAAGTAGGGTGTTAATTTGGAAAAATTTATTTTCACGACAGTGATGCTAAGAATGAACCAACTGTTCACCTTGATTTTAATTTAATAAAGGAGTGATCGCCTGGTATTTAATTAGGCGGGGTGTCACAGGTGGTATCAGAGCATCAGGTTCTAGTGTCCTTAGGATCTGTATGGCTTATTATGCTTTCAGCGTTGCTTTGTTTGTTATAGAGCCCTATGTTTAGGATTGTCGAATCCTTTGACGAGATTTCGTTCTCATGCTATAATGTGTATACACTAGTGAATTCTAATTTCGTTCAGATGTGTGCGTGTGCCGAGCGATGACGGATGTCAGAAGAGGACCATTAAGCGTACATCAGGAGGTAGGGCTCAGTTGAGATTATGAAATATATCCGAGGATGATGACCGTAGTCGAGGTCACCTCCATTATGGCACGAGAAGCCACGACTAGAAAGGCGACTAAGGTGCAGCAATGATTTTCAAATGTTGTTATAGTCAAATGAGGTCTGAGGGTAAACTTACCCAACGTATTACAAAAACGTGTAGAGACTGTCAGTGGGAAATTTTAGAAACGCGAAAATTGTATGTGTTTACCAAAGGAGGTAAAGTATCCAAAGGCTTAAATATAGGACGGAATGTGGCAAAATGAAAGTGAAAATTTAGAGAAAATATTCTTGGCTTTCGGGACGAAATTATAATGGTTGGAGTCAACCACCAATTTTAGAAATGGAATGCTATGCCTATAGGAGAACCTTAGGTACAGTGTTGACCGTATGTTCCTTCCTTAACTATTCAGGATTAGAAGCAAATGTGGTTCTGAACTCATCGAGAGAGGGCATGTCAGGGGTCCATTCGTGAATATGAATCTTAACCGTTATCGAATTTTGTATCGAAAGATGTAGATACAAGTGGGGGAAAAAACTCCGAGTGGGAGATCGACACGTAGTAATAGTTGATAACACTCAAAGAGGTAATTCTGATGGACGACCAATTCAGAGGTTGACATTGTCATATTTTGTCAAAATAGATGATAACACTTCTTTGTGGGGGAAGTTAAAGGAATCGAAGAATTTAGTCGAGAATAAGACTGAATACAACGGTGGTGGTATAGAACCACAAAAGGATGTGGATACACATCATGAAAACCATTTAAATGCTTCAGATAGTTAAATTCTTACCAAGTGATGGTAAATTCAGTAAGTACTATTATAGATAGTAACATGATCTTTATGGCCTAAAAAGCTAAGGGAACAACTGGGATGGCTAACAGGAATCGAGTCTACTAAAGTTCGAGAGAAGGACAATCCTAACCTGGCTAGTAGGATAGGTGATAAGTGGATTATGTGTTGAGGTATTTTGGTGCGGAGTGAAATTGCTCGCGATAATATGTTCCAAAGTGAGAAAAAGGGACAAGAATACGGTTCCTAGTAAAGGACGACGATTAAAAATAATTTTGTTTTGGTTTGGGCAGACGTGTTACGTCCGAAAACCATTTATGCAGTTAAGACAATTGCCAGGATGGAAGTATAAGTTGTATCCTTAGAAGATGTGGCGTGTTTGTGTGACACGAGCGAGTCACCATATTTTGTTCATTGCTAGATTAGCCTGTGAGACGAGTTTAATGCATATAATTATAAATGTTACCATTATGTGAATATTTTTCCTTAGTATAGCGGGATTTTTCTTTGGTACTATCCGCGGGGGATGAATGAGTATATTAACAATGTTTTATACTTTATCGAGGTTACTCGTTGTAGTGATGCGATACACGAGTATGATATTATCTTTGTTAAAATGTTATAGAAATGGGTAGTATGATAGTGGGCATTTATTGCAAGGCTATCAGAGTAGTTACATTAGTGCAACACGTTTTGTTTTGGCGAGGCTTTACCTGTAAGAAGGTTGGACTGACACTTATATTATCTATCCTAGAGACTTCGGAGGAGATAGTGGGCTCGAGATATTCTATACCAATCTATGTATAGACTTTGTTAGTATGATTCAGTATGTACTGGGGTTTACCGTTGAGCGAAAAGACTTGACTCGGTATTATGTTTAGCACTCCATACTTAGTGATATGAAGAGTGCATTGTTATATTTATCCTTAAGAGATGTGGGAGTTAAGAGTTATACCCCTAATGTTAGAAAAAGGAAATTTAGAGAATTTCGATCGTATGTATCCGAGGTTTATAGAATGTAATTACCATCAACCAATACGGGACGATAGTGAAATTGGTGAAACGTTCTTTGTTAAGCATAATTACGGGAGAAATTGTAACTTTTCGGTCAAGGGACAAAATAAAGGGGTATATACTATGGACGGAGGACCTAACGGATTTTGATAACCGACAATGCTAGGTAGTAGTGTATCGGGGGGTTCCTTTTTTGGATTTCGCTTTGCGAGACATCCCACGCATGAAACTTAGCGTAAGGTTGGAAATAGGGAGACGTTTGGTCACTATTCCACGAGTTCGGTACCCTGGTCGAAATGGGATCAAGTAATTATGTATGTAAGTTGGAAGTTGAATTTTGTTTTAAGGTCATTGGAGCCGGATTTTGGTGGTAGGAAATCATTGAAAGTTATCCCCACGAGTTGAGAGGTGGAACGATGATAAGGAGAATTTAAGAATTTTGATTTCTAGGGTGATTGAGAGTACCCAAATGTCATAACCGCGTACAGAACACACGGTGAATAAAGAGTTGGAATGATTTTTAGCATGGATTATCAGGAAAGAACTTTATATTATACAAAAGAGATGAGCTGTAATTATTTTGATGAATAGGGTGTTAGTCATTTATTTTGGTTGTTATACCTATTTAGGAAAATTGTTGTACTTATCTGAGGAAGGTTGAGAATTATTATTCCTCTTTTATTGTCATGGAATTTGAATGCCCTATTCCTTCTATTCCGTTGAATTTAGTTAGTCCTACAGATGAGTAGCACGCCGTTCGCTCTCCCAGGGCGGTCGGAGTGTTGAAAAAATGTGGGCACCTTGGTTAACTACTGTTAAAATAGTCCGAGTCGAAGGGATGTGGTAATAGACGTGTGAAATATATGTTTGTGGGACTAGTATAATGAAGTGGAAGTGATAGAGTGGATCAAACGTCACATGAGGAGCGATAATCCATACATAAGTGTGAAATTAGAATAGCACGCCCTAACTTGATTGGAAGGCTGTGGGAAGCCATTCAAGAATTGGTATTCCTTGAATATAGTAGAATTTAATTGTTATGAAGCACACCCGGAGCGGAGTTGTTATTAGTCAAGTCTGAGAGAGACTTGCGCATACAAAGAGTAATGATGTTAGTATAGTATAAGAGATCCAGAAGTGCGCTTCGTGGAGAGAAGTGCACGGGTCGAAACATTCGGCATACCCCAAGGAAGGAAGGGGAGTATTACGTGTCACTTAATGTGAGACATTTCAAGGGAAGAATCGATGTTTAGCGAGACGTAGTGAGTAGTCTCTACATGCACTTCCCATAGGTAAGGTTTGGTTGAAAGAGGAGAATCAACCAAAGAATTTTGTGTTTATCAAAAATTCCTGAAATTGGAAGAGGTTGGTGAAGTAGGTAAAGTTCTTGGATGGGTTGCCATCCTCAAAACAAGATCAAGGGTTCATCCCGAACATGTGAATTAAGTCGTCGAGAAGGAAGTGATTGATATTCCTTTGGGCTGGCTTACAATATTAACTAGTATGCCCCAGACTTCCTTTGAATGGAAGGATCGCGCCAGTGCATGGTCCGGCGCAGTATAAATTTATGAATCAGGATGATATTGGTGAATCCCACCTTTGATATGGAATTTCAGGAACCAGCGGAGATAAGATTTTGTTTCGAGTAGGATGTATCACCCTTAGACAGGGAATAAGCACATGGTGATTAAAGATTAGTGGAGCCACGTGAAGGAGATTTTGGAATCTTGGTACGATGATTTCAAGTATGCTCTGTAGAAGCATTCGTACATGTTTGTCGCGTACGAGGTACTTATTAAGGTTTTGTTATGGAAGAACTTCGGCTATTCTCCTTCCGTATGTTTAGAGGAGAGTAGATAATCAGAATTTTTGGATCGGTCGAGAAAATAGCCGATAACTATGGTGGAATTCCACGACTATTTTAGGCAGGCAAGAGTGGTCAAATGTTCGTATGATCTTCTCAGAATGGGAATTTTATGTATGAATAAATCCGAGTAGTTCATGTAGTGAGGTGCGGCCTCCTAATGATAATGAGAGAAGGAAATTATAACGTATAGGCATGACCTATGCGAATATTGTCGGGTGGGAGCACAATGTGAAGTGTCTCCAATGAGAATGTAACACAATGTTGCTGTGAGGAAAAAGCTATAGGGATTAAGCGCCGTACTATGTAGATAGTTTGTATACTGACAAGGATATCCAGAATTGTACTACCTGGTAGGCCTTATTTTCTGAATTTCGGGACGAAATTCCGTTATTAGGGGGAAAGAATTTAATACCCCGTATTTTCATGGCTTTTAAATTTAAGGATTTATTAAATTTAATTGAGATAAATTAATTTAATTTTAATCCGAAATGTTGTTTTAAATATTTAGTAGCGTGGCAAGAGATAGTAATTATTCGGAATATATTATTTGTTGCATATTATTGGCTGAGTATTGTAATATATGAGATTTATTTTTATAATATTGTCACGTGTGAATAAAATGACAATTGTGGAAATTTAAGTCGGGACGCGCCCGTGTCGCGTCGGGACTAAATAGTGAAAAATAAAAGTGAATATTTTATAAGTCATTCGTATGGTCGTTTTGAGCGAGCCAATGCGTCCGGAAGGGTCGAGATAGTTAAAAAATTATACCCGGGGGTTTGGTTTGGGTCTCGGGGCGTTTTTAGGCCTAATTAGTACCCCAGAAGGGCGTTTTGGACATTTCGCAATTATGGGTAATTAAACCCACGAAATTCTAAGGGTTACATCAGATCCCTAAGGTTGTCTTCTAGGGCTAGAACAACCAAAGACAAGTGACGGCCATAGGAGAGGGAAGAAGAGAGCTTCCAAGGCAATCCAAGGCCCAAAATCCATCCGTTTGCACCGCCACCACCACCAACGCGTAGATCGCGCGACGGGCTACGCAGCCACACCAAAAACATCTGCAAATCAGAACAACAAAAATCCCAGGCAAGTGTTTATCTTGCTTATTTCGTTGATGCATCTTTCATATTAGTTTAGGAGTAATTAGAATGAGTTTTTATGGAAGAAACCTAAGATATGAGTTAGGAAATTGGATGTAGTGATGGATAAATTGATAATTCTGGAAACCCTTGCCATGTAGAGGAATTACCCACGAAATTATGATGTTTACAAGAAGGAAATTCTGGAAAATTCTTGTTAGAACCATGTTTAAGATATTTCTAGGGTTCTTGGTAATTATATAAATTTTGGTTTGTTAATTTATGTTTAGTGATAGAAATCTACATGCCTTACGTTGGAAATATCTAGTATGATGATATAATGTTAGTAGTATAAATTTTGGGACGATTGGGATTGAAAAATATGGATTTGGTGAAGGTTAGAAGATGAAACCCGTAACTGTAAATCTGCAGATTTCGCAGACCTGCTTGATCGATCGATCGAGCCCAGAGCTTCGATCGATCGAAGGTTCGATCGATCGAGCCCCAGACCTCGATCGATCGACCCCTCCTGGCAGACTCCTATTTCCCTTTCTAAATTAGTTAAGTTCAATTTATTGTGAAATAATTCTTGTGCATCCTTAATAAAATGTTTTGGGAGATAGGGAAGACCAGTAGGACATGTGAATAAATTTTGGGACCCTTGATGTCATGCAAAGATTGTATTTTGGGAAAATTACATAAGGGTCGGTGAATTTATTATTTAAAGAAAGAGACACGTAAGGGAGTTACTTTGGGACAAATGTGTATACCTACTGAATTTTATAATTTGGAGAATAAAGCCATGAGAGTTGTGTGGTACGTTGGAATAATACCGAATCAAGGTTAGAAACGAACCGTTATAAGTTTTTACTAAAATATGATAATATGGATAAAAGTCGTAACTATGGGATTTGAGAATATACCCATTATTGATATGGTAATATTAGTATAGTTATATGATTATGTATGCATACACTATCAATGTGTGAAAATCATGTCCACTCTACTTGCTATCCCTGAGGTTTCCGCGCTGGGACAGTCTTATCTCGATGGGACCTTTATGGGGGATATTGACTTGTACCCTAGAAGATAGATATCCTTGGTACAGGCTATCGATGTGATAGTTCAGACAATCCTAAGAGACGCAGGCATGTGCCATCCTCTTAGAGACTTGGAATCTATGATTCGCCTCATATTATTTGTGTATAGATATCCTTGGTACAGGCTATCGCAGTGATAGTTCAGACGGTCCTAAGAGACGCAGACATATGCCATCCTCTTAGAGACTTGGAATCTATGCTTCGCCTCAATATTGTTTGAGTATGTGTTAATACAGTTCGAGAGTGATTCCGAATTTGTATTCCCCTTAATGTGAGTGATACGGGGTTTGGATAGTAGAGTATGCCCGCACCATAGTTTTTATTTGGGGTGCTGTTATGATATATATATATTTTACGAGTAGTTAATATATATATGAAATTCTGAAATCTGGAACTGCTTACTGTGATTTGATATGTAGGACATGGTTGATGACTCAAATTGTAAATACTTGTTTTGAGAAAGTATAATATGACACTGGAAAACTTTATTCATTAATAAAGTTAAAATGAGAACTTTGATTACTAATTCTAATATTGTTTTCAAACAATTGAATCGTTAAATGTTGAATCCTGTGAATAATCTAAGATAAGTTAAACCATTGGGAAAGGATAGCGTGATATATGATGAGATAGACCATTAGGAATGTTAGTGCGATAGGTGTGCACATTAGAAGAGAGGTGATAATTTCTCAAGAGAGTGTCGCACTAATATGTTGTTGCATTCGCCTGTATCAATTTAAATACTTGTTAAACGAATTTTTAAATCATATACACTATCGGGCTCTGACCCATTTTTCTCTCTCTCTCTTGTATATATATGTATGTACTACAGGTGCCCAGCCACAGGGGCGTCTTGCTTAGGATCCCTTGGAAGGAACGTGCTGCAGATTAGGTGGGAGTTGCAGGCCACTTGCTTAGACGATTTCATTTTCTTGATTGTGTTTCTATCATTCTCCTTATTGGGCATGTGTCACCCTTTCCACTATTTATCTGTTTTAGAGGGACATTTGTATTTCAGTTATTTCTAGTACTGTTACTTTGGGATTTATTCAGCATGTATGTTTTTACTTTAAGTTCTAAATGTTGATATTTTGAATGTTGAATGTTTAAAGTAATTGGATTATGTTCCAGGATAATTGTTGTATGATTCTTACTTATTCAAAATGTTGTTACTAATTAAATAAATAATTTTCCTTTAAAAATAAAATTGGTTAGTAATGTTGAAAAATGGTTTTGACACTTAGCTTAATTAAGTAGGGTGTTAATTTGGAAAAATTTATTTTCACGACAGTGATGCTAAGAATGAACCAACTGTTCACCTTGATTTTAATTTAATAAAGGAGTGATCGCCCGGTATTTAATTAGGCAGGGTGTCACAATAGGGTCTGAGGTAGACGACTCAGACTCAGACATGGGAGTAGTTTCAACTGGGATCTCTGCTGATTTAACTGGTTCGGCTGGCTCAGGGTATATGACCTTTAGAGGAGGTGCAAAGATAGGTCTGAGGGGGAAAGCCTCTTCCCTACGAGCCTACTCTTGGGCTCTTTCTATCTACCTAATTTTATCTGAGATCTTCTCCTTAATAAAGGGGAATTCCTCTAAGATTTGGTAAAGGGGTCTGAGCATATGAGGCAGGCCCTACACATATGACTCTTATAAACAAACAACTTGACTTGGCTTGGCCAAGGATCAAATTAGGGTTTTCAATGAAAAACAATCAAGAACAGTTCACCAGAAAATACATGAACTCGCTAGAAAACTAATAAACTAACCGAAAACCTCTTGAAGCTCACCTGAAAATGCAAAAATAGGAACAAGGCAGGAAAAATGAAGAAGAAGAGATGGTAAATGATACCTGAAGGACGATAATGAGAAGAAAGAAAGGGATTGAAAGTAAAGTCCACCCAGTGCACTTCTAACCAGAGCTCTTGTAGAGAGAGAGAGAGAAAGAGAGAGAGAGAGAGAGAGAGAGAGGCAAAAAATTCCAGATGAAGAAATAAAGAAGTGTGGAAGAAAGAGAAAGGAAATGAGGGTTTAATCCTCAAACACCCTACACGCATCCCAAGGCCCCCCATTATATCGGGAGCCCAAAAGACTGCAATCATTACACTTATCAGGCACGCTAGCCACTTCAGCAGCTGACACTTGTCGAAAATGTATTAACACCTAAGAAATGCCAACCTCGGGCAAATATACCCCTTAGGCACATGATCATACAGGTAACTAAGGTCTAGAGGTGATTAATATGCCCTATATGTACCCTCAGCTTAAAGACATCAACCTCGGCCATGGAGATGACCGATGTTGGAGGGGCCTTAAATTGGCCCCCAGCGGTCTCGTCCCGGGAAAGGTCGGCCATGGACGACGTTACTAGTTTCCTCACGGGCAGACAACAGTTGAGGTCTTCATGATGTACAGGACCAGATTACTCATCAGGTCATCCAAGGCTGACAACCTCGTCTAGGTGCAGGGCGAGGTTACAAAGACAATTACATCATCATAACCAGCCTCGGCTATGAATCAGCCAACGTTCCTGCTACTCCACCATTACTTCGGCCCCGGCCGACATTGCTGCCCCACCTACCTTACCTCGGCCCTCCTACTAAGCTAAGGTCACCACTAATAAACCGAACCACACCGACCTCGTCCTCTTCCTGACCGAGGTTGGGACCAATCATAGATAGCCGAGATCTTATGCGCATATGTGTGGATGGGACCACGTGTACACAAATCAATCCCCTCATGCAGGGAGAATATTTCATCAGCATTCTCTACACATGACAGTGATAGATGTCTTCATCAAATTGTCTAGATCAATACACACATGCTCATTGAATGCATGGGGGGTACATTACACCCCCCAAGTACTATATATACTTGTCTTCTCCTTCTTATAGAGGGATCTAAAATTAGCAACCCTAGCTGAAACTCTGTTCAAATATGTTGTAGAGACAGAAAGCTTGAGAGATTTTATCTATGGCCATTAGAGCCCTTATACAGTGATACACATCATACACTTACACAGTGGACGTAGGCCTGATTGGTTGACCCACTTATATTTCGGTGTGAATCCTCTTCTTGTCACCTCCCTCTACTGTATGTGTATATACCCTTATGATGCCATTGTTGACATTAAATTGAGCTTACAAACACCTTACCTGGTGGTGCTATTTCTCAGCATCATAATTTCCATGGGAACGAGAAGCTGTCTCTTCCTCATTATTCTCTTAACCTCACCGGAGACTCTGGCGGTGAACTAGGCCTCCCACGTTGCATGGAGATGTTTCACCATTGAAAGAGGTCTTTTAAGGTATTAAGCTCATCTAATACACCAGCTCATTTATGCTAGCACATGGCACTGAAATTACCACCACCTCTTTCGCCGCCTGGTGCGGGAGGACCTAGTTCTTCCAGTCACCCCCCCCCCCAATCCAAAATGGCGGAGGTAGCCACAACCTTGAGGTCTTTGGCTGCAACGCAACAAGCAATACAGGAGAAATTTCCACAGCTCAGCCAAAATATGATGAGGCCACTTGGATTCTCACCGAAAATGATCACTCCGGTGGCTGTTCAGCCTCATCCTAACCCCAAGGGACCACCACAGGCACAGCCAAAAGGCTACACCCCAGCGGAGGAGGGAAATAACTGACCCTAGGCGCTTGCGCCTGGGGAGGCAAGGAAACCCTTGCCCTGAGGACAGGTATGATGATCTAGAGGCAAAAGATGTGCTAAAAGACTATTGGGAGCCGTATGAGGTTTCAAACAATACAGTTCGTCCTATCCAACGGAGCCAAGGTTGTGGGGGAAGAAGAGGCGGAGACGCCCAACAACGAGGATCAACTTTTGATTGAATGAGCATAGGGTCAGCCTTTGAAAGGCTCGGCCCTGTAAATAACCTAAGACAAAGGTTGTTAAGGTCGAGAAGTGTCGCTGGCTCACAAAGGGAAGAGAGACAACGTTGGCCTCATCAAGGACGAGGAAGAGACCAAGAAGAGGTCAACAACAGACGTTGTGCTGTGGCTAGGGAACTTTCTGTCCACCCCTTGGAGGTGGCTGGGGACAACTTCAGCCAGGCTGACATAGCAAGAGCATGGAATGACTCCATCCAATGTATTGAGGATAAGATAGAAGACCTCATCAAAAGTCTGGATCCACTATAAAGAGGTTTCTCAGAGGGCTCTCCGTTCGTGGCTAAGATAGTAAGATTCCCTACCCCAACCAAGTTCAAGCCACCCACAGTGACTCCCAAGTATGACGGTATCATCAATCCAGTACATCATATTGAGATGTACCAGTTAGCTGCAAATATTTACTCAATATTTGATGAGATGAAATGATGGTACTTCTCTGGGACTTTAACGGGAGCTGCGCACATATGGTTCACTTCTCTTCTGAAGAATTAAATTGAGAAATTTAAGGGCTTGGCTGAATGGTTCATCCACAATTTATGCTTTGGGGTAAGACCTCAAAAGAAGACCACCCATCTGTTGTATGTCAAGCAAGGCAAGCACGAGAGCCTAAGAGACTACATCGCCATGTTCAACAAAGAAAAACTTGAGTTTGAATATTACGAATAGAATATTTCCATGAACGCCCTCATAGGAGGTATTCAGAAGGGGAAGTTGTTATGGAAACTTGTGAAAGACCCTCCAAAGTCCATGGAGGAGCTATTAGCAACTACGAGGAAGGTCATGAACGCTGAAGAGGCCATGGACGCTAAGTATGAAGACGAGAACGGCGGTAGCAATGGAAAGTTCTAAAAAAAGAAGGATGAAAAGAAGAGGTCAGCTGATGACAAGTTTACGCCTTATACCCCTCTCACTGGAAGCTGCGAACACATCCTCAATGAGATCAAGAATGACTGGTCCCTAAGATGGCCAGAGAAGCTGAAGGCTCCTCCACATAAGAGGAACCAAAACTTATGGTGTGAATTCCATAAAGACCATGGCCATATAACAGACAAGTGCTTCGCCTTAAAGGATGAGATGGAGAAGATGTTGAAGTCAGGAAAGTTAAGGAGATATGTTAATGGCAAAGCTCCCAAAAGGGGAAGAGATGACCCCAAAAAGAAGAGGAACGACGAATGTCGTGATGATACCCCAGCAAGAAGAGATGGTGACTCAGATGGTGATGACTCAGACGATCCAAACCTCCCACCAAAAGATGACAACACCCCAGTGAAGGGGGTCGGTATAATCTCCTTTGGAATTAGCACTATATGCGGAGTACTTGCGGGGGGTGGTTCTAAGGTTGCTGACAGAAAAGCTCATGTGGTAGAGGCCAAATCAGTGGCCAAACTTAAAGTTGTAAACCTGACGTCTTCCGAGACTACGAAGAAGATAAAGAAGGTAGACATGGACACTCTCATAGTTGGGTCTTCTCGACTCGACTTCAAAGGAATCCTAGCTCCACACGATGAACCTTTGGTGATCACAACAAGAGTTCATGGATGTGAGGTGCAAAGAATTATTATAGATGGAGGAAGTTCTATAGATGTGATGTTCTGAACCTGATTCAAAAACCTGGGCCTCAGCAGAGCTAGGCCGGTACCCTATCATCATCCGTTAATGGGGTTCAGTGGCGAAAAGGTCCATTCGTTGGGCATTTATGAGATGGACGTGCAAATGGGTGATAAGTGGCCTAAGAGGTTAACCCGGAAGATCAACTTTTTTGTTATGGACGAAAACATCTTCTCGACCTATAACCTCATCATAGGAAGAGTAGCCCTTAAGGAGTTTCAGGCCGTGCTGTCGATGATCCACCAGAAGATAAAATTCCTGACCCCCTATGGGGTTGGGGAAGTGCAGGGTGACTAGATCATAACAAGAGATTACTAATTCAACTCGGCTGAAGAGAGAGAGGCCCATAAGAGAGTAACTACCACTTACAACATTGAAACACTTGACCCTAGAGGCAAAACAAAGTTAAAGAAATGAGAGGTCGTGGAAGAGGTAGAATCCATCGTCCTTAATGAGGACAGACAAGAAAAAACCATTCAGGTCGGCAAAGCCTTAAAGGAAAAAATTAAGGAAGAGCAGATAGACTTCTTAAGGAAGAGGCACAGTGTCTTCGCTTGGAGTCATGCAGGCATCAACCCTGAGGTTATGTGTCATAAACTCAATGTCACTAAGGATGCTAAGACAATCAAACAAAGACGAAGAGTTTACTCCAGGGAAAAGTACGATGTCATCCGGGAAGAGGTAAAAAAATTAAAAGAGGCTGAGTTTATTAGGGAAGTTATATATCCGGAGTGGCTATCGAACGCAGCCATTGTGCCCAAAGACAATGGAAAATAGAGAATGTGCGTAGATTTTACTGATCTGAACAAGTCTTTCCCAAAAGACAGCTATCCCTTACCTCGGATAGATCAGATGGTAGATGCTACTGCAGGGCATGAGCTCATAAGCTGCATGGATGCGTATTCAGGCTACAATCAGATCTTCATGGATGCTGAAGACTCAAAAAAGATAACCTTCATTACTGACAAAGGGACATATTGCTATAAGGTGATGCCCTTCGATTTGAAAAATGTTGGGGAAATGTATCAACGTCTTGTGAATAAGATGTTCAAAGACCAAATAGGTAAGACTATGGAGGTGTATATAGACGATATGTTGACGAAGAGCTTAAAGGACTGCACTCATATGGCAGACCTGTAAAAGACCTTCAATACTATGGACCTGTACAGGATGAAACTCAACTCGGCGAAGTGTGTCTTCGGGTTAGGATCTAGGAAGTTTCTTGGATTCATCGTCAACCAAAGAGGAATAGAAGCAAACCCTGAGAAAATCAAATATTTGTCTGACATGAAGACATCAAAGAGTATCAAGGACGTTCAAAGGCTCACTGGAAGAGTGGCCGCACTTAACAGTTTTGTTTCCAGAGAGATGGACAAGTTCCTTCCGTTATTTAAGGTGCTCAGAAAGGCCTTTGAATGGGACAAAGAGTGTGACAAGTCCTTCAACCAACTCAAGTCCTACCTCGGGTCTCCTTTTCTCTTATCTCGGCCCATAGTAGGAGAGAAATTATATGTTTATCTAGCAGTCTGGGAATCAGCTATAAGTGCAGCCATAGTACGGGAAGATGTTGGGATCCAAAGGCCCGTATACTTCAACAGTAAAGCCCTTTAACGGGCTGAATAGAATTATCCTCGGATGGAAAAATTGGCCTACGATTTGATACATGCTTTGAGGAAGATGAAGCCCTATGTAAGGACACAAATTTCCAATTGAGTCCATATATAGTTTTGGCTCAATTCTGGACAAAACATTTATTCATAGGAATGTATTTGATTGTAATATTCTCCAGCCTATGAAGTGTGTGTTGAAGACGTAGCGGCAAAGAATATAAAGCTTCATCAAAATGCCGATTTGTGTGCCTCGTTTCTACATCATCATCTAAGGTTCCATCCTCCCAAGGTATGAATGCAATTATATTTATATAGGAGCTTGGAACAATGTTTATTGGGTGTTATGATTAATAAAATAAGTTTATAAAAGTTTCTGGGCCAAAAATCGAATTTTACAAACATTCTGGTCATTCGTTAGAAATGTCGTTCGAACGAGTTTTTTCGTTCGAACCAGGTTTCGTTCGAACGAGTTTTTCGTTCGAACCAGGTTTCGTTCGAACGAGTTTTGCCAACGACCCTAACTGGTCAGTCGTTCGATATGTCGTTCGAATGAATTTTCTCTTTCTAACGAGGTATCTAACGAGGTTCTAACGAGCCAAGGTTGGTCGCTCATTAGAAGTCTCGTTCGAACGAGAATCAAGTTCATTTGAACGAGATTCCAGCGGAAACAGTTTTTTGGCAGTTTTATGCAGTTTTTCCCCACTTCTCCACTTGGTTTTCATCGAACTTTTTTCATACATTATTATGTGCGGGAAACACATTTTCCAAGATAACTTTTCCATCCTAATACATCTCCTAGAGAGAGTTTGAGAGATTATTTTACAAAAGGAAAATGTTCATGTTTGAGTGTTCTTTAACTTAAAGAAAAATCTTTAAACACTTAGTTTACACCCATTGTTGTTTATTCCAAGTTCATATATATCTATCATCTTGCTTGAAGTTTGGCACCGGTTTCTCTACACCATTCAAAGAGAGTTTTGGTCGGTGTGCCTAATTGCCCGATCGGTGGAGTCCGAGACCACGGTGGAGCTCCATTGGTTATCCGCTAATTGTAGGTCAAAACAAGAAGAAGCATCACGGCTTGAGAGGGTTCGAGTTTAGGAAGTAAGTCTTTTGTCTTGTATTTTGTAATACCGTTTTTAGTGGATTTGAGGCTAGGGCCGTCCCGAGGTTTTTTCCTGTTAGTGGGTTTTTCCTCGTACATCGCGGTGTAGTGTGACATTGTTTATTTTATCTTGCACCATAATTTAGAACGCATGCTTTAGGTTTAATTCAAGATAAAATTGGTTTTAATTCTCACACTATATTAAAATTGGTCTTTAATTTAATATTGGGTAAAATTGTGTAATTCAAGTCACTTGCATTAATTTGGTTTGGCCTAACTTTGTTTAAATGAATAATCCTGACTTAGGCAAATTCTAGGACTTGGATTTAATTGGACTTGAGTTAATTTTTTTTTATTAATTTAAAATCCAATTTTGTTCAATTGTTGAACCATCATACTTTATAATGCTTCCGCATCTCTTGAGTTTACATAAAAAGGAAATTATATTTTAATTCAGATAATTAAAATCCGGGGCATTTTCAAATTGGTATTAGAGCCAAAAACGATAAATTATTTCGTTAAGATCCTTTAAATTTTTGGCTAAAATGGATTTTTCCCCATTTTCAAAATTTCCTATTTTCGATGGTTCAAACTACGCGTATTGGAAAGCGCGAATGAGATCGGCACTAAAATCTATCGACGAGAGTGTTTGGATGTCTGTTGTTATCGGGTACTCCCCACCAACTTACTTAGTTGAAAATGAACGTGTTTTAAAACCCACCGATAGATGGACTGAAAATGAGTTTAAACTTGCTAACTTTAATTCCCGAGGTTTAAATGCCTTATTTAGTTCTGTCGCACCGGATGAATTCCGACGTATTATGACGTGTGAAACCGCTAAAGAAGCTTGGGATATTTTACAATTAACTCATGAAGGAAATAGTGTCGTTAAAGCTTCAAAACTGCAAAACCTCACCACTCAATTTGAAACTATCAAAATGGATGAAAAAGAAACTTTTGATAAATTTTATGCTAGACTTTCTGATATTGTTAATTCATCCTTTAACTTGGGAGAGAAAATACCTGACGACCGTGTTGTAAAGAAAATTTTAAGGTCCCTACCCGATAGATTTAATCCTAAAGTGACCATTTTAAATTCTTTACCCACTTTAGCCTCTACGAAATTAGAAGAGCTTGTAGGTGATTTACAAACCTATGAACTGGATATGTTTCCCTCTAAAACTGAAAAGAAAATTGAAAAGGGTGTTGCTTTAAAAGCTCGGAAAGAGGTCAAACAAGTAGTAGAGAGCGATAGTGATAGTGACTCGGAAGACATGGCTTTGTTTGCTCGCAAATTTAGAAAATTTCTTAAATTTAACAAAGATAAATTTAAAAATGATTTTAAGAAATTTGATACTTCTAAACATGATAAAAGCGAGAAGATTTCTAAAGCCGAGAGGATCCCTAAACCTAGTAATGACAATTTAGATAGGGACGAGTCTAACAAGTGTTTTGGTTGTGAAGGTTATGGCCATCGAGCTTATGAGTGCCCCACTAAACTAAGGAAAGAGGGTAAACGACCCACTGCATATAATGCAACCCTTAGTGATAGTGATAAGGAAGAAAAGCCCGATTCCTCCACTAAGAAATATTTTGTGGCTTTTATGGCTAGTCATGTGAGTGATAATGAGAACTCATCGATTGATGATACGATAACACATGCCACATCCAAGTTCATTGTTCATGATTCCATTGTTTTTTATGATAGTAAGAGTGGAGAAGAAAAAGAGAGTGAAAATGAAGAAGAGGTTGATGAGAGTGAACTTCAAAATGCTTTTCATGAATTATATAAAGAATCTATTAAATTGACAAGAGCTAATTTGAAGTTAGAAGCTTGTTTAAGAAAGAGTGTCAAGGTCGTTGATGATAGTGACTTAATAGAAGACCTTAGGACATGAGAGAGGACTATTCGAGAGAAGCTAGAATACGTAGAAGGCGAGAGAGATCGCCTTAGGGGTTTAATGGAATCCTTGAAAAAGGAGCTTCTCGTTTTTGAAGAGCGTAATTTTTACTAGAATCTAACATTTTAGAATTGGAAAATAAATTAATAGATTCTAGTAATGTCAAATTTGATTTGGAGTGTCGTTCCGAAAAACTAGATAAAATGTTAGGAATGGTCCAAATTAAAAATGACACTTGTGGTTTAGGCTTCAATCCTTATAATGAATTTACTCATAATGCCCAAACCAATGTTTTAGGAGAATCAACTATGAATACATTTAAAGATCACTCCTTAAGTAAATCTTTTAGACATGTTTTTACTTGTACACATTGTGGTCGAAACGGTCATCTTAGGAAATTTTGTTTTGATCTTAAACGAATTCCTAGAAAATCCCATTGTAAAGTAACCACGGTAGCTAATGTTCCTTCACCCCAAGATTGTCATTCTTCATTAATTTGGGTGAGGAAATCCGATTTGGTTGCCTTACAAAATAGGGATTTTGATTCTCATTTACTTTCACATGCTTCCTCCCTTGTTAAATCTACAGGATGAATGTGTTAGTGTTTGCATACTTTAGCGTTTGTACATTATGCTATATTCACATGCTAAATGTATGCTTGTTTAGTCAATCTTCTAGTCATTGCTTTATTTGATATCACATGCTAGAAATTATGACTTGTTTTTCTTTTTGTATTATATTTTATGTTTGAATTAATTAAAAAAATATAAAAAGATTTTTGTTTATCATTTGTGTTTTATTTATATCATTTAAGCTTCATGAAAAATACAAATGATTTTTGTTTGTCCTTTTGAGTAAATATTTACTTTTGATTAAATATGTTAAAAAACTCAAAAAGATTTTGTTTTGTGTGTATTTTGTTTGACACACTTTATGTGGCATATACTTGTGTTTGAATTACTCCGTTAATGCTCCCACGTGGCTAGAACTTTTGGTTTATATTTTCAATCCTTAAAATGTTCTTTACCATGCTTTCTATGGAGTAGTTGGATTTTGTATTGATTAAATGGATTCTATTTTTATATGCCTATTTTCACACATGCATGAGCTCTTTTGAAATCTTAATGTCACATGTTATATTTGAGCTTTTTGAGGTGTTCTCCTACCAATCTAGTCATCTACATATCTATGACCTAGGAGGACTAGTGCATGTCAAAATCCGTTGCATGTGAGATTTGTGTGAAAATGTAAACATGATAAATAAAAATGTGCACGGGGAAGGGCTCCGAAAGGATGAATTAAATCCTTTGCGATAGTAAGCCACCGTTTATTGGATCTAAAAGAAATACGTGATCCAAAGGCCTAAAAACATAATATTTGGCATTAAAAAGAAAAACAATTGCCAAGGCCTATGTTTGTTTGATATATTCATTCAAAAGTAAAAGAATATATATGCTTTTTGAGGGAGAATTGGATGGTATATCAACGGTTTGCACAATGTCCATTTATCCTAGTTGTCTTTAATGTCATGACTCTATTTGGTTTGTAGAATCATCATCATGCTAGGCTTGTATGCATTGTGTATGTTTGTTCATTGAGTTCAATCTATATTGTCACATGAGGTTATATTTCAATGTGATGAAGTTTGAAATCAAATGAGAACTCCGTGAACGTTTATTAAGTGTTTGGGTCTAATTTTAATTATTGCTAGTTCACACCCCTACACTTCCGTTTCCATATAACACATTTTTGCCATACGAGTGTGCAAACTTATTGTATTTTGTGTCATGTGTGTGTTTATATCTATCTATATATGCTCGTACTTATTGGTATATTTATAGTATATATATATATATATATGATATTTGTTTATCTTTGCCTTGCTTTTATTGCCCATATGTTTTAATGTCTTAACACTTTATGCTTTATTAGTTCTTTATCCTTTGCCTATTCCTGAACAAAAAGGGGGAGAATGATGATAAGGGGAGAAATGGTATCTAATCCTATTATTATCGCATATTAGTTTGGGGGAGATTTATCTTAGGGGAGACGTCTTTCTAAGTAAATGTCATGTGTTTGATAAAGGGGAGAATTAATTTAGGGGAAAATACTTTGTTTAATTGCATTTTATCTTTTGATATTCCCTATGCATTTGATGAGTTTGCTTAAGTGTGCAGGTATTCTACTAAAGCGGCATTGTTTAAAGGCAAAGTGTTTAATCCTTGGGTTAAGTCAAGTTTGGGCGGGTTTTGTTTTGAGTCTAGTAGAGCTTGACGGCCCTTTAGGATTTTTGTTTGGTTTTTGTCCCGGAATAGCCAAAGGGGGAGATTTGTAAGGACACAAATTTCCAATTGAGTCCATATATAGTTTTGGCTCAATTCCGGACAAAAACATTTATTCATAGGAATGTATTTGATTGTAATATTCTCAAGCCTATGAAGTGTGTGTTGAAGATGTAGCGTCAAAGAATATAAAGCTTCATCAAAATGCCGGTTTGCGTGCCTCGTTTCTACGTCATCATCTAAGGTTCCATCCTCCCAAGGTATGAATGCAATTATATTTATATAGGAGCTTGGAACATTGTTTATTGGGTGTTAGGATCAATAAAATAAGTTTATAAAAGTTTCTGGGCCAAAAATTAAATTTTACAAACATTCTGGTCATTCGTTAGAAATGTCGTTCGAACGAGTTTTTTCGTTCGAACCAGGTTTCGTTCGAACGAGTTTTTCGTTTGAACCAGGTTTCGTTCGAACGAGTTTTGCCAACGACCCTAACTGGTCAGTCGTTCGATATGTCGTTCGAATGAATTTTCTCATTCTAACGAGGTATCTAACGAGGTTCTAACGAGCCCAGGCTGGTCGCTCGTTAGAAGTCTCGTTCGAACGAGAATCAAGTTCGTTCGAACGAGATTCCACCGGGAACATTTTTTTGGCAGTTTTATGCAGTTTTTCCCCACTTCTCCACTTGGTTTTCAACCAACTTTTTTCATACATTATTATGTATGGGAAACACATTTTCCAAGATAACTTTTCCATCCTAATACATCTCCTTGAGAGAGTTTGAGAGATTATTTTACAAAAGGAAAATGTTCATGTTTGAGTGTTCTTCAACTTAAAGAAAAATCTTTAAACACTTAGTTTACACCCATTGTTGTTTATTCCAAGTTCATATATATCTATCATCTTGCTTGGAGTTTGGCACCGGTTTCTCTACACCATTCAAAGAGAGTTTTGGTCGGTGTGCCTAATTTCCCGATCGGTGGAGTCCGAGACCACGGTGGAGCTCCGTTGGTTATCCGCTAATTAGAGGTCAAAACAAGAAGAAGCATCACGGCTTGAGAGGGTTCAAGTTTAGGAAGTAAGTCTTTTGTCTTGTATTTTGTAATACCGTTTTTAGTGGATTTGAGGCTAGGGCCGTCCCGAGATTTTTTCCCGTTAGTGGGTTTTTCCTCGTACATCGCGGTGTAGTGTGACATTGTTTATTTTATCTTGCACCATAATTTAGAATGCATGCTTTAGGTTTAATTCAAGATAAAATTGGGTTAATTCTCACACTATATTAAAATTGGTCTTTAATTTAATATTGGGTAAAATTGGGTAATTCAAGTCACTTGCATTAATTTGGTTTGGCCTAACTTTGTTTAAATGAATAATCATGACTTAGGCAAATTCTAGGACTTGGATTTAATTGGACTTGAGTTAATTTTGTTTTGTTAAATTAAAATCCAATTTTGTTCAATTGTTGAACCATCATACTTTATAACGCTTCTGCATCTCTTGAGTTTACATAAAAAGGAAATTATATTTTAATTCAGATAATTAAAATCCGGGGCATTTTCACCCTACTTTCAAGCCCATTCCATGGTCATCCTCACCGACTCCCCGCTAAGACAGGTCCTCCATAAACCTGAGAAGTAGGGTAGATTGATGACCTAGGCCATTGAGTTCGTGGATTATGACCTTACTTATTAGCCCAGGGTGGCCATCCAAGGGAAGGCACTTGCAGACTTCGTTGCTGAGTTCACATGGGAAGAGACCGAGGTTGAGAATAATCTAGAGACTGCAAGAAGGGTAAAAAATAAACGTCTTCTGAGATCTGAAAGAGGTTATATCCAAGAGGACCAAAAATAGAATAGCTGAGAATGAGGAAGATTGGTACCTCTTTAAGCAAGGAATAATGCCATACAGAGATTCTCATCAGATAATTACATCTGGAACCTCTTTGTTGACGGGTCTTATTATGATAGTGGAAGCGGTACAGGGCTAATACTTTCAGCTCCGGATGGTACCAACAATGAATACGCCTTTAGGTTTAACTTCAAGGCATCGAACAACGAGTCAGAATATGAGGCCATGAAAGTAGGCCTCTCCTTGGCAAGGACCATTGGTATAAGAAAACTCCTCCTTCATAGTGACTCTAGGTTGGTTATTAACCAAGTATTGGGGGTTTATGAGGCCAAGGAAAAAAGTATGGCCAAGTACCTGAAGCGGGTGAGAATGATACTCGAAGGATTAGAAGAGGTAAAGATGAAGACAATACCTCGTCAAAACAACAGTCACGCAGACGCATTAGCAAGGCTAGCTTCGACAACGAGGACAGATATCAGAAGGATAGTCCCTGTTGAGATCTTGCCCAGAGCAACCATTAAAGAAAAAGAGGTCAGTAACCCTTACCTCAATTTGAACCTAGGGGACTCATGGATGGATCCCCTTATCAGATATATAAGAGAGGGGGTGCTACCGAAGTCAAAGTTAGAGAGGAGGAAATTAAGGTACAGAGATGCAAAGTTCTCAATAGTAGGAGATGCCCTATATAGGAAGGGATTCCTATTACCTCTCCTCAGATGCGTTCATCCCACCGAAGTTCCCCATGTCCTACAGGAGGTACACGAGGGTTCTTGATCCAGTCATATAGGAGGGAGACATTTGGTGAAGAGTAATATCATGCAAGGATATTGGTGGCCGACCTTGGCCAAAGATGGTGCAGCCTATGTCAAGAGGTGCAATAAATGTTAGAGATTCTCCACTATCCCACATTAAACGTTAATCAGTTCCCCTTGGCCATTCGCAGTATGAGAAATTGACTTAGTAGGACCCCTGCTAATGGATGCAAATAATTATTGATTTTTGATAATCGCCATTGATTACTTCTCCAAATGGGTAGAGGTTGTGCCGATGATCATGATTACAAAGCATAAGACCGTCCAATTTATTTGTAAGAACATCATATGCAGACATGGCCTCCCAAACACCCTCATTTCGGATAATGTAACCCAGTTCAAGAATTCTTCCCTGGAAAAATACTGCGAAAGAGTTGGGATAAAGTAATTTTTCTCTTTTCCTGGCCAACCTCAAGCAAACGATCAAACCAAAATAAGAAAAAGAATGATCCTTGATGGGATCAAGAAGAGGTTAGAAGAAGATAAAGGTAGATGGACCGAAGAGGTTTATCCTGTGCTGTGTGACTACAAAACAACGGTTAGGACGCCAATAGGGGAGACCCCATTTATGTTGTCACATGGCTCAGAGGCCGTCATACCAATAGAGGTAGGACTCCCTACTCATAGGGTTCAGACCTATGACCCTGAGAAGAATGGGGAAGAGAGAAGACTCGACCTAGAGTTGATTGAAGAGAGAATGGAGGATGCAGAAGTTAGGCAAGCAGCTTACTAGTAGATAATAGTAAAATTCTAGAATCAAAGGATAAAATCAAGACCCATAGATGTAGGAGACCTAGTGTTGAAGAATACGTTGCAGAAGAAAAACAAGCTTCACCCAAATTTGCATGGTCCTTACTAAGTGATTGTGGAGGTTGTACCCGAGACTTATAGGCTAGAGAACCTCGAAGGGGAAACCTTTTCCAATCCTTAGAACACTGATCATCTAAAAAAGTAATACATATGATACCATGGATTTCATGTAAATATATCATCTAATGAAGAGATTATTAATGAGAAGATCAGTTCCTGTGTCAATACTTAGTTCATTGTGCTTGAATGGAAAATTATTTATGGGGATAACATCTTAGTTGATGATCTCAGACCTTATAACATCATGATTTGGTGACAAGGTCTGAGGTTAGACATCATACTTAGATGACCTCAGACCCTCAACATCATTAATGTGGTGAAAATTATTTATGGGGATAATATCTTAGTTGATGACCTCAGACCTTATAACATCATGATTTGGTGACAAGGTCTGAGGTCAGACATCATACTTGGATGAACTCAGACCATAGATATCATTAATTTGGTGAAAATTATTTATGGGCATAACATCTTAGTTGATGACTTCAGACCTTATAACATCATTATTTGGTGACAAGGTCTGAGGTTACACATCATACTTAGATGACCTCAGACCCTAGACATCATTAATTTGGTGAAAATTATTTATCGGGATGACATCTTAGTTGATGACCTTAGACCTTGTAACATCATGATTTGGTGACAAGGTCTGAGGTTAGACATCATACTTAGATGACCTCAGACCCTTAACATCATTAATTTGGGAAAATTATTTATTGGGATAGCATCTTAGTTGATGACCTCAGACCTTATAACATCATGATTTGGTGACAAGGTATGAGGTCATACATCATAATTAGATGACCTCATACCCTTAATATCATTAATTTAGTGAAAATTATTTATGGGGATAACATCTTATTTGATGACCCCGAACATTATGACATCATGATTTGATGACAAGGTCTGAGGTCAGACATCATACTTGGATGACCTCAGACCCTAGACATCATTAATTTGGTGAAAATTATTTATGGGGATAACATCTTAGTTGATGACCTCAGACCTTATAACATCATGATTTGGTGACAAGGTCTAAGGTCATACATCATACTTAGATGACCTCAGACCCTCAACATCATTAATTTGGTGAAAATTATTTATGGGGATAACCTCTTAATTGATGACCTCAGACCTTATAACATCATGATTTGGTGACAAGGTCTGAGGTCAGACATCATACTTGGATGACCTCATACCCTAGACATCATTAATTTGGTGAAAATTATTTATGGGGATAACATCTTAGTTGATGACCTCAGACCTTATAACATCATGATTTGGTGACAAGGTCTGAGGTTAGACATCATACTTAGATGACCTCAGACCCTTAACGTCATTAATTTGGTGAAAATTAGTTATGGGGATAACCTCTTAATTGATGACCTCAGACCTTATAACATCATGATTTGGTGACAATGTCTAAGGTCAGACATCATACTTGGATGACCTCATACCCTAGACATCATTAATTTGGTGGAAATTATTTATGGGGATAACATCTTAGTTGATGACCTCAGACCTTATAACATCATGATTTGGTGACAATGTCTGAGGTCAAACATCATAATTGGATGACCTCAGACCCTAGACATCATTAATTTGGTGAAAATTATTTATGGGGATAACATCTTAGTTGATGACCTCAGACCTTATAACATCATGATTTGGTGACAAGGTCTGAGGTCAGACATCATACCTAAATGACCTCAGACCCTTAACATCATTAATTTGGTGGAAATTAATTATGGGGATAACATTTTAGTTGATGAGCTCAGACCTTATAAAATCATAATTTGGTGACAAGGTCTGAGGTAGGACATCATATTTGGATGACCTCAGACCTTAGACACCACTCAGTTGGTCTACAAACACATCATTGTGCTGAGATTTCAGACCCGAACACACATCGTATGGCAAAGAAAATCATTCAATAAATAATTCAGCAATTGAAGAAGTAAAACCTCCTCAGAGGTTGATATAGATTAAAGTTGGGAGTTACAAAATACAAAAAAACAGAGTTTGTCAGAGGTTACAAATCTTCAGAGAAATTAAAATTTCTAAAAGATTCACAATAAAAAATCAAGTGTTTGTAGCCTCAGGGTTAGGTACCACGTCTGTATCTCCCTGGCTGAGGGTGGCTACCTCCACCCCATCATCTTGAGCACCAACATCTTCAGTCATGGTGTCACCTTTGGGGGCAGTCTCGGTAGGTGAAGAACCTCCCTCCTCCTCAACCTCTTGCAGGGCCTCAGGAAACCGAGGGTTAGCATAACCCAAGATGATGAAGTCAGAGGCTACAAGTCTCCCTGATTCCTTTTCCTTCATATCAGCCCATTTGCTAGTGGCCTTTACCCCTCTCTCCAGGTATTCGAAGCCAAAACTGATAAACTCATCAAAGACCTTATACTCCTCCAAGATCTTCTCGGAGGTATCATCTAAAGCAGCCTTCACAACCACATCGACCTTACATTGAAGGGAGTCAGCCTGAGTCTTCAGGGAAGTGTTATGATCTTCCCTCATCCTGTCTATATCTTTATACAACCCCTTCACACTGGTCTCAAACTTCTTCAAAGTTGACTTGAGACGTTCCACTTCAGCATTTAAAGTGGCCTTTCTCAATCAGAGGAAGTTTTCCTAAGGTCCAGTTAAGAAAGTGATGCATGGTAAGGAGACCCTATAGAACATGTGCAAAACATGTCAGCCTATGATCCAGTATAGTTCAAAGTCGATGTTACACTTGAGTACAATTCAGTAAATTTCAAGGTCTTACTTGGATAGAACGATGGAGAGAGAAATCAGCCAACAGAGGCCTATCAATAGAGCGACAAAAGCGCTTATCAGAGTCCGTCATGGCATCGCCGATGGCATCCAGGGCCTTCAGAATATGGTCGATGAGACTATCACCAATCTTCAATTGATCAAGACGAGCAATCAATGCATCCTCAGAAGAAATGGGGATGGCACGATCCCCCTTTTTATTTTTCTTCTGCCTCTGATCCTCAGGGGCAAGGTCAACAGGTTTTCTCTTCTTGGTGGCCTCAACCCTTGATGTAGATGGAGGGGGAGGAGGTGAATTCAGACCAACTTTCTTGACAAGCTTCATGAGACTAGGGACTACCATCTCCCAGAATTCGTCAGATATTCGTTTTAGGCGCTCTGCAAAATAGAAAAGGTCTGAGTTAGAAAATCACAGATATAAAAATTCAGAGGTATAACTTTAAAATAATAAATTAACTTACGGATCTCTGTTAGAAGACTCCCCCCAAGCCCAGTGTTAGAGAGATAGTAGGGAGTCATCAGGTGTTCAAACTTGACAAGCCGACTATGCTCCCCCTGATCCCGAAGGTCTTTGACCTTCTAAAGATTATTTTCGCTTAGCCTAGGGTCACCCCTAGCAGCCATCGTAACCTTTCCCCATCCCAGGGGTATTCTTTACTCTAATGAAGAAGAGGGGGCATAGGGACAAAATTACCATGGCCCTAACGCAAAGAAGTAGCGTGGTTTCTAATTATGGTTCGAGGTTTGGGTGACCTACAACATATTTTTATTTGACTTCTGAGCTAAAAAATGGTAATAGCTCGGATGATTCCTAACAGATGAGGGGACATATCGCCCTGTGAAGACTTGGACGGGAAGGTCTGAGTGATGGAATGCCCTCCATAAGACGATATCTCCAATTATCACCCTCCAGGCATTAGGGGGATAACTGAGAAGGACCTAAATTGATGTAGGAAAGTATGGCCCTAATGATGGGATGAATGGGCAGACGAAATCCTAACTTGAACATCTGCTCATACATGCAGATCTCTCCATCTCGGCAGCCGAAAGCCATCTCTCCCCTCAGAGGTTTCTTAAGTTTTATGGAGGGGTGAATGGAATATAGATTCCTGAAGTAAAGAAGGTCGAGCTCAATGACAGTGTTCTCTATCTTATCCACCTCAAAGGTGTCAATATTGCTCTAAGCATCATCATCATTATCGGGTTCAACGTCGGCCTGAGGAGACGATGGGTGACCACTTGGGAACCTGTGAGCGAACTCAGCACTTGTGACAGCTGATAGGGGAATGGCTTCAAGAATTGGTGGAACAACAATGCTAGGTACTACAACCCCAACGTCGAAGGAAGAGTACGATGTTCTTGAACTCTTGTGAGACAAGGCCTGACTAGAAACCTCGACTTGATCAGGGACCTGATTCTACTGAGTGGAAAAGTCCATAGCCTCTTGAAAAGATTCCACAGACATAGGGTCTGAGGTGGACGACTTGGACTCAGACATGGGGGTAGTTTTAACTGGGATCTCTGCTGATTTAACTGGTTCGGCTGGCTCAGGGTATATCACCTTCATAGGAGGTGGAAAGATAGGTCTGATGGGAATGCTTCTATCATACGAGCCTCCTATTAGGCTCTTTCTATCTGCCTAATTTTATCTAAGGTCTTCTCCCTAAGTGAGGGGAATTCCTCTAAGAGTTAGTAAAGGGGTTTGGGCATATGAGGCAGACCCTACACATATGACTCTTCTAAATAAACAACTTGACTTGGCTTGGCCATGGATCGAACTAGGGTTTTGAATGAAAAATGATCAAGAACAGTTCACAAAGAAATACATGAACTCGCCGAAAAACTAATAAACTAACCGAAAACCTCTTGAAGCTCACCAAAAAAGCAAAAATAGGAACAAGGCAGGAAAAATGAAGAAGAAGAGATGGTAAATGATACCTGAGGGAAGACAATGAGAAGAAAGGAAGGGATTGCAAGGAAAGTCCACCCAGTGCACTTCTAACCAAAGCTCTTGTAGAGAGAGAGAGAGAGAGAGAGAGAGAGAGGCAAAAAATTTGAGACAAAGAAATGAAGAAGTGGGGAAAAAGAGAAAGGAAATGAGGGTTTAATCCTCAAACAACCCTACACGTGTCTCAAGGCCCACCATTTTCTCGGGAGCCCAAAGGATTGCAATCATTACACTTATCAGGCACGCTAGCCACTTCAGAAGCTGTCACTTGTCGAAAAGGTATTAACACCTAAGAAAGTCCAACCTCGGGCAAATATACCCCTTAGGCACATGATCACACAGGTAACTAAGGGCTAGGGGGTGATTGATATGCCATATATGTACCCCCTTGTCTCAAAGACATCAACCTCGGCCATGGAGATGGCCGATGTTGGAGGGGCCTTAGATTGACCCCCAGCGGTCTCGTCCAAGGCAAGGTCGGCCATGGCCGACGTTACTAGTTTCCTCACGGGCAGACAGCAGTTGAGGTCTTCATGATGTAAAGGACCAGATTACTCATCAGGCCATCCAAGGACGACAAACTCGTCTAGGTGCAGGCCGAGGTTACAAAGATAATTCCATCATCTTAACCAGCATCGACTATGAATCAGCCGACGTTCCTGCTACTCCACCATTACCTCGGCCCCGGCCGACGTTGCAGTCCCACCTGCCTTACCTCGGCCCTCCTACTAATCCAAGGTCACCACTGATCAACCCTACTACACCAACCTCGTCCTCTTACTGGCCGAGGTTGGGACCAATCCCAGATGGCCGAGCTCTTGTGCGCATATTTGTGGCTGGGAACACGTGTACACAAATCAGTTATAACAAATCAATCCCCTCATGTGGGGGGGAATATTTCACCATCATTCTCTACTTGTGATAGTGATAGATGTCTTCATTAGATTGGCTAGATCAATACACACATGCTCATTGCATGCATAGGGGGGTACATTACACCCCCCAGGTACTATATATACTTGTCTTCTCTTTCTTGGAGAGGGATCCAAAATTAGCAACCCTAGTTGAAACTCTGTTCAAATATTCTGTAGGGAGAGAAAGCTTGAGATTGTATCTATGGCCATTAGAGCCCTCATACAGTACAGTGACACACATCAAACACTTGCATAGTGGACGTAGGCCTGACTGGCTGAACCACTTATATTCCGGTGTGAATCCTTTTCTCCTCACCTCCCTCTACTGTATGTGTATATACCCTTATGCTGCCATTGTTGACATTAAATTGAGCTCATGAACACCTTACTTGGTGGTGCTATTTCTCAGCATCATCAGTTAATTTTGTTTTCAAATAATCAAAGATCATCAACCTGACTATTTGTAATCATGTAATAACTGTAATACACACTAGCATAATAAATGTAATAAGCATGGTAAAAAAAATCATGTTAAGAATTAGTTAATGCACAAACTTCATTGAGAGCTGCTGAACCGTTAGTATCATCCTCTCCTTGCTAAGTTTACATTCTTCACAAACCCGATGTGTTGGGAGTCGGTTTGTATGCAACAAAGATCTTGATCAAAAATTCAACACTGAGAAAATGTAATGATTGCATCCCCAATGAAAATATAACCACATATATCACGTAGGCAAATCGATTTACAAAGTTTATTACTATAATGTTTGTACATATCTAAAGGGAGATTTTTGAACAAAATAACGAAAAAAAATCAAAAGTAATTAGTTCAAACACAAAATCTAATCATAATATAAGTTTGGCATATAGTGGAATAGACATTGAAAACATTTGATGGGAAAATAAAATTCGTGAAAAAACTAAATATAACATAAAACCATAAGAACAACCACATCAATAATCAATGCAACAGAGATTAAAAAAAGAGCCCCTAGAGGAAACTGTACAACCAACCAACCATTCTTTATTTTCTAGTAATGAAAAATAAAATAACAATCATTAATGATCATTCTAATAATAGAATACTCAAGTTCTTAATCAATACCATGTCATGGATTCGAGATCCGAGTCATAACTTCTTATGAAAGTATTAGATGCAAAATATTACCTCTGAATCGCACCATAAGAAACTCTCACCCCCAGAAAAACTCGAGCACCAAAACGAATTACACCTTTATACTATATCTATTTGTATAGACTTTAGATACTTCACTCGAAAGGATTCTTTGAACCTGCATAATATTGGCCTGATCCTACGATCTTTGCTTCGTACGTTTGATTCCTATTGTAGTCCTCACCTGTATCAACAACATGCTATCTAATGAAAATAAAATAAAACCTTGAGGGATATCTCAAGATAAGACCTTCTAATCACCGTCTGCATGTTTTATCTTTAATGGAACTCATCATGGAGTTATAAAACATGTGCAATTTCAAATTTTTTAAGAAACCCGTATATTAAACAGAGTAACACGAATTCTTCATAAATAAAACTGTGATACGGCTATGGATTTTGTTAAAATTATAACCCAAAGCTTCAAATATTAGTAAAATTATCATAAATGTTTTCTTTGTTAAAATATGATACTGTTCTATCGGTCAATAGTCATTCGCTTCAATTTCAAAATTTTCATCCACATTAATATGATAAGGAAAAAGTATGTGTATGGATAAATCAATAAACAACTCACTATTCAATATGATTTTGACTCATTTTTCATTAAATTTTGTGTCTGTTATCAAATACAAAGATTCTCTCAATCTAAAGACATTATCCATACAACGAAAAAAATAACATTCCATATCAAGAAGGTTAATCACCTCCAAGCCATCTCAGAATAACTTTATTGTATATTGGGGGATGAAAGTAACAAATAATTTGTTGCCAACTTGCAGTATGTTGAGGCATGAAACTAACAAGATAAGTTACCTAGAATAGGATAACAATTGTGTTATTATCTCCATAGTCATATGTGTACTCTGTACAAGGTGGGGATTTGTTTACTCTGAGTAAGATGATTGAAAAATAAAAAAATGACCTTTGTGACACTTGAGCTACTTACGACATTAAATAATACATAAAACATGATATTCATTTAATAAAATAGGTTCAACAAAACTCCAAATGAACATTAAATTTATGTTGACAACGATAACAATACAAATTTTAACCAAACAACCTGAGGCTTCTTAAGAAAACAATATGAGGATTTTATCCAACAGATGGAATTCCTGTAGCAAACACTGCAATATAAGGAAAAAAAACAAAGAACCAAAATGGATATTAAGACCATTAATATTTAGTGTAGATTCCATAACAATACCACATGTGCAATAATCGATTTATAGGGTTCGCGCACTATACTAACATAAGAAAGTATATGTCAGTGGTCAAAACCAATCACAAACTATTTGAATCATTATAACAAACACTAGATGGGACAAAATAGTATGAAAACTATATTAAATCATTATAGTTGTCAATGCCTTATAAAAGAACCAATGAAAAAAACAAAGCTTCAGAAAGCCCTAGTCTGAACTCCAAAAATTTAGGAAGTAAATATCAGAAAAGATAAAAAAATGAAAACATAAACTAACTAGACTAACAAATGTACGAATAGATTCAAGAAAAAAAATAATAATAGAGGAAAAACGCACATGGGTTATCATCTGAGTGGTTGCCTTTAAAAATTAAAAGGTTACCTGCTTACGACACCAGAGTTGTAGTTAAGAAAAATGAAGAAGATGATGGTTGAAGCGAATGTTTATGACACTAGATCGAAGAAGAGATAGTAGGGTCAAAAGGTCATGGAGGAGGAAGTGGGTTGCATGAGAGAGATATAGTGAGAATGAGCGGGATAATGGGAGGGAGCCCTTCCTGAGAGAGACTAGGATTTTTTTTGGGTTTTTATATTTTACTCAAGTGTACTCTATTTTGGCACACTTTTAAACAGTACCAAAATTTGGCACAATTTTAAAGTGTGTTAGGTTATCATTAAATCGTATCAGAATTTGGCAAAGTTTAAAATTGTGTCAGATTTTTAATATCAAGGTGTGACAAATTGCTGTTTTTGGTGTAGTGATATTCGGCAGAACTTTACAACGGTGCAATACTTATTTTCAAGGAAAGCTTTGGGCACAATTTATCAATGAAATTTACTATCCTGACTGCCCATACATTTTAATGGAAGTGACTTATATATCACCCGAACAACCGATTATGTGTTGTTCTTGTCACTCAAGTTTTAAAATTAATTGAATCCATTACTGAAGAGTTCAAGCCTAACATTGCGAGCATATCTAGAAAATGATTCATTGACATTATCAAATTGCTTCAATGCTTCACCATCCGTATGTGAAACCTCGCCTAATTAAACATTGGGTGAACAAGCCTTTATTAAATTAAAACAGGTTTCTCATATGGTTCATTCTCCGCATCACTATCGAAAACATTTTTTTAATTACTAATCACAATAGTTAACTAAGACCGGTGTCAAATTTTATATTTCGTTAACCCGATAAATTATCTCACGTGAAAATAATAATTAAACATTCACAATATACTAGAATTCAAACCATCTCACAATATATAATCAATAAAGTCTTGTCGCGATAACAATCAGCTAAAATTCAAAACTGCTAAATAAACCAATAATATCCAAAATTGAATATCTGAAATAATGACAATGGACAACATGTACCAATAGAGAGTACTAAAATGAGATCCTAAACTAGATCTGAATAAATGAATTGTCTATGCCAAGTCCTGCCAACCTCCATAATGCTACAGCTTTGAGTTCTTAGACTGAATCCTCAAGTCTTGCAGTCCTGTGGATGGACACCTAAAAGGGTTTTGAAAATATTTTTGATAGCAAGAGTTAGTACTCAAAACGTTTTGAAAATATTTAGCAAGTGTTTATCATAGTAAGACGAGTTATTGATTACACATGTTAAGATCGCGTACACACTCTTCAGTTACCTCACCCCTCATCTATATTACACGCCTAACATCATGTAATTAACCCACCTAGTTGTACTACCCAATCTAACTACACTATAGTATTCAAATGAACTTATATACATGACTAAGTTACTATACTGCCCATACAATATGCTACAATAACACGCCTCATATAATATATACTTAGATAACTTTTCACATCTTATTACCTTTTACTTTAACAATTAAGTCTCACTAATTAATTTATTCTTAAGATAATCACTATGTATCATTTAATCTTTCTAATTAATATCTCTTCTTAATTTACTTTTAGATGTATGCGCATCATCTAAATTTTCTACTATCCCATATAAGTAAATTATTTATACAATATACATTCCACACACAATATATACTTATAAAATCTTTCTTCACTATTATGTCATTATAACACACATTGAAGACCCTTGGTTCGGAATAGTCCATTGACACCAAGCAAGAGGATTGGTTCATAATGTTACCTCGACCCTAAATTTATTTCATTTATTGGTCCAGAAATTCACCTCGACCCCACTAATAATTTTTTTATATATTTTTGGTTTGGAACTATTTCTTCCTAACCCTAATTTACTATTTCCATATATTAGTTCGGAATCCTACCTAGAACCTAATAGATGCAATTATACTTTAGATATTCTCTCCACCTAAGTATTTATATAATTTAGTAGGTATACACGTAACCTAATGATCTTGCTCGTACGTAATATTTCTCTCGGATATTAACCGTACTCTTTCGATTACATTATTTTCAGATACTAGTTAGGAATCCTACCTCGACCCTAGTATAATCAATTGTACTTTAGTTTTTCACTCCACCTAAGTACTGATATAGTTTTTAATATTCATACACCACCTAAAATCATGTGTGTACATAATATATTTCTGTCGTATATTTACCGTACATATTAGATTATGATTTATCTCATGATCGCATTTATTTGAGTATTCACACAACTCTAAGGGACCTAGTTACCCCTATATTTATTTTATTACTTAAGATATCTCTAACCTACTAGTATACTCCTTGTGTTGACGTTTACTCTCCCCATTACTCAAATACCAAATTCCCAATTCACTACTTGATGGGTATATCCTCGTCGGTCCATCTCTCCAAATCTTGCACTCAATGATTATAACGGAGACCCACTTTACACCTATTGGTACCCATAAGTCCCTACATAAGTATAATATCAACACTAAGGTTCCCCTCAAGCGTCAGCAATCGACTGGAACTCAACCAACAAAAGAACCCAAATGCAGCCTGGGTCGATAGATCGATCGAGCTGGTGAAGGTGCAGTTCTTCATGCGTTTTCTCACCATTTCCAATTATCCAACTCACATTATAACACACCAAACATGCAACCAATTATTCTTAACCATTCATATACACTCAAGGACGATTTATAATGATTTAAACATCATAAATCTTCACAAATAGAGCCCAGAATAATTTAAATCTTCTAATTATTCAAGAACCCTAAATATATGTTCTTACCAATCAAAAACCCATATTTTAATTCATATTAACAATCATAGTTCCTCTAATTTTTTATCCTCTACGGATATAAATATAACCACATGTTATTTCCAACCAAACATGCCATTAATTAATATTTTTTCCCCAAGAATATTCATCAAAATCAATTATTCATAAATCCTACGCATGGATATTATAACTCAAAATAATTTTCAAATAACCACTTGTCTTATTCATAGGTGATCTGATTTCATGATTGATTGTCTTTCTCCTCCAATCTTCCTTCCCAACTAGTTTGTGGTGGAAGAACCCTTTGAATCCTTCACCAATTCTTCCTTAGGCTTTGAGAATTGTTTCTCTCTTATCTCTAACGGCATCCATTTGTGTTTTATGATTATAACCCTAGCCTAAATTTTTAATCAGAAGATATGACACTCCAAAATTCGTTGGTCTCCAAACCTCTTTTTACCAAATGATCGAAACGCCCTCAATAGGTGCCGATTTGGTCTAAAATTGACCCGGGACTCAAACTATACCCCCGGGTACACTATTCCAACTATTTCGACCCATATGGAGTCATTAGTGACCTCTAAATTATCATTCGAGTCACTAAAAATATATTTCCTATCTCGCCCTCATATTAGCATACACGCAACTCTCGGGTGAGATAAAATAAAACACGCAGATATCACTCTCTATGCCGCATGACCAAAATCATCAATTGTTTACTATTAGCACTTACTAAATATTACCATGCAATATTAATCAATATCTATCTCTTCATTAGAATTCAATAATCACAGTTAGTATTAAATCTCATCAAATTACTTCACTCGCGTAATTTAAATAAAGCATATTTTTCCCAATTGATTCCTCAAATTAATTCAATCAAAATATAATGAAATACATGGTATTATATACTCTCCCCCTTACAAAGGAATTTCATCCTCTTAATTAGGACAAGCCCAGAACTAAAACATAGAACTTCTAACAACACGGAAACCTCTACTACTCAAATTAAAATCATGATTACATAAGGTCACTCTGCTATACGCCCACTAGTAGTACGCACCTATCAAAAGGCTTAATCACTGCAGCCCAAGTTTATCAACATGCTTCCTCAAATCACTACGTACTGACATGATCCATCAGCCTTGTGATCTTAACGATGACTCTATCATTTCCATACTAAGAAAAGGTCGAACATCCATAAGTTTTTGGTTCACGACATAGAAAAGTAGCCCACAATAGTTTGTGGTACACTCCACTTTTTAACAACAGACTCCAAGTCACAGGCAATCCAAAAATATTGTTATACCCTCATTTCTAATCAACTAGAGGCTGAACGATAAAGCTTTCCACAAAAAACCTCAAAAGTATTTTGTGCATGATGGATAATGTAACACCCGCCCGCCCGGGGAGAGCGAACGGAGCGCCACTATCGATAAAATAAATCGAAATCCACAAATAACAAGGTATAGAGCATCTACATAAACCCACAATAATATAAATCCACTAATCTCAATCTCTACAATTACAACAAGTCTCTCGAATTAAAATTACAACAACTAACTCGAAAATAAAATACAAATCTCCAAAGCTCTATACATCAAAATAATACAAATCTTTCCCAAAAAATCCTCGCTCAAATCAATCTCCATAGCGCCCCAAAATCCGCGCTAACCTGTCACTAAAAGAAAATATGGGGAAGTACACAATACGACAAGAAAGATGCTCAACAAATATATTAACGATGAACAAAGCGTTACAACACGAGTACGAATATTCAAATCGAAATGAAAATCTCAAAGCATTTATCAATATAATTTCTCAACAACACTTTAATCGGGTCACCAGGCCTCACCACATCCGTATATGCTTTATCAAGCCATAGCCCGAGAAACAGGAATTTTGGCAGGTGCCCAACATTCGTGCCATATTAAATTCTCATGACAACGTGCTCATCAACAATATAATGATACCACATGAATCAAAATAATTTCAATAATTATTTTCCATATTTCAATGAATTTATCAATTCAAATATGAGTTAAATTAACAAGAATTCAAAGATAATGACACTCGCGAGATTTAAGGAGCATATTGTGTATAACCCCATACCTCAAAACACGATGAGAAACCAACGATCACATCCTCAAGATCAACACAAAAGATCTACAAAATCTCCTCCAAGAACCTCCAACAAAATAGCCCCAAGAACACCTCTAATCTAAGGTTGGAACTCACAAATCTCAAGGGACAAAGTATAATTAAAAAGGAGAGGAATATAAAATATATTTGCTGCCAAAAAGTTGTGCCAAAAGTAGCTTAAAAGGTTACCCACGACTTCCTTTTATAATGCAAAGAAATGAAGAGTTGGAATCCAAAAGACTCCTTTAAATAAGGCAAAGAAATGAAGAGTTGGAAGTCAAAACAACTCCAAGAGTTAAAAACATTTAAAAATCATTTTAAAATCCATTTTAACTCCGTTTTCGAAACCGTTTGAAATTCCCGCCTTTAAAAATAATATTAAACATATTTGAGCAATAAAATTAATTTTATCAAAAACTTTATTTTCCTCCATGTTCCAAAAATTAATTAAAATAACCCAAAATTACGCGATTTTTTACACTTCCGCACTATCAATGGAATTTCGCCCTCGAAATTAGCTGAATGCCTTAACTCTCAAAATCAGGCTAACAATCTCAAAAAATAATCTCGTCTCCAAAAATAATTCCTCACATCTAATCTCGAAACTTATCACGAATATCACCTAAAATTTTCTATCTCCAAAAATTACTAACCACGCAATGAACCCAAAACCCAAGCCCCGAGGGTTGCCGTATACCTAAGCTCTGATACCATTTGTAACACCCCACCCGCCCGGGGAGAGCGAATGAAGCTCCACTATCGATAAAATAAATCCAAATCCACAAATAACAAGGTATAGAGCATCTACATAAACCCACAATAATATAAATCCACTAATCTCAATCTCTTCAATTACAACAAGTCTCTCGAATTAAAATTACAACAACTAACTCGAAAATAAAATACAAATCTCCAAAGCTCTATACATCAAAATAATACAAATCTTTCCCAAAAAATCCTCGCTCAAATCAATCTCCATAGCGCCCCAAAATCCGCGCTAACCTGTCACTAAAAGAAAATATGGGGAAGTACACAATACGACAAGAAAGATGCTCAACAAATATATTAACGATGAACAAAGCGTTATAACACGAGTACGAATATTCAAATCGAAATGAAAATCTCAAAGCATTTATCAATATAATTTCTCAACAACACTTTAACCGGGCCACCAGGCCTCACCACATCCGTATATGCTTTATCAAGCCATAGCCCGAGAAACAGGAATTTTGGCAGGTGCCCAACATTCGTGCCATATTAAATTCTCATGACAACGTGCTCATCAACAATATAATGATACCACATGAATCAAAATAATTTCAATAATTATTTTCCATATTTCAATGAATTTATCAATTCAAATATGAGTTAAATTAACAAGAATTCAAAGATAATGACACTCGCGAGATTTAAGGAGCATATTGTGTATAACCCCATACCTCAAAACACGATGAGAAACCAACGATCACATCCTCAAGATCAACACAAAAGATCTACAAAAGCTCCTCCAAGAACCTCCAACAAAATAGCCCCAAGAACACCTCTAATCTAAGGTTGGAACTCACAAATCTCAAGGGACAAAGTATAATTAAGAAGGAGAGGAATATAAAATATATTTGTTGCCAAAAAGTTGTGCCAAAAGTAGCTTAAAAGGTTACCCACGACTTCCTTTTATAATGCAAAGAAATGAAGAGTTGGAATCCAAAAGACTCCTTTAAATAAGGCAAAGAAATGAAGAGTTGGAAGTCAAAACAACTCCAAGAGTTAAAAACATTTAAAAATCATTTAAAAATCCATTTTAACTCCGTTTTCGAAACCGTTTGAAATTCCCGCCTTTAAAAATAATATTAAACATATTTGAGGAATAAAAATAATTTTATCAAAAACTTTATTTTCCTCCATGTTCCAAAAATTAATTAAAATAACCCAAAATTACGCGATTTGTTACACTTCCGCACTATCAATGGAATTTCGCCCTCGAAATTAGCTGAATGCCTTAACTCTCAAAATCAGGCTAACAATCTCAAAAAATAATCTCGTCTCCAAAAATAATTCCTCACATCTAATCTCGAAACTTATCACAAATATCACCTAAAATTTTCTATCTCCAAAAATTGCTAACCACGCAATGAACCCAAAACCCAAGCCCCGAGGGTTGCCGTATACCTAAGCTCTGATACCATATGTAACACCCCACCCGCCCGGGGAGAGCGAACGAAGCTCCACTATCGATAAAATAAATCCAAATCCACAAATAACAAGGTATAGAGCATCTACATAAACCCACAATAATATAAATCCACTAATCTCAATCTCTTCAATTACAACAAGTCTATCGAATTAAAATTACAACAACTAACTCGAAAATAAAATACAAATCTCCAAAGCTCTATACATCAAAATAATACAAATCTTTCCCAAACAATCCTCGCTAAAATCAATCTCCATAGCGCCCCAAAATCCGTACTAAACTGCGACTAAAAAAATATGGGGAAGAACACAATACGATAAGAAATATGGTCAACAAATATATTAACGATGAACAAAGCGTAATAACACGAGTACGAATATTCATATCGAAATGAAAATCTCAAAGCATTAATCAATATAATTTCTCAACAACACTTTAACCGGGTCACCAGGCCTCACCACATCCGTATATGCTTTATCAAGCCATAGCCCGGGAAACAGGAATTTTAGCCGGTGCCCAACATCCGTGCCATATTAAAATCTCATGACAACATGCTCATCAACAAAATAATAATACCAAATGAATTGAAATTATTTCAACAATTATTTTCCAGATTTCAATCAATTATCAATTCAAATATGAGTTCAATTAATAAGAATTCAAAGATAATGACACTCGCGAGATTTAAGGAGCATGTTGTGTAAAACCCCATACCTCAAAACACGATGAGAAACCAACGATCACATCGTCAAGATCTACACAAAAGATCTACAAAATCTCCTCCAAGAACATCCAACAAAATAGCCCCAAGAACACCTCTAATCTAAGGTTGGAAGTTACAAATCTCAAGGGACAAAGTATAATTAAAAAGGAGAGGAATATAAAATATATTTGCTACCAAAAAGTTGTGCCAAAAGTATCTTAAAAGGTTTCCCAGGACTTCCTTTTATAATGCAAAGAAATGAAGAGTTGGAATCCAAAAGACTCCTTTAAATAAGGCAAAGAAATGAAGAGTTGGAAGTCAAAACGACTCCAAGAGTTAAAAATATTTTTAAATCATTTTAAAATCCATTTAACTCCGTTTTCGAAACCGTTTGAAATTCTCGCCTTTAAAAATAATATTCAACATATTTGAGCAATAAAAATAATTTTATCAAAAACTTTATTTTCCTCCATTTTCCAAAAATTAATTAAAATAACCCAAAATTACGTGGGTTGTTACAGACAAGTACGAGTTATTACACACAAATCTATCAATGGTAATTTCTCCCCTCAATTACCCTAAAAGTCACCAAATTAACTACTAGCATTAACCCACATAATAAACCACATATCGTCTAACCATTAGCTGTAGGTGATATAATAGGCCCAAAACAAACTCCGTCCCCATCACTTCCTGATAATTCCTATCATAGGTGGGATTTTAAGATCACATCCTGATTCATGAGAATAATGGGCGGCACCTTGAACCGGTGAAATCCTTATTTCTAAAGATAGAACATATGTGTTCATCTCGGTCAATCAATTCCACACACTCAAAGGAATTCTTGAGCTTATCACACCTTGGCAGCGCACCACTGAAATTTTATAGTCTGCCTCCCCATTCTACCACTGGGAAACGCAGACTTGTTACTAAGTTTCTAGTTTCTCATCTCAACTCAACCTTATTTACATCCCTAATTGATGTACCTGGAGATAATCTCACAATGTCTCACCCAACAACAATTCCCATTTATAATATCTCAAACTAAGTGGTATTATATACATACTTTCTTTCCCTAGAGTATACTAACATTTGGGTAATGCGCAAGCCACTTTTCAACATTAATTCGAGTAAGGCTCCGCTCTACTTTCTCACAACAATTTGGTATCCTCTTTATCAAGAGATATATTATAAATGCCTTTCCACAGCGTTTCAACCCATCTCGGGTGTGCTAGCTCTCATTGCACATATGTACTTGGATTATCATCTTTCTCATATGACGTTCAATCCATCATATCATTTAAACTTTGTTGATAATTATACCTCGGACATATTCTCATGCATAGTTTCCACGCCCTTCTATCTCGGATGAATTTTGAAAGTCCAATTAATTAGGGTGCCCATACACCCTATAACTCGTGTGTACTTGCACAAACATCGTAAACGTCTCACATATAACGCACTTTTCTCAAAATTGGCTTCGCGTTATTTGATAGTTTATAGAACTTGGGTATTCTCAATAACCCATAATTCATAATTTAATTCTCCTCAAGATTGTTCCACACATCAACTCACGGTGAGAAAATTTTTCATGGATTTTTCCAGGTTCTACCAGCTCGACATGCCTTATACCATATTATAGCTCTCCACTCATAGTGTTTTCAATTTGGGACCAATGTTTATTAATGAAAATTGATGTCCTAGTATCCATCAATGTATCTCTACTCTCGATGCTTATCAAGGTTCATGCATGTCTCATCCCGTAATGAAACCCAAACAAGGAACTTTTTACCAATGAACCATCACTAGCATTGTCTGAATGGAGTTCTATAAGCCTCAAACACACAATCGGGACACTCAAATACTATCCCCAACATTTAAATATACATCTCACTCCCACATCTCTAAAGGAGTTATATATCACTAAGCCCACACTATCACTAGTCATTAACGCTAAAGATCATAAGAACGAGCTCAATTTCTCCGCTTGACAATACGTCCTTTATACTCTGAATCACATTAGTAAAGTCCCTACGCACTGGGATCAACTATAATGTGACATTTATACTCTCTGAAGTCTCACTAACCAGTCCATACCCATAATAACATCATACTTGTATATTAAATCACTAGAACGAGTAAATTACATAAAGTATCACACTTTGGTCTACACCCTCTCCCATGCGAACGCAACCAAAGATAACTCCGCTACAATATGCCAATATCTCAAGCAAATCTCGTTTAAACAAAATACCATGACTCACTCATATCACATAAAATTTACCTTTTTTACTTGAGGATAAAACTCATATTTCTACCTTGCTCATCACCTAGCTATTCAAGTGGTTCTTGGACATAACACGCTTGTTCAGACTGAAATAATAACTATTTTAATCATTGTCCCTTCCTGTCAGCATGCTCTAGTTCATTTTCTCACTTCGGGTGGAGTCAAAGCATGTGGTCCTGCTCTCTACGAGATATCTCCCGATAGAATCCTTATATCTCTGGCCACATTGATCATGTTAAAGTTGTCCTTCTCTTAGACCCTATTATCCTCGTCTCATATGGTTACCCTTGTTTCTCCCTTAACTCCGACGTCCCTAAGGAACACACTGCTAGCTTTACCTATCCCAACTGAATCCATCGTCACTCGGCATAAATCGAGTTATCCGAATTATTTAAATGAGTTACCTACTGGGTCTCTCCATGCTTTGTCTCACTTGTACCATTACATTCAATCTTACTCTCTGACTAAATTCTTCAACATTCTTAGCTCCCTTTTCATGGAAGCGTTAATATTATCTTGTAAAAGCATGACATTATCGCCATTTACATTCGTACAAGCACAATTGTTCCCACAAATTCTAGTAATGACTACTCGTGAGACCATTATTCATGAAGGACTCTTTTTTCCATTGTACCTACATCATCGGTACAAATTTCACTAAACAATATAAATTCTTTCACATAGTCAGCCTCTGTCTGACCCTCATGTGATAAGTTCAGAAACTCCACTCCCATCACTTTCTAAACCAAAAAAAAAATGAAGGAACTTGCAATCAAACCATACCTAGAACTCCTCCAAGGGCATAATATTACTCTTTGCAAATGTGGTGACTATTACCTCCCACTATTAATATTTTTCTCCCCTGAGCTAAGAAAATTTCACAAATATTTACTTCCGAGTATTTTTACACCCGACCATATGCCACTATCTATGGATGTTAGCTTTCCATTTGGCTAAGACATACAACATCCCTATTTACACAAATTCTAATGGGTGGTACTTTCCAAGGATCCCTCGGGCTCTCTCCCAAGTTCTTCAATTCGTTCTATATATACGTCCTTATATGGGGTGGCTAACTCACGTCCCTACGGTGCCGCTCCTATGAGCAATATACTTTGGATTTCTTCCATCCATTTGTCTATCATCCATTTTCTAATAGGAGACCCTTTGGAGAGACTTATCCTTATACTCTCAATCCCTACTTATAAATTTTGGGAAGTCCGAAGTTATATTCCCATTCTCTACAACGGTGTTTGGGACACTACCATCCTCGAGTGATTAACTGGCTCTTCAACTACTTAAACAGTATTTATGGTGATCTCCCACTCGATTGCCATTTCCTGAATACTTCATGACTCATAGCGAGCCCCTCCCTCATGCAGTCCTTCAAATGCCTTTGTTGGTCGTCCTAAAGAGTTCAATGTACTATGTCCAATCGAACTTGTATATGAATCACATAATCTACTTAATAGCAGGAGAAGGTAAGACACGTACGTAGAGGAACACACCAATCCTAAGATAGGGCCCTATATCAATCAAACAATATGTTATAAATGTAGTAAGTCGTATAGATCCTATGGACACTATATTCAGATGCTTTGATACAATATGTGACACCCATCCTGATTAAACATTAGGTGATTAGGACTTTGTTAAATTAAAAGGGTTTTTCATATGGTTCATTCTTAGCATCACTGTCGAAAACTTTTTTTTTAATTACTAATCACCTAAGTGAAATTAGACCTATGTCAAATTTTATATTTCATTAAACCGATAAAATATCTCATGCAGAAATAATAATTAAACATTCACAATATACTAGAATTCAAACAACCTCACAATATATAGTGAATAAAGTCTTGTCGAGACAACAATCCGCTAAAATCCAAAACTACTAAGTAAACCAATAATATCCAAAACTGAATATCTAAAATCATGCCAATGGATAACATGTTCCAATTGAGAGTACTAAAGTGAGATCCTACACTAGATCTGAATAAATGAATCATTTATGCAAAGTCCTACTAGCCTCCATAATGCTGCAGCTGCGAGTCCATGGACTTAATCCTTAAGTCTGACGCCCTTGTGGCTGGACACCTAAAAGTGTTTTGATAATATTTTGAGAGAAAGAGCTAGTACTCAAAATGTTTTGAAAATATTTAGCAAGTGTTTATCAAAGTAATATGAGTTAGTGACTACACATATTAATTTTGCATACACTCATTTGAGTTACCTCACCCCTCATCTATATTGCACGCCTACTGTTATGTACTTAGCCCACCTAGCTGTACTACCCAAGCTAACTACACTATAGTATTCAACTGAACTTACATACGTGACTAAGTTTCCATACCACCCATAGAATATGCTACAGTTACACATCTCATATAATATATACTTAGATAACTTTTCACATCTTATTACCTTTTACTTTAACAATTAAGTATCACTACTTAATTTATTCTTAAGATAATAACTATCTATCATTTAATCTTTCCAATTAAGTCTCTCCACTTAATTGACTTATAAATGTATGCACGTGAAAGAGTATGGAACCCCGGATGTGATTTTCTCAATTAAAATCAAAGTTAATTTCCTTTTGCGGAAGCGTTGAGAATAGGTGATGGTTCAATTTTCAAAACAACAACAACAAGTTTTAATTTCTCAAAACAAATTAAAACAAAAATTCAAGTCCTAGAATTTGCCTAAGTCATAATTAACAATTATCCAAAGTTAGGGGAAACCAATTTTAGCAAATGACTTAAATAAACCAATTTTACCCAATATTTAATTTAGTCCCAAATTAAATGAGTGTGATAATTTAAACCAAATTTTATCTTGAATTAAACCTAAAGCATGCGTTCTACATGATAGTGCAAGATAAAATAAACAATATCACACTACACCGCGATGTACGAGGAAAAACCCACTAACGGGAAAAAACCTCGGGACGGCCCTAGCCTCAAATCCACTAAAAACGGTATTACAAAATACAAGACAAAAGACTTACTTCCTAAACTCGAACCCTCTCAAGACGTGATGCTTCTTCTTGTATCGACCTCCAATTAGCGGATAACCAACGGAGCTCCACCGCGGTCTCGGACTCCCACCGATAGGGCAATTAGGCACACCGTCACCCTAACATGGAGCCTTTCTCCAAATGGGTAGAAATGACACGAACTTCTCTTCAATTCGGTGTAGAGAAAAACCGGTGCCAAAACAATCTCCAAGCAATTAATATTTATATAGAAACTTGGATAAACAATTGGGTGTAAACTAGAGTGTGTATGAAATTTTTTCTTGGAAGAATTACACTCAAAACTTGAACATTTTCCTAAAACTATTTTTTCTCTCAAACTCTCTCTAGGAGATAAACTAAGTTGGAAAAGTTGTCTTGGAAAATGTGTTTCCCGAACATAATAATGTATGAAAAAAGTTGGTTGAAAACCAAGTGGAGAAGTGGGGAAAATCTGCAAAAAACTGCCAAATAACTGTTCCCGCTGGAATCTCGTTCGAACGAACTTGATTCTCGTTCGAACGAGACTTCTAACGAGCGACCAGCCTGGGCTCGTTAGAAGTTCGTTAGATACCTCGTTAGAACGAAAACTCGTTCAAACGACATATCTAACGACTAACCAGTTAGGGTCATTGGCAAAACTCGTTCGAACGAAACTGGTTCGAACAACAAAATTCGTTCGAACGAAACCTGGTTCGAACGAAAGAACTCGTTCGAACGACATTTCTAACGAACGACCAGAAAGATTGAAAAATTCGATTTTGGCCCAGAAACTTTTATATACTTATTTTAAAGTTCAAATTGATTCTTTCTGAAAATAAAACACAGTTTTTATTAAACCTAACACCCAATACAAATTGTTCCAATCTCCTATATAAATAAAATTACATTCATACCTTGGGAGCATGGAACCTTAGTTGATGACGTAGAAACGAGGCACACAAACTGGCATTTTGCTGAAGCTTTAAATTCTTTGCCGCTACGTCTTCAACCCACACTTCATAGGCTTGAGAATATTACAAATAATTACTATCCTATGAATAAATGTTTTTGTCCGGAATTGAGCCAAAACTATATATGGACTCAATTGGAAATTTGTGTCCTTACAAATCTCCCCCTTTGGCTATTCCGGGACAAAAACCAAACAAAAATCCTAAAGGGCCGTCAAGCTCTACTAGACTCAAAACATAACCCGCCCAAACTTGACTCAACCCAAGGATCAAACACTTTGCCTTTTAAAGATGCCGGTTTAGTAGAATACCTGCACACTTAAGCAAACTCATCAAATGCATAGGGAATATCAAAATATATTAATCGCAATTAAATAATTACTCCCCCTAAATTAATTCTCCCCTTTATCAAATGAATGACATTTACTTAGAAAGACGTCTCCCCCTAAGATAAATTAGATACCATTTCTCCCCCTATCATCATTCTCCCCCTTTTTGTTCGGGAATAGGCAAAGGATAAAGAACTAATAAACAACATGTGAAAGCTTATAGTGATAAGACATGAAAGCATATGGGCAATAAAAGCATGGCAAAGACAAACAAATATCATATATATATATACTATCAATATAACAGTAAGTATGTTGCATATATAGATAGATATGAACACACACATGACACAAAATACAATAAGTTTGCACACTCGTATGGAAAAAATGTGTCATATGGAAACGGAAGTGTAGGGTTGTGAACTAGCAACAATTAAATTTAGACCCAAACACTTAAGAAACGTTCACGGAGTTCTCATTTGATTGCAAACTTCATCACAGTTAAATATAACCTCATGTGACAATATAAAGATTGAACTCAATGAACAAACATACACAATGCATACAAGCCTAGCATGATGATGATTCTACAAACCAAATAGAGTCATGACATTAAAGACAACTAGGATAAACGGACATTGTGCAAACCGTTGATATACCATCCAATTCTCCCTCATTAAGCATATATATTCTTTTGATTTTGAATGAAAATATCAAACAAACATAGGCCGTGGCAGTTGATTTCTTTTTAATGCCAAATATTCTGTTTTTAGGCCTTTGGATCACGTATTTCTTTTAGATCCAATAAACGGTGGCTTACTATCGCAAAGGATTTAATTCATCCTTTCGGAGCCCTTCCCCGTGCATATATTAATTTATCATGTTTTCATTGTTCGCACACATCTCACATGCAACGGATTTTGACATGCACTAGTCCTCCTAGGTCATAGATATGTAGATGACTAGATTGATAGGAGAACACCTCAAAAAGCTCAAATATAACATGTGACATTAAGATTTCAAAAGAGCTCGTGCATGTGTGAAAAGAGGCATATAGAAATAGAATCCATTTAAACAATACAAAATCCAACTACTCCATATAAAACATGGTAAAGAACATTTTAAGGATTGAAAATCTAAACCAAAAGTTCTAGCCACGTGGGAGCGTAAATGATGGGATTCAAACACAAATATATGCCACATAAAGTATGTCAAACAAAAATACACACCAAACAAAATCTTTTTGAGTTTTTAACATTTTTAATCAAACATAAAGATATATACTCAAAAGACTAAACTAAAATCATTTGTATTTTTCATTAAGCATAAATGAAATAAATAAAACACAAATGATAAATAAAAATCTTTTTATATTTTGCAGTTAAATCAAACACAAAAAATATTACAAAAACATAAACAAGTCATAATTTCTAGCATATGATATGAAATGAGGCAATGACTAGAAAATGACTAAACAAGCATACATTTAGCATATGAATATGGCATGAAGTACAAACGCTAAAGCATGCAAACACTAACACATTTATCCTTTAGATTTAGCAAGGGAGGAAAAATGTGAAAGTAAATGAGAATCAAAATCCCTATTTTGTAAGGCAACCAAATCGGATTTCCTAACCCAAATTAATGAAGAATGATAATCTTGGGGTGTAGGAACATTAGCTACCGTGGTTACTTTACAATGGGATTTTCTAGGAATTCGTTTAAGATCAAAACAAAATTTCCTAAGATGACCTTTTCGACCACAATGTGAACAAGTGAAAACATGTCGAAAAGATTTACCTAAGGAGTGATCTTTAATTGCATTCCTAGTAGATTCTCCTAAAATGTTGGTTTTGACTTTAGAGTTAAATTCATTACAAGTATTGAGGCCTAAACCAAAAGTGTCATTTTTAATTTGGACCGTTCCTAACATTTTATCAAGTTTTTGCGAACGACATTCCAAATCAAATTTGTCATTACTAGAATCTTTTAATTTATTTTCCAAATCTAAAATGGTAGATTCTAGAGAAAAAATTCGCTCTTCAAAAGCAAGAAGCTCCTTTTTCAAGGATTCCATTAAATTCCTAAGGCTATTTCTTTCGCCTTCTACATATTCTAGCTTCTCTCGAAGAGTCCTCTCACGTGTCTTAAGGTCTTCTATTAAGGCACTTTCATCAATGACCTTGACACTTTCTCTTAAACTCGCTTCTAACTTCAAATTAGCTCTTTTCGGTTTAATAGATTCTTTATATAATTCATGAAAAGCATTTTGAAGTTCACTCTCATCAACCTCTTCTTCATTTTAACTCTCTCTTTCATCTCCACTCTCACTATCATCAAAAACAAGGGAATCATGAACAATAACCTTGGAAGTGGCATGTGCTATCGTGTCATCAATCGATGAGTTCTCACTATCACTCACATGACTTGCCATAAAAGCCACAAAAATTTTCTTTGTGGGGGAATCGGGCTTTTCTTACTTATCACTATCACTAAGGGTTGCATTATATGCAGTGGGTCGCTTACCCTCTTTCCTTAGTTTAGTGGGGCACTCATAATCTCGATGGCCATAACCTTCACAACCAAAACATTTGTTAGACTCGTCCCTATCTAAATTGTCATTACTAGGTTTAGGGATCCTCTCGGCTTTAGAAATCTTCTCGCTTTTATCATTTTTAGAAGATTCAAATTTCTTAAAATCATTTTTAAATTTATCTTTGTTGAATTTAAGAAATTTTCTAAATTTACGAGCAAATAAAGCCATATCTTCCGAGTCACTATCACTCTTGCTCTCTACTACTTGTTTAACCCCTTTTCGGGATTTTAAAGCAACGCCCTTTTCGATTTTCTTTTCATTTTTAGAGGGAAACATATCCAGTTCATTGGTTTGTAAATCACCTTCAAGCTCTTCTAATTTCGTAGAGGCTAAAGTGGGTAAAGAATTTAAAACGGTCACCTTTGGAATAAATCTATCGGGTAGGGACCTTAAAATTTTCTTTTCTACACGGTTGTCAGGTATTTTCTCTCCCAATTTAAAAGATGAATTAAGAATATCTGAATGTCTAGCATAAAATTCATCAAAAGTTTCTTTTTCATCCATTTTGATAGTTTCAAATTGAGTGGTGAGGTTTTGGAGTTTAGAAGCTTTAACAACACTTGTTCCTTCATGAGTTAATTGTAAAATATCCCAAGCTTCTTTAGCGGTCTCACACGTCATAATGCATCGGAATTCATCCGGTGTGACAGCGCTAAATAAAGCATTTAAACCACGGGAATTAAAATTTTCTAGCTTAAACTCATTTTCAGTCCATCTATCGACGGGTTTGGGAACACGTTCATTTTCAATTAAATGAGTTGGTGGGGAGTACCCGTTAACAACAGACATCCAAACTCTCTCGTCGATAGATTTTAGTGCCGATCTCATGCGCGCTTTCCAATACGCGTAGTTTGAACCATCGAAAATAGGAAATTTTGAAAATGGGGAAAAATCCATTTTAGCCAAAAATTAAAGGATCTTAACGAAATAATTTATCGTTTTTGGCTCTGATACCAATTTGAAAGAGTATGGAACCCCGGATGTGATTTTCTCAATTAAAATCAAAGTTAATTTCCTTTTGCGGAAGCGTTGAGAATAGGTGATGGTTCAACTTTCAAAACAACAACAACAAGTTTTAATTTCTCAAAACAAATTAAAACAAAAATTCAAGTCCTAGAATTTGCCTATGTCGTAATTAACAATTATCCAAAGTTAGGGGAAACCAATTTTAGCAAATGACTTGAATAAACCAATTTTACCCAAAATTTAATTTAGTCCCAAATTAAATGAGTGTGATAATTTAAACCAAATTTTATCTTGAATTAAACCTAAAGCATGCGTTCTACATGATAGTGCAAGATAAAATAAACAATATCACACTACACCGCGATGTACGAGGAAAAACCCACTAACGGGAAAAAACCTCGGGACGGCCCTAGCCTCAAATCCACTAAAAATGGTATTACAAAATACAAGACAAAAGACTTACTTCCTAAACTCGAACCCTCTCAAGCCGTGATGCTTCTTCTTGTATCGACCTCCAATTAGCGGATAACCAACGGAGCTCCACCGCGGTCTCGGACTCCCACCGATCGGGCAATTAAGCACACCGTCACCCTAACATGGAGCCTTTCTCCAAATGGGTAGAAATGAAACGAACTTCTCTTCAATTCGGTGTAGAGAAAAACCGGTGCCAAAACAATCTCCAAGAAATTAATATTTATATAGAAACTTGGATAAACAATTGGGTATAAACTAGAGTGTGTATGAAATTTTTTCTTGGAAGAATTACACTCAAAATTTGAACATTTTCCTAAAACTGTAATACCCCGTACTTTTGACTATATTTATTTTGAGGATTAATTAATTAAATGCGTATTAATTGGAAATTAATCCGGGATAAAAAATACTAATGTGATGCAAATTGATATTTGATTATGTGCATATATGATTATATATGTATTTGGTATTATAAAATTTGTCGTAAGATTTATATACGGCAATTTGGAAATTTTGTCGAGACGCGTGGGACCGCCGCGTCACGGGGTAATATTTTGATAATAAAAGTGAATTTAAAATCTGTAATCTGTATGGTCATTTTGAGTGCGCCAACGCGTCCGAAAGGGTCGAGATAGTCAGAAAACACTAGCCGGGGGTATAGTTTGGGTCCCGGGGTATTTTTAGGCCATACCGGTAACAAAAAGGGTATTTTGGTAATTTTACATTTTTAGGAATTAAAAGTGACGAAAATTAGAGATGTAAATCTGATGTGGATTAAACCCATTAATCCCATTAACCAACCCATATTAACCTAGAAGGCTACGTAGGTTGTCATTTAGGTTTTCTAAGTTTCCCCAAATCAAACCCTAGCCACCTTAAGCCACCATTAGAGAGGAAGCTTGGAGAGAAGAAATTCTGCAGAAATTCTTCATCAAATCAACACCAAATCCGGAATCAAACCAAGGCAAGTGATTTAAATTACATTCCTTATGCAGTGAATGCTTTTTCCATGTTAGAAACATTGTTAATCAATCTTATATAAGAGTTAAAAGAAAACCCATGAAATTGGAAGATTGTTGTTTAAATTTTGGGATAGGTTTGCATGTAGAAACATTGTTTAAAGATTTAATTCAGAGATTTCATATCTATGTGATGTATAAACGGATTAAAATTTGGAAAATTTTGATGAGAAGAATCTAGGGTTTATGTTCTTGAAGAAAATTGGGAATTTATGTAGAAACCTTGTGATTTAATGATGTTTAGAAGGTATTAAACCCCTTTAATGATGTTAGTATAGCACCTTGGCATGTTTGAGGATGATTAGAGAACTCAATATATTGTAGGAACGAATTTACAAGAGGTTTGAGGAGTAAAAATGGTGAAAAACGAATTGGGGAAAAATCTGGGCCGAAACTGGTCACTCGTTAGAAGCAGACCCCAGGTCGTTCGAACGAACTCGTTCGAACGAGCTTCTAACGAGTTGACCAGTCGTTATTAACGAGTAGGGATATCGTTCGATATCTCGTTCGAACGAGATATCGTTTGAAGGGGCAGTTCGTTCGAACGAACTAGGATCTCGTTCGAACGAGACTTCTAACGAGATGACAGTCCAAACTCGTTCGAACACTCGTTCGAACGAGACTTCTAACGAGCTGGCAGTTTGGGCCATTTTGGACTGTTTTGACTTTTGGAGTTCCGTAAACTGATTTGAGGATATAGATATCATTCCGTAGATGTAGTAATGATAGGATTGGGACATTTGGGTATTTATGAGGAGAAATTTACATACGAGAGTTGTATTACATGGACGGTTTGGGACGAGACGTGAGTGTCCACTACGACGTGAGAATTAATTATGACACTAATGATTATAAACCGGTATAGTACGAATTGTGATAATTATAGCTAGTACGAGAATGCGATATGTACTACGATTAAAATACGGTATTACTAAGACATGTGTTTACTTAGTATTGGTATATGGATTGTTTGTATGACATACCTACCATACTTGCTATCACGGGAGGTTGCGTTCGCTTAGGACCCTCTAATCCTTGTGTGCCTACGGGGGGGATATAGACTGGTACCTCGATGAACATAGGTCATAGAAAGACTTATTGTGATATTAATAAGTCCGCTGATCATGGGAGCGTAGGTATGTGCGTGACCCATGTGATGGTGACTGTGTTCGCCTCCATTATTTGTGATGTTATCGGTAAACTATTCCTGAGAGATTCGGAATATGTAATCCTTATGTACGTGATGTACCGGGATGGATAGCAGAGTATGTGTGCACTATAGCTTAGATTGCGGGGTGCTTATATTGTATAATTATGATGTCAATAATATACATTTAATTAATGGGAATCCTCATGTTAATGTTGTAAATATATATATTAAGGTGTTGTTTCCAGATATATAGTGAGTTAACTAATAGTGATATATATATATTGCATATTGAGTATCTAAGTTACATTAAACCCTATTTAATTAAGAGCGTTATTATGTTAATGGAACCAAGTATTATGGGGAGAACCTTTGGCAGTCTAGCTAGATACGTAGTCACTTAGCTAGTGGTATGGGTAGATATAGATGGGTACTTGCGTTAGGAGTGCACAGTTAGATGAGAGGTGAGAATATAATGTGAGTGCACGTCCTAACATGTACTTTGCATTTAATGTTTTAAATGTTTTTAAAGCACTTGCAGGTTTTTAAAATATAACTCCACATTCGGGCTCTGACCCGTTTGCTTTTCAAATCTTTTTCTTTGTAAAACCATTTTAGGTGTCCAGCCACAAGGACACCAAGCATAGGTACTCATTCAGGTGACGAGCTGTAGCTGCTTGTGGAAGCTACAGGGATTTGCATGTAGACGCTTCTATCTCTTTGGATTCCAGAGTCACTATCTATCAGTTATAGGGCATGTTGCCCATTTCTTTAGAGACATCTTTTATATTTCAGTTTTCAGACTTTAGCATGTTTTATTTCAGTTTCGGTTATTCATTTCAGTTATGGGATTGTAGTGAGGAGTTTTCCTCCAGACATTATTTACTCTATTGTGATGGTTATTCATTTTACTTCAGTATGGTGAATGGTGTTATTTATTTCTTCATTACACTTATTGCATGTTAATCAGACTTAAATTAAAATTTGGCAACTTCATTTTTAAATACTAGGTGGTTAGTAATATTAAAATGTTTTCGACAGTGATGCTATTAACTGAGCCAACTTGACATTTTGAATTAATTTAATAAAGGAGTAGCTACCCGGTATTTAATTAGTCGGGGTGTCACAGGTGGTATCAGAGCATCAGGTTCTAGTGTCCTTTAGGATCTGTACAGCTATTATGTTTCCGCTACGTTTTCTTTGATATAGAGCCCTATATTTTAGGACTGTTGTACTCTTTTTGTGTATGCTTTGTTCTTCAGCTATATTAAGTTTATAAACCGTGAACTTATAAACTTTGTTCTTATTTCAGATGCCTCCACGACGTGCACGACGAGTTCCCAGGGATTCTACGCCTGAACCACAGCCCGCTCCAGTTCAGGGTATGATGAACGCCACTGAGGTTGCTGCTATAGTAGCCCAAGCGGTAAATGCCGCGATTGCCGTGATTCAGCAGGCACCACCTCAGGCGCCGGTTGCCGCGCTAGTACAGGTTAATGCATTCCCGTCTTCTTGGGAGCGTGTACGTGACGCTTTTCAGAAAGCGCATCCGCCAGAGTTTGCAGGTAGCTCAGACGTGGTAGTCTCGAGCCAATGGAGGAAGGACATACAGAGGCATTTGAGGATGCATGAGTGCACTGATATTCAGAAACAGGTATTAACTACTTTCAAGCTAGTGGGATCTGCATTACAGTGGTGGGAGTCTATTACCACCGCGGAGGAGAGGGATACCCTCACGATTTAGGAGTTCTGGGTGCGGTTTGACCGCACGTACTTTCCGTCCGCAGTTCATACAGAGATGAGGAGGAAGCTGATGAGTTTGAAGCAGGACGGCAAGACAGTGGCCGAGTATGAGGCCGAGTTCACTAACCTGTTGGATATCGTTCCAGACGAGATTCCAACAGAGAAGAAGAAAATAGAGAAGTTCACCGATGGGTTGAATTGGAGGATCCATCAACATCTTCTAGGGAACCTATCGTTGGCCACGTATTCTGATGTGGTTAACGCTGCATTATTGCACTGCCAGGACCACCGTTTTCATATGGCCGAGGGCAAGCGGTCGGGGGAGTCTAGCCATCAGGGCAGGACAGGAGGACATGGTGCCAGCGGGGCACAAACCGGTCAGGGGCAGAGACAGAATGAGCAGGGTACCCAGCAGGGGGATAATAAGAGGTTCCGGTCAGGGAACTACAGGCAGGGACAGGGAGGTTTCCGTCAGGGCCATCAGGGTCCAAACGGCCATCAGGGCCAGCAGGGGCAGAATGGGCAACAGTTTCATCAGGGCCAGCAGGGCCAAGGGAGGAATGGTAACGGCCACCAGGGCCGGGGACAGCAGGGGCAGAGGGGAGGGAACTTCCCAGGGAAGTGCTTTACTTGTGGCAAGACTGGCCATAAGAAGCAGGATTGTCCTGATAGGGGCAGGGCCCACAGCAGCAGCAGTAGGGTGCTCGCCAGGAGCCACAGAGACCTATGTTTCCAGCCGCTCTTCCCGCACCGCCACAGATGGAAGCATTGCCACCCATTCCAGCAGTCCCAGCTCAACAGGGGCAGCTACAGTATGGACGTGTCTACAACGTTCACCAGGCTGCAGTTCCACAGGCACCGCCCGCGATCGAGGGTACGTTTCCTATCCATGGCACTATGGGTCGGGTGTTATTTGATACGGGTGCTACACACTGTTTTATAGCTACACACTTCGCGAAAGCTTTAGGGTTGCTAGCTATGGCAGAGAGCACAGTGACGTGTGTCGACTCACCATTAGGGAGTGGGTCACTTATTTTCTTTATATGCCGGGGAGTGGGGGTAGAGATCGGTGGTTTGGTATTGCCTGCAGACATGTTAGTGTTAGACATGCATGTTCACGATGTGATCATCGGTATGGATTGGCTCGTAGCATATAGAGCCATGATTGATTGCTTCAGTGGGAGCATTATTTTTGCCATTCCGGGGCAAGAGATGTTTATAGTGGCGATGCCTCGCCCAGAGGGAGGATCGACCGCTCATCTGTATTACATAGCGGAGGATACCTCTAAGGAGGTTGTGATTCCTTTGGATTCGATCCCGGTTGTCAGGGAGTATTCAGATGTGTTTCAGGAGATACCAGGCTTACCGCCCAGTCAGGAGATAGTCTTCGTTATAGATTTGCTACCGGGTACGAGACCTATAGCACGTGCACCGTACCGTATGGCTCCAGCTGAGATGCGAGAGCTAAGGGATCAGATAGAGCAGCTGTTAGGGTAGGGCTTTATTCGCAGGAGTACCTCACCTTGGGGCGCTCCAGTTTTGTTTGTGAAGAAGAGGGATGGTTCACTGAGATTGTGCGTGGACTACCGAGAGTTGAATAAGGTCATGATACGGAATAAGTATCCGTTGCCTCGAATCGATGACTTGTTCGACCAGTTGAGAGGAGCTTATTTCTTCTCGAAGATTGACTTGAGGTCGGGATACCATCAGTTGCGTATCAGGGAGGAGGACGTCTCGAAGACTGCGTTCTTGTCGAGATATGGTTCTTATGAGTTTCGGGTTATGCCTTTCGGCTTGACCAACGCTCCAGCAGTGTTTATGGACTTGATGAACAGGGTGTTCAGAGATTTCCTAGATCAGTTTGTCATTGTCTTCATTGATGACATTCTGGTTTACTCTCAGACAGAGGAGGAGCACGCCAAGCATTTGAGGCAGGTCTTGCAGACACTTCGTCAGAACGAGTTGTATGCAAAATACGAGAAGTGCGGGTTTTGGTTGAAGGAAGTCCAGTTCTTGGGTCACATTATTTCCGACCAGGGAATATCAGTTGATCCGGGGAAGGTATCAGCGGCGAGGGAGTGGGGACAGCCCACGACACCAATAGAGATTCGTAGTTTCTTGGGTCTAGCAGGATACTACAGGAGGTTTATTCGGGGTTTCTCAGAGATAGCAGGTCCTTTGACACATCTTACTCGTAAAGGTGTGCCGTTCATTTGGAGTGATGCCTGTCAGTTGGCATTCGATGAATTGAAGGACAAGTTGACCTCAGCACCTGTGTTAGCATTGCCGAGACCGGGAGTTGAGTATTTGGTTTACACCGACGCGTCTTTGCAAGGGCTTGGAGGTGTATTACAGCAGGAGATACAGGCCATAGCTTATGCTTCCCGTAAGCTTAAGCCTCATGAGAAGAATTACCCCACGCATGATTTGGAGTTGGCAGCGGTAGTATTTGCCTTACGAATTTGGAGGCACTATCTTTTGGGGGAGAAGTTTCAGCTATTCACGGACCACAAGTCACTACAGTATCTGTTCACGCAGAAGGAATTGAATATGCGGCAGCGTAGGTGGCTTGAATTTGTGAAGGACTACCAGTTCGACATCCAGTACCACCCGGGTAAGGCTAACGTGGTAGCAGACGCGTTGAGCCGCAGGCCAGCAGATGAGGTGGCAGAGGTGTGGAAAGCTAAGTGGAAGGAATTGGGACACCAGGATGCAGTGGCCCGATCTTTCATGTCTGTGATGACCGTTACCCCATAAATTGTCACGAGGATAGTACGGGCACAGGCTAATGACTCGTTCTGTCAGGAGCACATAGTTCGATTGCTAGCAGAGGGAGCCGAGTCCTATACCGTTAGCTCAGACGGGGGATTGCGCTTCAATGGGAGATTGGTAGTTCCGGAAGGGGAAGAATTGCGGCACGATGTTATGGTAGAGTCGTACGGCTCACGATTCGCGGTACATCCTGGAGGGGACAAAATGTACCAAGACATGAGACGGAAATATTGGTGGAGCGGTATGAAGAGAGATATCGCTGAGTTTGTCTCAAAATGCGCCACTTGTCAGCTTGTAAAAGTGGATCATCAGAGACCAGCAGGATTGCTACAGCCGTTGGAGGTTCCGGTGTGGATGTGGGAGAGCATATCCATGGATTTTGTCACGGGGTTGCCTACGTCGCAGAGGGGTCACGACTCCGTTTGGGTAATTGTGGACAGGTTGTCCAAGGTCGCTCACTTTTTACCCGTAAGGACTGACTACACTACGGGACAGTATGCCCAGCTCTTCATTTCAGATATTGTGAGACTTCACGGTGTGCCCCTAAATATCATGTCTGACAGAGACAAGATATTTGTTTCGAAGTTTTGGGAGAGTTTCCAGGAGGCAATGGGCACGGAATTGCGGTTGAGTACGGCTTATCATCCGCAGACCGATGGGCAGATAGAGCGCACCAATCAGATGTTGGAGGACATGCTACGCATGTGCATTATTGACTTCGGGGGTGGATGGGAGCAGTACCTTCCACTGGTGGAGTTTGCCTACAATAACTCCTATCAGTTCACTATTGGCATGGCTCCGTTTGAGGCATTGTACGTCAGGCCTTGTCGTTCCCCAGCATGTTGGTTGGAGGTGGGGGACAACAAACTACTTGGGCGGGAAGTGATTCAGGATACTTCGGCAAGGATTGAGTTGATTCGGAGTCGCATTCGGGTAGCTCAAGATAGGCAGAAGAGTTATGCTGATGCGAAGAGGTTTTTCAGGGAGTTCCAAGTGGGGGACCAGGTTTTGCTCAGGGTATCTCCAATGAAGGGGATTATGCGATTCGGGAAGAAGGGGAAGTTGGCACCGAGGTATGTGGGGCCGTTTCCTATTATTAAGCGGATCGGACCGGTTGCATATAGACTTGGACTACCGGAGCACTTGCATCGGATTCATGACGTGTTCCATATTTCCTCGATGAGGAAATACCTTAGAGATGATTTGGCTCATTCTCACATTGCTGTGGAGGACATCGATCTCCAGCCGGATAGCTCCTACGAGGAGGGGCCAATTGCTATTTTGGACCGAAGCGAGAGGAAACTGCGGTCAAAGATAGTCCCGTTAGTGCGTGTTCAGTGGCGACATCACAATGTCGAGGAGTCCACATGGGAGCGCGAGGATGAGATGCGCGAACGTTATCCAGAGCTGTTTTTAGCAGGTACTTTCTAGTTTCGAATTTCGGGACGAAATTCAGTTATTAGGGGGGAAGTATGTAATACCCCGTACTTTTGACTATATTTATTTTGAGGATTAATTAATTAAATGCGTATTAATTGAAAATTAATGCGGGATAAAAAATACTAATGTGATGCGAATTGGAATTTGATTATGTGCATATATGATTATATATGTATTTGGTATTATAAAATTTGTCGTGAGATTTATATACGGCAATTTGGAAATTTTGTCGAGACGCGTGGGACCGCCGCGTCACGGGGTAATATTTTGATAATAAAAGTGAATTTAAAATCTGTAATCCGTATGGTCGTTTTGAGTGCGCCAACGCGTTCGGAAGGGTCGAGATAGTCAGAAAACACTAGACGGGGGTATAGTTTGGGTCCCGGGGTATTTTTAGGCCATACCGGTAACAAAAAGGGTATTTTGGTAATTTTACATTTTTAGGAATTAAAAGTGACGAAAATTAGAGATGTAAATCTGATGTGGATTAAACCCATTAAGCCCATTTACCAACCCATATTAACCTAGAAGGCTACGTAGGTTGTCATTTAGGTTTTCTAAGTTTCCCCAAATCAAACCCTAGCCACCTTAAGCCACCATTAGAAAGGAAGCTTGGCGAGGACAATCCATCCACTTGTGACCCGGTTGTACACATTTATAGCAGAGTTTCAAAATTCTTTGCCGGTCAGGTTGTAGTTTATCCCCAGTCAATGGAGGACCCCAAACGTAAATCTTGTCTGAATCAGACTGGGGATAAACTACAACCTGACCGGCAAAGAATTTTGAAACTCTGCTATAAATGTGTACAACCGGGTCACAAGTGGATGGATTGTCCTCGCCCTGACATAGTTTTTCCGCAGATTTCCCCTCAAGGCCAGCAAGACCAGGGAAAAAGAGAGGCTAGTCAATACCGTAAGGAAGGAAAGCAGTTTCGGGGGAGGTGTTTCCAATATGGCAGGAATGGCCATAGGCGTCAAAATTGTCCAGAGAAGAATAGGGCCCCATGGCAGGAATGTGCTGACAATGTACCTCAGAAGCCAACTCCGCCACCTTTTCCAACAGCCTCAGTTCAGCAGAGAAAGCTTCAGGGCGATCGTGTCTATAATTTCCCACAGGCAGCAACCCCGCAGGCGCCACCCGCGGTTGAGGGTATGTTTTTCTATCCATGTTACCATGAGTCGAGATTTGTTTGTTACGAGTGCAACGCACTATTTTATAAGCTAAATTCTTTTTTTTGCGAAAGCCTTAGGGTTGTTAGCCACGGCAGTGAGCTCAGTGACGTGTGTAGACTCACCATCTTGGGAGTGGGTCTTTTATTTTTCTTTATATGCCCGTGAGTGGGGGTAGAGATTGGTAGCTTAGTATTACCTGTATATATGTTAGTCTTAGACATACATTAGCTTGATGTTATATTCAGTATGGATTGGCTCGCCGCTTATAGAGCCATGATTATCTACTTCGGTGGAGCATCGTTTTTGCCATTTCGGGGCAAGAGATTGTTTGTAGTGGCGATGCCTCGCCCAGAGGGAGGTTCGACCGCTCATTTATATTACATTGAGGAGGATACCTCTAAAGAGGTTGTGATTCCTTTGGATTCGATCCCAGTTGTTAGGGAGTATTCCGATGTGTTTTAGGATATACCAGGCCTACCGCCTAGTCGTGAGATAGACTTTGTTATAGATTTATTGCCAGATGCGAGACCTATAGCACGCGCACCTTACCGTATGGCTCTGGCAGAGATGCGAGAGCTACGAGATCAGATAGAGCAGCTGTTAGGTCAGGGCTTCATTCGCAGAAGTACCTCACCTTGGGGCACTCTAGTTTTGTTTGTAAAGAAGAGGGATGGTTCAATAAGGTTGTGTGTGGACTACCGGGAGTTGAACAAGGTCACGATATGGAATAAGTATCCGTTGCCTCGAATCGATGAGTTATTCGACCAATTGAGGGGAGCAACTTTCTTTTCGAAGATAAATCTGAGGTCGGGGTACCATCAGCTACGTATTAGGGAGCAGGATGTTTCGAAGACTACTTTCTTGACGAGATATGGGTCTTATGAGTTCAGAGTGATGCCATTCGGCCTCACTAATGCTCCAGCCGTGTTCATGAACTTAATGAACCGAGTGTTCAGAGAGTTCTTGGATCAGTTTGTCATTGTCTTCATAGATTACATCTGTATATATTCCCATTTCGAGGAGGAGCATGCCGAGCACTTGAGGCAGGTTCTTCAGACTCTGCGAGAGCATCAGCTGTATGCTAAGTACGAGAAGTGTGGATTTTGGTTGCGAGAAGTACAGTTCTTGGGCCATGTTGTTTCTGAGTAGGGGATAGTAGTTGACCCGAGTAAAGTGTCAACGGTGAGGGAGTGGGGACAACCCACGACACCGACCGAAGTGCGTAGTTTCTTGGGGTTAGTCGGTTACTACAGGAGATTCGTTCGGGGATTCTCCAAGATAGCGGGTCCATTGACGAATCTGACTCGTAAAGGGGTACCGTATGTTTGGGATGACGCTTGTCAATTAGCTTTCGACGAGCTGAAACATAAACTTACTTCAGCACCAGTCCTTGCCTTACCGAAACCGGGTGTGGAGTACCTGGTTTACACCGATGCGTCTTTACGGGGACTTGGAGGAGTACTCCAGCAGGAGGAGAAGGCTATAGCTTTTGCTTCCCGCAAGCTTAAGCCACATGAGAAGAATTACCCCACACACGACCTGGAGTTAGCAGCGGTCGTATTTGCATTGCGGATATGGAGACACTATCTATTGGGAGAGAAATTCCGTTTATTCACAGACCATAAATCACTGCAGTACTTGTTCACTCAGCGAGAGCTGAATATGCGTCAACGCAGGTGGTTAGAGTTTGTGAAAGATTACCAGTTCGATATACAGTATCATCCGGGGAAAGACAACGTAGTTGCTGATGCGTTGAGCCGTAGACCGGTAGAGGATGTTGCGAACATTTGGAGAGCTAAGTGGAAAGAGTTGGGTCACCAGGACGCAGTAGCCCGTTCTTTCGTATCCGTTATAACTGTCACACCTGAGATTGTTACGAGGGTGATACAAGTTCAGACCACAAACCCGTTTTGCCAGGAGCAGATTGTGCGACTTCTAACCGAGGGTGCTGAGTCCTATTCTGTTAGTTCTGATGGAGGTTTGCAGTTTAATGGGAGATTGGTGGTTCCAGAAGGTGCAGAGTTACGTCATGAAGTAATGACTCATTCTCATGGGTCCCGATTTGCAGTACATCCGGGAGGCGATAAGATGTACCAGGATATGAGGCGGCAATACTGGTGGAGTGGGATGAAGAAGGACATTGCTGAGTTTGTGTCCAAGTGTTCTACCTGCCAGCTGGTTAAGGTGGACCACCAGAAACCATCAGGATTGCTTCAGCCATTGGAAGTACCCGCGTGGAAGTGGGAGAGCATTTCCATAGACTTCATTACAGGGCTGCCTACATCACAGAGGGGCCACGATTCGATCTGGGTGATTGTAGACCGTTTGACCAAGGTGGCTCATTTTCTGCCGGTGCGTACAGATTATACCACGGGTCAGTATGCTCAGTTGTTCATCGCTGAAATTGTCAGATTACACGGGGTGCCCCTGAATATTGTGTCCGATAGAGACAAGATTTTCGTGTCGCATTTTTGGGAAAGCTTTCAGGAAGCCATGGGTACTGAGTTGAGGTTGAGTTCAGCTTATCACCCACAGACAGATGGACAGACAGAGCGTACTAATCATATGTTAGAGGATATGCTACGCATGTGTGTTCTTGATTTTGGAGGAGATTGGGAGCCACATCTTCCACTGGTAGAGTTTGCTTATAATAACTCCTATCAGTTCACGATTGGCATGGCTCCATTTGAGGCTTTGTATGGCACGCCTTGTCGTTCCCCAACTTGTTGGCTTGAGGTGGGGGATAACAAGTTGTTAGGATAGGAGTGGAGTCAATCCTGGGAGGATTGAGATGATCAGGAGTCGCATTCGAGTAGCCCAAGATAGGCAGAAGAGCTACGCCGATGCGAAACGGTTCTTCAGGGAGTTTAACGTGGGGGACCAAGTGTTACTGCGTGTTTCTCCTATGAAAGGAGTGATGAGGTTCGGGAAGAAGGGAAAGTTGGCTCCGAGGTACGTGGGACCATTTCCCATCATTGAGAGGATTGGGCCAGTTGCATACAGATTGGGACTTCCAGAACATTTACATCGCATTCACGATGTATTTCACGTCTCGTCGTTGAGACGATACCTTCGAGGTGATATGGCCCATACTCACATCGCGATAGATGAGATCGATTTACAGCCTGATAGTTCTTACGAGGAGAGACCGGTGGCTATCCTAGACTATAGTGAGAGGAGATTGAGGTCGAAGATAGTTCCACTTGTGGGGGTCCAGTGGGAACATCATAATGTGGAGGAATCCACTTGGGAGCGCGAGGCAGATATACGCGAGAGATATCCAGATTTGTTCTTACAGGTATGCCTTATTCTCCGAATTTCGGGACGAAATTCCGTTATTAGGGGGGAAGTATGTAATACCCCGTATTTTTATGCTATATTAATTTGGGGGATTTATTAAATTTAATGAGAGTGTATCATTTAATAAAAATCCGGAAATTAATTATGCTATAATTATTGACGTGACGTGAGTTAGTAATTATATGAAATTTTTGAATATTACTGATGAGCACAGTAATATATGATATTGATTATAGTAAATGTCACGAGTGAATGAAATGGCAGTTTTGGGAATTTTAGTCGGGACGCGCCCGTGTCGCGTCGGGATTAATTATTAATATATAAAAGTGAATATTTTATAAGTTGTTCGTGTGGTCGTTTTGAGTGCGCCAATGCGTCCGGAAGGGTCGAGATCGTCAGAAAAGTGTACCCGGGGGTTTAGTTTGGGTCTTAGGGTGTTTTTAGGCCTAATTAGTGACCCGGGAGGGCATTTTGGTCATTTTACAAAATAGGGTAAGTAAACCCACGAATTTTAGCAACCTTTATCAGCTGGTTAAGTTAGCCTTTTAGGGTTAGAACCTACAAAATCCTAGAACGGCCATTAGAGAAGAGAGGAGAGACCTTTCAAGGAGATTCAAGGCCAAAACACCACCGTTTGCACCGCCGTCACCACCAACATGTAGATCGCGAGGAGGAGAACGCAACCACACCAATACCAGCAGGAAACCAGACCTCTGAAATCCCAGGCAAGTGTTTAACTTGCGTATTTTCGTTGGTGCAATATTCATATTAGTTAGGAATGATTAGGAGTATAATCTATGGAAGAAAACCCACTTTTTGATAGGAATTTGCATGTAGAAAAGATTAAAACCATATTCTGGAAGTCTTATATGATGTAGATGATTGACCCACTAATTTTTGATGATTATGTAGAAGGAAATTCTGGAGAAAAACTTATTAGAACAGAAGTTAAGAAAACTTAGGGTTCTTGATGATTAGATGAGATTTTAGGTTGTTTAATCATGTTTAATGATGGTTATACGCATGCTTAACGTTAGAAACATTTGGTAATATGTTATTATGTTTGTGGTATAAGTTTTGGGACGATTAGGGTTGGAAAATATGGATTTGGATGAAGAATTTTGGTAAAACCCGTAACTGCACTCCTGCAGGATTTCGCAGACCTGCTTGATCAATCGATCGACCCTAGAGCGTCGATCGATCGAAGGTTCGATCGATCGAGCTCCAGCCGTCGATCGATCGACCCTTCATGGCATCCTCTTATTTCCCCATGTTTAATTAGTTTAATTAATTTATCGCGGAATAATTCTTGGGCATTATGAATAAAATGTTTTGGGATATAGGAGTGACCAGTAGGACATATGGTTGAGTGTTGAGAACTTCATTATGAGACAATAATTGTGTTTTAGGGACATTTATTTGAGGAACGAGGAAACTACGTATTTCAAGTGAGAGATTTCGTCGAATACCTACGATAGTGAATAGATGTCTACCTACTGAATTTGTTACTTGGATGGATAGAACCCATGAGTGTTCCATAACTAGTGGGAAAACCCTTTGAGTTAAGGTTAGAGACGAAACCTTATGCGTAATACTAATAATGTGAAATTAAGGATAAATGTTGTAATTATGGGTAACGAGAGTGACCTATATTAATATGATGAAAGTAGTATATTTATATGATTGTGTGTGCATATATTATATACATGTGAAAAATGTACCCGTGCTACTTGCTATCCCTGAGGTTACCGCGCAGGGACGGTCTTATCCTGTGTTGCCTTACGGGGGATATTGATTCGTACCCTAGAAGATAGGAATCCTAGGTACAGGCTATCGAATCGGTAGTCACGGTCCTAAGAGACGCGAGGGTATGTGCTGACCTCTTGGACTTGGAATCTATGCTTCGCCTCAATCTTGTTTGTGTATATGTTGATACAGTTCGAGAGTGATTCCGAACTTGTATTTCCCTTAGTACGATTGATACGGGGATTGGATAGCAGAGTATGCCCGCACCATAATTTTTATGTGGGGTGCCATTAGAATATATATATTACACGAGTATTTAATATATATGAAGCTCTGAAAACTTGGAACTACCTACTGTGATTTGGTAAGTAAGTCATGTTTGATGAATCAGATTGGAAATACTTGTTTTATGAGAGTATAATATGACTCTGGGAAACTTTATAAATTAATGAAGCTAAAACGAGAGTTGTGCTACACTTTGAAAGTACCCTTTTCACACGTTGACATGGTTCGGTTTTAAAACTTATGAGTAAGTTAAGAGAAACTAAATTATTGGGAAGGTTAGTATGATCTAAAATGTTAAGTTAAACCATTTGGGAAGGTTAGTACGATAGGCGTGCACACTAGAAGAGAGGTGAGAATTTCTCAAGGGAGTGTCGAACTAATATGTTGTTCCATTGGCCTGTATCAATTTAAATACTTGCTAAACTGATTTTAAATAACACACACTTTCGGGCTCTGACCCGTTTCTTCTCTCCCTCTCCCCCTTGTATATATATGTATGTATTTCAGGTGCCCAGCCACAGGGGCGTCTTGCTTAGGATCTATTGGAAGGAACGCGCTGCAGCTTAGGTGGGAGTTGCAGGTATTTTGATTAGACGACTTCGTCCATTCAGATCCACTCTTAGCATTTTCATTCAGATGGGCATGTGTAGCCCTTTCCATTATTTCTTTATATTGGGACATTGTTATTTCAGTTATTTCCTAGTTCGTTATTATGGGATTTTGTTCAGAACGGATGTACTACTTTATTTTTCTCGCATGTTGACATTCGTTGATGAATGTTTTATATATTGGATTCTTTCGTTCCAGTTTATTGTGGTATGTATCTTATTCATTGAGCTTTGTTAATAAATTAAATAAATCTTTTCTTTAAATAAAATTTGGAAGTTAATGTTTAAAATTGGTTTTGACACTTAGCTTAATTATTTAGGGTGTTAATTGGACAGTTTCTTTTTACGACAGTGATGCTAAGAATGAACCAAACTGTTCACCTTGATTTAATTTAATAAAGGAGTGATCTCCCGGTATTTAATTAGGCGGGGTGTCACAATACCTACCATACTTGCTATCATGGTGACTGTGTTCGCCTCCATTATTTGGGATGTTATCGGTAAACTATTCCTGAGAGATTCGGAATATGTAATCCTTATGTACGTGATGTACCGGGATGGATAGCAGAGTATGTGTGCACTACATCTTAGATTGCGGGGTGCTTATATTGTATAATTATGATGTGAATAATATACATTTAATTAATGGGAATCCTCATGTTAATGTTGTAAATATATATATTAAGGTGTTGTTTCGAGAAATATAGTGAGTTAACTAATAGTGATATATATATTGCATATTGAGTATCTAAGTTACATTAAACCCTATTTAATTAAGAGAGTTATTATGTTAATGGAACCAAGTATTATGGGGAGAACCTTTGGCAGTCTAGCTAGATAAGTAGTCACTTAGCTAGTGGTATGGGTAGATATAGATGGGTACTTGCATTAGGAGTGCACAGTTAGACGAGAGGTGAGAATATAATGTGAGTGCACGTCCTAACATGTACTTTGCATTTAATGTTTTAAATGTTTTTAAAGCACTTGCAGGTTTTTAAAATATAACTCCACATTCGGGCTCTGACCCGTTTGCTTTTCAAATCTTTTTCTTTGTAAAACCATTTTAGGTGCCCAGCCACAAGGACACCAAGCATAGGTACTCATTCAGGTGATGAGCTGTAGCTGCTTGTGGAAGCTACAGGGATTTGCATGTAGACGCTTCTATCTCTTTGGATTCCAGAGTCACTATCTATCAGTTGTAGGGCATGTTGCCCATTTCTTTAGAGACATCTTTTATATTTCAGTTTTCAGACTTTAGCATGTTTTATTTCAGTTTCGGTTATTCATTTCAGTTATGGGATTGTAGTGAGCAGTTTTCCTCCAGACTTTATTTACTCTATTGTGATGGTTATTCATTTTACTTCAGTATGGTGAATGGTGTTATTAATTTCTTCATTACACTTATTGCATGTTAATCAGACTTAAATTAAAATTGGGCAACTTGATTTTTAAATACTAGGTGGTTAGTAATATTAAAATGTTTTCGACAGTGATGCTATTAACTGAGCCAACTTGACATTTTGAATTAATTTAATAAAGGAGTAGCTACCCGGTATTTAATTAGTCGGGGTGTTACAAAAACTATTTTTGCTCTCAAACTCTCTGTAGGAGATAAACTAATTCGGAAAAGTTGTCTTGGAAAATGTGTTTCCCGCACATAATAATGTATGAAAAAAGTTGGTTGAAAACCAAGTGGATAAGTGGGGAAAAACTGCAAAAAACTGCCAAATAACTGTTCCCGCTGGAATCTCGTTCGAACGAACTTGATTCTCGTTCGAACGAGACTTCTAACGAGCGACCAGCCTGGGCTCGTTAGAAGTTCGTTAGATACCTCATTAGAACGAAAACTCGTTCGAACGACATATCGAACGACTGACCAGTTAGGGTCGTTGGCAAAACTCGTTCGAACGAAACTGGTTCGAACAACAAAACTCGTTCGAACGAAACCTGGTTCGAACGAAAAAACTCGTTCGAACGACATTTCTAACGAACGACCAGAAAGATTGAAAAATTCAATTTTGGCCCAGAAACTTTTATATACTTATTTTAAAGTTCAAATTGATTCTTTCTGAAAATAAAACGCAGTTTTTATTAAACCTAACACCCAATACAAATTGTTCCAAGCTCCTATATAAATTAAATTACATTCATACCTTGGGAGCATGGAACCTTAGTTGATGACGTAGAAACGAGGCACACAAACCGGCATTTTGATGAAGCTTTAAATTCTTTGCCGCTACGTCTTCAACACACACTTCATTGACTTGAGAATAGTACAAATAAATACTATTCTATGAATAAATGTTTTTGTCCGGAATTGAGCCAAAACTATATATGGACTCAATTGGAAATTTGTGTCCTTACAGTACGCCATCTAAATTTTCTACTATCCCAAATAAGTAAATTATTTATACAGTGTACATTTCACACACAATATATACTTATAAAATCTTTTTTCACTATTATGTACTTATAACACACATTGAGGACCCTTGGTTCGGAATAGTCCATCGACAACAATTAAGCTGATTGGCTTGGAATGTCACCTCGAACCCAAATTGATTTTATGTATTGTTTCGGAAATTCACCTCGACCACACTAATGAAATTTTTATAAATTTTTGGTTCGGAACACTTTCATCACGACCCCAATTTACTAATTCCACATATTAGTTCGGAATCCTACCTCGACCCTAATATATCCAATTATACTTTGGGTATTCTCTCCACCTAAGTATTTATATAATTCAGTAGGTATACATGCAACCTAATGATGATGCTCGTACGTAATATTTCTCTCGGATATTCACCATACTCTTCAGATTACATTATTTTCACATACTAGTTCGGAATCCTACCTCGACCCTAGTATAATCAAATTTACTTTAGGTATTCACTCCACCTGAGTATTGGTATAATTTGTTTAGGTATTCATGCGTTTACATAACATATTTCTCTCGTATATTTACCATACTTAGTAGATTACGATTTATCTCACGATCACATTTATTTAAGTAGCCACAGAACTCCAAGGGCCCTAGTTAGCCCTCCATTTATTTCAGTAGTTAAGATATCTTTAACTTACTAGTATACTCCTTAATTTTAGTGTGTGAACCTTAATTTTAGCATTTCAAATTAGTACAATTGAGGTGATATCACCTGTAATAACACATATACCTATAGTTAGTCCCACATAGATAAGAAAATGTCTATCTCTTTGATCCATTTTCTAATTCACTCATGATAATTCATAAATAATAATGGGCCAAACTCTAGTAACTACCAAGTAAGAAAAACATAAAACATATATACTAAGGAACAAAAAGAGTCTCCTAAATCGTTCCAAAAACTTTACCCTTAAAATAAAATGTTCCAAAGAAAAATGGAAACATCCAGATGAACCTTGCAATTCAAAGCCATTTTGATAAAGATAAAAATATCACCTCACACTCATGTACGTGTGTAGTAATTAAGCTCCACATGAATCCTAAGTTGTTCGCTATTATCAATCAATTAAATTATTCATATAAACTATTTTAACTTAAAACATCAAAATAAACGTTTACTAACATACCATTATTGTCCTTATGGCATCATTGTTTATTGTTACCTAAAACTATACGAATTGGTTATCATGTTGGACTATTAGATGAAGCATACTAATAACTCTATTTCCAACAAATAAATTTAATATTGGAATAAGGGTCAAGTCATAAGCTCAATAATTTTCTTTGAACAATTGTTAACTACCCAATATAGCAATGTAAAAATTTTCTTAAACCACTTATGTAAGTGTGGTATCAAAAAATATCACAATAAAGAATTTATGAAGATCAATCACAATGAAGTAATAAAGCATACAATAGCACACATAACACAACTATGTACAAGGTTCGACAACTTTTCTATGTCCACGAAGAGGTCTACCATTTTATTAAGTATCTCTCAATATGCTTGAGTACATGCCCCTATGCCCTAAGATAGGGTTACAATTTATAGATGTAGAGTTTTAGTTCTTAAATTAACTCCACGATGTCCTAGATGAACCATAAATCCCTTGAATATCTCCTCGAGATTCATGGGGATAGGCTTGCTCATATCCTGGAGTGGTTACGTATCTTTACTCCAAGATTTGGGTCAAGCACCATTTTTTATCTGTTGGTACTGTTAGGCTACTCTCGTGGGCTGATAATAAAATTAGTCCCCATAATTGTCCCTAAAATCTTTGGGCTTTCTTGGGCCAATGGATTTTAAATTAATCCAATGATACAACACCGTTTGCAGTGGTATACTTGTCATTTTTTAAATTAGGAGGGACACGGTCATCTTCCTATAAGAAATTGAAGCGCCAAATCTTTCTTCATAAGTGTAAAACATCATTTGAGTGTTTGAAACTTCCTTTTTGAGAAAAACTAAACCATTTGTTCATTGTCTTTGGTCATTCTTGTGCATACCGTGTTCTCAAGCTTCATTCCTTACCCTTTCTCTTCAAAATCAAGACTTTATGAACTTTCCAAGCTTCATCTTTGTCTCGTAAGTTCTAGATCTTTCTTCGTCTTTTTTTCATCTTCTATGAATCATTCTTCTAGTGTAGTTATTTTTTTTGTGTTTTTCTCATAGCGATGATTTATATTAAGTCTTTGACTGAGTTTAGAAAATGTTACAATATTCCTGATTGGGTACACATAGAGTGCACTTCAGTCCCCTTAAATGTCTGTGGTCTAGAAGATGGTCACTAGATTCATGCTATATTGGTTTCCCAAGGGGGTTTAACGTTTCCCCAAAACCTTTGTTCTTACAGTTTTTTCAATACTTCAACATAGTTCCTACCCAATGTTCCCCAAATGTGTCAAAAATTATTATTGGAGTTCATAGGATAAATTTTCTCTATGGTAGAAACTTAGGGTTAGCTGAGATCTACTATTTGTATACTTTCTCTCACACTAGAGGGGGCCTTTTGTGCATGAAAGAAAGAAGTTATGATAGGGTGTTGGTTGTAAATCTACATGATTCTCATAAAGGCTATTGGTCTGAAGGTTTTCTTGCCATAAATTGGAAATATCCCCTCCCCCCTAATGAGGGAACGTAAGGTATAAGGGACTTCAGATCACTACTTTTGAGGAGGAATACATAAGTTACTATCATCATATCTTTTTTAGTGTTTGTTTTCCTTCATCTATGTAACTTTTTTCTAATATTTCCTTATTTTTATTTTACAACAAAAGCCAAGAATCAATCACCTTATCCTTATGAGATCCTAGATGATGAACTTTTTAAAGATCGGAGGATAATACACACAGTTCCTGAGGGGGAATATCCTTGATCTGCTGTAATGTTACTAGAGTACAAAAATACTACTTCTAGCATTATTTCTCGCCCATTACACACAATCCCTCATCTAGACGTTTCAATAGAAGGAGTTGGTGGTAGTTCTAGACCCATTCAGGTAGAGGGAGAGGATGAAAGTAGCTTGGGAGAGGGTTTACTATAAAGCAACGAGGAACGAAGTGGTGAAAGTGAGAGCAAAGAGGAAGAGTCCAACAAGGAAGAGATGGCCCCTCTGAGGAGAAGAAACTTAATCAGGGATGACAATGATGATGATCTTCTATCCAAAATGTTAAAGTGTCTTAAGTAGAAGGCTGTAGACTCTATTGGTAGTTCTAAAAAAGTGTTTTGAGAGAAGAAGGTGGAGAGAAAGAAGAGAGAAGATGAGGAGAAGCAAGAGAGAGAGGGGGGAGAGAAGAAGAGAAAGAGAGAGAGAGAGAGAGAGAGAGAGAGAGAGAGAGAGAGAGAATAGAAAGGCACATGCCTCAAAGGCCTCGATGGGTCCTTCTATTGTTACTATTAAGGGGGCCTCAGTGGCTGCTATTCCTCAACTTTCCCTTTTTCTACTGGAGAATGCAGTGCTCACAGCCGACCATGAGCGCTTGTCGATCATGGGGGGATACTAGTTAGCCCTTAAATCGGCTCAAGGGCTTGCTTTGGTGAGATATCTTCTCTTTATACTTCTTTATTATCCATTTTCAGCTAATATCTCGTGCTTAACCTATATTTCTTCTATTTTGTCAGTTTTCACTACACTGTGTTGCTCCGTGGTCGAGCTAATCTGTTGAGGATAAATGCAGAGTTGTAAGAAGATCTAATGTCTTTTGAGAAGGCTCTGGATGATATGAAGGTTACCTTTGACAAGGAGATGGAAAACTCATCAAAGGAGTTTTCTAACCTCCAAGAAGCCTATAGTTCCGTGATCGTAGACAAGCTGGTAGTAGCTGAGTTGAAGAAGGAGTTGGTCGCCAAGGTGGACCAGCTAAAGTGGGAAGCAATGATCGTTTGATAAATGGGTACAATGAAGGCTGGGAGGCGACGTATGACGATGCCGAGTGCCAAATTTCCTATCTTCGACGGACATGCTTAAAAAATTGCTGGGATGAAGAATTGGCTACTACTAAGTTCCACCTATTCTCCCAGCATCATCCTGATCGTAATCTTGTTGAGGTATCTCCGCCCACTCAACTTGATGCTCAAGATGCCACGGAGCCCATTACTCCTGATGTGGGAGTTACATAGAACAACCCAAAGGAGTTCATTGTTCTAGTTAGAGGATCTTCCATAGGTGCTGGTGGAGGTGAGGTCATTATCGACCAAGCTGGTGATTAGAGGAAGGGTCCCTCTACGTCTGACCAAGTTGAGGCCTCCTAAAGTCCTGATAGGAATTTGAGCTTTATTCTAATTTGGTTCATCTGTTGTATTTTTCCTTCTTCCCTTCATTTGTCTTGGCCTATGCCTTTTAATTAAATGAAAAGAACATTTTATGTTTCATTACTTATTCTTACTTCCTTTATTGCTTGTCTTGTTGGATGTAACATATTAATTTAGATGATTATATTCTTACTAACTCTCGTCTAGGCCTGATTCTTAGTCCGAACATAAGCTCACAAGTGTACCAAGCTTTTGTAAATATCTATAAATCCCTCAGGGCAAGAAATCAAGATTATAAAGATGAATCTAAGGTAGTCTCTAATCTCAAGGATAGGCTCGAGGAGATGGAGGGAATTACTTCCTCTGTGCAGGAGTAGATGGATGCCTTGAAGGAAAAGCTTATGGATGCGTCCAAAATTAACTAGGTGGGGGAGTTATTGCAGAGGGATAATGATGCATTGAGAAGAGAAATTGCTCCAATTAAGGAAGACACCTCACCTGGCCGCCCTTTGGTGCTGCGAGGATCTTCTTCATCATAGACTATAGTTGCTCAAATTGGAAATTTAGCTTCCAGGAGGGAGATTGTCGAGCTAAACGGTGACATTAGGTGAGCTTATGTGATCACTACTGGTCTCTAGAGGGATGTCACTCGATTAAGACATTTATTTTCAAGGGGTCCTTGACAGGTCTGCGCTGATGGTTATGGTCAAGGTTAGGCAAATGCCCCAGCAAGAGTTAAAGAGGCGAAATACCTTGATTTTTCTAGGCATGGCTGAGCACTATTAGGTAAATGAAACTTCCTAAGGAATCTACCATGTGGTATAAGTATCTGATCGTTCACTCAAGCTGTGGTCAGAATCCTTTTTCGAGGGATGACAATAGATGCTATTCCTGCATAACTTCTAGAGCCACGCCCAAGGGACACTGAAGAAGACTTAGTTCCGCATCCTGATGATGGTCGGAGAGCTCGAGTAGTGTACTACCTTGCTCATCATTTTCTCCCATCGTAGGTCTTTAAGTAATTCATGGTCTTTTGATGTAAATGTAATTATATGATTCTTAATAAAAGATACAACTAGCAATTTCTATTTTCAGCTTATGCTAACTAAACTTGTGTTAAACTTATTTGTTAATTACTTAACATTAGTGGTTGGCCAGAAAAACTACTTGATAGGTCTAAACATAATATTAATGAATCAATAAAAAGTTTTTTTATTTAAGGATTTTTAACTAACTAAATGATATTGAGTTTTTGTGTATCTCATGTTAAAACATTCTCCTAGTCAAATATGCCTTGACGATATCATTCCGTCCCCTTTACCTTTGAGGTTCTATCGTCACACTTCCTTAGGCCTAAGTAGGGCGATGGAGATAATGTACCTGGTTAACGGGACATCCGCCTGAGCTTGATTTTTTAACAAACGTAAGTTGGCGACCAACCTTGAGTTGGCTTTATTGCTTAAGGATCCCCTGTAGGTCTTTTATTATTGCCAGAGCAACTCAAGAGGCCAATTACATTTTCAACAATGACCCGAGGAAGGTTAGTTGTAAACCTCGCTTCATATAATTTTTAGGGTTCCTTTTTTGTAATAAGTATAGCACACTGTTGTAACCATATGATCTTTGTTTGTTCTCAGCATGTGAAGATCCTTGACTTGAGTAAGTTCATCAACTTGTTGTAATGCCAGAGCTCTGTTATGCTTTGAATGGAGTATATTTCTTGGAAAAGGTGTGTATTGAGGTTCAAGCAAGAGACATTAAACAACCAAGATGTTCAGAATGCGCGGGTCAATCGACCTTTATTGATTAAAATGATAAATGAAAGGCAACATCAGTTTGTAAATGAAACTTCGCCTAAACTAATGATGTAAAAAAAAACATATATAGAAGTCCAAAAGTATAACTTCTTAAGGTTGGCTGGCATTCCAGGCCCTTTGTATCTCCGTGCCCTCCAATGTTTCCAAGTGATATGTCCCCTCTAGGTCATCCCTTATTATCATGAAAGGTGCCTGCTAATTTTCTCCCAGTTTACTGTCTGATGGTCCTACAACACTATCGATGACTTTTTTCAAGACATAATCTCCTATCAAAAATTTCATCGAATTGACTTTTTGGTTGTATTGCTTGGCCAGTTGTTATTATTATGATGCCAACTTAACTAGTGTCTCATTACTCATTGGCTCAGTCAAGTTCAGTGAGTAATGCTTCATCGTTGAGGCCTTGGTTGACCAAGGTTGTTTTAATACTAGCGAGTCCTCTCTCCAATGGGATGACTACCACCTTTCTATAGGCGAGAGCAAATGGGGTTTCTCTCATTGCTTGCTTGGGAGTTGTACGATAAGCCCATAAAACGTGTGGTAGTTCATCTACTCAGGACCCTTTGGCTCTTTCCAATCAATTTTTAGTCCATCAATCATTGTGTGGTTGGAAGCTTCAACTTCCCTGTTGCTTTGGGGATTATGCCACATAACTAAAGTGATTCTTGGTGCCATTCTAGTCGCAAAAGACTTTAAATAAGCCACTTTTGAACTGTGTGCTATTGTGAGTATTGATTGTTCTTGGTATCCCAAAGCGGGTGATGATATTCTTCTATATGAACCTAATCATATCAGAGTCCCTGATGTTCATGAAAGATTCTTCCTCTACCCATTTGGTGAACTAGTCAGTTCTAACTAGTAGATACTTGCGATTCCCAAATGCGATAGCCAGTGACCTAACAATATCCAGGCCCCGCTACGTAAAAGGCTGTGGGCTGGATAATGACTTGAGGTTGCTAGAAGGCTTGTGTACCATAGGGGAGTGCTTTTGGCATTTTTTACACTTGTAAACGTAAATTCAAACATCTTTCTGCATGTATGGGTAGTAGTATCCTTCCTTGGTTGGTAGGAAAGACAATGATCTTTCTCCTGTATAACTCCCATAAATTTCTTCATCAAATTCACTAAGAATCTGCTCAAAATCTTCTGGGTTAACGCACTGGAGGTAGGGGCTAATGAAAGACTTTTTATAGAATCTTCACTCAAGAGGTAAGTGAAAGCGACCAGATTTTACTCTTATTTGGTTGCATCGATCTCTTGTCACCTGATAGTGTGTCGCTTTGTAGATAAATCACGACGGGATCCATCTAATTGGGTGTCCTTTATATGTGGAGGACTTTCTCGGCTAAGAGTGACCCACTGATTCTTGACTGCGTGAGGAATTCTATCTGAATAGTTCTCCTCAAATCGAAGTCAATGGCAGGGCTTAGAGCCTCTAAGGCATTCCCATGACTGTTCTTCGCCCTAGGGAACCGCTGAACATCAACTTCATCAAAATTTGTCATAAGTCCCCTTATAACAGCGAGGTAACCTTCCACCATCTCATCCTTAGCATTGAAATGTCCACTAATCTGCTCTAACACTAGCTTTGAATTGCCAAATACCCGAAGGAATTTCCCCCAGTAATTGCGCTTTGCACAAGCTGGAGATTAATGATTCATATTTTTCTTCATTACTGGAAGCTTCAAATCCTAACTTGATCCCCTATTAGAGCATTGTATTCTCCGGGGTAACCAATACAATGCATATTCCATCCCCTGGAGTTGGTTCAATCGAAGGATTTTGATCCGTCTTCTATCAACTGCTCATTTCCTAATTGTGCAGTAGGCTATTTTCCCATGAATTCAACGATAAACTCATCTCGAAATTTCCCCTCAATTGATGTTCTTGATTAAAAGAGGATATCATATCTTTTAATCTCGATCAACCATTTTGACAAGCGACTGGAGAGGATTACCTTCCTTATAACAACTTTAATGGGATGTGAGGTAATCATGATAATAGAATGAGCCTCAAAGTAATGCTTCATCTTTCTCGAGGCAGTAACTAAGGCATAAGTGAGATTCTCTGGGGGCATTTAATGTTGCCCGACATCAAGAAATGTCTTACTTACATAATAGACTGCGTGTTAGCCTGACTCCTTCTAACATATCAAACTGGATCTCACACGATGATCGTACACAGGAAGTTAAGGGTACAAGGGATCACCTTCGCTTGGAATCACTTGTAAGGGTGGCCTGCTGAGGTAAAATTTGAGTTCTTCCAGGGATTTGGAGCAGTCATTATTCCATACTAGTCCCTTACCTTTCTCTAACAGTTAAAAGAATGGTCGACAGCGCTCCAAAGACTTAAAGATGAAGCGGTTTAGTGCAGAGAGCATGCTGGTATGATTTTGGACATCTCTTATCATCTAAGGGGGCTGAACACTGAATTAACACTTGTTAGCATTAAGTTTCATCTGATATTTCTTGAGGATCTTAAAGGTTCCTACTAGGTCTAATAGGTGGTCTCCATTGTGTTTTCTATTGATGAGGATGTCATGAACGTACACATCCAATTTATCTCCCATCAGTTTCTTAAACATCCTAGAGACCAACCGCTGATAAGTTTCTCTTGCATTTTTTAGGCCAAATGGCATGTCTTTGTAAGAATATATCCCAATAGGGGTTATGGAGGAGGTCGTATCTTGGTTTAACTCATAACGTGGGATCTGGTGGAATTCGGAGTAAGCATCCAAAAAGATTATTCTTTCATGTGTTACGGTGGCATCAATCGGTTAATCTATCTTCGAGAGAGGAAAACTGTCTTTCGGGCAAGCCAGGTTAAGGTCAGTAAAGTCAATATATACTGCCTAACTCCTGTTTCTTTTAGGTACTATGACTGGATTGGATAGCCATTTGGGGAACTAAAATTCTTGAATTGAACCTCCATCCAGTAATTTTCCCACCACTTTTTCTATTGCTTTTGTCTTTTCTGGGGATGGTAGGAGAGCCATTTGAGTGACGGGTTTGAAATCTGGATCGATGTGTAGTCAATGGCATGAGATAGCGGGATCTATCCTAGGTATATCGAGCGGTTACCAAGCAAAAACATCCAGATTTATTTGGAGGAACATCCATATTGCTCCTTCTTTTCTTGATCGGTGGGAGAGGCACCGATTAGAAATCTCCTTTCTGGTGAGTTTCCTTCAGCTTTAACTTCTTCTAGGTATTCGACAACCGTACTTACGGGGTGGATCCTGGTTTCCTCCACCCCTGATCAGCCGTATTGTAATTGCTATATTGAAGGCAATGCCCCTTCTTGAGCTTCCTCTTGGACATTCTTCTCGTCTTTCTTCTTCTCGTTCTTGAGGCGGAAGGTTGCAAATAAGCATTTTATAGCCATAACTTGGTCGCTAAAAACCTCTACCACCCTGTAACAACCCTCGCTTTTGAGATCTTATTTTATATTAATTTACTGTGTGAAGTAATTATATAAACTGTTGGAAAATGGAGTAAATATTAATGGAATGAGTTGAAAGTTAATATTTACTAGATTGTTGCATATTTACTATATGTGTAAGTAAATATCATCATGTTGCGTTTCATGGTGTCATATGCTTTAAAATGACTTTTATTGTTTAAATGAAATCGCAACTTGAAATGATTTATAAAATTGTCGGATGCCAATTTAGAGGGCGTAGTTAGTCCCGAAATGTGTGAGATAGTAAGTGCCATATTGTATTTATATGTTTCGAGCACTTTTGACTGGTTTTAACTTAAATATGTAGTTTTGAGTCATTTTAATGTGGTATTAACCAATTGAGTTGGGAATTAAGGAGAAAGCCACGATTTAAGTCTTGTATTTCATTTCATTCTCTTAAGTGTATTACTAACCCTAGAGAGAAAGAGAGAAGAAGAGAAGTGTGGAGAAAAGAGGAGCAAAGAGAAAGATTGGAGATTTGAGAATTGATCTTGCTTCCATCTTCTAAGAATCTGAGATTTCAACCTCAAGGCAAGTTTTATACTTGCTAATATCTGATTTAAGATGAATAAATTGTATTGATTGTTGTGTATTGGAAATAATGGAACAAATATGAAATTTGTGGTGTTGTAGCCTTAATCATAGTTGAAATGGATGATCATGTGGAGTATTGTAGTTGATAATCATGTAGGATGATTTGGGGTAGATTAATGTTGGTGGATGTGTGTAAAGATGGAAGAGATTTGAGTTTTGGGGAAAAACTAGGATTCACAACCCGTAACCAATTCTTGGCAAATTTGCAGGGGAGAATCGATTCGGCCCTAGGGGGAATCGATTCGCTAAGGGGTCAGGCTATAGGTCTGGAAGCCCGAATAGATTCGGGTTAAGGACGAATCGATTCGGATGAGGCAGAAACTATGATTCCTCATCTGAATCGATTCGCTTTTGGGCTAATTGATTCGCTGCTTGGGGCGAATCGATTCGGCCCTAGGGCGAATCGATTCAAAATCAGGTTGTTTCGAGTTATTTTCTTAACTCAATTTTCATCCTTTTCTTTTAGGCTTAGGACTTATGAAACTTCTTGTATGAAGTAAACTTAGTGTCTTGGAGTCTTAGAATGGTATGGTCACTATCCTAGATTAGAATTGGATTAGATGGGGTTATTTCGGGGGTTTACAAATGGATGTTCATGGGTTATTTTCTTTAATAAGTTAGCTTGAGTTTAGGAGTTGTAAAGCTATATACTGGGGGACTTTAGAGGCTCAATCGAGGTATGATAGTCTTTGTTGTTTATTATAAAACCCTAAAATGTTTGGAGAATAAATTGAGAGTTTATTCATTCATTGAGGTTGTAATGATGATATGAACTATGTATGGCTCCGGATAAAATATGATGTATTTATTAAAATGTAAATTATTATGGTTTGGGATAAAATGAATCATGCACATGGCAATTGGAAATGGAAATGAAATGCAAATGGATAATGAAGATGGTAAATGATAATTTACTTAAACACACCTCTCTAAATGCCATCATAAGAGAAGTTCGCACATGAGGTGAAGCCCCCTGGCTAATGAATGTGGGGTGGACATAGTCCAAGGCCATATGAGCGCTTATTGTATGTTTTCTGCGATGGTGAGGTAATTCCGGGTGTGGTTATGACTCTCCCACAGGCATATGGACGCTTCCCGACGTCTTGCGTTGTAGGTGCCCAAGTTGTCTTGGTTGATAGGCCCTGGAAGATGATGGTCATTTAGGGGCGCGCACAGTGGGGAAACTCGGACGGGCGGTCTTGGAATCGTTATATGTATATGAATATAACTATTCTTATTCAAGTGGGACTTGAATTGTGATAAATGCCACAAAGACCATATAATTGAGATAAAACCCACAAAGAGCATATAATTGAGATTAATGCCACAAAGAGCATATGATTGTGATGATGTTTCATAATGAGAAATGGAACAATGAAATGGAATAGAGTAAATGATGGAGGCTTTTAATTAATGTTATTCATTCATATTCTCTTGCACAACTAAATTATACTTATGATCATTTAAGTTGCCTTAGTTTATACAATGACTTGTGTAGGTAGATTCTTATTACTATCAATCATGATTTATCTGTTCATAACTGTCATACTCTTTATTCATCTGGTGACCATATAAAACCGGGCCCTGACCCGTTCATATTTCTTATTGTGCATGAATCTTGTATCCGCTCAGGTGCTCCGCCGCAAGGACGCCCGTTTTGGCTTTCCAATTCTGGTGTTTTTGGGGAGCCGTGATACTTTACGAATATTACGAGATATGTTGTTAGACCCCTTCATTTTTGTACTCTAGTTATGTTCGGGTCATTTACTCGGGCGTGTGGCCCAAGCTTTTGTATTTTTTTTATTGTAATGTATTATTTAACTTACTTGAACTTGTTGTAATACGTTGTAAGTAACTGTTGACCTACAACATGTTCGGTCCCCTTATTGTATATTTGATGCAGATGTAATATAAGTTCTTTTGGGTTTCCACTTTCTTTTCTAATTGGGTTGTTTAAATTATTTCTTTAACTCATAAAACTAAATTTTTGACAACCCATTTTCTGAAATATTGGGCTATTACCCCGTATACTTATTATATTGTTATGATGTTGAGGATGATCCATCTATGATTCATGTTTTATTTAAGTATCGGGATGGCCACCCCTTATTTCGGTGAGCGGGTTGTCACAGATGGTATCAGAGCATCAGTTTCTTGTGTCCATAGGAATCTGTGCAGGTATACAATGTTTTCAACGTTGCTTGTGATTTGTCATAGAGCCATAGGACTAGGATTGTTGATTCCTCTTGTGAGATTTTTTTTCTTCTGCTAGAATATAAGATTTTAGTAAATCTTTTGCGTATTCGTTCGAAATTCGTGTATTGGATGATGAGGGACGACCAGGGAAGGCCTTTATGATAACAGTAGGAGGTGGCATTTAAATTTGAAATGTAAGTTGTGTTCGGGGATGAGGACCACAGTGGAGGCGATTCCCTTTGTCGTAATTTTTGTGGATTACTACAATGACTATTTAAGTATAGTAGGTATATCTACCCTAGTGCTGTAAATATAAAGAGTGGTACTAAACTTGAATTTCCCAAGGAAGACAAATAGGGAAAGAAGCTTTATGGGACCTTGATAAGGACCACCCATTGATGTTGAGTCTGGCAGAGGAAGTATAAGGCTCAGAAGCTCTGGCCTAGACAGGGGCATAGAAAGGCCCAAAGGTGAAAATGTGTGGAAAATCTTCACCCGTTGGAGTAATGTCAAAAGGGTGGAAATGGTAGTCGCCGTATTGAGTAGAGCATGAAGTTCTAATCGTAAAAGAACCTAGTAGATGGTTTTAATAGTGAGTCCCTCTGGGGTAAAGGAACTAGGAGGGTGATAGTCGGGATCGAGGCTATAAATCCAAGATGGAATATGGTCTGGGTGTCCAGAAATGGGGAAAGGATTGAGATGTAAAACCACACACTTAAATCTTGCAGATAGAAAATAAAGGAGAGAATATGATGCCTAGATATGGCATTGAGTACGGTAGATTTGATTTAGTTAAGACTAGAGTATGGTACCTGGAAGCTATTTGGAGTAGCCAGAGTAATGAGTAAGACGATTATGGTGAGTTCCACCTAGGATGAGGGAGCTGTATCGTGGGTGGCAGAGACGGAGTCACCGTCTTTTATTAATCGTAGGTTCGAGTGTGTAATTTGAGCGTTGTGGCATTTTTGGTATTTTATAGAGGGTGTGTCTATGTATTTTTCGCGGTGGCGAGGTTTTATGTTCCTACATTCGCGGTAAAAGTGAGTGTTGACATTTTAAAACTACATCTGGTTTGTATTGCTCGTTGCTCTGCTATACGAGTCTAAATATTTTTATTTGTTTGGAGCGATATCATGCTAGTAATTGCAAGCCTATCGTATCCGTAGTTACAGAATGGAACTAGTCGTTCTGCTATATCTCACTCGGATATGGGTTAAGACCATATTAAGACAGTCTAAGTGTTGTGAGAAGATTCTTTTATTACATCTTATTGCATGCTTTATGTTGACTTATCCCCACGACCAACAAAGTTAAGTAGTAGTGTATTGGAGGGGTTCCTTGTTTGGATTTCGCATTGCGAGACACTCCACACATGAACCTTAATGACGGTGGGAGTGGAGATATTTTTCTTTACGTTAATAGTTTGGTTTGGAAGGGGAATAGCTGAGAGTCATGTTAATAATTTAAGGGCTACATACAAATGTGCGATACAGAAGCATAGAAAATATGTCTCTCCCCTGATAGATGTGGGCAAGACAAGAAATAGAAGTCGGGTAAAGGCTTATGTCCAGGCCTTGATGAAAACGATAAATTTTAGGATGTGTATTTATAATTAGGTGGGAGGTTCGTATCACTTTGTAACAAGTAAACACACTGATTAGTGAGACTTTCTATTTCGTCGAAAAGAAAGGATAGAGATAGGTGTGTTAGAAAAAAAATTCGAGATAGGATTCTAGGAGTTCTAATTTGGCCTTTGACTATCATATCTTGATGAGCGACGATACGAGGTAGTAGTGTAATGGGAGGGTTCCTTATTTGGATTTCGCTTTGTGAGACATCGCATGGACGAAATCGAGTTAATGTCGAGAATTGAGAAAGGTCTTCGGCTGTAGGGAGGTAGCTAGATTTGTACTAGTTCGACGTGTGTAGAAACTTATCGACCTTAGGTTTATTAGGAAGTAAGGCCTTTTGGGGTATGAGGTGTAAATTGTAGCAAGGCTGTAGTCAATAGACCAAGAAAGTATCGATGGGCTAAGCCGAAAAGAATGTGAGGCCCATCTTTGGAGAAAGTGTTATGTCGGTACTCTTTCTTGTGATAAGTTAATGAATAAGTTGACTTCTACTCTAGTGTGACACCCCGACTAATTAAACACCGGGTAGCTACTCCTTTATAAAATTAATTCAAAATGCCAAGTTGGCTCAGTTAATAGCATCACTGTCGAAAACGTTTTATTATTACTAACCACCTAGTATTTAAAAAGTAAGTGCCAAATTTTATTAAATCTGATTAACATGCAACAAGAGTAATGAATAACTAAATAACACCATTCACCATACTGAAGTAACAAGAATAACCATCACAACATGTAAATAAAACCTGGAGGAAAAACTCCTCAATACAAATCCCACGACTGATATGTAAACTGAAATAAATAACTAAAACTGAATACTGAGCAATACATGCTAGAGTCTGAAAACTGAAATGTAAAAATGCTCTAAATAGGAATGGGCAACATGCCCTACAACTGATAGATAGTGACTCTGGAATCCAAAAGATAGAAGCGTCTATGAGCAAATCCCTGTAGCTTCCACAACCAGCTACAGCACGTCACCTGAATGAGTACCTATGCTTGGTGTCCTTGTGGCTGGGCACCTAAAAAGGTTTTACAAGAAAATATATTTGAAAGCAAATGGGTCAGAGCCCGAAAGTGGAAATCATTTTAAAAACCTGCAAGTGCTTTAAAAACATTTAAAACATTAAATGCAAAGTACATGTTAGGACGTGCACTCACATTATATTCTCACCTCTCGTCTAACTGTGCACTCCTAACGTAAGTACCCATCTATAACTACCCATACTACTAGCTAACTGACAACATAACTAGCTAGACTACCACGGGTTCTACCCATGTAATCGGTTCCATATAACATAACAACTCTCGTAATCAAGTAGAGGTTTACTGTGAACACAGTTACTAAATATGCCAATGATATAACTATCAGTTAACTCATTATATAACTCGAAACAATACCGTAATATTTTTACAACATTCACATGAGGATTTCCATTAATTTAATGTATATTATTCACATCATAAATATACGATACAAGCACCCCGCAATCTAAGATGTAGTGCACACATACTCTGCTATCCATCCCGGTACATCACGTACATAAGGATCACATATTCCGAATCTCTCAAGAATAGTTCAGATAACACAAATCACAAATAGTGGAGGCGAACATAGTCACCATCACATGGGTCACGCACATACCTACGCTCCCATGGTCAGCGGACTTATTAATATCACAATAAGTCTTTCTATGACCTATGTTCATCAAGGTACCAGTCTATATCCCCCCAGTAGGCACACAAGGAATAGAGGGTCCTAAGCGAACGAAACCTCCCGTGATAGCAAGTATGGTAGGTATGTCATACATACAATCCATATATCAATACTAAGTAAACACACATCTTAGTAATACCGTATTATATTCGTAGTACATGTTGCACTCTCGTACTAATGATAATTATCACAACTTATTTTATTCCGGTTCATAATTATACGCGCTATAATTCATCCTCACGTCGTAGTAGTCACTCACGTCTCAACCCAAATGATTCATTGAATATAACTCTCGTATATGATTTACTCATCTCAATAACCCAAAAGTCCCAAATCAATCACTATATCATCAAAGGGATGCTAACTCTACCCTTGAACCATCTCCCGGAACTCCAAAAGTCAAAACAGTCCAAAAAGGGTCAAACTGCCAACTCGTTAGAAGTCTCGTTCGAACGAGGCTTCGAACGAGTTTGGACTGTCAGGTCGTTAGAAGTCTCGTTCGAACGAGACTGTTCGAACGAGGTCCCAGTTCGTTCGAACGAACTGACCCTTCTAACGATATCTCGTTCGAACGAGATATCGAACGAAAATCCTACTCGTTAATAACGACTGGTCAACTCGTTAGAAGCTCGTTCGAACGAGCTCGTTCGAACGACCTGGGGGTTGCTTCTAACGAGATGCCAGTTTCTGCCCAGAACTTCCCAAAAATCGTTTTTCACCATTTTTACTCCTCAAACCTCTTCTAAAATTCGTTCCCACAATATTTTGAGTTCTCTAATCATCCTCAAACATGTTAAGGGGTTATACTAACATCATTAAAGGGTTTGATATCATATAAACATCATTAAATCACAATTTCTACACTAATTCCCAATTTTCTTCAAGAACATAAACCCTAACTTTTTCTCATCATAAATTCCCAGATTTTAATTCGTTTATACATCACCTAGATATGAAATATCCGAAATTAAATCTCCCAACAATGTTTCTACATGCAAACCTATCCCAACATTCAATAATAACTTCAAATTTCATGGGTTTTCTTTTAATCTTTCAAGAACAATTAAGATTCTTCAATTTCTAACATGGAAAAGACATTCTCAGTAATTAAATGGAAATAAAGTCACTTGCCTTGGTTTGATTTCTGAATTTGGTGTGGATTCGGTGTAGAATTTCTGCAGAATCTCTCTCTCTCTCTCATTCTCCAAAAGGCTATGGTGGCTAGGGTTTTGCTTTGGGGAAACTTATGAAACCTAATTTCAATAAACCTCCGTAGCTTGTTGGGTTAATAAGGGTTGGTTGGGGTCAATCCTTATCAGATTACAACTCTCAATTTTCGTCACTTTTAATTACCCAAAAATACCAAATTACTAAAATACCCTTTAAGTTACCGGTACGGTCTAAAATTACCCCGGGATCCAAACTATACCCCCGGCTAGTGTTTTCTGACTATCTCGACCCTTCCGGACGCGTTGGCGCGCTCAAAATGACCATACGGATTATCGATTTTAAATTCACTTTTTATTAATAAAATATTATACCGTGACGCGGCGGTCCCACGCGTCTCAACAAAATTTCCAAATTGCCGTATATAAATCTCACGACAAATTTTATAATACCAAATACATATATAATCATATATGCACATAATCAAATAACAATTCGCATCACATCAGTATTTATAACCCGGATTAATTTCCAATTAATACGCATTTAATTAATTAATCCCAAAAATAAATATAGCCAAAAGTACGGGGTATTACATACTCCCCCCCTAATAACTGAATTTCGTCCCGAAATTCGAAACTAGAAAGTACCTGCTAAAAACAGCTCTGGATAACGTTCGCGCATCTCATCCTCGCGCTCCCATGTGGACTCCTCGACATTGTGATGTCGCCACTGAACACGTACTAACGGGACTATCTTTGACCGTAGTTTCCTCTCGCTTCGGTCCAGAATAGCAATCGGCCCTTCCTCATAAGAGTTATCCGGCTGGAGATCGATGTCCTCCACAGCAATGTGAGAATGAGCCAAATCATCCCTAAGGTATTTCCTCAGCGAGGAAATATGGAACACGTCGTGAATCCGATGTAAATGCTCCGGTAACCCGAGTCTATACGCAACCGGTCCGATCCGCTCAATAATAGGAAACGGCCCCACATACCTCGGTGCCAACTTCCCCTTCTTCCCGAATCGCATAATCCCCTTCATCGGAGAAACCCTGAGCAAAACCTGGTCCCCCACTTGGAACTCCCTGAAAAATCTCTTCGCATCAGCATAACTCTTCTGCCTGTCTTGAGCTACCCGAATGCGACTCCGAATCAACTCAATCCTTGCCGAAGTATCCTGAATTACTTCCGGCCCAAGTAGTTTGTTGTCCCCCACTTCCAACCAACATGCTGGGGAACGACAAGGCCTACCGTACAATGCCTCAAACGGAGCCATGCCAATCGTGAACTGATAGGACTTGTTGTAAGCAAACTCCACCAGTGGAAGGTACTGCTCCCATCCACCCCCGAAGTCAATAATACACATGCGTAGCATGTCTTCCAACATCTGATTGGTGCGCTCGGTCTGCCCATCAGTCTGCGGATGATAAGCCGTACTCAACCGCAATTCCGTGCCCATGGCCTCCTGGAAACTCTCCCAAAACCTCGAAACAAATATCTTGTCTCTGTCAGACACGATATTTAGGGGCACACCGTGAAGTCTCACAATCTCTGAAATGAAGAGTTGGGCATACTGACCCGCAGTGTAATCAGTCCTAACGGGTAAAAAGTGAGCGACCTTGGACAATCTGTCCACAATTACCCAAACGGAGTCGTGACCCCTCTGCGACGTAGGCAACCCCGTGATAAAGTCCATGGATATGCTCTCCCACATCCACACCGGAACCTCCAATGGCTGTAGCAATCCTGTTGGTCTCTGATGTTCCACTTTTACAAGCTGACAAGTGGCGCATTTCGAGACAAACTCTGCAATATCTCTCTTCATACCGCTCCACCAATACTGCCGTCTCATATCTTGGTACATTTTGTCCCCTCCGGGATGTACCGCGAACCGTGAGCCGTGCGACTCTGCCATCACATCGTGTCGCAGTTCCTCTCCTTCCGGAACTACCAATCTTCCATTGAAGCGTAATCCCCCGTCTGAGCTAACGGTATAGGATTCAGCTCCCTCAGCGAGTAATCGAACTATCTGCTCCTGACAGAACGAATCATTTGCCTGTGCCCGTACAACCTTCGTGACAATCTGCGGTGTAACGGTCATCACAGCCATGAAAGATCGGGCCACTGCATCCTGGTGTCCCAATTCCTTCCACTTCGCTTTCCACACCTCTGCCACCTCATCTGCTGGCCTGCGGCTCAACGCGTCTGCTACCACGTTAGCCTTACCCGGGTGGTACTGAATGTCGAACTGGTAGTCTTTCACAAATTCAAGCCACCTACGCTGCCGCATATTTAATTCCTTCTGCGTGAACAGATACTGTAGTGACTTGTGGTCCGTGAACAGCTGAAACTTCTCCCCCAAAAGATAGTGCCTCCAAATCCGTAAGGCAAATACTACTGCTGCCAATTCCAAATCATGCGTGGGGTAATTCTTCTCATGAGGCTTAAGCTTACGGGAAGCATAAGCTATGGCCTGTCTCTCCTGCTGCAAAACACCTCCAAGTCCTTGCAAAGACGCATCGGTGTAAACCAAATACTCAACTCCCGGTCTCGGCAATGCTAACACAGGTGCTGAGGTCAATTTGTCCTTCAACTCATCGAATGCCAACTGACAGGCATCACTCCAAATATATGGCACACCCTTACGAGTAAGATGTGTCAAAGGACCTGCTATCTCTGAGAAACCCCGAATAAACCTCCTGTAGTATCCTGCTAAACCCAAGAAACTACGAATCTCCGTTGGTGTCGTGGGCTGTCCCCACTCCCTCACCGCTGACACCTTCCCCGGATCGACAGATATTCCCTGGTCGGAAATAATGTGACCCAAGAACTGGACTTCCTTCAGCCAAAACCCGCACTTCTCATATTTTGCATACAGCTCGTTCTGACGAAGTGTCTGCAAAACCATCCTCAAATGCTCGGCGTGCTCCTCCTCTGTCTGAGAGTAAACCAGAATGTCATCAATGAAGACAATGACAAATTGATCTAGGAAATCTCTGAACACCCTATTCATCAAGTCCATAAACACTGCTGGAGCGTTGGTCAAGCCGAAAGGCATAACCCGAAACTCATAAGAACCATATCTCGACAAGAACGCAGTCTTCGAGACATCCTCCTCCCTGATACGCAACTGATGGTATCCCGACCTCAAGTCAATCTTCGAGAAGAAAGAAGCTCCTCTCAACTGGTCGAATAAGTCATCGATTCGAGGCAACGGATACTTATTTCGTATCGTGACCTTATTCAACTCTCGGTAGTCCACGCACAATCTCAGTGAACCATCCCTCTTCTTCACAAACAAAACTGGAGCGCCCCAAGGTGAGGTACTCCTGCGAATAAAGCCCTGCCCTAACAGCTGCTCTATCTGATCCCGTAACTCTCGCATCTCAGCTGGAGCCATACGGTACGGTGCACGTGCTATAGGTTTCGTACCCGGTAGCAGATCAATAACGAAGTCTATCTCTCGACTGGGTGGTAAGCCTGGTATCTCCTGAAACACATCCGAATACTCCCTGACAACCGGGATCGAATCTAAAGGAATCACAACCTCCTTAGAGGTATCCTCCTCTATGTAATACAGATGAGCGGTCGATCCTCCCTCTGGGCGAGGCATCGCCACTATAAACATCTCCTGCCCCGGAATGGCAAAAACAATGCTCCCGCTGAAGCAATCAATCATGGCCCTATATGCTACGAGCCAATCCATCCCGATGATCACATCGTGAACATGCATGTCTAACACTAACATGTCCGCAGGCAATACCAAACCACCAACCTCTACCCCGACTCCCCGGTATATAAAGAAAATCAGTGACCCACTCCCTAATGGTGAGTCGACACACGTCACTGTGCTCTCTGCCGTAGCTAACAATCCTAAAGCTTTCGCGAAGTGTGTAGCTATAAAACAATGTGTAGCACCCGTATCAAATAACACCCGACCCATAGTGCCATGGATAGGAAACGTACCCTCGATTGCGGGCGGTGCCTGTGGAACTGCAGCCTGGTGAACGTTGTAGACACGTCCATACTGTAGCTGCCCCTGCTGAGCTGGGACTGCTGGAATGGGTGGCAATGCTGCCATCTGTGGCGGTGCAGGAAGAGCGGCGGGAAACATAGGTCTCTGTGGATCCTGGCGAGCACCCTGCTGCTGCTGCTGTGGGGCCCTGCCCCTATCAGGACAATCCTGCTTCTTATGGCCAGTCTTGACACAAGTAAAGCACTTCCCTGGGAAGTTTCCTCCCCTCTGCCCCTGCTGTCCCCGGCCCTGGTGGCCGTTACCATTCCTCCCTTGGCCCTGCTGGCCCTGCTGCCCATTCTGCCCCTGCTGGCCGTTTGGACCCTGATGGCCCTGGCGGAAACCTTCCTGTCCCTGCCTGTAGTTCCCTGATCGGAACCTCTTATTGTCCCCCTGCTGGGTACCCTGCTCAGTCTGTCTCTGCCCCTGACCGGTTTGTGCCCCGCTGGCACCATGTCCTCCAGTCCTGCCCTGATGGCTAGACTCCCCTGACCGCTTGCCCTCGGCCATATGAAAACGGTGGTCCTGGCAGTGTAGTAATGCAGCGTTAACCACATCAGAATACGTGGCCAACGATAGGTTCCCAAGCAGATGCTGCCGGATTCTCCAATTCAACCCGTCGGTGAACTTCTCTATCTTCTTCTTCTCTGTTGGAATCTCGTCTGGAACGATATTCAACAGGTTTGTGAACTCGGCCTCATACTCGGCCACTGTCTTGCCCTCCTGCTTCAAACTCATCAGCTTCCTCCTCATCTCTGTATGAACTGCGGACGGAAAATACTTGCGGTCGAACCGCACCCAGAACTCCTGAATCGTGAGGGTATCCCTCTCCTCCGCGGTGGTAATAGACTCCCACCACTGTAGCGCAGATCCAACTAGCTTGAAAGTAGCTAGCACCTGTTTCTGAACATCAGTGCACTCATGCATCCTCAAATGCCTCTGCATGTCCTTCCTCCATTGGCTCGAGATAACCACATCTGAGCTTCCAGCAAACTCTGGTGGATGCGCTTTCTGAAAAGCGTCACGTACACGATCCCAAGCAGACGGGAATGCATTAACCTGTACTGGCGCGGCAACCGGCGCCTGAGGTGGTTCCTGCTGAATCACGGCAATCGCGGCATTTACCGCTTGGGCTACTATAGCAGCAACCTCAGCGGCGTTCAACATGCCCTGAACTGGAGCGGGCTGTGGTTCGGGCGTAGCATTCCTGGGAACTCGTCGTGCACGTCGTGGAGGCATCAGAAATAAGAACAAAGTTTATAAGTTCACGGTTTATAAACTTAATATAGCTGAAGAACGAAGCATACACAAAAGAATACAACAGTCCTAAAATATAGGGCTCTATATCAAAGAAACGTAGCGGAAACATAATAGCCGTACAGATCCTAAAGGACACTAGAACCTGATGCTCTGATACCACCTGTGACACCCCGACTAATTAAACACCGGGTAGCTACTCCTTTATAAAATTAATTCAAAATGCCAAGTTGGCTCAGTTAATAGCATCACTGTCGAAAACGTTTTATTATTACTAACCACCTAGTATTTAAAAAGTAAGTGCCAAATTTTATTAAATCTGATTAACATGCAACAAGAGTAATGAATAACTAAATAACACCATTCACCATACTGAAGTAACAAGAATAACCATCACAATATGTAAATAAAACCTGGAGGAAAAACTCCTCAATACAAATCCCACGACTGATATGTAAACTGAAATAAATAACTAAAACTGAATACTGAGCAATACATGCTAGAGTCTGAAAACTGAAATGTAAAAATGCTCTAAATAGGAATGGGCAACATGCCCTACAACTGATAGATAGTGACTCTGGAATCCAAAAGATAGAAGCGTCTATGAGCAAATCCCTGTAGCTTCCACAACCAGCTACAGCACGTCACCTGAATGAGTACCTATGCTTGGTGTCCTTGTGGCCGGGCACCTAAAAAGGTTTTACAAGAAAATATATTTGAAAGCAAATGGGTCAGAGCCCGAAAGTGGAAATCATTTTAAAAACCTGCAAGTGCTTTAAAAACATTTAAAACATTAAATGCAAAGTACATGTTAGGACGTGCACTCACATTATATTCTCACCTCTCGTCTAACTGTGCACTCCTAACGTAAGTACCCATCTATAACTACCCATACTACTAGCTAACTGACAACATAACTAGCTAGACTACCACGGGTTCTACCCATGTAATCGGTTCCATATAACATAACAACTCTCGTAATCAAGTAGAGGTTTACTGTGAACACAGTTACTAAATATGCCAATGATATAACTATCAGTTAACTCATTATATAACTCGAAACAATACCGTAATATTTTTACAACATTCACATGAGGATTTCCATTAATTTAATGTATATTATTCACATCATAAATATACGATACAAGCACCCCGCAATCTAAGCTGTAGTGCACACATACTCTGCTATCCATCCCGGTACATCACGTACATAAGGATCACATATTCCGAATCTCTCAGGAATAGTTCAGATAACACAAATCACAAATAGTGGAGGCGAACATAGTCACCATCACATGGGTCACGCACATACCTACGCTCCCATGGTCAGCGGACTTATTAATATCACAATAAGTCTTTCTATGACCTATGTTCATCAAGGTACCAGTCTATATCCCCCCCGTAGGCACACAAGGAATAGAGGGTCCTAAGCGAACGAAACCTCCCGTGATAGCAAGTATGGTAGGTATGTCATACATACAATCCATATATCAATACTAAGTAAACACACATCTTAGTAATACCGTATTATATTCGTAGTACATGTTGCACTCTCGTACTAATGATAATTATCACAACTTATTTTATTCCGGTTCATAATTATACGCGCTATAATTCATCCTCACGTCGTAGTAGTCACTCACGTCTCAACCCAAATGATTCATTGAATATAAATCTCGTATATGATTTACTCATCTCAATAACCCAAAAGTCCCAAATCAATCACTATATCATCAAAGGGATGCTAACTCTACCCTTGAACCATCTCCCGGAACTCCAAAAGTCAAAACAGTCCAAAAAGGGTCAAACTGCCAACTCGTTAGAAGTCTCGTTCGAACGAGGCTTCGAACGAGTTTGGACTGTCAGGTCGTTAGAAGTCTCGTTCGAACGAGACTGTTCGAACGAGGTCCCAGTTCGTTCGAACGAACTGACCCTTCTAACGATATCTCGTTCGAACGAGATATCGAACGAAAATCCTACTCGTTAATAACGACTGGTCAACTCGTTAGAAGCTCGTTCGAACGAGCTCGTTCGAACGACCTGGGGGTTGCTTCTAACGAGATGCCAGTTTCTGCCCAGAACTTCCCAAAAATCGTTTTTCACCATTTTTACTCCTCAAACCTCTTCTAAAATTCGTTCCCACAATATTTTGAGTTCTCTAATCATCCTCAAACATGTTAAGGGGTTATACTAACATCATTAAAGGGTTTGATATCATATAAACATCATTAAATCACAATTTCTACACTAATTACCAATTTTCTTCAAGAACATAAACCCTAACTTTTTCTCATCATAAATTCCCAGATTTTAATTCGTTTATACATCACCTAGATATGAAATATCCGAAATTAAATCTCCCAACAATGTTTCTACATGCAAACCTATCCCAACATTCAATAATAACTTCAAATTTCATGGGTTTTCTTTTAATCTTTCAAGAACAATTAAGATTCTTCAATTTCTAACATGGAAAAGACATTCTCAGTAATTAAATGGAAATAAAGTCACTTGCCTTGGTTTGATTTCTGAATTTGGTGTGGATTCGGTGTAGAATTTCTGCAGAATCTCTCTCTCTCTCTCCTTCTCCAAAAGGCTATGGTGGCTAGGGTTTTGCTTTGGGGAAACTTATGAAACCTAATTTCAATAAACCTCCGTAGCTTGTTGGGTTAATAAGGGTTGGTTGGGGTCAATCCTTATCAGATTACAACTCTCAATTTTCGTCACTTTTAATTACCCAAAAATACCAAATTACTAAAATACCCTTTAAGTTACCGGTACGGTCTAAAATTACCCCGGGATCCAAACTATACCCCCGGCTAGTGTTTTCTGACTATCTCGACCCTTCCGGACGCGTTGGCGCGCTCAAAACGACCATACGGATTATCGATTTTAAATTCACTTTTTATTAATAAAATATTATACCGTGACGCGGCGGTCCCACGCGTCTCAACAAAATTTCCAAATTACCGTATATAAATCTCACGACAAATTTTATAATACCAAATACATATATAATCATATATGCACATAATCAAATACCAATTCGCATCACATCAGTATTTATAACCCGGATTAATTTCCAATTAATACGCATTTAATTAATTAATCCCAAAAATAAATATAGCCAAAAGTACGGGGTATTACATCTAGTACTCGTATAACCTAGAGTGGGAAGGGACTATGTGGTCTTTTCGGACATGCCTCTATACGAATTAGGAGGTGTTAGTGTTGGAGTATGGGACCATTACGTAGAAATCTCTCAAGCTTAAGCCCCATGAAAAGTGCTTTCTGGTGCATGATTTGGAACTTGCCGCAGTTTTTTTTGCCTTGAAGATTTGGAGGCATTATCTCCTAAGGGAGAAATTTAGTTTTTTCACGGACCACAAATCATTGCAATATTTTTTTCCCAGAGATATTTAAATATGTGACAACGTCAGTGGCTAGAGTTTGTGAAATACTATCAATTCGACATCCACTATCACCCGGGCAAGGCAAATATGGTGGCTGATGCTTTGAGTCGGAAGCCCGAGGGGGAGTTAGCGGAGGTATGGAAAGCCAAATGGAAGAAGCTTAGTCAGGAGGACGCGGTTTCTAGGGCATTTAAGTCGGTGTTGACCGTAACTCCTACTATTGTGGTAAGGGTTGTAGAAGCCCAAGGAAGGGATAAAGGTTGTCAAGACCGTATACGCCAATTGTTGACCGAGGGAGCAAAATCCTACTCTATAAGTTCGAAAGGTGGATTACCTTTCCACGAGAGACTCACTGTCCCGGACGAAGGGGATTTAAGACAGGCCGTGATGACAGAATCTCATGGGTCTAAATTTTCATTGCATCCTAGTGGGTACAAGATGTACCAAGGCATGCACCATCAGTATAGGTGGGCAGGCATGAAACGGGATATTTCTGAGTTCGTATCCCAATTTGCTACTTGTCAATTGGTCAAGATAGATCATAAGTGACCAATGGGATTGTTGCAACCCTTGGAAATTTCGGTATGGAAGTGGGAGAGTATATCGATGGATTTCATTATGGGCTTGCCAACTTTACAAAATGGTCACGATTCTATTTGGGTGATCGTTGATCATTTGACTAAGTCGGCACATTTCCTACCGGTACGCACCGATTACAATAATGCTCGTTATGCCCGACTATTTATAGAGGAGGTTGTTAGACTCCACGGGGTGACAATAAATATAGTCTCCAACAGAGACAAGATAATTGTTTCCCACTTTTGGCGAAGTTTCCAAGAGGCTCTGGGAACCGAATTGAATCTGAGTACTTCTTATCACCCTCAAAGAGATGGGCAGACAGAAAGAGTCAACCAAATTTTAGAGGATGTGCTTAGAATGTGTGTGCTTGATTTCAAAGGTGGTTGGGAACAATATCTCCCTTTGGTCAAATTTTCTTATAATAATTTGTACCAATTTACGATTGGTATGGCACCCTATGAAGCACTTTATGGCCGGCCTTGTAGATCGCCCACTTTTTGGTTGGAGGTGGGTGATACTAAATTTCTTGGACCTAAAATGATCCAGGATACTTCTTCTAAGATTGAACTCATCCGGAATCGCATCTGAATAGCTCAAGACCATCAAAAGAGCTACGCCGATGCGAATAGAAGGCATAGAGAGTTGGAAATTGGAGAACAAGTTTTAGTGCGAGTGTCGCCAGTGAAGGGTATAAAGCTCTTTGGAAAGAAAGGAAAGCTTGCACCGTGCTATGTTGGACCTTTCCCCATTATTGCCAAGGTAGGTCCATCAACTTGCATTATCAGAACAACTCCATGATGTGTTCCATGTTTCCTCTTTAAAGAAGTATAAGAGGTGTGAAGGAGCCCTTTGGCATATTCCTTTGGAGGATATCGATTTGCAAACTGATATGTCATAAGAAGATAACCGATTGCCATCTTACAGCACGGAGAGCATACATTGAGATCTCGAGTTGTGCCCTTGGTGCGAGTTCAATGAGGTCATCACGATGCCAAGGAATCAACGTGGGAACATGAGGACAATATGTGGGAAAAGTATCCGCATCTCTTTATATAAGCAACGCCTGAATTTTGAGGGCAAAATTCCCTAATAAGAGAGGGATTATGTAATAACCATCTCGTTTGATAACTTATTTTATATTAATTTACTGTGTGAAGTAATTATATAAATTGTTGGAAAATGGAGTAAATATTAATGGAATGAGTTGAAAGTTAATATTTACTAGATTGTTGCATATTTAAAATATGTGTAAGTAAATATCATCATGTTGCATTTTATGGTGTCATATGCTTTGAAATGACATTTATGGTTTAAATGAAACCGGACCTTGAAATGATTTATAAAATTGTCGGATGCCAATTTAGAGGGCGTAGGTAGTCCCGAAATGTGCGAGATAGTCGAAATAAGTGCCATATTGTATTTATATGTTTCAGGCACTTTTGACTGGTTTCAATTTAAATGTGTAGTTGTGAGTCATTTTAATGTGGTATTAACCAATTGAGTTGGGAATTAAGGAGAGAGCCACGATTTAAGTCTTGCATTTCATTTATTTCTCTTAAGTGTATTACTAAACCTAGAGAGAAACAGATAAGAAGAGAAGTGTGGAGAAAATACGAGAAAAGAGAAAGATTGGAGATTTGAGAATTGATCTTGCTTCCATCTTCCAAGAATCTGAGATTTCAACTTCAAGGCAAGTTTTCTACTTTCTAATATGTGATTTCAGATGAATAAATTGTATTGATTGTTGTGTATTGGAAATAATGGAACAAATATGAAATTTGTGGTGTTTTAGCCCTAATCATAGTTAAAATGGATGATCATGTGGAGTATTGTAGTTAATAATCATGTAGGATGATTTGGGGTAGATTAATGTTGGTGTATGTGTGTAAAGATGGAAGAGATTTGAGTTTTGGGGAAAAACTAGGGTTCACAACCCGTAACCCATTCTTGGCAAATTCGCAGGGGCGAATCGATTCGCCAAGGGGCCAGGCTACAGGTCTACAAGCCCGAATCTATTCGGGTTAAGGCCGAATCGATTCAGATGAGGCAGAAACTTTGATTCCTCATCCGAATCGATTCTCTTTTGGGCGAATCGATTCGAAATCAGGCTGTTTTGAGTTATTTTCTTAACTCAATTTTCATCCTTTTCTTTTAGGCTTAGGACTTAGGAACCTTTTTGTGTGAAGTAAACTTAGTGTCCTAGAGTCTTAGAATGGTATGGTCACTACCCTAGATTAGAATTTGATTAGATGGGGTTATTTTGGGGGTTTACAAATGGATGTTCATGGGTTATTTTCTTTCATAAGTTAGCTTGAGTGCAGGAGTTGTAAAGTTATATACTGGGGGACTTTAAAGGCTCAATCGAGGTATGATAGTCCTGGTGGTTTATTATAAAACCCTAAAATGTTTGGAGAATAAATTGAGAGTTTATTCATTCATTGAGGTTGTAATGATGATATGAACTACGTATGGCTCCAGATAAAATATGATGCATTTACTAAAATGAAAATTATTATGGTTTCGGATAAAATGAAACATACACATGGCAATTGGAAATGAAAATGGATAATGAAGATGGTAAATGATAATTTACTTAAACACACCTCTCTAAATGACATCATAAGGGAAGTTCGCACGTGAGGTGAAGCCCCCTGGCTAATGAATGCAGGGTGGATATAGTCGTAGGACATATGAGCGCTTATTGTACGTTTTCTGCGATGGTGAGGTAATTCTGGGTGTGGTTATGACTCTCCCTCGGGCATATGGCCGCTTCCTGACGTCTTTCGTTGGAGGTACCCAGGCTGTCTTGGTTGATAGGCCCTGGAAGATGATGGTCATTTAGGGGGGCGCACAGTGGGGAAACCCGGACGGGTGGTCTTAGAATCGCTATATGTATATGAATATAACTATTCTTATTAAAGTGGGACTTGAATTGTGATAAATGCCACAAAGAGCATATGATTGTGATGATGTTTAATAATGAGAAATGGAATAATGAAATGAAACAGAGTAAATGATGGAGGCTTTTAATTAATGTTATTCATTCATATTCTCTTGCACAACTAAATTAAACTTATGATCATTTAATTTGCCTTAGTTTATACATTGACTTGTATAGGTAGATTCTTATTACTATCAATCATGATTTATCTGTTCATAACTATCATACTCTTTATTCATCTGGTGACCATATAAAACCGGGCCCTGACCCGTTCATATTTCTTGTTGTACATGAATCTTTTGTCCTCATAGGTGCTCCATCGTAAGGACGCCCGTTCTGACTTTCCTATTCCGGTGTTTTTGGGGAGCCGTGATACTTTGCAAATATTACAGGTTATGTTGTTAGACACCTTCATTTTTGTACTCTATTTATATTTGGGTCATTTACTCGGGCGTGTGGCCCAAGATTTTGTATTTGGTTATTGTAATGTATTATGTAACTTACTTGAACTTGTTGTAATACGTTGTAAGTAACTGTTGACCTACAGCATGTTCGGTCCCCTTATTGTATATTTAATGCAGATGTAATATAAGTTCTTTTGGGTTTCCACTTTCTTTTCTAATTGGGTTGTTTAAATTATTTCTTTAAGTCATAAAACTAAATTTTTGACAACTTGTTTTCTGAAATATTGGGCGGTTACCCCGTATACTTATTATATTGTTGTGATGCTGAGGATGATCCATTTATGATTCCTGTTTTTATTTGAGTATCGGGCTGGCCACCCCTTATTTCGATGAGCGGGTTGTCACACACCCCCGATCTGTAATGAACTAGAGTTTCTAATGATATGAGGATGGTACGACCTTTATAGCATAAAGACCGTCTCTGCCCAAGATGACATGATAGGGGATTCGATATTTACCACTAGAACTTAATCATCTTTGAAATAATTTCCTCCCTGACTGTTAGGACTATCTATCCCAGTGGTAAGGCTATCTTTCCTGTAAAGTTGACCAATGGAACGATGGCCTCTTTGAGGTAAGCGATACTCTACTTCAATTTTTGGAATAAGTTTAGGTACATCACTTTAGAACAGATACATTAGTTGACGAGCAACCCGTCGATATCCCAATTAGCTATCTTGAGTGTGATAACCAATGAATCTTGATGTGGGGTTTTTACCCCAACTAATCCATATGTGGTAAACATAATGTGATTGTTGTAGTCAAATGTATTTTGGTAACCGATGATTCTCGGCCGGAGTTTTGGCAGGGTCTATTTGAAAATCTTGCATTACGGCAGTAAGCTTTTTTACTTCCATCATAATAGTGTTTACTTTTACTTCCCTTAGGTCTTATGCCCTATGAATTACTACAAACTCGCGGCCCATCTCCTCCTCGAGAACATTATCTGACTTTTGGTCACCATTAGTTGTGACCTTGTCTACCTTCTTATTAATGAACTCGTTAAGATGACAAACCTTGGCTAACTCCTCTAGATAAGACTTTAGTTATTTACATTGTTTAATCCTATGACCGCCTTTTCTATGTAATTTCTCTTCGTTGGATATCCTTACATTTTCTTGGGCCATTTGACAAATTGATCTTCCTTGATCTTGGCGAGGATTTTATATATCAATTCCTTGAAGACTATGTTAACATCTTGAAACGCTTTTGAGCGTTCATTCTTGTTGCTATTTTTGGTTCCTTTCTTTTGGGAATCAATCTTCTTTGTCCCTTTATTTATCTTTGTGCGACCATTGTCCCCTGCATTAATTTTGATTACATTTATAGCTTTGGCGTATTTTTTTATATGGTCCATCAGGTCATCAATGGAATTAGCCTCCTTATTAGTTAGGTATTGGTTCAATAGATAAGTTCTTGGTAGACCAATCTCGACAGTCGCTAAAACTACCTTCTCCGATCAGCCCTCAATTTCATTAAAAATCTCACACTACCTCTTAACAAAATCTTTGAGGCTCTCCTATGGTTTTTCTTCATTGTGAGCAGTGAATCCATCTGTCTGGGGTTGGAGCTTACGGTTATGAAGCGAGATGTGAATAATTGGGCTAGATCCTAAAATCTTCTGATAGACCTATGTGAAATCCTCTTGAACCACTCCTACACCACAACGTGCAAACTGGAAGGGAAGATACGACACATGAATGCTTCATTGGGGTTCCACAAGGCCATGGCCTGCTTGTACTGTCAGACATGATCGATAGGGTCTGTTTCGCCATCATAGATCTTGAATCTAGGGATTATAAATTTTTTGGGGGGGATCCTCTTCTTCTATTGGACGTAAAAAAGGGGGACTTCATCTGAGTGTTAAAATTTCTTCTGGCCAACTCTCGTGTGGAGTGGGCTCCTAGATGGATTGGGTGCTGATCCATCACCCAATGGACCATGATACTATTTTCATCATTTTGTCGACCATCCTCTCACCCATCCATTTGAAATCTTCCTTGTTTATGCATGGGGATCCTTCCTTGGTTGTGAGATTCACTCACCTGAGGGCGAAGAGTCTGGTTGCATCATCGTCTTGTATTTCTGTGGAGATATCTCTCCATTCTCTCCAGTTGCCTTTTTTGGCAAGCATTATCTTCTTCGTGGCGATTAGTGACTTCTTCTTACTCTTAAATTATGGCCTCATAGGCATTGTCCATCCTGGAAATCTACATGGACCTTTATGGTCCATGAATTTCTTCAAAAGGCTTCCTTTGCTGACGAATCCTTGGATTTGGTTAGCAAATTTCAGACCTCACCCTAGGAGGGGCAAGTTCTTCGTGAACATTTTTGGCTTGAGGAATGTTACTGATGTGGAGAGACATTGAAGGATTTCAGTTAATGAGTGTTCTTGTAGGAATAACAACCGTTTCCCATAGATGGCGCCAGTTATGGTAACAAAAAATATCGCAACAAAAAATTTATGAAGAACAATCACAATAGTGTGAGAAGGAACACAATCACACACACAACACAACTATGTACGTTGATTGACAACTTGCCTAAGTCCATGGAGAGGTCTACCATTTTATTAAGTATCTCTCAATATGCTTGAGTACATGCCCCAATGCCCCGGGCCAGGGGTTACAATTTACATATGTATAATTTTAGGTTTCAAAGTAAATCCACATGTCCACGATGAACCATGAATCCCTTGAGTATCTCATCTACATTCTTGGGGATAGACTTGGTCAGATCCTAGATCGGTTAGGTATCTTTATTCCATGATTTGGGCAGGGCACCATTTTAAATATGTTGGGCCAGGTCAATTACTCTCGTGGGCTGATAATAAAATTGGTTCCCACAGTAAGTTTTATCACCAAAATGAAGAACTGTCGCCAGTTCATAAGTTGCTGTCCTCTACGCATTCCAATATAATTACCAAAAGTAGGGTTTTTAGCGATCTGATTTTAGTGAATTACTTTTGTAAAATTTTACGATTCAGTTATTTGTTGGGAGGTTAAATGATATTGAATGTAGGGCAAAGAAGAATATATTAATAGGTGGTAGGAAAAATGGGTGGCTTTAGGATACATAACAGAACATATGAATTCTTACATTATCATGAGAACTTTTATTAGCATTTCTTAATTTTTATAGTAATAAAAATTTACAAGCAACATGGGCAATTCTAAATATCACAAATTTACACTAATATATGTGGGAAGTGACTACCTAAATAGACATGGTGAAAAGAATTTCTTTTATGGGAAATTATATTATTTAAAATTATATTCCTATAAATAAAAATTCACTCAAAATAATGTTTTGAAAAGAATAGAGCATGGCTAATTTGAAGGTTCGATTTTCAGTGAGTACCTATAACTAGATTCTAAAAAGTCAATCGTATTGTTTCCAAGGGAACTTTTTAGTGTAAAACTGTAATAAACACAACTAATTTTAATTTAAAGCAAGTCATAGTAGCTTCAAATGGATGAAAAAATGAATATTCAAATAAAGGTAAATATTCTCAATTGTTGTGATATGCATTATGCAAGATTAAAATATATAGTCTTACATGGATTACAAAATTTTATTGTCTCACGTACTACCATGCATCTAAATAATTAAAATAAAAAGACTTATTCCTACTAATTTACTATTCTTTATTCATATGCAATTGCAATGTAATAACCCAGATTTTGAAATCGGTATTTTAAAATTAATTTTGGAAAATTCGAGAAAAATAATTTTTTTGATTTAATAATTTTATTGGTTAAATATGTTGGTTATGATTTTAGAAGTATAAAACTTCAAAAGAAATTGATATCGGAATTAAAATGGATTTTTAATTGAGTTTTTATTTATTTTTGCCTTATAGGCATTTTGTGTGTGAACTATCGCCAGCCATGTAGGGTGATCGATCGACCCAGGGAGTTGATCGATCGACTATGCTGAGTAGGAGGCTTAACAAATTCCTATATTTTCCCCTTATATAAATTAGTCGTGGGTGGACCTTTAAACCACTTTTTTTTTCACAAACGTAAAAATGCTGAATACATATTTTATTTCCTCTCCCGTTATATGCAAACCGTAGCCCCTATTTTATTCAATGTTCAACCTTAGTTTTGGAGACGTATTTGGGGTTATATCGTCTTGGGGGTAAAAGGTGGTTGGATTATTTTAGCGAGAGGAACATGATGGTGCGATCAGATTTAAAGGCTGAAATTATGTAATAATTCATGTGATGATTTTGAGGGACAAGTCTAACACAATATGCTCCTAAATTCTCTCGAGAGTATTCCGTTTGTCTTTCCGTGTTGATTCCACTCATGTTGAATTATGATATTCATTTGGAACCTGAAAATGGTTGGAATCTAAATTTTGATTCATTGTGATATATTATATGGATATTTGAGCATCGTCTCGTGACATTTTAATATGGCACGGAGAATGGGCACTCGCCAAAAGTCCAAAATTTGGATATGGCTTGAGATTCCATATGCGCGGTAAGGTGAGGCCTAATGACTGATTGATGTGTTATTGAGAAATTAATATTGATATAATTCTTAAGTGTTGCATTTGATTTGTAGATAAGATTCGTATTGTTGCAATTCATTTACCGTGCTAATTATTTTTTAGCATCTATTCCTATCATATTTTGTACTTCCCCGAATTTTCTTTTGGTTAGCAGGATAGCGTGGATTGGGACGCTATGGGCTAATTTGGAGATTTGTTTTAGAGCATGGATTGGAAGATTTATTTTTGATGTATAATTAGTGGTGTAATTTTAGTTGGAGAATCTTGTATTTGAGAGAAACTTTATTGTAATTAGTAGCGATAAAATGAGGCCCAAATTATAAAACACCCCACATTATCCCAATCATCTAAATATGGGGCCCACATTTTAAAGCTATGAGTTAAATATGGCATCAATATTTAAAAGCTACGAGTCAAATATGGGGCCCACATTTGAAAGCGAGGAATCAAATATGGAGCCCAATTTTAAAAGATACGAATCAGACATAATATTCATTTTAAAAGTTGTGAGTAAAATATGAGTTTTTTTATGTATACCTCGAATTGTAATACTTACTTTAGTAGAAAAACAATGGGTTGGCCCAACCCATATTTGATCCACCCATATTTGGTCTAACCCACATTTAGCCCAACCCATATTTGACCCACCCAAATTATGTCCAATCCATAATTTTGCCAGTGCTATTTGTAATCTTAATTTTAGAAATAGAAGAATTTTTGAAAGAGTTGGCGCTTGCGTTCAAATGATCAAATTATATTTAAAACACCTTTTAACCCAAATTAACCCTAAGCATGCAACTAGGTGTGATTGAAACAATATGAAATCATGCAAGAATTATTCAACACACAAAGTTAAGGAAAAATACCCCACAGGGGCAAAACCATTCGTATATTGACTATAATTTGTAAAAGACGGTTTACAATCGGATTACAATGAAATACAAGTTGACTAAGAATTACCCTCGGGTATCGGATTCTGTAGTCGCGGCTGGAATATCCCTTTCCAGTAGGGCTGCAATGAAGAGGAAGAAGCGGTCCACTTCACAAAGGGTTGAACAACAGAAATGGTGTTCTTGGGTTACCAAACTTGATTCACATAGATATGGAAGATGTGTGAATCTAAAAACCTAGAATCATAGGACTCAATAGGTGAATACTTTAGGGTTGATATGCTCTGAACAACGTGGGAAAGTCTTAAGAAAATCAACTACTGATCGTGGTTTAAATAACGAGTCAAAACCCTAAAAAATCTGCTACACGATCTGGCAGAGTCTATCCTCGTCGGATCGGTCCGGTCCTTTAGGCGGATCGGTCCGGTGAAGTCGGATCGGTTCTTTTTCTGAAACCGGATCCATCCGGTTGGCATCGGATCGGTTCGGCCTTTTTGCCTTCATCGGGTCGTTATGGATCCGGGGTGTACTGGTCTTAACTCAGCAGGCGGATCGGTCCGGTCCCTTTAGCCGGATCGGTCCGGTGAACCAGATCGTTTCTTTTATCTGAGCCGGATCGATCCGGTCAGGTCTGATTCCCAAATCCCTTCTTCTTTTGATCTTCGGATTTCAGATTTCGTTGATGACGATGTGATCTTTTCAACCATCAATCTTATAACGGCGTATGACATAACATATACATAAAGGTGGACAAATTGTCCTTACAAATCTCCCCCTATGTCTATGCCGGAACAAACATAAAAAATCCGAATTATCAAGTATGAACAATGCCTATACAAATCTACCCTTCCATGAACCCAAAACTGAAAGAGGTACATATGACTAAGACTGCTTCGTTTGTTCTTCAATTCTTCAGGAATCTTCACGCTTTTCTCATCAGGGTGTGTATCATGGGATTATCAAGGATGTACCTACACACATGAGATAAAGCAAATACCAAGTGACGTATCGAGTTTGAAATGAGATAAACATAAGCATATATATCAATTTAAGATGATATTCTCAGAATTTCAAAACTCCCCCATAATCAGATAATTCATTCTCCCCCTTTTTATGATGTCCCCAAATAGACAAATTAGAGAAAGAAATCAAGCAATCAAGAACCGGGGTGACACAAGGCATAAAATCACACCATGAGTGAACATAAAACAACCAAGTCGGTGATGGCGTAAATGAATGGGTGTGATAAAAATTTGATAGGAAAATCAAAGCATACAAACATGACATATGTGCACGATGAATATTGGATATTCCTAACGAATGAACTCAAATGCTTCCTTTGGTGTAAAAGATTGGAAATATAAGACATTGACTATATCAAATCTACAAATCAAAGCTCAAAGTGATTTCTACACCAATAACGCCCAAAATGATTTTCATGCTTTTTCAGGACTTTCAAGGAAGTGCAAACCCGTTTTTCAATCTCCAACCAAACTCCCTCAGATTTATATTTTGAAGAGAGGTATACTAAATTCTCAAACTTTGGAGAATTGATGGTGAAACCTAAATGGCCCATATTTGGCATGAATTGATTTTTATTGCCTTATCATTTTTTTGGGTTCTTTTAACCTCTTAGGACCTCGGATATTAAAACTCCTCCATTTTTTAGGTCCTTTTTAACTGTGGCTTTTGCGCAAAGGATAAGAATCAACTTTCACAGCCATTCACCGTTATACAAAAACACACAGTCTCACCAAAACGGTTTTAACATGCAATCCAATCTTGTCAAGTTTAATCGCATTTTATACATTGTATAGACAGGATTGAGATGGAAACACTCAAGCCAACATTAGATTGACAAGTGCAACAATCAAATATAGCCGTGCATGTGTGCAATAAAGGATATAGGAGTCAAGCAAGTAGTAAATATCACTAATTACATCTCAAGAACTCCAATCAATGTTAAGCACATGGATGAAATGATGTAGCCTCTCAAATCTCTATCATACAGTCACATGTATATGGAATGAAGTTGTGACTTGGCTATCTTAAATGCTCATCCATAAAAGGCAAATCTCTTTTTGGTCTTTTTCAAAAGATTTATCAAAATAAAATCTTTTTGTATTTTTTCAAAAGCAATATAAACAGCAAAAAGAGTAAAGAAAAGCTGTACAACAAAGAATAGTACATATAAACAGACTAGCAATAGGAAGCATATGATATGAACATGAAGAAGCATCATATTCTAGACATAGACCAACCCCTCAGTCAACTGTGCAAATCCCAAAAGACTTCCTAAGACTCTCAAATCTAAGGGCATCTAAAGGTTTCGTGAAAATATCGACTAACTGACGGTCCGTGGGTACCAAACTCAGGGTTATGACCTTCTCCTCAACTAACTGACGTATAAAGTGCTCGCGTAACCTGATGTGCTTTGTGCGCGAATGTTTGACAGGATTGTGGGATATGTGTATCGCGCTCGTGTTATCACAAGAAATGGTCATGGTGTCCTGTGAAATCCCATAATCCTCCAACATTTGCTTCATCCACATGAGTTGCGTGCAACAACTCCCGGCGGCGATGTACTCAGCCTCCGCAGTGGACAAAGAGATGGAGTTTTGCTTCTTGCTCAACCAAGAGACAAGAGCAGAACTAAAGTAGAAACATCCACCAGAAGTGCTCCTACAACTATCTACATCCCCGGCCCAATCGGCATCCGAATAGGCGGACAAACGGTCATCGGTATCAAAGGAATACCAAATACCGTATGAGAGAGTCCCACTCACGTATTTGATAATACGTTTTAGAGCGAGTAAGTGTGACTCTTTAGGAGACGCCTGATAACGCACACAGACTCCAACACTAAAGGCAATATCGGGACGACTAGCAGTCAAGTAGAGAAGACTGCCTATCATACTCCTATACAAGGTTTGCTCTACGTCATTGCCTGAAGTGTCCTTACTAAGCTTGGTAGTGGTACTCATAGGTGTACGAGCATGCTTAGCGGAGTCTAAACCAAATTTATTCACTAGGTCTCTAGCATACTTGGATTGGGAGATGAACATCCCATCCTCTAGTTGACGAACTTGGAGACCAAGGAAGAATGTAAGCTCACCAACCATGCTCATATCAAACTCACTTTTCATCTCCTCCTCAAAGTGGTGAGCATGCTGGGAGCAAGTGGATCCAAAGACTATGTCGTCCACATAGACCTGGGCAACCTAAATAGCACCGTCATCTCTCCTGACGAACAACGTCATATCTACTCCCCCTCTCTTGAAGCCACGAGCTAAGAGATAGGAAGTAAGCCTCTCGTACCAAGCACGGGGTGCTTGCTTCAAACCATACAGGGCTTTCCTCAGATAGTAGACATGCTCAGGGTACTGAGGGTCTTCAAACCCTTTTGGTTGTTCCACATAAACCTCCTCCTGTAGAATGCCATCAGAAAGCCACTCTTGACATCCATCTGATATACCTTGATGCGCAGATGACATGCGATGGCGAGTAGAAGATGGACGGACTCAAGCCTCGCAACAGGAGCAAATGTCTCCCCAAAGTCTACACCCTCTATCTGTGTGTAGCCTTGAGCGACCAACCTAGCCTTATTTCTGATTATGGTACCGTTTTCATCCATTTTATTCTTGAAAATCCACCGGGTACCAATAATATTAGTATCACTAGGTCGGGGGACAAGTTCCCAGACATTGTTCTTCTTAAAATGAAGCAACTCATCCTGCATAGCAGATATCCAGTGTTCATCTTTGAGTGCTTCTTTGTGGTTCTTGGGCTCGACTTTGGACGTGTAGCAAAGATGGCTAACAACATTCTCTAGCTGAGCACGAGTCTTGACCCCTAGAGTGGGATCACCAACAATGGCAGAAGGGTCATGACTCTTGCGAACCCAAGCAGGTGTGTCCCCTAACACAGGAGTAGGGTCCACAGAGTGTGACAGAGGAACAGGTAAATCACTGTCAGAACAGTCCTCATCCTCACACTGAAGGTTAGGATCAATAACCGTCGGAGGTTCGTCATCTTTCACGGTGACGTTTATTGATTACATAACCTTATAGATCTTCAGGTTAAAAACCCGGTATGCTCTACTATTCGATGAATATCCTAGAAATATTCCCTCGTCGCTCCGGGAGTCGAACTTTCCTAATTTCTCTCTGTAATACCCCGTACTTTTAGCTATATTTATTTTTGGGATTAATTAATTAAATGCGTATTAATTGGAAATTAATCCGGGTTATAAATACTAATGAGATGCGTATTGGTATTTGATTATGTGCATATATGATTATATATGTACTTGGTATTATAAAATTTGTCGTGGGATTTATATACGGCATTTTAGAAATTTTGTTGAGACGCGTGGGACCGCCGCGTCACGGTATAATATTTTGATAATAAAAGTGAATTTAAAATCTATAATCCGTATGGTCGTTTTGAGTGCGCCATCGCGTCCGGAAGGGTCGAAATCGTCAGAAAACACTAGCCGGGGGTATAGTTTGGGTCCCGGGGTATTTTTAGGCCATACCGGCAACTTAAAGGGTATTTTGGTAATTTCACGTTTTGAGGAATTAAAAGTGACGAAAATTTGGTTAATTAAATCTGATGTGGATAAGACCCACTAAGCCCATAACCAACCCTTATTAACCTAGAAAGCTACGTAGGTTATCATTTAGTCTTCCAACTCTCCCAAAGGAAACCCTAGCCACCATAGCCACCTTTGGAAGAAGAAAGCTTAGAGAGGAAGGGAAAGAGGAGGAATTCTGCAGAAAATCTGCAGAAAGAGCTTACAAATCCAACACCAAATCCAGAGACAATCAAGGCAAGTGATTTATTCCATTTAAATTTCGGAGAATGCTTCTTCCATGTTAGATTATTCAAAAACATTATGTGTTCTTGGAAGATAATGAAAAACCCATAAGATTGGAGTTATTAGTTTAATTTTTGGGATATAGGTTGCATGTAGAATGTTACTGGAAGGTCATATTAAGAGAATTACTGACTTTTGTGATACCAAAAACGGATTTAAGATGAGGTTTATGAATGTTCTTGAGATAAATTAGAAAACTAGGTTTTTGATGAAGATTGATCCATATGTAGCCTTTAGTTGTTGAAATATTGATTTAGGGACGTTAGTAATATTGTAGGATGGTTATATGACATTACTATAACGTTATATTAGAGAATCATGCTTTAAAAATAAGTTTTGGGATGTTTTTCAACTCTGCAAATCGAAACAGTCCGTAACCACACCTGTGTAATCGATCGATCGACATTCATCAGTCGATCGATCGACAAAATCGATCGATCGAAGGTCAAGGTCGATCGATCGACCTTCCCAGAATAAATGAAGTTTTCCCATAATTGAATTTTAGTGGTGTTAACCCTTGAATAATATTATTAGAGACTTTATGAATACCCTTAACTTTAAGGAAGACCAGTAGGCATGATTATGAGATGGGACTTTATTTGGAATGTAATTTGAGGAATTATTCTAGATAAATGAAATTTATCATGTGAGATAATATTTGGGTTAATAGTACAAGTTTGAATAAGTTGATGAAATAAGGTTTGGGGCAGAAGCAAAGACCTTAGGTATAAAGATGTCATATGTGGGAATTATGGGAGACTTAATAGTCTATTTGAGATAGGTTTTAAGTTTAAGGAATTACGACGTGAGACGTGTCGACCATTTAAATTAAATATTATCGGGATACTTGAAATATATGGATTCGGAATAACGTTATAATGATGTAGAGTATAACTTTATTAATATTGAGATATCTAAGATGTGTGAATGCTTAGCATAAAATCTTATGTGTATGACATACCTACCATACTTGCTATCACGGGAGGTTTACGTTCGCTTAGGACCCTCTAATCCTTGTGTGCCTACGGGGGGGATATAGACTGGTACCTTGATGAGCATAGGTCATAGAAGGACTTATTGTGATATTAATAAGTCTGCATGATCATGGGAGCGTAGGTATGTGCGTGACCCATGTGATGGTGACTGTGTTCGCCTCCACTATTTGTGATTTGTGTTATCTGAACTAATCCTGAGAGATTTGGAATTTGTGATCCTTATGTACGTGATGTACCGGGATGGATAGCAGAGTATGTGTGCACCATAGCTTCGATTGCGGGGTGCTTGTATCTTATATTTATGATGTGAATAATATACATTATATTAATAGAATCCTCATGTTAATGTTGTAAAAATATTACGGTATTGTTTCGAGTTATATAATGAGTTAACTGATAGTTATATCAATGGCATATTTTTGTAACTGAGTTTACGTTAAACCTCTTTTTAATTACGAGTATTGTTATAATAAATGAACCGAGTAATATGAATAGAACCTTTGGCAGTCTAGCTAGTTATGTTGTCAGTTAGCTAGTAGTATGGGTCGTCATAGATGGGTACTTACGTTAGGAGTGCACAGTTAGACGAGAGGTGAGAATATCATGTGAGTGTACGTCCTAACATGTACTTTGCATTTAATGTTTTAAATGTTTTTAATGCACTTGCAGGTTTTTAAAATATAACTCCACATTCGGGCTCTGACCCGTTTGCTTTTCAAATCTCTTTTTTTTCTTTGTAAAACCATTTTTAGGTGCCCAGCCACAGGGACACCAAGCATAGGATACTCATTCAGGTGACGAGCTGTAGCTGCTTGTGGAAGCTACAGGGATTTGCATATAGACGCTTCTATCTTTTGGATTCCAGAGTTACCCTCTATCAGTTGTAGGGCATGTTGCCCATTTCTACTTAGAGCATCTTTTACATTTCAGTTTTCAGACTTTAGCATGTTTTATTTCAGTTCAGTTTATTTATTTCAGTTTTGGGATTGTAGTGAGGGGTTTCCTCCAGACTTTATTTACTCTATTTGTGATGGTTATTCATTTTACTTCAGCATGGTGAATGGTGTTATTTATTTCTTCATTACTTTTGTTGCATGTTAATCACACATAAATTAAAATTTGGCAACTTGCTTTTTAAATACTAGGTGGTTAGTAATAATAAAATGTTTTCGACAGTGATGCTATTAACTGAGCCAACTTGGCATTTTGAATTAATTTTATAAAGGAGTAGCTACCCGGTATTTAGTTAGTCGGGGTGTCACAGGTGGTATCAGAGCATCAGGTTCTAGTGTCCTTTAGGATCTGTACGGCTATTATGTTTCTGCTACGTTTTCTTTGATATAGAGCCCTATATTTTAGGACTGTTGTATTCTTTTTGTGTGCTTCGTTCTTCAGCTATTTTAAGTTTATAAACCGTGAACTTATAAACTTTGTTCTTATTTCAGATGCCTCCACGACATGCACGACGAGTTCCCAGGAATGCAACGCCCGAACCCCAGCCCGCTCCAGTTCAGGGTATGTTGAACGCCGCTGAGGTTGCTGCTATAGTAGCCCAAGCGGTAAATGCCACGATTGCCGTGATTCAGCAGGCACCGCCTCAGGCGCCGGTTGTCGCGCCAGTACAGGTTAATGCATTCCCGTCTGCTTGGGAGCGTGTACGTGACGCTTTTCAGAAAGCGCTTCCGCCAGAGTTTGCAGGTAGCTCAGATGTGGTTGTCTCGAGCCAATAGAGGAAAGACATGCAGAGGCATTTGAGGATGCATGAGTGCACAGATGTTCAGAAATAGGTGCTAGCTACTTTCAAGCTAGTGGGATCTGCACTACAGTGGTGGGAGTCCATTACCACCGCGGAGGAGAGGGATACCCTCACGATTCAGGAGTTCTGGGTGCGGTTCGACCGCAAGTACTTTCCGTCCGCAGTTCATACCGAGATGAGGAGGAAGCTGATGAGTTTGAAACAGGAGGGCAAGACAGTGGCCGAGTATGAGGCCGAGTTCACTAACCTGTTGAATATCGTTCCAGACGAGATTCCAACAGAGAAGAAGAAGATAGAGAAGTTCACTGATGGGTTGAATTGGAGGATCCATCAGCATCTGCTAGGAAACCAATCTTTGGCCATGTATTCTGATGTGGTTAACGCTGCATAATTACACTTCCAGGACCACCGTTTTCATATGGCCGAGGGCAAGCGGTCAGGGGAGTCTAGCCATCAGGGCAGGACTGGAGGACAGGGTGCCAACGGGGCACAAACCGGTCAAGGGCAGAGACAGACTGAGCAGGGCTCCCAGCAGGGGGATAATAAGAGGTTTCGGTCAGGGAACTACAGGCAGGGACAGGGAGGTTTCTGTCAGGGCCATCAGGGTCCAAACGGCCATCAGGGCCAGCAGGGGCAGAATGGGCAGCAGTTCCATCAGGGCCAGCAGGGCCAAGGGAGGAACGGTAACGGCCACCAGGGCCGGGGATAGCAGGGCCAGAGGGGAGGGAACTTCCCAGGGAAGTGCTTTACTTGTGGCAAGACTGGCCATAAGAAGCAGGATTGTCCTGATAGGGGCAGGGCCCCACAGCAGCAGCAGCAGGGTGCTCGCCAGGAGCCACAGAGACCTATGTTTCCCGTCGCTCTTCCTGCACCGCCACAGATGGCAGCTTTGCCACCCATTCCAGCAGTCCCAGCTCAGCAGGGGCAGCTACAGTATGGACGTGTCTACAACGTTCACCAGGCTGCAGTTCCACAGGCACCGCCCGCGATCGAGGGTACGTTTCCTATCCATGGCACTATGGGTCGGGTGTTATTTGATACGGGTGCTACACATTGTTTCATAGCTACACACTTCGCGAAAGCTTTAGGATTGTTAGCGACGGCAGAGAGCACAGTGACGTGTGTCGACTCACCATTAGGGAGTGGGTCACTTATTTTCTTTATATGCTGGGGAGTGGGGGTAGAGATCGGTGGTTTGGTATTGCTTGCAGACATGTTAGTGTTAGACATGCATGTTCATGATGTGATCATCGGTATGGATTGGCTCGTAGCATATAGGTCCATGATTGATTGCTTCAGCGGGAGCATTGTTTTTGCCATTCCGGGGCAAGAGATGTTTGTAGTGGAGATGCCTCGCCCAGAGGGAGGATCGACCGCTCATCTGTATTACATAGAGGAGGATACCTCTAAGGAGGTTGTTATTCCTTTAGATTCGATCCCGGTTGTCAGGGAGTATTCAGATGTGTTTCAGGAGATACCAGGCTTACCGCCCAGTCGAGAGATAGACTTCGTTATTAATTTGCTACCGGGTATGAGACCTATAGCACGTGCACCGTACCGTATGGCTCCAGCTGAGATGCGAGAGTTACGGGATCAGATAGAGCAGCTGTTAGGGCAGGGCTTTATTCGTAGGAGTACCTCACCTTGGGTCGCTCCAGTTTTGTTTGTGAAGAAGTGGGATGGTTCACTGAGATTGTGTGTGGACTACCGAGAGTTGAATAAGGGCACGATATGGAATAAGTATCCGTTGCCTCGAATCGATGACTTATTCGACCAGTTGAGAGGAGCTTCTTTCTTCTCGAAGATTGACTTGAGGTCAGGATACCATCAGTTGCGTATGAGGGAGGAGGATGTCTCGAAGACTGCGTTCTTGTCGAGATATGGTTCTTATGAATTTCGGGTTATGCCTTTCGGCTTGACCAACGCTCCAGCAGTGTTTATGGACTTGATGAACAGTGTGTTCAGAGATTTCCTAGATCAGTTTGTCATTGTCTTCATTGATGACATTCTGGTTTACTCTCAGACAAAGGAGGAGCACGCCGAGCATTTGAGGCAGGTTTTGCAGACACTTCGTCAGAACGAGCTGTATGCAAAATACGAGAAGTGCGGGTTTTGGCTGAAGGAAGTCCAGTTCTTGGGTCACATTATTTCCAACCAGGGAATATCAGTTGATCCAGGGAAGGTATCAGCGGTGAGGGAGTGGGGACAGCCCACGACACCAACGGAGATTCGTAGTTTCTTGGGTCTAGTAGGATACTACAGGAGGTTTATTCGGGGTTTCTCAGAGATTGCAGGTCCTTTGACACATCTTACTCGTAAAGGTGTGCCGTTCATTTGGAGTGATGCCTGTCAGTTGGCATTCGATGAATTGAAGGACAAGTTGACCTCAGCACCAGTGTTAGCATTGCCGAGACCGGGAGTTGAGTATTTGGTTTACACCGATGCGTCTTTGCAAGGGCTTGGAGGTGTTTTGCAGCAGGAGAGACAGGCCATAGCTTATGCTTCCCGTAAGCTTAAGCCTCATGAGAAGAATTACCACACGCATGATTTGGAGTTGGCAGCAGTGGTATTTGCCTTACGGATTTGGAGGCACTATCTTTTGGGGGAGAAGTTTCAGCTGTTCACGGACCACAAGTCACTACAGTATCTGTTCACGCAGAAGGAACTAAATATGCGGCAGCGTAGGTGGCTTGAATTTGTGAAGGACTACCAGTTCGACATCCAGTACCACCCGGGTAAGGCTAACGTGGTAGCAGACGCGTTGAGCCGCAGACCAGTAGAGGAGGTGGCAGAGGTGTGGAAAGCTAAGTGGAAGGAATTGGGACACCAGGATGCAGTGGCCCGATCTTTCATGTCTGTGATGACCATTACACCGCAGATTATCACGAGGATTGTACGGGCACAGGCTAATGACTCGTTCTGTCAGGAGCAGATAGTTCAATTACTTGCAGAGGGAGCCGAGTCCTATACCGTTAGCTCAGACGGGGAATTGCGCTTCAATGGGAGATTGGTAGTTCCGGAAGGGGAAGAATTGCGACACGATGTTATGGCAGAGTCGCACAGCTCACGGTTCGCGGTACATCCCGGAGGGGACAAAATGTACCAAGACATGAGACGCCAGTATTGGTGGAGCGGTATGAAGAGAGATATCGCTGAGTTTGTCTCGAAATGCGCCACTTGTCAGCTTGTAAAAGTGGATCATCAAAGACCAGCAGGATTGCTACAGCCGTTGGAGGTTCCGGTGTGGATGTGGGAGAGCATATCCATGGATTTTGTCACGGGGTTGCCTATGTCGCAGAGGGGTCACGACTCCGTTTGGGTAATTGTGGACAGGTTGTCCAAGGTCGCTCACTTCTTACCCGTAAGGACTGACTACACTACGGGACAGTATGCCCAGCTCTTCATTTCAGAGATTGTGAGACTTCACGGTGTGCCCCTAAATATCGTGTCTGACAGAGACAAGATATTTGTTTCGAGATTTTGGGAGAGTTTCCAGGAGGTAATGGGCACAGAATTGCGGTTGAGTACGGCTTATCATCCGCCGACCGATGGGCAGACAGAGCGCACCAATCAGATGTTGGAGGACATGCTACGCATGTGCATTATTGACTTCGGGGGTGGATGGGAGAAGTACCTTCCACTGGTGGAGTTTGCTTACAACAACTCCTATCAGTTCACGATTGGCATGGCTCCGTTTGAGGCATTGTACGGTAGGCCTTGTCGTTCCCCAGCATGTTTGTTGAAGGTGAGGGACAACAAACTGCTTGGGTCAGAAATTATTCAGGATACTTCGGCAAGGATTGAATTGATTCGGAGTCGCATTCGGGTAGCTCAAGACAGGCAGAAGAGTTATGCTGATGCGAAGAGGTTTTTCAGGGAGTTCCAAGTGGGGGACCAGGTTTTGCTCAGGGTATCTCCGATGAAGGGGATTATGCGATTCGGGAAGAAGGGGAAGTTAGCACCGAGGTATGTGGGGCCGTTTCCTATTATTGAGCGGATCGGACCGGTTGCGTATAGACTTGGACTACCGGAGCACTTGCATCGGATTCACGACGTGTTCCATATTTCCTCGCTGAGGAAATACCTTAGAGATAATTTGGCTCATTCTCACATTGCTATGGAGGACATCGATCTCCAGCCGGATAGCTCCTACGAGGAGGGGCCAATTGCTATTCTGGACCGAAGCGAGAGGAAACTGCGGTCAAAGATAGTTCCGTTAGTGCGTGTTCAGTGGCGACATCACAATGTCGAGGAGTCCACATGGGAGCGCGAGGATGAGATGCGCGAGCGTTATCCAGAGCTATTTTTAGCAGGTACTTTCTAGTTTCGAATTTCGGGACGAAATTCAGTTATTAGGGGGGAAGTATGTAATACCCCGTACTTTTAGCTATATTTATTTTTGGGATTAATTAATTAAATGCGTATTAATTGGAAATTAATCCGGGTTATAAATACTAATGAGATGCGTATTGGTATTTGATTATGTGCATATATGATTATATATGTACTTGGTATTATAAAATTTGTCGTGGGATTTATATACGGCATTTTAGAAATTTTGTTGAGACGCGTGGGACCGCCGCGTCACGGTATAATATTTTGATAATAAAAGTGAATTTAAAATATATAATCCGTATGGTCGTTTTGAGTGCGCCATCGCGTCCGGAAGGGTCGAAATAGTCAGAAAACACTAGCCGGGGGTATAGTTTGGGTCCCGGGGTATTTTTAGGCCATACCGGCAACTTAAAGGGTATTTTGGTAATTTCACGTTTTGAGGAATTAAAAGTGACGAAAATTTGGTTAATTAAATCTGATGTGGATAAGACCCACTAAGCCCATAACCAACCCTTATTAACCTAGAAAGCTACGTAGGTTATCATTTAGTCTTCCAACTCTCCCAAAGGAAACCCTAGCCACCATAGCCACCTTTGGAAGAAGAAAGCTTAGAGAGGAAGGGAAAGAGGAGGAATTCTGCAGAAAATCTGCAGAAAGAGCTTACAAATCCAACACCAAATCCAGAGACAATCAAGGCAAGTGATTTATTCCATTTAAATTTCGGAGAATGCTTCTTCCATGTTAGATTATTCAAAAACATTATGTGTTCTTGGAAGATAATGAAAAACCCATAAGATTGGAGTTATTAGTTTAATTTTTGGGATATAGGTTGCATGTAGAATGTTACTGGAAGGTCATATTAAGAGAATTACTGACTTTTGTGATACCAAAAACGGATTTAAGATGAGGTTTATGAATGTTCTTGAGATAAATTAGAAAACTAGGTTTTTGATGAAGATTGATCCATATGTAGCCTTTAGTTGTTGAAATATTGATTTAGGGACGTTAGTAATATTGTAGGATGGTTATATGACATTACTATAACGTTATATTAGAGAATCATGCTTTAAAAATAAGTTTTGGGATGTTTTTCAACTCTGCAAATCGAAACAGTCCGTAACCACACCTGTGTAATCGATCGATCGACATTCATCAGTCGATCGATCGACAAAATCGATCGATCGAAGGTCAAGGTCGATCGATCGACCTTCCCAGAATAAATGAAGTTTTCCCATAATTGAATTTTAGTGGTGTTAACCCTTGAATAATATTATTAGAGACTTTATGAATACCCTTAACTTTAAGGAAGACCAGTAGGCATGATTATGAGATGGGACTTTATTTGGAATGTAATTTGAGGAATTATTCTAGATAAATGAAATTTATCATGTGAGATAATATTTGGGTTAATAGTACAAGTTTGAATAAGTTGATGAAATAAGGTTTGGGGCAGAAGCAAAGACCTTAGGTATAAAGATGTCATATGTGGGAATTATGGGAGACTTAATAGTCTATTTGAGATAGGTTTTAAGTTTAAGGAATTACGACGTGAGACGTGTCGACCATTTAAATTAAATATTATCGGGATACTTGAAATATATGGATTCGGAATAACGTTATAATGATGTAGAGTATAACTTTATTAATATTGAGATATCTAAGATGTGTGAATGCTTAGCATAAAATCTTATGTGTATGACATACCTACCATACTTGCTATCACGGGAGGTTTACGTTCGCTTAGGACCCTCTAATCCTTGTGTGCCTACGGGGGGGATATAGACTGGTACCTTGATGAGCATAGGTCATAGAAGGACTTATTGTGATATTAATAAGTCTGCATGATCATGGGAGCGTAGGTATGTGCGTGACCCATGTGATGGTGACTGTGTTCGCCTCCACTATTTGTGATTTGTGTTATCTGAACTATTCCTGAGAGATTTGGAATATGTGATCCTTATGTACGTGATGTACCGGGATGGATAGCAGAGTATGTGTGCACCATAGCTTCGATTGCGGGGTGCTTGTATCGTATATTTATGATGTGAATAATATACATTATATTAATAGAATCCTCATGTTAATGTTGTAAAAATATTACGGTATTGTTTCGAGTTATATAATGAGTTAACTGATAGTTATATCAATGGCATATTTTTGTAACTGAGTTTACGTTAAACCTCTTTTTAATTACGAGTATTGTTATAATAAATGAACCGAGTAATATGAATAGAACCTTTGGCAGTCTAGCTAGTTATGTTGTCAGTTAGCTAGTAGTATGGGTCGTCATAGATGGGTACTTACGTTAGGAGTGCACAGTTAGACGAGAGGTGAGAATATCATGTGAGTGTACGTCCTAACATGTACTTTGCATTTAATGTTTTAAATGTTTTTAATGCACTTGCAGGTTTTTAAAATATAACTCCACATTTGGGCTCTGACCCGTTTGCTTTTCAAATCTCTTTTTTTTCTTTGTAAAACCATTTTTAGGTGCCCAGCCACAGGGACACCAAGCATAGGATACTCATTCAGGTGACGAGCTGTAGCTGCTTGTGGAAGCTACAGGGATTTGCATATAGACACTTCTATCTTTTGGATTCCAGAGTTACCCTCTATCAGTTGTAGGGCATGTTGCCCATTTCTACTTAGAGCATCTTTTACATTTCAGTTTTCAGACTTTAGCATGTTTTATTTCAGTTCAGTTTATTTATTTCAGTTTTGGGATTGTAGTGAGGGGTTTCCTCCAGACTTTATTTACTCTATTTGTGATAGTTATTCATTTTACTTCAGCATGGTGAATGGTGTTATTTATTTCTTCATTACTTTTGTTGCATGTTAATCAGACATAAATTAAAATTTGGCAACTTGCTTTTTAAATACTAGGTGGTTAGTAATAATAAAATGTTTTCGACAGTGATGCTATTAACTGAGCCAACTTGGCATTTTGAATTAATTTTATAAAGGAGTAGCTACCCGGTATTGAATTAGTCGGGGTGTCACACTCTCTATCCCGTAGGATGTAGCATTTACTCCCAAAAACACGGAAATACGCCAGGTTTGGCTTCTTGTCGGTCCACAACTCATAAGGAGTCTGTAGTGTGTGTGGACGCAAATAAACCCTATTCACCGTGTGGCATGCAGTAGACACTGCATCTGCCCAAAATCTCCTAGAAACCTTACGACCTTGAAGCATTGATCTAGACATTTCTTGGATCGTTCTATTATTTCTCTCAACAATCCCATTTTGCTGAGGAGTTCTCACAGCAGAAAACTCATGTTTGATCCCAATGCTATCACAATAAAGATCTACTTTTGCTTCAGTAAATTCAGTGCCGTTGTCACTACGTATCATGTTAATATTGACTCCGTGTTGATTTTGCAGGATACGACACTTGGTCGTTAGGAACTCTACAGCATCTGATTTCTCTCTTAGAAAACCTACAATGGAGTACCTAGAGAAATAATCCACCATCACGAGAACATATCTCTTACCACCTATACTCTCCGTACTAGTAGGACCCATAAGATCCATATGTATCAACTCAAGAACATGGGAGGTGGTAATGGAATTCAACTTCCTATGCGGACTACGAATTTGCTTTCCCAACTGACAGGGTCCACAAATCATGGAAGTTGGCTTTCCAAGAGATGGTAAGCCACGTACTAGGTCCTTTTTGACTAAACGAGATAAGTCTCTAACGTTCACATGACCTAGACATTGGTGCCACAGATCCATAGGAGTGATCGTGGCGTTGTTGCAGACAAGTGAGGATTTGGGCTCAGTCCCATAACAGTTATCCTCTGTCCTCACCCCTTGCACTAATAGTTTACCGGCTTGATTATAGACCTTACAAGCTTCCCGGTCAAACTTTACTGCAAAGTCATCGTCGCACAGCTGGCTGATACAAAGAAGGTTTTCTTTCAAACCTTTGACGTACAACACATTCTCTATCTTTGGAAAACCTGGTAACTTTACTGTACCTCGTCCTACTATGCTAGATTTGCTACCATCTCCAAAGGTGACTCTCCCATCATTATAATCCTCAAGATGGGTAAAATATGAGGCATCACCTGTCATGTGTCTGGAGCATCCACTGTCAAAATACCACTGTGAGGTATTATGGGCTTTGAGAGCAACATGAACAACAAGGGCCTTTTTCTCTTTCTTAGGAACCCAAGAATAGGTAACCTTTTGTTTACCGTTGTTGTTGTTGGTTTTAGCCGGAATGCGGGAAGCATTCATTGATGGTAAGGTCATCTGACGGAATTCCTCCATCAAACTCTGAGATGTGGCAGCTAGAAACTCAACACGCTCTCTCAGACTGGCAAACTCATCAGTCTGATGTGGTGGAGAAAACGTACGTCGTGTCCGACCCAACTTATAGCAATCATCCCTAAGGTGTCCATTTCTTTTGCAATGGGAGCAAAAGGGCACAGTATTAGGAGGACCTTGGTTTGCTTTTCTTGGTCAAAATCTCCTTCTTGTTTTTTTATGACGGCCATAAGGAGTCGTAGTAAACTCAGGAATTGGTCCGGGTGCAATTTGGGACGTGGAGGCACTATCAAAACCTATTCCTTGCCTATCACCAAAACCTAAAGAGGGACCGAGGAGCATCTTTCCCATCTTCCCAGATCTGTCCTCTATTTGTACCTTGACTTTCCTAGCTCTCTCAAGGTCTTGAGTAAGCTGAGCAACAAGGGCTTCAAGTTTATTTCGAGTCTCCAGGGAGGAATGAAGCTCACTCGTAAGACTAGCCATTTGTTTAGTCAAGTCCGCTTTCTCTTTCTCAAAACTGCTCTCTCTCTCTCTAAGTAAATTCTCTTTACTAACCCAGGCAGACTCTCTCTCTCTCATGGCGGTGCAGGTGGAGGACTCTCTCTCTCTCGTCTCTTCTAACGCGGTGATCCTAAGAACTAATGCCTTGTTACGTTTTTTAGTTTTGAAAGACTCATTATATAACTCGGCGTAGGCACGTTGAAGGCTACTCTCGTCCTCACTACCTTCCTCCTCCCCCTCACTTTCTTCGCTCTCATTATCGAGGTGTCCCTGTGAAGCATCATCCTCATCGTCGTGAGGAGAACTAGGAGTATTCACATGACTAGCCATGAACGCGGTGAAGTTACGCTCATGCGGTGACTCATCTCCCGAGTCCACCGACTCGACCTCACTGTCGTCACTAAGGGTAGCATTTAGGACAGCTTTACCCTTTTCCCTATTCAGACGAGTGGCACACTCAAACGCTCTGTGTCCCTTACCGTCGCACTCAAAACATCTCTCACTTTCTTTCAGAGGAGGATTTTTGGAATCTTTTTCATTTTTCTTTTAAAACTTATTTTTCTCAAATTTATTTTTATCTTTAAAATTGCCATTTTTCTTAAATTTGAGAATCCTCTTGAATTTTTTTGCGAAAAGAGCCAAATCATCTAAGTCAAAATCGCACTCAGAATCCGACGTATCAGTATCTCTCTTTCTAGATGACTCTGCTCTCTTTCTAGCTGACCCCTCACTCCTTCTCTCTTGGGATTTAAGTGCAATTCCCTTATCTTTAGATTTAGCATTTTTAGGGAACATATCAATTTCATAAGTTTGCAAATCTCCTACAAGTTCTTCCAATTTTAGCGTATTTAAATTACCCATAGAATTTAGCACAGTGACTTTAGGGATAAAACACTTAGGCAAAGAACGAAGAATCTTTTTAACAACTCTAGCATTTGGAATTTGTTCACCAAGATTAAAACTAGTATTCACAATGTCAGAAAGTCTAGCATAGAATTCATCAAAGCATTCAGAATCATGCATGGTGATTGTTTCAAATTGAGTTGTCAAGTTTTGCAACTTAGACTCTTTCACAGCATTAGTTCCTTCATGGGTGAGTTGTAAAACATCCCATGCCTCTTTTGACGTGGTACACGTCATTATGCGTTTGAACTCATCAGGTGTGACAGACCCAGAAATAGCACTTAGACCCTTAGAATTAAAAGATGACCATTTAATTTCTTCATGAGACCAAGTAATGTCAGGTTTCAAGTTGGTCACATTATCAACAGTCATGGTTGGAGGAGTCCACCCTCGTTCAACCAGAATCCATACATGTTCATCAATGGCTTTTAAAGCCGACCTCATACGGGCTTTCCAATAAGCATAATTTGACCCGTCAAAAATAGGCATTTTATAATATGACTTCTCCATTTGAACACGCACTTTTTCAAAAATCAATTTTTTCAGAAAATTGATATCTTAGAAAAAATTTGCGGAAAATAGGAATACGCGATAGATTAGCGTAACCTGCTCTGATACCAATTTGAAAGAGTTGGCGCTTGCGTTCAAATGATCAAATTATATTTAAAACACCTTTTAACCCAAATTAACCCTAAGCATGCAACTAGTTGTGATTGAAACAATATGAAATCATGCAAGAATTATTCAACACACAAAGTTAAGGAAAAATCCCCCATAGGGGCAAAACCATTTGTATATTCACTATAATTTTTAAAAGACGGTTTACAATCGGATTACAATGAAATACATGTTGACTAAGAATTACCCTTGGGTATCGGATTCTGTAGTCGCGGCTGGAATATCCCTTTCCAGTAGGGCTGCAATGAAGAGGAAGAAGCGGTCCACTTCACAAAGGGTTGAACAACAGCAATGGTGTTCTTGGGTTACCAAACTTGATTCACATAGATATGGAAGATGTGTGAATCTAAAAACCTAGAATCATAGGACTCAATAGGTGAAGACTTTAGGGTTGATATTGTAAACGCAGTTTTGTCCCAATTAAAATATATATAATTTCCTTTTAAATAAATAGATGCGGAAGCGTTGAATACAAGGTGATGGTTCAACAAAACAAAGAGGCCGAGTTTTAATATCTTAATAAATCAATTAAAACAACATCATACAAGTCCTAGGATTTGCCTAAGTTATAATTAACAATTATCCAAAGTTAGGCCAAACCAATTTTAGCAAATGACTTGAATAAACCAAATTTACCCAATATTTAATTTAAGTCCCAAATTAAATATAGTGTGATAATTAAACCGATTTTATCTTGAATTAATCTAGCATGCGTTCTAAGTGATATAGAGAAAGATAAAATAAACAGTCACACTACACCGCGATGTACGAGGAAAAACCCACTAACGGGAAAAAAACCTCGGGACGGCCCTAGCCTCAAATCCACTAAAAATGGTATTACAAAATACAAGACAAAAGACTTACTTCCTAAACTCGAACCCTCTTAAGTCGTTACGCTTCTTCTTGTATCGACCTCCAATTAGCGGATAACCAACGGAGCTCCACCGTGGTCTCGGAATACACCGATAGGACTTTAAATGGACACCGTCACCCGAACATGGAGCCTTTCTCCAAACGGGTAGAATATCACCAAAAGTCTTCTTTGTGATGGGGTGTAGAAGCAAACCCGAAACATCTCTTGAATTCGGTAGAGAAACACCGGTGCCAAAAACTCCAAGTAAAGATATGAATATAGAGAACTTGGATAAAACAACTATTGGGTGTAAACTAGAGTGTGTAGAATTTTTCTTCAAAAATGACACTCTAAACTTGATCTTTTTCCTTAAATAAATTTTCTCTCAAAACACTCTCTAGGAGTTTGTTTGGTATGAAAAAGATACACCTTGAAAAATGATTCCCATCCTTGATAAAGCCTTAAAAAATCAGTTAAGAAACAAGTGGGATAATGGGGTGAAAACTGCCAAAAAACTGCTCAAAACCATTCCCGCCTGGCGTCTCGTTCGAACGAACTTGACTGTCGTTCGAACGAGGTTTCTAACGAGCGACCAGCCTGGGCTCGTTAGAACCTCGTTAGATACCTCGTTAGAACCTCGTTAGTCGTTCGAACGACTTATCTAACGACTGACCAGTTTGGTTGGAAAGCAGTCTCGTTCGAACGAAGTTTGGTTCGAACGAAAAATCTCGTTCGAACGAAATTTCGAACGAGTTTCAGAAATTTTTGATAAATTCTATTTTGGCCCAGAAACATTTCTATATATTAATATAAGGTTCTTTTTTAAATTATTTCTGAAATAAACATGGCTTTTATTAAACCTAACACCCAACTAAAAATTGTTCCAAGCTCCTATATCAATATAATTACATTCATACCTAGGGAGCATGGAACCTCAGATGATGACGTAGAAACGAGGCACGCAAATCGGCATTTTGATGAAGCTTTAAATTCTTTGCCACTACGTCTTCAATATACACTTCATAGGCTTGTGAATATTACAATAAATACTATCCTATGAATAAATGTTTTTGTCCGGAATTGAGCCAAAACTATATATGGACTCAATTGGAAATTTGTGTCCTTACAGATATGCTCTGAACAACGTGGGAAAGTCTTAAGAAAACCAACTACTGATCGTGGTTTAAATAAGGAGTCAAAACCCTAAAAAATCTGCTACACGATCTGGCAGAGTCTATCCTCATCGGATCGGTCCGGTCCTTTAGGCGGATCGGTCTGGTGAAGTCGGATCGGTTCTTTTTCTGAAACCGGATCCATCCGGTTGGCATCGGATCGGTTCGGCCTTTTTGCCTTCATCGGTTTGTTATGGATCCGGGGTGTACTGGTCTTAACTCAGCAGGCGGATCGGTCCGGTCCCTTTAGCCGGATCGGTCCGGTGAACCGGATCGTTTCTTTTATCTGAGCCGGATCGGTCCGGTCAGGTCTGATTCCTAAATCCCTTCTTCTTTTGATCTTCGGATTTCGGATTTCATTGATGACGATGTGATCTTTTCAACCATCAATCTTGTAACAGCGTATGACATAACATATACATAAAGATGGACAAATTGTCCTTACAATTTTGTTTTTTGTTATATTTAAATCGTGGAATTTAGATCATCTATACTCGTTATTGATGATTTTCGTTTAGTTTTTATCATAGTAGCACGCCACATGTATTTTTCGGGTGCAGGAGGTGTTACAGATGGCATCAGAGCTTGGGTATACGACAACCCTCGGGTCTTGGGTTTTGGGTGTAGCGTTTGGGTTAGTCATGTTTTCTTTGCAGATATAAATTTTTGGTGATAAGTCATGTTAGGCATCGAGGTTAGATGTGAGGTATTTAGAGTTGCTTTTTGGAGGCGAGATTTATTTTTGGAGATTGTTGGTGGGGCCTCATTTTGGAGCGTTAGGCTTCGTCGAATTTCGAGGACGAAATTTCTTATTTGTGGGGAAGTATGTTACAACCCGAATTTTTAAATGGATATTTTTAAATGAATTTTGGAAAATTCGAGAAAAATAAATTTTTGGATTTAATAATTTTTATTAGTTAAATTTGTTGGTTATGATTTTAGAACAATTAAACTTCGAGAGAAATTGAAATCGGAATTAAAATGGATTTTTAATTGAGTTTAAATTATTTTTGCCTTATAGGCATTTTGTGGGGGAACTATCGCCAGACCTATTGGGTCGATCGATCGACCCTGGGAGTTTATCGATCGACTATGCTCAGATTTGAGTTGTCAGATTTGTTTTTTTAAGAGTTGGAGGCTTTACAAATTCCTATCCGTTCCCCTTATAAAAATAAGTCATGGGTGGATGTTTAAACCAGTTTTTCAAAAACATAAAAATGCAGAATACATATTTTGTTTCCTCTCCCTCTATGTGCAAACCCTAGCCCCTATTTTATTCAATGTTCAACCTTAGATTTGGAGGCCTATTGGGGGTTATCTCGTGTTGGGTGTAGAACATGATTGGATTATTTTTAGCGAGAGGAACATGATGGTGCGATAAGATTTAGAGGCTGAAATTATTTAATGATTCATGTGATGATTTTGAGGGACACGACTAACACAATATGCTCCTAAATTCTCTCGAGAGTATTCCATTTGTATTTCCGTGTTGATTGCACTAATGCTGAATTATGATATTCATTTGGAATCTTAAAACTATTGGAATCTAAATTTTGATTCATTGTCATATAACATATTGTCATTTGAGCATCGTGTCATGAGATTTTGCACTTTGGGCACTCGCCAAAACTGCAAAATCTGGATATGGCTTGAGATTCCATAGGCTTGATGAAGTGCGGCTTGGTGACTCATTGATGTGTTATTAAGAAATTAATATTGATATAATGCCTGAGTGTTGCATTTGATTTGTATATGCGATTCGTATTGTTGTGATTTATTCACCGTGCTAATTAATTGTGAGCATCTATTCCTGTCATATTGTGGAATTCCCCATGTTTTCTTTTAGTTGGTAGGATAGAGTGGATTGGCACGCTATGGGCTAATTTGGAGATTTATTTTAGACCATGGATTGGAAGATTTATTTTTGATGTATAATTAGTGGTTTAATTTTAGTTAGAGAATCTTGTACTTGTGAGAAACTTTATTGTAACCGTTATTGTGGAAATAAAAGAATTGTGGTTTTGTTATATTTAAATTATGGAATTTGTATGATTTATACTCGTTATTGACTGTTTTAGTTTAGTTTTTATCGTAGTAGCACGTCGCGTGTCTTTTTCGGGCGCTTGGGATGTTACATGCAATTTCTTTTAATTTCGATTGTTTACATGATTTAAGGATTTTTATTCGCTACACTAATATATACTCACAAAGTATGTCACAATCATCAACATATACATTATTATTTTTCCAACATTTAGTGTTCTAACATTAATTGTCGTGTTCTGAATAGGAAAAAAAAATTATGTCCTCAAATGAAAATGCAACCCCAAAACCATATTCTTCCCAAACTTCAGCTCCTAATCATAGTTGAAATTGAAGGATATTTTGTTGGTGAGAATAGTAAGATGTGGAACTCCTATGTATGGAATTTAGTCTGAAGTCTTATTCCGGTTAGCTGTAATGATTGGAAAAAAGGTGCCACAACACTATAAAGATGACGTACGATGCAAATTCAGGGTAATATTCATTTTATTTTTAAAATACCTCCAATTGATGGTATTTTATTTTTTAAAACACTAAGCCTACATATATATAACGTGGATTCGACAATTTAAGTATCTTTCAATATGCTTGAGTACATGCCCCTATGCCCCGACCCGAGGGTTACAATATATAGATGTAGAATTTTCGTTGTCAAAGTAAATCTACATGTCCATGATGAACCATGAATCCCTTGAGTATCTCCTCGAGATTCTTGGGGATAGACTTGGTCACATCCAGGATCGATTATGTATCTTAATTCCATGATTTGGGTTGGACACCATTTTTGATCTGTTGGGCCAGGTCAGCTACTCTCGTGGTCTGAGACTAAAATTGGTCCCCACAGTAAGTTTTATCACCAAAATGAAAAACTCCCCTCAGTTCATAAGTTCGGGTCCTCTACGCATCCCGATATCATTACCATAATTAGGGTTTTTAGTGATTTGATTTCAGTGAATTACTCTTGTAAAATTTTACGATTGATTTGTTTGTTAGGAGTTTAAATGTTATGGAAATTAGGGCAAAGTAGAATCAATGACAAGGTGGTAGGAAACATGGGTAGCTTTAGGATACATAACAGAACATAGGAATTCTTACATTATCACGAGAACTTTTATTAGCATTTCTTAATTTTTATAGTAATAAAAATTTAAAAGCTACATCGGCAACTCTAAATTTCACAAATTTACACTAATATATGTGGGAAATGACTACCTAAATGGACATGGTGAAAAGAATTTCATTTATGGGAAATTGTATTTTTAAAAATTATATTCCTAGAAATAAAAATTCACTCAAAATAATATTTTGAAGAGAAAAGAGCATAGCTAATTTGAAGGTTGGATTTTAAGTGAGTACCTATAGTTAAATTCTTAAAAGTCAAATTTTTTGTTTCCAAGGGAACTTTTTAATGTAAAACTGTAATAAACACGACTAATTTTAACTCAAAGAAAGTCATAGTAGCTTCAAATGAATGGAAAAAGTGAATATTCCAATGATGGTAAATTTACTCAATTGTTTTGATATGAATTGTGCAAGATTGAAATATATAGTCCTACATGGATTATCAAATTCCTTTGCCTCATTTACTACCCTGCATCTAAATAATGAACATAATAAAGACTTTTTTCCTACTATTTTACTATTTATTTTTATTCATATGCACCTGCAATTTCTTTGAATTTCGATTGTTTACATTATTCAAGGATTCCTATTCACTAAAGTAATATGTACTCAAAAAGTATGAAACAATCATGAAGATATACATTATTTGTTTTCCAATAATAGGTAGTTATGGAAAAAATTCTCCGCAATACCTTGCATAGACATATCATGGTCATTTAGCATTCTAACATTCAATGTCATTTTGTGAATGGGAAATACAATTATGTCTTCAAATGAAAATGCAACACAAAAAACATATTCTTCAAAATCTTCAGCTCCTAATCATAGTGGAAATTTATGGATCTTTTTTTGGTGATAAGAGTAAGATGTGGAACTCCTGTGTATGGTATTTAGTCTAAAGTCTTATTCCAGTTAGCTATAATGATTGGGAAAATGTGGCACAACACTATAAAGTTGATGTACGATGAAAATTCATGGTAATATTAATTTTCTATTGAGAATACCTCCATTAGAAGGTATTTTCCTCTTTAAAACAGTAAACCTACATATATATAACGTGGATTCGACAATTTATTTTTTGAATAATAATTTGTTCATGCATAAAGTTTTCGAATACTTAGAATAACTCCGTACCGTCATAAAGTTTTCGAATACTTATAGTGATGCTGGATAATTTATACATTACTTAACTACTATTACGCACAGTAGAAAGTTCTCATATAGATATACATATATATATTAGTTACTCCTATAATATATATACTAACGACACCCCACATAAAATCTATGGTGCAAGGTTTTCATATATAAGTATATATATACCAATCACTCATATAATATATATATCCTAATGGCATCCCAAATAAAAACTATGGTGCTGGCATACTCTGCTATCAAGTCCCTGTATCACACATATTTAGGGAAATGCTAGTTCGGAATCACTCTCTAACTGCATTAACATAAAACACACAATTGGAGGCGAAGCATAGTTCCAAGTCACTAAGAGGTCATCACATACCCTCACGTCTCTTAGGACCATCTGACTATCGATCAGATAGCCTGTACCAAGGAATCCTATGTTCTAGGGTACGAGTCAATATCCCCCATAAAGGTCCCATCGAGATAAGACCATCCCGGCATGGAAACCCCCGTGATAGCAAGTTCCCCGAGTATGATTTTTATACAGATATAATATATGAACAATCACACAGTCATATATATATATATATACACACACATCCACATTGCTAATTTAGGTGCGCTCACGACCCATAAATATAATTATCCGTTATTACACATTTTACTCAATTATTTCATATAACGGACCCGTTATTTGTATTCTCGTTGATTTTTCACTTCATAATCACTTCTCCTCTCTCGAAGTATTCAAAGTGTAATTTCAGTAGGCATTTACTCACTTACGTCCCAGTCTAACTCCCTTATGAGTCCCGATCTTTTTATTAAATAATACGCATGATTTCTTATACACATGAATCATTCCTCGTTAACCCAAAATCTCATCCTACACTAAAATGTTACTCAATGGGGTCTACCTAGGCCCTACTGGGCATCTCTGTATCCCATTATACTCCAACAACAACAATTAAGGGTTCCCATACATTTTAATCGGATTAAACTATCGAATGAGAAATATGTAGTTTTCCAGGAGGGGTCGAGCGATCGATCAGTCGATCGATCGATGCTCTTGGAAGAAAATCCATTCCTTAATGGGATAAAATTGACATAATCCTTAAGAAACCTAATTTTGGAAGAAAATTCATTCCTCTAATTAATTCCCAGATTTCTTGTTTCTAACTCATAATAATTCATGGGTAATTCTCTACATATGATGGGTATATCCAGAATATATTAAATCTCTCCAATCATGCGATGTAAAGTCTCTTAATCAACAATTTGTTTCATGGAACAAGTCCTAAACAATCCTAGACTATCATGATTGAGACATTAACTAGAAATAAAGAAAGATAGATACTTGCCTGGGAATTTAGTTTCTGATTTGTGAAGGAAAAAGGTATGGTTGTGCTCCTCGTTCCGCGATCCACGTTTTGGTGGTGGTGGCGGAGAAAACGGTTGAGTCTTTGGCCTTGAATTTCTTGAAAAGCTTGCCAACTTCTTCTCCAATGTCCATCCTTTGATTTTGTGTTTGTTAACCCTAGAAGACAACTCCTAAAGGCTGATATATCCTTAGGAAATTCCTGGGTTTAATTCCACCAAAATATCAAATGTCTAAAATACCCTCCCGTGATGTCAATTAGGCCTAAAAATGCCCTGAGACCCAAACTAAACCCCCGGGTACACTTTTCTGACTATTTCGACCCTTCCAGACACTTTGGCGTACTCAAAACGACCATACGAGAAACTTATAATTTATTCACTTTATATAATAATAATTTAGTCCTGACACGACACGGGCGCGTTCCGACTTAAATTTCCCTAATTGCCATTTAATTCACTCGTGACAATTTTAATAAAATAAATATCATATATTACTTTACTCATCTAGTAATAGTCAACAATTTTCCAATAATTACTAACTCACATCACGTTAGTAAATATAAAAATAAATTTTCAGATTAGTATTAAATTAATATCTCAATTTAAATTTAATAAATCCCCAAATTTGAAAAGCCATAAAAAATAGGGGGTATTATGGAGGACCTACAGTGATGAAGATCGATTTTAAAGGCCGAGGACCAACATTTGTGATGACCGATTCTAAGGGCCGAGCTCAATTATAAGAAAATAAAGTTTGGGGCGATATTATGGGGAGCCTTTTGTACTTGAGGCTTCATGTTTCTTTGCGATTTTTCTAGGGAAATACCTCTAACTGGGAATCATCTCTGTTTGGGAGGAAGTAGTTTAAGTTTGGAAGTTTTCGCTGGGGAATTGGAGGCAACCTTGCTAGGAAAGCTGAAGTTCTTATGGTGGATGTTATTGGAGAAAATTTAGTCTAGGGGATTCCACTGGAAATTTTGTAGAAGCATTTGATTTTTGGTTCCACTGGGCAATTGTAGTGGACTATTGGGACATAGCAGTTTAGTGGTTTTTCTAGGCGTAAGGATGTGATATTAAAGTAGTTGGGGATTATGGGAGATTTAAATGGTTTTATTGGTGAAGAAATGTTCTAGTACTTGCTGAGCATATTTAGAAATTTTCCCGAATATTTTTAGATTTTTCAGTACAAAATTTTTGGGGTATGCCAACAGACATGTTGCAGGGGTTGCCGTTTGATAAGTGTCACGGACTCTTAGGCTTCCTTGGGCAGAGGGACATGAAGGTGCTGATCAGTTTGAGCCATGTTGTTTTTTAATTTATGTTTCTTCTTCGTGAAAAAAATGTAATCATAAAATGGCAATATATATGAATTAGATTTTTATTTCTTATTTTAATGACTTAATCTTTATGCACTTTTTACTTTGCCACTCAAACTGTAAAAATTAAAGGATATCTATTTAACGAAGAGATTAAATAACTCGAGCAAAAGGTAAAAATGGATAAGTTCAGAAGAAATAACCCAAGGGGTATTAAAATAAGAATTTATTTTTTTAGTTTTTTAATTTGACAAAAAAAGGAAAGATCGAGTTTTCTAAAATAAGGGGTTGCCAATCGGCATGCCCCTTGTCCTTCCCATCGACATATGGGTAAAGTAATTTCACCCCAAGGCTTTGATTTCACTTTCTTGCAGCCCAAAGAACATTGTAGGGTAGGCTTTATTTTGAGATCTTTAGGTTTCTTGTCTTTATCCAAGGTATTTGTGTATAAAAGGGGGTAAAGGGAGTGTAGTTTTTCATCCATTCACATTTTCTCTTCGTTCTTATTTCTTTCTCTTTTCCTTATTGTTTCCCAAATGGTTCTTCCAATGAGTGCATAATTATCTTCATATCTTGAGTGCCTATAATCCACGTGTCTTTATAATGTAGACTACGAAACTTTTAATTTGCATCGAGTCTCCTTATGGCGCAACCAGGCCATTTTTTGGAACATGTTAGTAGCGGAAGCGCAAATTTTGTATCTCAAGGATCACATTTTCCACTTTGTTTTGGACGAGTTTTGTTTGACCTGTGACGAGTTTTCATCCATGTTTTGGGGATTAATACCAGTGTGGTTGAAGCTATGCCCAAATTCTCTTTGGATCTTCGGACGCTTTTAGCAAAATTTGTCCACAGTTTCACATCGACGGCTCAGTTATTGGTCACTCGGGGAATGATCTCTCTTCCACTTATCATGTATTTTGTACGGCCACGGGATTTCAAAAATGCGGTCCATATCAAAGCGATTGCCATTGGCCTAATTTCTAGGCTTTTATTAGTGATAGGGTACCTAATGGTGGGCCATCGATTGGTTACCATTACTGCATGGATATTATATCATCAAAATCCTGGGATAATATTAGCGGAGACCTTAAACAGTCTAGATGCTTGGCAGGAAGGTCGCTCTGATTTTTTGAGAGGGTGCACGGTTATGCAATTAATGTGTCTAGCTGAGAGATTATGTTAGGTGGTTCCCCCTAAATATCCCTTGGTAGCCTATGATAAATTCCTTCACTCAATATTCCATCACTTTTGGCATATACATAGAGAACTCGGTAAATTTGTTGGTGGAGCATGTAGCTCGATGCCTGTAGTTGTTAATGGCATGGTGGGGAGAGTTACAACTAATTTTAAAACTCGTAGAATACTAGTGCACTCAGTCAGTTTTCCTTTAGTAGACCTCATTATATTTCCCCTTGTGACTTTTGCATGAAGTCAGAAAGGAGTAGATAGTGCCTCCCTGGGCATTATATTTTTATCCTGTAGAAGATTTAAGTGAATCCATATGCAGGAGGTTAGGTTCTCTATGGGAAAATCTTTGGTCGTCTACCCATCCCTCTCAATTCGTAGGCGTGGTTTGGCATGTGCCGAAGATTATCTTAAATGGCGCAGTGGAAGCAGGTGGTGGCAAAGATCTTGGAAGAGGACACCGACCAAAGATGGTTTGTCCTTTTTGACATTATAGAGGGGCTATAGTTTTTTTCTCCAAGCTGCTTAGGGAATACCATTTTATGGAGCGCCTTCGAAATACCAATCATGTAGGAGAAGTTCGGGGGACTTTTAGAGCAGGTGATGATGGATTTGGGTATTCCAGCAGCTGCGAATATGGTATTTGTGAAGATAAGTTCATTTCTTATGAACCTTTTGTGAGTGGGATGTGTTTGGTTTTGTTTTAGGCTTATTTTTTGTTTTTATTTTTGGGTTTGGGTAATAATTTTGAGGAAGTGTGGGTTAGGCTTATTTTAGGGATAAGTTGGTCAATGGAGGGTAGTTGTGTTGACTCTCTACGCTAATATTTCATCTAATTGTAGTAAATTTTCCAATTTGAAATAAAATAAGATTTTAATTGTATTGTTATGCCTCTTGATGAGTTTTACATTTGAATTATCTATACCAGTCGCTAAGGAATATATATTCCTTTTGTTCTTGTAAATAATAAAATGAATTGTCGTTCTCAGAGGTAAGAAAAGAATATCATTTTGTGAAAAATAAGGGGATTTTTCCCATGTAAGGCCTATGAGCTGCCTATATACCACTCAGATTTTTGAAAAATTTCTCAGTTTGATTTTGAAAGTAAAAAGGCTTTTTAAAGGATCAGGTTCCACGTAGTTCTCAGTACAGGGAAATGAAGAGTTTTTTAAGACTATAAGGGAGATAAGATGATTTGCAGTGTGTTGAGATTTTGAACTAAGGGTTGAACGTTTTGAGATTGTCTAGGTTTATTGGATGTGACATATCTTCTCTATCAAGGTCAGTGAGCATAGGGGCACCACCTGACAATATCGTTACCATAATGTAAGGGCCACTCCAATTTGGCTTGAATTTACTTTTAGGGTCCCATATAGGTTCTATGATTTCTTTGAGGGCCAAGTCTCCATCTCAGACACCATGGTCCTTAACTCTCTATAGAATGATCGTGTTATCCGATAATGGTACCCATGTATATGGTGTAGACCCTTCAGTCTCTTTTCATCCAAGAGTTAGAGTGCCTCAAGGCAGCTCTGATACTAATCTTCCTCGTTGACTTTAATTGCAAGTAAAATGTAGACTGAATGTATTTCCAGCTCAACAAGTATAATTGTTTCCATGTCGCATACTAAAGAGTAAGGGGTAGCTAGAGTAGATGTCCAAACTGAAGTGCGACAGCCCCAAAGGGTATAAAGGATCCGATTGGCCCAATCTCATTAACTCTCGATGATTTTGGTGATGATGGATTTGAGGTTTTGGTTGGTTGATTCAACTTCTTTGTTGGATTGGGGACGGTATAGAGAAAATTTATGTCTCTAAATTCCTTACTTATCGATAAGTTTCATGACCTTTGCTTCCAAGTGTAACCCATTGTCTGATACTAGCTCGTGATGAATCTCATATCGCTAAATGATGTTCTTTTAAATAAAATTAGCTATGTTTTGCATTAAGTACTGCATATGACTTAACTTTGACCCATTTGGTGTGCGTAATAAATGGCAACCAAGATGAACTCATCCCTATTGGAAGCTTTAGGTGTGACTTTCCCTATGATGTCAATGGATCAGGTGGAGAATGACTAGGGAGAAGTCATGTTGTACAATTATCAAAGAGACAAGTCCTAGATATTAGCAAACTGCTAAGATTTGAGGCATATTCAGACGTAGGTCATGCAATTTTGAACCACGGTGGTTGAATAATACCCTTGACGGATAATCTTTGTACCAAGCATATAACTGCTTTTGTGGGATTCATATTCCTCTTTGTGGAGCTTCTGCATCATTTCTTCAATGTTATCCCCTATAATATAATGTAAATAGGTTCCATCGAAGATTCTCCTGAATACTACTTTGTCATAAATGATGTAATGGTCCGCCAATTTGTAGAGGGTGCACGGTCTTTCTTGTTGGCCTCTTAGAGATACCTACCATGCTTGAGGAGGTTCCATATATCATTATGCCAGCACCAAGCTATAACGAGATCTTCCTCTATGATGAGATCAATGTGGTAGAATTGGGTTGACAAAGCTTGTTTCCCTCAGACATGTCGATCATGAAGGCTAAGGTAGTAAGGGAAATTGCTAAACTGTTCTTTGCACTGGATAAGTAGTGGAAGTTAATATCCTAGTATTAGGAGGCTAATTCTTCTAGGTAGGTATGTAAGGGTAAGAGCTGACTTTCCATCTTCTAAGCACTTGACCGATGACAAGGGCAGAGTCCTTATATACATATAGGATTTGATACCTTTATTGAGGGCGACATTTAGGCCTACGGTGCAGGCCTTGTATTCGATCATATTATTGGTGTAGGAAAAAACAAGATTTATGGAAGTTGGAGTGTGAGTGTCATCAAGGGCGATCAAGAGTATCGCAATGTCTTATCCCTTCTTCTTGGTAACGCTGTCAAAGAACACTTTTGTCGAAGGTCATCTTGAGTGGTGTGGAGAATAACTTTGTCTGGGAATTCATAGACCCAAACATTAACCTCTTCCATGGGGTATTCTTCAAGGTAATTGGATATGGATCTACTTTTCATGGCTTTTTCTGTATAATATACATGACATCAAACATAGATAGAAACATCAACCACAGAGCCATTCGGATAGACATAGCAAGTTTCTCAAGAAAGTATTTTATGGCGTCAATTCGAGACAAATTTCGGATGGGAAAGGCAATCATGTAGTATCGTAACTTTTGAGTGACCCAGAAGAGGGCATAACATGCTTTCTCTAAGGCAGTGTAGTTAACTTCGTACCCAACCATTTTTTAACTGGCAAAGTATATGGATTTTTCTTTATGGGTTTTTGTAATGTATTAGGCTAGCAAAGACCCTATTGCAGTATCTATTACGGTCATGTATAGGAGTATATGGAGATTAGGTTGTGGTGGGATGAGTACCGTAGGTTGGGTAAGGTACAACTTGATTATTTCAAAGGGTTCCTGACATGCTTCATTCCGAATTTTTGTAGAATCCTTTGGAAGGAGTTTGAAGATGGGTTCATAAATAGAAATCAACTCTCTGATGAATCATCATATATACTATAATTTTCCTAAAAATTCTCGGACATCCTTATCTGTTTGAAGTGGTGGAATTTTGAGTACGAATTTAATCTTGGTAGGTTCTGCCTTGATTCCTTTTATCCTAGCCATGAGTATTAAAAAAATTCCTTTGTTGATGCCAAAAACACATTTTTATAGTGGTTAATCGCATCTAGTATTTTCGCAGTCATTCAATAAATTTTTGGAGAGTGATAATGTGACTTTATCGATTTATAGAGTTGCTAATCATGTCTTATGTGTAGAATTTGACTTCCATGTGTATCAGATCATGAAATATGGTTGTGTAAGTCCTTTAGTAGGTAGCCCCTGCATTCTTGAGCTCGAAAGGCTTAATAATGTAATAAAAGGTTCCCCATGGGGTGATAAAGGCGATTTTTCTTAATGATCCAGGTGCATCTTGATTTCATTGTATCTGACGAAACCATCGACGAATGACATGAGAGCATTACTGTCTATATTTTTTTACAATCATGTTTATATTGTGTAGTGGGTAATCATTCTTCGGTGATGCCTTGTTTAAATCCCAGTACTCGATGCACATGCAGGATTTTCCCCTTGATTTCAGTAGGAGTACAATGTTGGCTAGTCCTATGGGATATTGGATCACCCGAAGGAAGGGTAATTTTAACTATTTGATTACCGCTTTCTTGATCTTGAGTGACCATTCAGTAGATAGATTTTATAATTTATTTTTGCCCCATTTTCATTCTGAGAGAGTTAGGATCTCATGCTGAGCTATTTTGGGATCAATGTGAGGCATCTCATTTTAGGACCATGTGAAGACGTCCACAAATTCCTTCAGTAACTATTTGGATTGTACACGCTCATGCTCCTCAAGGGTGGACGCTATTATAATCTTGCGATTTTGGCTGCTAGAACTGATATTAATAACAATAGTTTCATCCTCATTAATTTTAACAAAGTTAGGTTGTTTGTTATTAACCTCAATAAGATCAATAAAGAATTGTTCATTTGAAAAATCCTCATCATCAAGAGTTTGATTAGAATCAGGATAATTAATGTAAAGCGCAATAAGATACCCAAAATCTTCATTTATTTCAGTTTAAAAGAAACGTATTAAGAACCTCATGAAAATAGGTATCCATTACATTTTTATCAGAAAAGCGTGGAATGAAAATAAGGGAAAAGAGATGGTAAACCGCTAGGTTAGGTTGTATCTCAGTCGGTGGGGTCTGTACATCATTCTAGGTAAGGAGAGCCATTTCAGTGGACTTAATAAGAGTGGATGGGTTCGACAATGTAGCGCCAAAATGGATCATGCAGAGTGTTAACCCTGCTGCCTGAAGATGGAACGAGTCTTTGGAGTCACTTTCCTCAGAGACCTCGGTAATGGCTACATAATTTTTTAGTGAGAGGTTTTACTTGATGATGGAAGTATTTGGCCTAATAGTAGTTGTCTTAACCGAATATTTCCATCCCAGGATACTTCTTTTTATCCACACGATCATACCATGGTTCATGAAAACCATAAAAGGGGAAGTTTTCACCATATTTTATGAATTTACAATTTAAGAAATCCTTTAAAATTATCTTGGCATCTTGAATAATTCATTTTAACCATGGTTGGTGGAGAATTCTGAGTTCTTCGAGTGAAGGTTAATAAAATAGGCCCCACGAGGGAAAGTTCCTTTAAGGATTATGGGCTCTAGTATTTCTTATTGACATCGCAACAGCCCTAGTCCGAGCATAAAGTGCATATTCTTAAACATTTGTATCATATTTACATTCCCATGAGGATTGTTCTCTAGACAAACTCAGTCTTTGAAATCATCCATTGCAAAAAGGGGAAGCGGATCATGCGTAAAGCTGAAAAGAAGCATGTCATTTGTCCCATGTTATATTTATATTACCGTATTATTGGTTCCAACATTTTTAGTACTGTCATCGTCTCCTAAAGTACTAATGACTTGTCCCTTAGTGAAGAATTTCAACTTCTGATGAACGAAGGAGGTTACCCCTTAAATGTTATGAAGCCATGATCTATCAAGCATAAGGTTGAGGGATTGATTGAGCTAGCTCCTATTATGAATGTCATGGATCCCATCACCTTGCAGCGAGTATTATCCTAGGAACACATAGCAGAGGAAGTCATATTCAAGTACTTACCTTAACCCCAAGCAATTGAAGGTTCTTAATGGGAGAATACAAGTGAGAAAGAGACTATCTTTTCCATTACTTCAATGAGATGTTGAGGCCATAATTGTGTTCGGGGCTAATATTTAGAATTTATTTTCCAGAGAAAGAAATAATTTTAATGGTGGTCAAGGATCCATCCCTAGTCACGTTTCTTCTAGAGTGGTGGAAGGAGGGACTTTGGGTAGAGTGAGTAATGTCAGGACATGAAGTGTCCTCAAAAGGTAATATTGGCTTGAGTTTCCTTGAGTTGGCATAGGAACTTGATTTATTCAATGGTCATCTTTGACATGGGGAGTTCCTCGGCAACTCCCTTTACCTTGTCTATTCTTGAATGCTAAGGATTCCGATCATGGTGGTGTCTCCCTAATATGGTCATATGGTTTATGGAGGTGGGGAAGAACAAAAACCCTATTTCTTTATCGATTTTTGGTTGTACGACTACTTTACTGATTTCCCCCAACATATTCTTGGAAGAGTTATCCCGCACATGCTAATTACCGGACTGACCTTTTCTTGACTTGGTTCATCATTACACCTGTCAAATTCACCCCCACCCCATCTGGTGGCAACGATGTATTCCTTCCAAGAAAAGTAAATGCATTTCACAACCTCAATGGCTTTGATGTGGGGGAAGCCAAGCGTCTGTGTAATACGCTAATCGTTGTTATTATCTTCCGATCGCAACACAAAAAAAACTAAACTTTGACTACACTATTTTGAAGCATATCGTCTAGTCTAGTATCAATTCAACAAAGAATATTTGATATATTTAATTGATTTCTCACTTCTAGAAAAAAAGTGCAAAAGATGATCATGGGGGTGAGGATTGAAAAAAGAGAAAAATAAAGAAGTTAACTACAACTAATTAAAACTTATGCATGGAATAAGAAAACGGGATTATGATCACATCCCTGCCACCAGTTAAACAACACGTAATTGTTATTATTGGCTTGAAAATAATGTATCGAGCATAAATAATTAATTATAAACATCACTCATGAAGAGACGTAACCCAAAAATGCGAGATAAAATTTTCAATCGAAAATGGGCGCAAGTGTGTTAAAATTGGATTATTCCTTTAAATGCTAGAATTTCATGACAAAGAAATTTAAACACATAATAAACCAATTTTTATAAATGAGGTTTCGATTAAATGTAGTTTTAACCAAACCTAAATTTCGAAGCTCAACGCCCATCAATGGCGGAAACATGATCCCAACCCATGAACTAGGTACTAAACACGATAGTGTGTTAACAACGAAGTGATCCAGTAACAACCACGTAAAAATAATGAAAAAACAATAACAATACTAGAATTTGTGGTTATTATGGTTGAAGAACCCAAACATGCAAGAACAAATCAAAGCTTGAAGAAGATCCGAAAAAGCTATTGAATTCAAGGTGAAAAACTTCTAAATTGATCTCCTAGATGTTTCTCCTTAATTAGGAGATTTTACATGAATTAAATATTTATTAAAAAACCATACTGAATAAATATATAGGTTAAAAGTCATTTAGAAGTGTCCCCAAAACATAAAACTCATTATGCTAAAAAATAGGGTGATAATAAAAATCCCGCTTTCGATAATCTTTGTCACGGATTTAAAGAGTGACAAACCGATTTGCCTAGGACCCGAACCGATTCGGTTTTCCAGTGTTTCCCAAGTGATGCCTTGTGTGCTGAACATTCTCTTATTTACAATTTTGCCACTAGATTCTCTTCTCAACTTTAAATGGGTATAATGTTTTCACCGTAGTTCGAGTTGAGGTGCCACTTTTTTTAGTATTTTTGTGACTTAAAGATCTTTAACTTTCCCATTGGATAATCCTCATGCTTCCAGCTAAAAAATTAAGAAAAATGTCCTTTAAATTCCTTTTCTTTATTTCTTTTACTATTTCAAGTTCTCTCCCTCATTCAGTTGAATGAAATACCAGTAAAAATGAGAAATATAGAAAATAAGAAATACTCACCAAAAAGGGTTAGTTGCATGAATATGAGATAAATCCAGTTTACTTACACTGCACGAGGTGATAAAATCCTTGAAATTATTGGGAATAAGTTCGAAGAATTTATGCCTAATCAGGCTTCTTTATATATATCCTCCCACTCAACAAGGAAGTATGAGAGTGATGGGACCAACCACCATTGTAGATTTTAAGTAATGAGTAGATAAAAAACACTACAGATTTCACCGAATTGTCAAAACATGTCTTCCATATCTAGCACCACATCGTCCAAATTGATTTCATCAACGTGTACCACCTAATCATCTAACTCTAGAGACAGCTTCCATGCTTCCATTAATAGGATGTTAAACTTGTGACAGTCGATGGTCATTTGAAAGGGCAATTTCTGTCCCAAATCAAAAAATTGAATCAGAATAGTCGACAACTCCATATGTCTTCCTTCGAACCTAGTATGAACGACAATACAAGCCTTCATGAGGATTGCAGAGCTGGATCGACAAAATATGTAGGTGTAGGGGAAAATATGAGAAAACTTTGAGTGGTTTGGGTAAAAGTATGGGTATGATAGGTGCTTTACTAGTCACAATTTGAGTAGATGGTTCGAATTATGGGTCATTTTCAAGGAAGAAGGCATTAGTATGGGTTAAAAGTGGGTTGTTAGTGGTGTTGGTTTAAGGATTGTTTGGTGGATTAATGATACCCCAGTCAGTTAAATAATGGATCACATTCCAGAGATGGAAGAACTGATCATAATTATGGCTAACAGACTAGTGGAAGTCATAGTGGGCATTAGTTTTAATGTTTTTGGAAAGTGGATTTGGTAATGGATGAGGGTACAGAGGTTAGATAAGGTTTCGTCTCAACAAGGGATGATATACTTTAGAAAGGGGACCATGGAGCTCGGTGTATTCTTTTTTGGCGGGTTAGGGAAGCTTTATGGCATCCAAGAGGTAGCAGGTTGGGAGATATTATTAATGGTTAAAATTGTGCTATTGGCAGGCTTCTCATACTTTTTGGGAGTGAACTGTCCAGGCACAATCTTTGGCTCGGTGATATATGCAAGGGTGAATAATTGGGGGCACGCTGCCCCAGAACTTCTCGATGGCTGGCATCATGAACTTCTCCTGCAATCCTTCTTTTTCACTACAAGAAAAATGAGAATTAGGGACGGTAAAAATCCATTCCTAAAAGTACAAAAATTGTCCCAAAAGAGCATTTAGGATGGATTTTGCAATGGCAAACATCCGTCCCTTATAATAGGTATCTCAAATATTTTAGGGATGGATTCTACCGTCCTAAATGTAAATTCATGTACGCTCTACATTTGGCATTAGGGACAAAATTTTCATCCCAAAAAGGTGTTCCCGTGCAAAAATTCCCACTCCCACGCGTAATATTAGGGACGGATAAACTGTCCATAATACTACTCAGATTTTGGCAACCCAATTAGGACGGTAAAAATCGTCGCAAAAGGTAGTTTCAATTAATGCAAAATTTAGTATTAGGGATGGTAAAAATCGTCCCAAAAGGTATTCTCAATTAATACAAAATCGGTATTAGGGACGGTTTATAATCGTCCCAATGGATAAATAAAAAATTATCATAAATAATTATATTATTATTTGTTTTATGTTGTAATAATAAATGACGTCTAATTTGCATTATAAATCAAATCATTCAATCATAAACGCAATATATATACTTCATTCATTGAAACACGTATGCAATAACAATTTCTTCCATTAAGCTAAATTCAAGTCAATATTTAAATGAGTACAAAATCATACTAATTAATAAGATATACAATTGTAAAAAAAAATAACATCCCAAAAATCCGATGATAAATATAATTGTCACGCTTTAAAAACTTCTCTCAGTGTCACATATAGTAGCCACACTAAAAAACATGTCGTTTCAACTTCTTGTGCAGAACCTACAATCAATAAATAATCATTTTATCAAAATAATATTATAGTAAAATCAAATACCCAAATATATTAGTTAATCGTATCAACAACTTTTGACAATTTTTTAAAAAATTTGACAGAGTCTCCTTTGTTTATACACGAAAAACAACATCCTTAATCAACACAAAAGCCCGAACGACCATAAAAAAAATTGAAAATAAGAATCTTGCATATCAACAATTCTTTACAATTTTTAGACAAATTCGACAGAGTTTCGTTTGTTTATAAATGAAAATCAACCTGTTTAATCAACACAAATACCCGCATGGCCATAAAAAAATGAAATCTCGCATATCAATAACTCTTTTCAAGTTTTAGAAACATTTGACAAAGTTTACTTTGTTTATACATGAAAACCAACATGTTTAATCAACACAAAATCCCGCACAGCCCGAAAAAAATTTAAACAACAATCTTGCATATCAGCAACAATAATAAATAAAAAATCTACCTGGCACAAACCCTTGATTTGTTCATGTGTTCAACACGAATAAAATATAACCCCAAAATGTTATCCTGCAAAAAAATATCAGACACAAAAATAAAAAACTTATCTGTAATCAAATAATTTTTAAAGCTAAGTCTATATGTTTTACCTTTTCACCCATTGACGCCAAATCATAAACCTAAGTCTAAATTTTGCAAATTCTCATCATATACTTAAATCGGGAATTCGATGACTACGCGATCGATTCATATGAGTTACATTGGTCCCGTGCGACGTGCCTATGCCTCTTATGGTACCGTTTTGTGGTTATTTTATGTCTTCGCCCCTTGATGACATGTTTTTAAGCGTAAGTCTAACCGATTCCAAATTCTCATTGTATGCACAAATGGGGAGTCTGGTGACTACGTCGTCAGTTCCCACGAGTTACATTGGTCCCGCGCGAGGTGCTTGTACCTCTTAAGGGAACTTTTTATGGTTGTTTTATGTTTTCACCCCTTGACGCCATATTTGAGGCCTAAGTCTAAATTTTGCAAATTCTCACTGTATACTCAAACCGGGAGTCCAGTAAATATGCGATAGGTTTGTACGAGTTACAGTGGTCCCATTCGAGGTTCTTGTGCCTCTTATATAACCATTTTGTGACTGTTTTATGTTTTTACCCCTTGGCGACATGTTTTTAATCATAAGTCTAACCGATTGCAAATTCTCTTTGTATACTTATACGGAGATTTAGGTGACTACGCCGTTGATTCGTATGAGTTACATTGGTCCCGTACGAGGTGTCTGCACCTCTCACGGGACCATTTTATGGTTGTTTTATGCTTTCACCCCTTGATGCAATATTTTAGGCCCGTGTCTAAATTTTGCAAATTTTTGTCGTATACTCAAATCGGGAGTCCGGTGACTATGTGGTCGGTTCATACGAGTTAAATTGGTCCCTTGCGAGGTGGTTGTACCTCTTACAGGATTGTTTTCTAGAAATTTTACATTTTTACCCCGTGACACCATATTTTTAAGCTGAAGCCTGATCTTTTGCAAAATCTCATCGTGTACACAAACCGGGAGTCTGGAGACTACCCGATCAGTTCGTTTGACTTACATAGGTCCCGTACGAGGTGAGCATGCCTCTTACGGAACCGTTTTGTGGCTATTTTACATTTTCAACCCTTGATGCCATATTTTAGGCCTAAGTCTAAATTTTGTGATTTCTCACCGTATACTCAAATCGGGAGTCGAGTGAATATACAATCGGTTCGTACGGGACCTTTTTTCGTTTTTTTGTGTTTTAACCCCTTGATGCCACATTTTTAAGTCCTAGTCTAATTTTTTTCAAATTCTTATTGTATACGCAGGCCGAGAGTCTGGTGATTACGCGATCGGTTCATACAAGTTACATTGTCTCGTGAGAGGTTCCCGTGCCTCTTAAGAGAATTGTTTGTGGTTATTTTACATTTTCATCACTTAATGCCGAATTTTAGGCGGTTCGTACCAGTTGCATTGGTGCCATACATAACACTCGTGCCTCTTATTGGTCCATTTTGTGGTTGTTTTATGTTTTCACCATCTAACGGATCATTTTTTAGTGTAAGTCTAACCAATTGCAAATTATTTTCGTATACTCAAATTGGGAGTCCGGTGACTATGCCATCAGTTTGTACGAGTTACATTGGTCTGGTGTGAGGTTACCTGCACCCCTTACATAACCTATTTTTGGTACTTTTATGTTTTCATCCCTTAACGCCATATTTTAGGTCTAAGTCTAAATTTTGCAAATTCTTGTCATGTACTTAAATCGGGAGTTCGGTGACAACAGGATCAGTTCGTAGGAGTTACATTGTCCCGTGCGAGATGCGCGTGCCTCTTACAAGAATGTTTTTTGGTTGTTTTATATTTTCAACCTCTGCCCTCATTTTTTTCATTGTAAGTCTCACTGGTTGAAAATTCTCATCGTGTACACAAATGGGGAGTCCGAAGACTACGACATCGGTTGGTATGAGTTAAATTGCTCCCATAAGATGCGCGTGTAACTCTTATGGGACCATTTTGTGGTTGATTTACATTTTCATCACTTGACGCCATATTTTAGGCCTATGTCTAAATTTTGTAAATTCTCAGCGTATACAAAAACCGAATGGCCGATTACTACACGGTCAGTTCGTACAAGTTACATTAGTCTCGTGCGAGGTGTCGTGCCTCTTGTGAGACCGGTTTGTGGATGTTTTATGCTTTCACTCCTTGAGGACTTGTTTTTAAGCATAAGTCTAACCAAATATAAATTCTCGTTGTATACTCAAACGAGAACTTTGATCACTACGCCGTCGGTTTTTATGAGTTACAATGGTCCCGTTAGAGGTTCCTATACCACTTACGGGACCATTTTGTGATTTTTTTACGTTTTCATCTCTAGACACCATATTTTTTGCCTAAGTCTAAATATTGTAAATTCTCATTCTATACTCAAACCGGGAGTCCGGTGACTTGAATGTCAATACGTACGAGTTACATTTGTCTCGTGCGAGGTGCTCGTGCCTTTTACAACATCGTCTTTTGGCTATTTTACTCTTTCACCCCTTGACGCCATATTTTTCAACCCAAGTCTAGGTTTTGTAAATTCTCCCCTTATACTCAAAACGGGAGGTCGGTGACTATGCGGTCGATTCGTACAAGTTACAGTGGACCCGTACGAGGTACTCGTACCTCTCACGGGACCGTTTTGTATCGATTTTATGATATCACCCCTTGACGCCAAGTTTTTAAGCTCAAGGCTATTTTTTAGCAAATTCAAGTCATATACTCAAACTGGGAGTTCGATGACTACGGGGTCAGTTTGTACGAATTACACTGGTCTCGGGCAAGGTGCCCGTGCCTCTTATGGGACTATTTTATATATTCATCCTTTGACGGCATGTTTTTAAGCGTAAGTCTATCTCATAGAAAATTCTCATCGTATTCTCAAACGGGGAGTCCGGTGACTACGTCGTTAGTTCATACGAGTTACATTGGTCTCGTGCGATGTGCCTGCACCCCTTACGAGACGATTTTGTGGTTGTTTTACGTTTTTATCCCCTGATGCCATATTTTAGGCCTGAGTCTAAATTTTTTAAATTCTCATTGTATACTCAAACTGGGAGGCCAGTGACTACATGGTCGGTACGTACGAGTTACATTGCCCCATTCGAGGTGCTCGTGCCTCTCACGGGATCATTTTGTGTCTGTTTTATGTGTTCACCCCTTGACCACATGTTTTTCTGCATAAGTCTAACCGATTGCAAGTTCTTGTCATATACTCAAATGGGGAATCTGATGAGTATGCCATTGGTTCCATCGACTTACATTGGTCCCGTGTGAGATCCTCGCACTTCTTATGGGACCGTTTAGTGTTTCTTTTACGCTTTCACCCCTTCACGCCATATTTCATGCCCAGGTCTAAATTTTGCAAATTCTCGTCGTATAGTCAAACGGGGAGTCCTATGACTATGCCATCGGTTCGTACGAGTTACATTGGTCCTGTGCGAAGTACCTGCACATCTTACATGACCATTTTTTTGTTGTTTCACGTTTTCATCCCTTTACGCCATATTTTAGGCCTAAGTCTAAATTTTTTAAATTCTCATTGTATACTCAAAGTGGGAGGCCAGTGGCTACATGGTCAGTACGTACGAGTTACATTGTCCCGTTCCAGGTGCTCGTGCCTCTCACATGATTACTTTGTGGCTATTTTCTGTTTTCACCCCTTGACCACATGTTTTTCAGCGTAAGTCTAACCGATTGCTAATTCTTGTCGTATACTCAAACGGTGAATTTGGTGACTACGTCGTCTATTTGTACAAGTTACATTGGTCCCGTGCGTGGTGGCCACACCCCTTACGGGACCATTTTGTGGTTGTTTTATGTTTTCATCCCCTGACGCCATAATTTAGGCCTAAGTCTAAATTTTGTAAGTTATCATTGTGTAATAAAACTGGGAGGCCATTGACTAGACGGTCGATAGGTATGAGTTACATTGGCCCGTTCGAGGTGCTCGTACCTCTCACGGTATCATTTTGTGGCTATTTTTTGTTTTCACCCAATGACCACATGTTTTTCAGCGTAAGTCTAAACGATTGAAAATTCTTGTCATATATTGTAACAGGGAATCCAGTGACTATGATGTTGGTACGATCGAGTAACATTGGTCCGGTGCGAGGTGCCCGCACTTCTTATCGGACCATTTTTAGTAATTTTATGCTTTCACCCCTTCACGCCAGATTTTAGGCCCAAGTCCAAATTTTGAAAATTCTTGTCGTATACTCAAATCGAAAGTCCGGTGACTACGCAGTCGGTTCGTACGAGTTACATTCATCCAGTTTGAGGTTCCAGCACCTCTTCCTGGAAAATTTTGTGATTTTTTTACGTTTTCATCCTTTGACACCATATTTTAGGACAAATTCTCAATTTTGCCAATTCTCATCGTATACATATACCGGGAGGCCGGTGACTACACAATCAGTTCGTACGAGTAACATTGGTACCGTGTGTGGTGTTCATGCCTCTTATGGACCATTTTGTAGTTGTTTTATGATTTCAACTCTTGGGGAGTCCGATGTTTACACCATCGGTTCGTACGCGTACCATTGGTCCCCTGCGAGGTGCCCGCACCACTTATGGGACCATTTTGTGGTTGTTTTATATTTTCATTCCCTGACGCCATATTTTAGGCCTAAGTCTAAATTTTATAAATTCTCATTGTATACTCAAATAGGAAGGCCAGTGACTACACGATCGGTACGTACGAGTTACATTTTTCCTGTTCGAGGTGCTCGTTCCTCTTACGGGATCGTTTTGTGGCTATTTTAAATTTTCACCCGTTGATCACATGATTTTAAGCGTATGTGTAACCGATTGTAAATTCTTATCGAATACTCAAACTGGGAGTCCGGTTACTACTCTGTCGATTCGTACGAGTTACATTGTCCCGTACAAGGTTCTCGCACCCCTTACGAGACCATTTTATGGTTATTTTAGATTTTCATACCCTGATGCCATGTTTAAGGTATAAGTCTACATTTTGAAAATTCTCACTTTATACTCAAATCGGGAGGCTTGTTACTATATAGTTGATACGTACGAGTTACATTGTCCCATTCGAGGTGCTTGTGCCTCTGATAGGATCGTTTTGTTGCTGTTTTATGTTTTCACCCCTTGACCACATGTTTTTTAGCGTAAGTCTAACTGATTGCAAATTCTGGTCGTATACTGAAACGGGGTGTCTGGTGACTACGACGTCGGTTCGATCAAGTTACATTAGTCCTGTGACAGGTGCCCACGGTTCTTACGGGACCGTTTAATGGTTGTTTTACGCTTTCACCCCTTCACGCCATATTTTAGGCTCAAGTCTAAATTTTGCAAATTCTTGTTGTAAACTCAAATCCAGAGTCCGATGACTTTGCGGTCGGTTCGTACAAGTTATATTTGTCTAGTTCGAGGTTCCAGCACCTCTTACTAGACCGTTTTATGATTTTTTTACGTTTTCATCCTCTCATGCCATATTTTAGGCCAAATCCTAAATTTTGCCAATTCTCGTCGTATACTCATACGAGGAGGCCGGTGGCTACACAATCGGTTCGTACGAGTTACATTGGTCCGATGTGAGGTGATCGTGCGTCTTACGTGACAATTTTGTGGATGTTATATGCTTTCACCCCTTGGCTCCATGTTTTTAAGAATAACCGTAACCGATTGCAAATTCTCGTCGTATACTCAAATGGGGAGTCCGGTGACTACGCCGTCGATTCGTACGAGTTACATTGGTCCTGTGCAAGGTGTCCACACCCCATTCGGGACGATTTTATTGTTATTTTACTTTTTCATCCCCTGACGCCAAATTTTAGGCCTAAATCTTTTTTTTTTTAAATCTCATTGTATACTCAAACTGGGAGGCCAGTGACTACACGGTCGGTACGTACAAGTTACATTGTCCCGCTCGAGGTGTTCGTCCCTCTCTCGGGATCGTTTTGTGGCTATTTTCCCTTGACGACATGTTTTTCAGCGTAAGTCTAACCGATTGCAAATTCTTGTCGTATACTCAAACGGAGAGTTCAGTGACTATGACGTCGCTTCGTATAAGTTACATTGGTCCCGTACGAGGTGCTTTCACTACTTACGATACCATTTTGTGGTTGTTTTACAGTTTCATCCCCTGATGCCATATTTAAGGCCTGAGTCTAAATTTTGTAAATTATCATTGTATACTTATATCGGGAGCCATGTAACTACACGGTCGGTACGTACGAGTTACATTGTCCCATTCGAGGTGTTCGTGCCTCTCACGGGATCATTTTGTGGTTGTATTATGTTGTCACCCCTTGACCACATGTTTTTTAACGTAAGTCTGACTGATTGAAAATTCTTGTCATATACTCAAACGGGGAATCCGGTGACTACGTTGTTGGTTCAATCGAGTTACATTGGTCCCATGCGAGGTGCCTGCACTTCTTACAGGACCGTTTTGGGGTTATTTTATGCTTTCACCCCTTCACGCCATATTTTAGGCCCAAGTCTAAATTTTGCAAATTCTTGTCGTATACTCAAATCAAAAGTCCGGTGACTGCGCAGTTAGTTTGCACGAGTTACATTTCTCTAGTTCGAGGTTCCAGTACGTCTTACTAGACCATTTTGTGATTTTTTTACGTTTTCATCCTTTGATGCCATATTTTAGGCCAAATTCTAAATTTTACCAATTCTCGTCGTATACTTATACCAGGAGGCCGATGACTACACGATCGGTTTGTACGAGTTACATTGGTCCCGTATGAGGTGCCCGTCCCTCTTACGGGACCATTTTGTGGTTGTTTTATGCCCTCACCCCTTAACTCCATGTTTTTAAGTGTAACTCTAACCGATTGCAAATTCTCATCGTATACTCAAACGGGGATTCCGGTGACTACACCGTCGGTTCGTACGAGTTACATTGGTCCCGTGCGAGGTGCTCGCACCACTTACTAGACCATTTTGTGGTTGTTTTATGTTTTCATCCCCTGACGCCAAATTTTAGGACTATGTATAAATTTTGTAGATTCTCATTGTATACTGAAACTGAGAGGCCGATGACTACACGGTCGGTACGTACGAGTGACATTGTCCCGTTCGAAGTGCTCGTGCCTCTCACGGGATTGTTTAGTGGATGTTTTATGTTTTCACCCCTTGACCACGTGTTTTTCAGCGTAAGTCTAACCGATTGCAAACTCTTGTCTCATACTCAAACGGGGAGTCTGGTGACTACGCCCTTGGTTCGATTGAGTTCCATTGGTGTCGTGCGAGGTGAGCTCACTTCTTACGGGACCATTTTGTGGTTGTTTTTCGCTTTCACTCCTTCACACCATATTTTAGGCCTAAGTCTAAATTTTGCGAATTCTTGTCGTATACTCAAATCTAGAGTTCGGTGACTACGCGGTTGGTTCGTACGAGTTACATTTGTCCACTTTGAGGTTCCAGCACCTCTTACTGGACCATTTTGTGTTTGTTTTACGTTTTCATCCTTTGACGACATATTTTAGGCCAAATTCTAAATCTTTCCAATTCTCGTCGTATACTTATACCAGGAGGCTGATGACTACATGATCGATTCGTACGAGTTACCAATGTCCCTAGTGAGGTGCTCGTGCCTCTTACGGGACAATTTTGTGTCTGTTTTATGCTTTCACCCCTTGAATCCATGTTTTTAAGTGTAACTCTAACTGGTTACATATTCTCATCGTATACTCAAACGGGGAATCCAGTGACTACACCGTTAGTTCGTACACATTACATTGGTCCCCTGCGAGGTGCCCGTACCACTTATGGGAACAATTTGTTGTTGTTTTTTGTTTTCATCCCCTGATGCATATTTTAGGCCTAAGTCTAAATTTTATAAATTCTCATTGTATACTCAAATCGGGATCCCGGTGACTACACGGTCGGTACGTATGAGTTACATTTGTCCCGTTCGAGGTGCTCATGATTCTAACCGGATCATTTTGTGTCTATTTTATGTTTTCACCCCTTGACCACATGTTTTTAAGCTTCAATCTAACCGATTGCAAATTCTTGTTTGGTTCGTATGAGTTACATTGGTCTCTTGCGAGGTGCCCGCACCCCTTACGAGACCATTTTGTGGTTGTTTTACATTTTCATCTTCGGCCGCCATATTTTAGGCCTAAGTCTAATTTTTTTAAATTCTCATTATATACTCAAACCAGGAGGCCTGTTACTACACGGTCGGTACGTACAAGTCATATTGTCCCGTTCAACGTGATCGTGCCTCTCACGGGGATCATTTTGGGGCAGTTTTATGTTTTCACCCCTTGATCACATGTTTTTCAGCGTAAGTCTAACCGATTGCAAATTCCTATCATATACTCAAACGAGGAGTCCGGTGACTACGACGTTGGTTCGATCGATTTATATTGGTCCCGTGCAAGGTGCATCCGGTTCTTATGGGACCATTTTGTGGTTGTTTTACGCTATTACTAGTTCATGCAATATTTTAGGCCCAATTCTAAATTTTTCAAATTATTGTCGTATACTCAAATCGAGAGTCCGGTGACTACGCAGTCGGTTCTTACGAGTTACATTTGTCCAGTTCGAGGTTCCAGCACCTCTTGCTGGACCATTTTTTATTCTTTTATGTTTTCATCCTCTGACACCATATTTTAGGCCAAATTGTAAATTTTACCAATTCTCGTCGTATACTCATACCAGGAGGCCGGTGACTACACAATCAGTTCGTACGAGTTACATTGGTCCCGTGTGAGGTGCCCGTGCCCCTTCACGACCATTTTATGGTTGTTTTATGTTTTCATCCCATGACGCCATATTTTAGGCCTAAGTTTAAATTTTGTAAATTCTCACTGTATACTCAAACTGGGAGGCTAGTGACTACACTATCAGTACATCCGGGTAACATTGTCCCATTCAAGGTGCTCGTCCATCTCACAGGATCGTTTTGTTGCTTTTTTATGTTTTCACCCCTTGACCACATGTTTTTTACCGTATGTCTAATCGATTGCAAATTCTTGTCGTATACTCGAACTGGGTGTTTGGTGACTACGATGTCGGTTCGTATGAGTTATATTGGTCCCATATGAGGTGGTCGCATCCCTTACGGAACGATTTTGTTATTGTTTTATGTTTTCATCCCCTGATGCCATATTTTAGGCCTAAGTCTAAATTTTACAAACTATCACTCTATACTCAAATCGGGAGGCTAGTGACTACACGGTCGGCATTGTCCCATTCATTGTCCCGTTCGAGGTGCTTGTGCCTCTCACAGGATCATTTTGTTATTGTTTTATGTTTTCACCCCTTGACCACATGTTTTTTAGCGAAAGTATAACTGATTGCAAATTCTGGTCGTCTACTCAAATGGAGTGTCCGGTGACTACGAAATTGGTTCGATCGAATAACATTGTCCCGTGCAAGGTGCCCGCGGTTGTTACAGGACCGTTTAATTATGGTTTTACGCTTTCACCCCTTCATGCCATATTTTAGGCCCAAGTCTAAATTTTGCAAATTCTTGTCGTATACTCAAATCAAGAGTCCGATGACTATGATGTTTGTTCGTCCATGCTAGATTTGTCCAGTTTGAGGTTCTAGCACCTCTTACTCGACTGTTTTGTGATTGTTTTATGTTTTTATCCTCTCATGCCATATTTTAGGCCAAATTCTAAATTTTGCCAATCTCGACGTATAATCATACTAGGAGGCCGGTGACTACACGATCGATTCGTAAGAGTTACATTGGTCCCATGTGAGGTGCTCGTGACACTTACGGGACTATTTTGTGGTTGTTTTATTCTTTCACCCCTTGACTCCTTATTTTTAAGTGTAACTCTAACCGAATGAAAATTCTCGTCGTATTCTCAAATGGGGAGTTCGGTGACTATGCCATCGGTTCGAAAGAGTAACATCCGTCCTGTGCAAGGTGCTTGCACCCCTTTCGGGTCCATTTTCTTATTGTTTTACTTTTCCATCCCCTGACGCCATATTTTAGGTCTAAGTCAAACTGGGAGGCCAGTGACTACACGATTGGTACGTACGAGTTACATTATCTCGTTCGAGGTGATCATCCCTCTCTCGGGATCATTTTGTGGATATTTTCTATTTTCACCCCTTGACCACATGTTTTTTAGCGTAAGTCTAACCAATTACAAATTCTTATCGTATACTCAAACGGGGAGTTCGGTGACTACGACATCGCTTCGTACGAGTTACATTGGTCTCGTACGAGATGCCCGCACTCCTTACGAGACCATTTTGTGGTTGTTTTACGATTTCATCCCCTGACACCATATTTTAGGACTAAGTCTAAATTTTTTAAATTATCATTTTATACTCAAACCGGGAGGCATGTAACTACACGGTCGGTACGTACGAGTTACATTGTCTCGTTCGAGGTGTTCATGCCTCTCACAGGATCATTTTGTGGTTGTTTTATGTTGTCACCACTGACCACATGTTTTTCGGTGTAAGTCTAACTGATTGCAAATTCTTGTCATATACTAAAACTGGAATCCGGTGACTACGCCGTTGGTTCAATCGAGTTACACTGGACCCGTGCGAGGTGCCTGCACTTCTTATAGGACCGTTTTGGGGTTATTTTATGCTTTCACCCCTTCACGCCATATTTTAGGCCCAAGTCTAAATTTTGCAAATTCTTATCGTATACTCAAATGAAGAGTCCGATGATAGTGCGGTCGGTGTGTACGAGTTACATTTGTCCAGTTCGAGGTTCCAGCACCTCTTACTGGATCATTTTGTGACTGTTTTACGTTTTCATCCTTTGACGCCATATTTTAGGCCAAATTATAAATTTAACCAATTATGATCGTATACTTATAACAGGAGGCCGATGACTACACGATCGGTTCATACGAGTTTCATTGGTCCCGTGTGAGGTGCTCGTCCCTTTTATGGAACCATTTTTGCAATTGTTTTATGCTCTCACCCCTTAACTCCATGTTTTAAGCGTAACTCTAACCGATTACAAATTCTCGTCGCATACTCAAACGGGGAGTTCGGTGACTACACCGTCAGCTCGTAAGAGTTACATTGGTCCCGTACGAGGTGCTTGCACCCCTTACGAGGCCATTTTGTGTTTTTTTTATGTTTTCATCCCCTGACGCCATATTTTAGGCCTAAGTCTAAATTTTGTAGATTCTCATTGTATACTCAAACTGGGAGGCCGGTGACTACACGGTCGGTACGTATGAGTTACATTGTCCCGTTCGCGGTGCTCGTGCCTCTCACGGGATTGTTTAGTGGATGTTTTATGTTTTCACCCCTTAACCACATGTTTTTCAGTGTATGTCTAACCGATTGCAAACTCTTGTCGTATACTCAAACGGGGAGTCTGGTGACTAAACCCTTGGTTCGATCGAGTTATATTGGTCCCGTGCAAGGTGACCGCACTTCTTATGGGACCATTTTATGGTTGTTTTTGCTTTCACCCCATCACGCCATATTTTAGGCCCAAGTCTAAATTTTGCAAATTCTTGTCGTATACTCAAAGCAAGAGTTCAGTGACTACGCGGTTGGTTCGTACGAGTTACATTTGTCCATTTCGAGGTTCCATCACCTCTTACTGGTCCGTTTTGTGATTGTTTTACGTTTTTATCCATTGACGCCATATTTTAGGGTAAATTATAAATTTTGCCAATTTTCATCGTATACTTATACCAGGAGGCCGGTGACTACACGATCGGTTCGTACGAGTTACAAATGTCCCATGTGACGAGCTCGTGCCTCTTACGGGACCATTTTGTGGTTGTTTTATGCTTTCACCCCTTGACCACATGTTTTTAAGCGTAACTCTAACCGATTACATATTCTCGTCGTATACTCAAACGAGGAGTCCGGTGACTACACTGTCAGTTCATATGCATTACATTGGTCCCCAGTGAGGTGCCCGCACCACTTATGGTGCCATTTTGTTGTTGTTTTATGATTTCATCCCCTGACGCCATATTTTAGGCCTAAGTCTAAATTTTGTAAATTCTCATTGTGTACTCAAATCGGGAGGCCAGTGACTACACGGTTGGTACGTATGAGTTATATTTGTCTCTTTCGAGGTGCTCGTGCCTCTAACGGGATCATTTTGTGGCTATTTTACGCTTTAACTAGTTCATGTCATATTTTAGGCCCAAGCCTAAATTGTCCAAATTATTGTCGTATACTCAAATTGAGAGTCCGGTGGCTACGCGGTCGGTTCGTACGAGTTACATTTGTCCAGTTCGAGGTTCCAGCACCTCTTGCTGGACTGTTTTTTTATTCTTTTACGTTTTCATCCTCTGATGCCATATTTTAGGCCAAATTCTAAATTTTTCCAATTCTCATCGTATACTCATACCAGGAGGCCGGTGACTACCCGATCAGTTCGTACGAGTTACATTGGTCCCGTATGAGGTGCCCGCGCCCCTTTGGGACCTTTTTGTGTTTGTTTTATGTTTTCATCTCCCGACGCCATATTTTAGGCCTAAGTCTAAATTTTATAAATTCTCACTGTATACTCAAACTGGGAGTCCAGTGACTACACTGTCGGTACGTCCGAGTATATTGTCCCGTTCGAGGTACTCGTCCCTCTAACGGGAACGTTTTGTTGCTTTTTTCTATTTTCACCCCTTAACCTAATGTTTTTTAGCGTAAGTCTAATCTATTGCAAATTCTTGTCGTATACTCAAAGGGGGAGTTTTGGTGACTACGTCGTCGGTTCATACGAGTTACATTGGTCCCATATGAGGTGGTCGCACCCCTTACGGGACCATTTTGTGGTTGTTTTACGGTTTCATCCCGTGATGCCATATTTTAGGCCTAAGTCTAAATTTTGCAAATTATCATTGTATACTCAAACCGGGAGGCTAGTGACTACATGGTCGGTACGTACAAGGTACATTGTCCCGTTTGAGGTGCTCGTCCCTCTCACGTGATCGTTTTGCGGCTGTTTTATGTTGTCGCCCCTTGACCACATGTTTTTCAGCGTAAGTCTAACTGATTGCAAATTCTTGTCATATATTCAAACGGGGAATCTGGTGACTACTCCGTTTGTTGGATCGGGTTACATTGGTCCCATACGAGGTGCCTACTCTTATTATGGAACCGTTTTGTGGTTATTTTATGCTTTCACCCCTTCACGCCATATTTTAGTCCCAAGTCTAAATTTTGCAAATTCTTGTCATATACTCAAATCAATAGTCCCGTGACTAAGTGGTCGGTTCTTACGAGTTACATTTGTCAAGTTCGAGGTTCCATCACCTCTTACTACACCGTTTTGTGATTCTTTTACATTTTGATCCTTTGGCGCCATATTTGAGGCCAAATGCAAATTTTTTCCAATTCTCATCGTATACTCATACCAGGAAGGAGGTGACTACACGATCGGTTCGTACGAGTTACATTGGTTCCGTGTGAGGTGATCGTGACTCTTACGGGACCATTTTGTGGATGTTTCAGGCTTTCACCCCTTGACTCCATGTTTTAAGCGTAAGTCTAACCGATTGCCAATTCTCATCGTATACTCAAAAGGGGAGTCTGGTGACTCCACCATCATTTTGTACGATTTACATTGGTCCAGTGCGAGGTACCCACACCCCTTACGGGACCATTTTGTGGTTATTTTTCATTTTCATCCCCTGACGCAATATTTTAGGCCTAAATGTAAATTTTCTAAATTCTCATTGTATAATGAAACCGGGAGGCTAGTGACTACACGGTCGGTACGTACGAGCTACATTTGTCCTGTTCGAGGTGCTTGTCCATCTTACGGGGTCATTTTGTGGATGTTTTATGTTTCACCCCTTGACCACATGTTTTTAAGCGTAAGTCTAAACAATTGGAAATTCTTGTCTTGTACTCAAATAGGGAGTCCGGTGACTACGCCTTCGGTTCGTACGAGTTACATTGGTCCCGTGCGAGGTGCCTGCACCCCTTACAGGACCATTTTGTTGTTGTTTTACGTTTTCATCCCCTGATGCCCTATTTTAGGCCTAAGTCTAAATTTTGTAAATTCTCATTGTATACTCAAATCGGGAGGCCAGTGACTACACGGTCGGTATGTACGAGATACATTGTCCAATTAAAGGTGCTCGTGCCTCTCACGAGACTTTTTTGTGGCATTTTTATGTTTTCACCCCTTGACCACATGTTTTTCAGCGTAAGTCTAACCGATTGTAAATTCTTATCATTTACTCAAACGGGGAGTCCGGTGACTACACTGTTTGTTCGATCGAGTTACATTGGTCCCGTACGAGGAGCCCGCACTTCTTACGGGATCAGTTTGTGGTTGTTTTACGCTTTCACCCCTTCATGCCATATTTCAGGCCCAAGTCTAAATATTTCAAATTCTAATCATATATTCAAATCGAGAGTCCGATGACTATGCGGTCGGTTCATACGAGTTACAACTATCCAGTTCGAGGTTCCAACACATCTTACTGGACCATTTTGTGATTGTTTTTCGTTTTCATCCTTTGACGCCATATTTTAGGCCAAATGTTAAATTTTTCCAATTCTCGTCGTACACTCATACCTGGAGGCCGGTGACTACACTATCGATTCGTACGAGTTACATTGGTCCGGTGTGAGGTGATCGTGCCTCTTATGTGACCATTTTTTGGATGTTATACACTTTCACCCCTTGACTCCATTTTTTTTAGCGTAACCCTAACCGATTGCAAATTCTCGTTGTATACTGAAATGGGGAGTCCGGTGACTATGCCGTCGGTTCGTACAAGTTACATTGGTCTCGTACGAGGTGCCCTCATCCCTTACGGGACAATTTTGTTATTATTTTACGTTTCAATCCCCTGACGCCATATTTTAGGCCTAAGTCTGAATTTTGTTAATTCTCATTATGTACTCTAACTGGGAGGCCGGTGACTACATGGTCGGTACGTACGACTTACATTGTCCAGTTCGAGGTGCTCGTGCCTCTCACGGGATCGTTTTGTTGTTGTTTTATTTTTTCACCCCTTGACCACATGTTTTTCAGCGTAAGTCTAACCGATTACAAATTCTTGTCGTATACTCAAATGGGGAGTTCGGTGACTATGCCATTGGTTCGATCGAGTTACATTAGTCTCGTGCAAGGTGACCACACTTCTTATAGGACCGTTTTGTGGTTGTTTTACCCTTTCACCCCTTCACGCCATATTTTAGGCCCAAGTGTAAATTTTTCAAAATCTTATCTTATACTCAAACCGAGATTCGGGTGACTACGTGGTCGATTCATATGATTTAAATTTGTCCAGTTTGAGGTTCCAGCACCTCTTACTGGACGGTTTTGTGATTGTTTTATGTTTTCATCCTTGACCCCATATTTTAGGCCAAATTATAAATTTTGCCAATTCGCGTTCTACACTCATACCAGGGGCGGGTGACTACACGATAGGTTCGTATGAGTTACATTGGTCCCGTGTGAGATGCTCGTGCCTCTTACGGGACCATTTTGTGGCTGCTTTATGCTTTCACCCCTTGACTCCATAATTTTAAGCGTAACTCTAATCGATTGCAAATTCTTGTCGTATACTCAAACGAGGAGCACCGTAACTCCACCGTCAGTTCGTATGAGTTACATTGGTCCCGTGCGAGGTGTTCACTCCCCTTACGGGACCATTTTGTTGTTGTTTTACATTTTCATCCCCTGATACCATAGTTTAGGCCTAAGTCTAAGTTTTGAAAATTCTCATTGTATACTCAAACCGGGAGGCTGGTAACTACACAGTCGGTAAGTACGAGTTACATTTGTCTTGTTCGAGGTGCACGTCCCTCTTACGAGATCATTTTGTGGTTGTTTTATTCTTTCATCCCTTGACCACGTGTTTTTAAGCGTAAGTCTAGCCGATTGCAAATTCTTATCTTATACTCAAACGGGGAGTCCGATGACTACGTTGTTGGTTCGATCCAGTTACATTAGTCTCGTGCGAGGTTCCCACACTTCTTACGGGACCATTTTTCGGTGGTTTTATGCTTTCACCCATTTACGCCATATTTTAAGCCCAATTCTAAATTTTGCAAATTCTTGTCGTATACTCAAATCGAGAGTCCGATGAGTACACGAACGGTTCATACGAGTTACATTTATACAGTTCTAGGTTTCAGCACCTCTTTTATACCATTTTGTGATTTATTTACATGTTCATCCTTTGGCGCCATATTATAGGCCAAATTCTAAATTTTTCCAATTCTCATCATACACTCATACCAGGAGGGCAGTGACTACACGATCGGTTCGTACGAGTTACATTGGTCCCGTGTGAGGTGCTCGTGCCTCTTACGGGACCATTTTGTTGATGTTTTATGCTTTCACCCCTTGACTCCATGTTTTTAAGCGTAATTCTAACCAATTGCAAATTCTCATTGTATACTCAAACAGGGAGTCCGGTGACTACACCGTCGTTTCGTTTGAGTTACATTGGTGTCGTGCGAGGTGCCTGCGGCCCTTACGAGACCATTTTGTGATTGTTTTACATTTTCATCCCCTAACGCTAAATTTTAGGCCCAAGTCTAAATTTTGTAAATACTCATTGTGTACTCAAATCGGGAGGTCGGTGACTACATGGTTGGTACCTACAAGTTACATTGTCCCGTTTGAGGTGCTCGTGCCTCTCACGGGATCATTTTTGGCAATTTTATGTTATCACCCCTTGACCACATGTTTTTTAGTGTAAGTCTAACGGTTTGCAAATTCTTGTCGTATACTCAAATGGGGAGTCCGGTGACTACGACGTTGGTTCGATCGAGTTACATTGGTCACGTGTGAGGTTCCCACACTTCTTACGGGACCATTTTGTGCTTTTTTTATACTTTCACCCCTTCACGCCATATTTTAGGTCCAAGTCTAAATTTTGCAAATTCTTGTCGTATACTCATACCGAGAGTTCGGTGACTACGCGGTTGGTTCGTACGAGGTATATTTGTCCAGTTCGAGATTCCAACACCTCTTACTGGACCATTTTTTGATTATTTTACGTTTTCATTCTTTGGCGCCATATTTTATGCCAAATTCTAAATTTTGCCAATTCTCATTATACACTCATACCAGGAGGTCGGTGACTACACGATCAGTTCATACGAGTTACATTTGTCCCATGGGAAGTGCTCGTGACTCTTACGGGACCATTTTGTGGATGTTTTATGCTTTCACCCCTTGACTGGATGTTTTTAATCGTAACTCTAATGATTGCAACTTCTCGTTGTATACTCAAAAGGGGATTTCGATGACTCCAATGTCGATTCGTACGAGTTACATTAGTCCCATATGAGGTGCCCGCACCCCATACGGGACTATTTTATTGTTGTTTTACATTTTCATCCCAGGCGCCATATTTTAGACCAAAGTCTAAATTTTTTAAATTCTCATTATATACTCAAATCGGGAGGCTGGTCACTACACGGTCGGTACGTACGAGTTACATTTATCATGTCCGAGGTGCTCATCCCTCTTACGGGATCATTTTGTCGATGTTTTATATTTTCACCCCTTGACCACATGTTTTTAAGCGTAAGTCTAATCGATTGCAAATCCTTGTCTTATACTCAAACGGGGAGTCTGGTGACTACGTTGTTTGTTCGTACGACTTACATTGGTCCGTACAAGGTGCCCGTAGTCCTTACGGGACCTTTTTTTTGTTCCCTGACGCCATATTTTAGGCCCCAGTCTAAATTTTGTAAATTCTCATTATATACTCAAACCGGGAGGCCAGTGACTATACGACCGGTATTTACGAGTTACATTGTCCAATTCTAGGTGCTCATGCCTCTCACGAGATTGTTTTGTGGCTATTTTATATGTTCACCCCTTGGAAACAAGTTTTTCAGTGTAAGTCTAATCGATTGCAAATTATTGTTGTATACTCAAATAGGGAGTCCGGTGACTAGGCTGTTGGTTCGATCAAGTTAAATTGGTCCCGTACGAGGTGACCGCACTTCTTACGGGATCGTTTTGTGGTTTTCTTACACTTTCACCCCTTCACGCAATATTTTTGGCCCAAGTCTAAATTTTGAAAATTCTTGTTTTGTACTCAAATCGAGAGTCCGATGACTACGCGGTCGGTTTATACGAGTTACATTTATCCAGTTCGACGTTCGAGCACCTCTTACAGGATCATTTTGTGATTGTTTTACGTGTTGATCCTTTGACGCCATATATTCGGCCAAATTCTAAATTTTTGACATTTCTCGTCGTACACTCATACTTGGAGGCCGGTGACTACACGATCGGTTAGTACGAGTTACACTGGTCCCGTGTGAGGTTGCCATGCTTCTTACGGGACCATTTTGTGGTTGTTTTATGATTTCACCCCTTGACTCCATGTTTTTAATCATATGTTTAAGCGATTGTAAATTCTCATTGTATATTCAAACCGGGAGGTCGGTGACTACATGGCCGGTACGTATGAGTTACATTGTCCCGTTCGAGGTGCTCATTCCTCTCACGGGATCAATTTGTGGTTGTTTTATGTTTTCACCCCTAGACCACATGTTTTTCAGCGTAAGTCTAACCGATTGCAAATTCTTATCGTATACTCAAATGGGGCGTCTGATGACTATTCCTTTGGTTTGATCGAGTTACATTAGTTCCTTGCAAGGTGACCTCACTTCTTATGAGACCATTTTGTGGTTGTTTTACGCTTTCACCCCTTCACGCAATATTTTAGGCCCAAGTCAAAATTTTGCATATTCTTGTCCTATACTCAAACCGGGAGTCCGGTGACTATGCGGTCGGTTCTTACAAGTTACATTTGTCCAGTTTGAGGTTCCATTACCTCTTACTACACCGTTTTGTGATTTTTTTACATTTTGATCCTTTGGCACCATATTTTAGGCCAAATGCAAAATTTTGCCAATTCTCGTCATACACTCATACTAAGAGGGCGGTGACTACACGATCAGTTCGTACAAGTTACATTGGTTCCGTGTGAGGTGCTCATGACTCTTACGGGACCATTTTGTGGATATTTTATGCTTTCACCCCTTGAATCCATGTTTTAAGCGTAACTCTAACCGATTGCCCATTCTCGTTGTATACTCAAATGGGGAGTCCGGTGACTCCACCGTCGGTTCGTACGAGTTACATTGGTCCCGTGCGAGGTGCCTGTACCCCTTATGGGACCATTTTGTGGTTATTTTTTATTTTCATCCCCTGATGCCATATTTTAGGACTAAGTGTAAATTTTGTCAATTCTCATTGTATAATCAAACCGGGAGGCTGGTGACTACACGGTCAGTACGTACGAGTTACATTTTTCCTATTCAAGGTGCTCGTCCATCTTACGGGATCATTTTGTGGTTGTTTTATGTTTTCACCCCTTGACCACATGTTTTTAAGCGTAAGTCTAACCAATTGAAAATTCTTGTCTTGTACTCAAATAGGGAGTCCGGTGACTATGCCTTCGGTTCGTACGAGTTACATTGGTCCCGTGCAAGGTGTCGGCACCCCTTACGGGACCATTTTGTTGTTGTTTTACGTTTTCATCCCCTGACGCCCTATTTTAGGCCTAATTCTAAATTTTATAAATTCCAATTGTATACCCAAACCGGGACGTCGGTTACTACACGGTCGGTATGTACGAGTTACATTATCCAATTCAAGGTGCGCGTGCCTCTCATGATATTTTTTTGTGGCGATTTTATGTTTTCACCACTTGACCATATGTTTTCAGCGTAAGTCTAACCGATTGTAAATTCTTATCGTTTGCTCAAACGGGGATTTCGATGACTACGTTGTTGGTTCGATAGAGTTACATTGGTCCCGTGCGAGGTGCTCTCACTTCTTACGGGATCGATTTGTGGTTATTTTACGCTTTCACCCCTTCACGCTATATTTTAGGTCCAAGTCTAAATTTTTCAAATTCTTATCATATACTCAAATCGAGATACCAATGATTATGCCGTCGGTTCATACGAGTTACAATTATCCAGTTCGAGGTTCCAGCACCTCTTACTGGACCATTTTGTGATTGTTTGACATTTTCATCCTTTGACGCCACATTTTAGGCCAAATGCAAAATTTTTCCAATTCTCGTTGTATACTCATACCTAGAGGCCGGTGACTTCACGATCGATTTGTACAAGTTACATTGGTCCGGTGTGAGGTGATCGTGCCTCTTACGGGACCATTTTTTGGATGTTATATGCTTTCACCCCTTAACTCCATGTTTTTAAGCGTAACCCTAACCGATTGCAAATTATAGTCGTATCCTGAAACGGGGAGTCCGGTGACTACACCGTCAGTTCCTAAAAGTTACATTGGTCTCGTGTGAGGTTCCAGCATCCCTTACGGGACAATTTTGTTAATGTTTTACATTTCCATCCCCTGACGCAATATTTTAGGCCTAAGTCTAAATTTTCTTAATTCTCATTGTATACTCAAACTGGGAGGCCGGTGACTGCATTGTCGGTACATACAACTTACATTGTCCTGTTCGAGGTGCTCGTGCCTCTCACGGGATCGTTTTGTGGTTGTTTTATGTTTTCACCCCTTGACCACATGTTTTTCAGCGTAAGTCTAACTGATTACAAATTCTTGTCATATACTCAAATGGGGAGTCCGGTGACTATGACGTTGGTTCGATCGAGTTACTTTAGTCCCGTGCGAGGTGGCCACACTTCTTATAGGACCGTTTTGTGGTTGTTTTATGCTAACACCCCTTCACGCCATATTTTAGGCCCAAGTGTAAATTTTTCAAATTCTTGTCATATACTTAAACTGAGAGTTCGGTGACTACGTGGTCAATTAGTATGAGTTACATTTGTCCAGTTTGAGGTTCCAACACCTCTTACTGGACCATTTTGTGATTGTTTTATGTTTTCATCCTTTGGCGCCATATTTTAGGCCAAATTCTAAATTTTGCCAATTCTCATTGTACACTCATTCCAGGGGGTTGGTGACTACACGATAGGTTCATACGAGTTACATTGGTCCCGTGTGAGGTGCTCGTGCCTCTTACGGGACCATTTTGTGGCTGCTTTATGCTTTCACCCCTTCACTCCATGTTTTTAAGCGTAACTCTAATCGATTTCAAATTCTTGTCTTACACTCAAACAGGGATCCCGGTGACTCCACCGTCAGTTCGTACGAGTTACATTAGTCGCGCACAAGGTGTTCGCACCCCTTACGAGACCATTTTGTAGTTTTACTTTTTCATCCCCTGATACCATATTTTAGGTCTAAGTCTAAATTTTGTAAATTCTCATTGTATACTCAAACCGGGAGGCTGGTGACTTCACGGTCGGTACGTATGAGTTAGATTTGTCCTGTTCGAGGTGCACGTCCCTCTTACGGGATCATTTTGTTGTTGTTTTATGTTTTCATCCCTTGACCACGTGTTTTTAAGTGTAAGTCTAACCGATTGCTAATTCTTGTCTTATACTCAAACGGGGAGTCCAATGACTACGCTATTGGTTCGATCGAGTTACATTAGTCCTGTGCGAGGTGCCCACACTTCTTACGGGACCATTTTTTGGTGGTTTTACGCTTTCACCCCTTCATGCCATATTTTAAGCCCAATTATAAATTTTGCAAATTCTTGTCGTATACTCAAAACTAGAGTCCGATGAGTATGCGAACGGTTCATACGAGTTACATTTATCCAGTTCGAGGTTTCAGCACCTCTTACTGGACCATTTCGTGATTGATTTACGTTTGCATTCTTTGGCGCCATATTATAGGCCAAATTCTAAATTTTTCCAATTCTCATCGTACACTCATACCAGGAGGGCGGTGACTACACGATCGGTTCGTACGAGTTACATTGGTCCCGTGTGAGGTGCTCGTGACTCTTACGGGACCATTTTGTGGATGTTTTATGCTTTCACCCACTAACTCCATGTTTTAAGCATAACTCTAAATGATTGCCAATTCTCGTCGTATACTCAAACGGGGAGTCCGGTGACTCCACCGTCGATTCGTACTAGTTACATTGGTCCCTTGCGAGGTACCCTCACCACTTACCGGACCATTTTGTGGTTATTTTACATTTTCATCCCCTCACGCCATATTTTAGGCCTAAGTCAAAATTTTGTAAATTCTCATTCTATAATCAAACGGGAAGGCTGGTGACTACACGGTCAGTACGTACGAGTTATATTTCTTCTGTTCTAGGTGCTCGTCCATCTTACAGGATCGTTTTGTGGTTGTTTTATGTTTTCACCCCTTGACCACATATTTTTAAGTGTAAGTATAACTAATTGCAAATTCTTGTCTTGTACTCAAATAGGGAGTTCGATGACTACTCCTTCGGTTCATCCGATTTACATTGGTCCTGTGCGAGGTGCCCGCACACCTTATGGGACCATTTGGTTGTTGTTTTACGTTTTCATCCCCTGACACCCTATTTTAGTCCTAAATCTAAATTTTATAAATTCTCATTGTATACTCAAACCGGGAGGCTAGTGACTACACGGTTGGTTTGTATTAGGTACATTGTCCAATTCGAGGTGCTCGTGCCTCTCACGAGATTGTTTTGTTGCTATTTTTTATGTTTTCACCCCTTGGACACATGTTTTTAAGTGTAAGTCTAAATAATTGCAAATTCTTGTCCTATACTCAAATGGGGAGTCCGTATACTACGCTGTTGATTCAATCGAGTGAAATTTGTCCCGTACGAGGTGATCGCACTTCTTACGGGATCGTTTTGTGGTTGTTTTACGCTTTCACCCCTTTCATGCCATATTTTAGGCCCAAGTCTAAATTTTGCAAATTCTTGTTTTATAGACAAATCGAGAGTCCGATCACTACACAGTCAGTTCATATGAATTACATTTATCCAGTTCGACATTCGAGCACCTTTGACAGGATCATTTTGTGATTGTTTTATGTTTTCATCCTTTGACACCATATATTCGGCCAAATTCTAAATTTCTTCCAATTCTCGTCATACACTCATACCTAGAGGCCGGTGACTACACGATTGATTAGTACGAGTTACACTAGTCCCGTGTGAGGTGGTCGTGCTTCTTACGGGACCATTTTGTGGTTGTTTTATGCTTTCACCCCTTGACTCCATGTTTTTAAGCGTAAGTCTAACCGATTGCAAATTCTCCTTGTATACTCACACGGGGAGTCCATTGACTACACCCTCGGTTCGTGCAAGTTACATACGTGTCCTTCCCTTACGGGACCATTTTGTGTTTTTTTTACGTTTTCATCCCCTGACGCCATATTTAAGGCCTAAGTATAAATTTTGTAAATTCTCATTGTATACTCAAACTGGGAGGCCGGTGAACACATGTTCGATACGTATGAGTTACATTGTCCCGTTCAAGTTGCTCGTTCCTCTCAGGGGATCGATTTGTGGTTGTTTTATGTTTTCACCCCTTGACCACATATTTTTCAGCGTAAGTATAACTGATTACAAATTCTCGTCGTATACTAAAACGGGGTGTCCGGCGAATATTCCTTTGCTTTGATTGAGTAACATTGGTCCCGTTCGAGGTTCCCGCACTTCTTACGAGACCGTTTTCTGGTTGTTTTACGCTTTCACCCCTTCACGCCATATTTTAGACCCAAGTCTAAATTTTGCATATTCTTGTCGTATACTCAAACCGGGAGTCCGGTGACTATGCGGTCGGTTCGTACAAGTTACATTTGTCCAGTTTGATGTTCCATCACCTCGTACTACACTAATTTGTGATTCTTTTACGTTTTCATCCATTGGCACCATATTTTAGTCCAAATTTAAAATTTTGCCAATTCTCATCGTACACTCATACTAGGAGGGCGGTGACTACGCGATCGGTTCATACAAGTTACATTGGTCCCGTCTGAGGTGCTGGTGACTCTTACGGGACCATTTTGTGGATGTTTTATGCATTCACCCCCTGACTCCATGGTTTAAGCATAACTCTAAACGATTGCCAATTCTTGTCGTATACTCAAACGGGGAGTCTGGTGACTCCACCGTCGGTTCGTACTAGTTACATTGGTCCCTTGCGAGGTGCCTTCACCACTTATCGAACCATTTTGTGGTTATTTTAGATTTTCATCCCCTCACGCCATATTTTAGGCCTAAGACTAAATTTGTAAATTCGCATTCTATAATCAAACGGGGAGGCTGGTGACTACACGATCGGTATGTACGAGTTATATTTCTTCTGTTCGAGGTGCTCGTCCATCTTACAGGATCATTTTGTGGTTTTTTTATGTTTTCACCCCTTGACCACATATTTTTAAGCGTAAGTCTAACTAATTGCAAATTCTTATCTTGTACTCAAATAGGGAGTTCGATGACTACGCCTTCGGTTCATACGATTTACATTGGTCCCGTGCGAGGTGCCCGCACACCTTATGGGACCATTTTGTTATTGTTTCACGTTTTCATCCCCTGACGCCCTATTTTAGTCCTAAGTCTAAATTTTGTAAATTCTCATTGTATAATCAAACCGGGAGGCTAGTGACTACACGGTTGGTTTATATGAGTTACATTGTCCAATTTCGAGGTGCTCATGCCCCTCATGAGATTTTTTTGTTGAGGTTTTATGTTTTCACCCCTTTACCACATGTTTTTCAGCGTAAGTCTAACCAATTGCAAATTCTTATCGTTTACTCAAACGGGGAATCCGGTGACAACGTTGTTGCTTCGATCGAGTTATATTGGTCCCGTGCGAGGTGCCCACACTTCTTACCAGATCAATTTGTGGTTGTTTTATGCTTTCACCCCTTCACGCCATATTTTAGGCCCAAGTCTAAATTTTGCAAATTCTTGTCATATACTCAAATCGAGAGTCCGATGTCTATGCGGTCGGTTCATACGAGTTAAATTTATCCAGTTCGAGGTTCCAGCACCTCTTACTGGATCATTTTTTGATTGTTTTACGTTTTCATCCTTTGACGCCATATTTTAGGTCAAATTCTAAATTTTTCCAATTCCCGCCGTACACTCATACCCAGAGGCCGGTGGCTTCACGATCGATTCGAATGAGTTACATTGGTCCCGTGTGAGGTGAGCGTGCCTCTTACAGGACCATTTTGTGGATGTTATATGCTTTCACCCCTTGACTCCATGTTTTTATGCGTAACCCTAATCGATTGCAAATTCTCGTCGTATACTTAAACGGGGAGTCTGGTAACGACACCGTCAGTTCGTACAAGTTACATTGGTATCGTGCGAGGTGCTCCCATCCCTTACGGGACAATTTTGTTATTGGTTTACGTTTTCATCCCCTGATGCCATATTTTAGGCCTAAGTCCAAATTTTTTTAATCTCATTGCATACTCAATCTAGGAGGCCAGTGACTACAGGGTCGGTACGTATGAGTTACATTGTCCTGTTCGAGGTGCTCGTGCCTCTCATGTGATCATTTTGTGGTTGTTTTATGTTTTCACCCCCTGACCACATGTTTTTCTACGTAAGTCTAACCGATTGCAAATTCTTATCGTATACTCAAATGGGCAGTCCGGTGACTATGTTGTTGGTTCGATCGAGTTACATTAGTCCCGTCCGAGGTGCCCACACTTATTACAAGATCGTTTTGTTGTTGATTTACGCTTTCACCCCTTCACGCCATATTTTAGGCCGAAGTGTAAAATTTTCAAATTCTTACCGTATACTCAAACTGAGAGTCGGGTGACTACGTGGCCGGCTCTTAAGAGTTACATTTTTCCAGTTTGAGGTTCCAGCACCTCTTACTGGACCTTTTTGTGATTGTTTTACATTTTCATCCTTTGGCGCCATATTTTAGGTCAAATTCTAAATTTTTCCAATTGTCATCATACACTCAAACCAGGGGGTCGTTGAATACATGATAGGTTCGTATGAGTTACATTGGTCCCGTGTGAGGTGCTCGTGCCTCTTACGGGACCATTTTGTGGAAGTTTTATGCTTTCACCCCTTGACTCCACGTTTTTAAGGGTAACTCTAATCGATTGCAAATTATCGTCGTATAGTCAAATGGGGAGTCCGGTGACTCCACCATCGGTTCGTACAAGTTACATTGGTCCTGTGTGAGGTGTCCGCACCCCTTACGGGACCATTTTGTTGTTGTTTTACGTTTATATCCCTAGACGCCATATTTTAGGCCTAAGTCTAAATTTTGTAAATTCTCATTGTATACTCAAACCGGGAGGCTGGTGACTACACGGTCGGTACGTACGAGTTACATTTGTCCTGTTCGAGGTGCACGTCCCTCTTACGGGATCATTTTGTGGTTGTTTTATGTTTTCATCCCTTGGCCATATATTTTTTAGTGTAAGTCTAGCCGATTGCAAATTCTTGTCTTATACTTAAACGGGGAGTCCGATGACTACGCTGTTGGTTCGATCGTGTTACATTAGTCTCGTGCAAGGTGCCCGCACTTCTTACGGGACCATTTTGTGATGGTTTTATGCTTTCACCCCTTCACGCCATATTTTAAGCCCAAGTGTAAATTTTCCAAATTCTTATCGTATACTCAAATTGAGAGTCAGATGACTACGCGGACGGTTCATACGAGTTACATTTATCAAGTTTGAGGTTCCAGCACCACTTATTTGACCATTTTGTGATTGATTAATGTTTTCATCCTTTGGCGCCATATTTTAGGGGAAATTCTAATTTTTTCCAATTCTCGTCGTACACTCATACCAGGGGGCCGGTGACTATACGATCGGTTCGTACGATTTACATTGGTCCCATGTGAGGTGCTCGTGCCTCTTACGGGATCATTTTGTGGATGCTTTATGATTTTAACCTTGACACCATCTTTTTAAGCGTAACTCTAACCAATTGAAATTCTCGTCATATACTCAAACGGGGCGTCCGGTGACTCCACCGTCAGTTCCTACGAGTTACATTGGTCCTAGGCGAGGTCCCCGCACCCCTTACGGGACCATTTTGTTGTTGTTTTACATTTTCATCCACTGATGCCATATTTTAGGCCTAAGTCTAAATTTTTTAAATTCTGATTATATACTCAAACCGGGAGGCCGGTGAGTACACGGTCGATACGTACGAGTTACATTGTCCGTTCGAGGTGCTCATGCCTCTCACGGGATCATTTTGTTGCGGTTTTATGTTTTTACCCCTTGACCACATGTTTTTTAGCTAAGTCTAATCAATGGTAATTTCTTGTCGTATACTCAAACGGGGAGTCTGATGACTACGATGTTGGTTCATTCGATTTACATTGGTCCCGTACGAGGTGGCCGCACTTCTTACGAGACCATTTTGTGGGGGTTTTACTCTTTCACCCCTTCATGCCATATTTTAGACCGAAGTCTAAATTTTACAAATTCTTGTCGTATACTCAAATTGAGAGTCTGATGATTATGTGGACGGTTCATTCGAGTTACATTTATCCAGTTTGAGGATCCAACACCTCTTACAGGACCATTTTGTGATTATTTTATGCATTCATCCTTTGACGCCATATTTTAGCCAAATTCTAAATTTTGCCAATTCTCATCGTACACTCATACCGGGGGGGTCGGGGACTACACGATCGATTAGTATGAGTTACATTGGTCCAATGTGAGGTGCTCGTGCCTCTTATGGGACCATTTTTTGGCAGTTTTATGCTTTCACCCCTTGACTCCATGTTTTTAAGCGTCACTCTAACCGAATGAAAAATCTCTTCGTATACTCAAACGGGGAGTTTGGTGACTCCACCGTCCATTTGTACGAGTTACATTGATCCTGTGCGAGGTGCTCACACACCATACGGGACCATTTCATGGTGGTTTTACATTTTCATCCCCTCATACCATATTTTAGGCCTAAGTCTATATTTTGTAAATTCTCATTGTATACTCAAACTGGGAGGTTGGTGACTACACGTTCGGTATGTACGAGTTACATTTGTCGTGTTCGAGGTACTCGTCCCTCTTATGGGATCATTTTGTGGTTGTTTTATGTTTTCATCCCTTGACCACTTTTTTTAAGCGTAAGTTTAACCGATTGTAAATTCTTGTCTTATACTCAAATGGGGAGTCCGATGACTACGTTGTTGGTCCGATCGAGTTGCATTAGCCCCATGAGAGGAGCCCGCACTTCTTATGGGACCGTTTTGTGGGGGTTTTACGCTTTCACCATTTCATTCCACATTTTAGGCCCAAGTGTAAATTTTGCAAACAATTGTCGTATACTCAAATCGAGAGTCCGATGACTATGCAGATGCTTCATACGAGTTACATTTATCCAGTTCGAGGTTGCAGCACATCTTACTAGACCATTTTTTGATTGTTTTACATTTTCATCCTTCGGTGATATATTTTAGGGAAAATTCTAAATTTTGCCAATTCTTATCGTACACTCATACCAGGAGGACGGTGACTACACGGTCGGTTCGTACGACTTACATTGGTCTCGTGTGAGGTGCTCGTACCTCTTACGGGACCATTTTGTGGCTGTTTTATGCTTTAACCCCTTATCTCCGTGTTTTTAATTGTAATTCTAACCGATTGCAAATTCTTGTCGTATACTCAAATGACGAGTCCGGTGACTCCATTGTCGGTTCGTACGAGTTACATTGGTCCCGTGCGAGGTGCCCACACTCCTTACGGGACCATTTTGTGGCTGTTTTACATTTTCATCCCCTGATACCATATTTTATGCCTAAGTCTAAATTTTGTAAATTCTCATTGTATACACAAATCGAGACGTTGGTGACTACACGGTCGGAACGTACGAGTTACATTTGTCCTGTTCGAGGTGCTCGTCCCTCTTACGGGATCATTTTGTGGTTGTTTTATGGTTTCATCCCTTAACCACATGTTTTTAAGTGTAAGTTTAACCGATTGCAAATTCTTGTCTTATACTCAAATGGGGAGTCCGATGACTACGCTATTGTTTCGATCGAGTTGTATTGGTCCCGTGTGAGGTGCCCTCACTTCTTATGGGACCGTTTTGTGGTGGTTTTACACTTTCACCTCTTCACGCCATTATGGGACCGTTTTGTGGTGGTTTTACGCTTTGACCCCTTCACGCCATATTTTAGGCCCAAGTCTAAATTTTACAAATTCTTGTCTTATACTCAAATTGAGAGTCCGATGACTACGCGGATGGTTCATTCGAGTTACATTTATCCAGTTCGAGGTTCCAGCACCTCTTACTGGACCATTTTGGGATTGTTTTATGTTTTCATCCTTTGACGCTATATTTTAGGAAAAATTCTAAATTTTTCCAATTCTCTTCGTACACTCATACTCGGAGTTCGGTGACTACACGATCGGTTCGTACGAGTTACACTGGTCCTGTGTGAGGTCGGCATGCTTCTTACGGGACCATTTTATGGTTTTTTTATGCTTTCACCCCTTGACTCCATGTTTTTAAGCGTAACTCTAAATGATTTCAAATTCTCGTTGTATACTCAAACGTGGAGTCTGCTGACTACACCGTCGGTTCGTACAAGTTGCATTGGTCTCGTGCGAGGTGCCCACACCGATTACGGGACCATTTTGTTATTGCTTTACATTTTCATCCCCTGATGCCATATATTTGGCCTAAGTCTAACTTTTGTAAATTCTCATTGTATACTCAAATCGGGAGGCCATTGAGTACATGTTTGGTACATACGAGTTACATTGCCCCGTTCAAGGTGCTCGTGCCTCTCATGGGATTATTTTGTTGCGGTTTTATGTTTTCACCCCTTGACCACATGTTTTTCAGCGTAAGTCTAACCGATTGCTAATTGTTATCGTTTACTCAAACGGGGAGTCCGGTGACTACATTGTTGGTTCGATCGAGTTACATTGGTCTCGTGAGAGGTTCCCACCCTTCTTACGGGACCTTTTTTGGTGGTTTTACGCTTTCACCCCTTCACGCCATATTTTAGGCCCAAGTCTAAATTATACAAATTCTTATTGTATAATCAAATCGAGAGTTCGATGACTACGCAGATGGTTCATTCGAGTTAGCTTTATCCAGGTCGAGGTTCCAGCACCTCTTACTGGACCATATTGTGATTGTTTTACGTTTTCATCCTTTGACGCCATATTTTAGGACAAATTCTAAAATTTTCCAATTCTCGTCGTACACTCATACCAGGAGGCCGTTGACTACATGATCGGTTCGTACGATTACATTGGTCCCATGTGAGGTGGTCGTGCCTCTTATTGGACCATTTTGTGGATATTTTATGCTTTCAGGCCTTGACTCCATGTTTTTAAGCGTCACTCTAACCAATTGCAAATTCTCATCATATACTCAAACGGGGAGTCTGGTGACTACATCGTCGGTTCGTACGAGTTACATTGGTCCCATGAAAGGTTCCCACACCCCTTATGGGACCATTTTGTGGTTGTTTTACATCATCCCCTGACGCCATATTGTACGCCTAAGTCTAAATTTTGTAAATTCTCATTGAATACTCAAACCGGGAGGCCGGTGACTACATGTTCGGTACATACGAGTTATATTGTCTCGTTCGAGGTGCTCTGCCTCTCACATGATCATTTGGTGGTTGTTTTATGTTTTCGCCCCTTGACCACATGTTTTTCAGCGTAAGTCTAACTAATTGCAAATTCTTGTCGTATACTCAAACGGGGAGTTCGGTGACTATGTCGTTGGTTAGATCGAGATACATTGGTCCCATATGAGGTGCCCGCATTTCTTACCGGACCGTTTTGTATTGATTTTACACTTTCACCCATTCACGCCATATTTTAGTCCAAATCTAAATTTTGCAAATTCTTGTCATATACTCAAATCAAGAGTTCGGTGACTACGCGGTCAGTTTGTATGGGTTACATTTGTCCAGTCCGAGGTTCCAGCACCTCTTACTGTGTCGTTTTGTGATTATTTTACATTTTCATCCTTTGACGCCATATTTTAGGCCAAATTCTAAATTTTAACAATTCTCGTTGTACACTCAAACCAGGAGGCTGGTGACTACACGATCGGTTCGTACGAGTTACATAGGAAATAAAAAAAAAGGATATTTTATAGATGATAAATTTTGGGTTTATGTTAATATAACTCATGGGAAAATTGAGGGATTTGATGGATTTTCTTGAAGAATCGGAAGGATTTAATCCCTAAACTATGCTAAGAAGTGTTCTAGGGTGACTTAGAGTAGTTTGGAAACCTAATACTTGGATTGGAATGAGTTTAGGTTGAATTTGAAGAGGAGAAATATTTTTTGGAAAAATGAACCTTGAAGATGAAGTGTGCAACTGCAGAATTTGCATTAGAAGTCCAGTCCAGGTCGTTCGAACGACATCGTTCGAATGAGACTTCTAACGAGGTTCCAGTGGCACTTCTAACGAGTTGGTAGTTCATTCGAAGTAATTCATTGGAACGAGATTCCCTATGTCTTCTAACGAGATTCCAGAATGACTCTTAAGGCCTAATTTTTTTTTCGAACTTCTCGTAGGTTTATTTAAATGTGTAGTCTACCATAAATTAAACGTGTGAGAATTGGTGATTTTAAGGATTCTTATAAGAAAAAGGACCCTTGGGACTCGAATAAGAATCTCGAATATAAGTGGGAAGCAAACTAGTTGTAATAAGCTTAATATTTATTTATACTGTTGGGAATTAAATCGAATTTTATATTCGAGAAATACCGGCTAGTGTTATGATAGATATACGCATGATTAGCTGGATTATATTATAATATGTATATATATGTATATATATATATATATATATTAAGGAGTAGAGTGTTTTTACTATTCCATAAAGGGATAACTTAAATAGAGGTGAGGATTTAGAGAACAATGGGATAACTTAAATAGAGGTGAGGATTTAGCGAACAATGCACTAAATGAAGGGTGAGATCATAATTCACACCATAAGCTCTACAACACACCACACCTCATTATATACTTTATATGGTATTTACAATTTTATCCCACTAGAACATACGTTCCCCCTCATTTTCTTCCTAGATTTTTGGTTATGATTCAAACAAAGAGGGTATTTTGGGAACACACGAAAAAAGTACTTTGGTGCTGACACACAATCACTCTCTATCTCCTCTCTTTCAGCCACGCTAACCCATGACCTCACAATCTAGACTCCGCATCAGCCTCTGTCTCTCTCTCCCCCCTCTTCTCACACGCACTCACCCCCCACAACCTCCCTCTTCAGATTTCTTTTCTAACCCTAATATTACTCTTTGTTTTGTTCCCCCTCGCTTTTTGGAGCTTTTTTGAAACCCACTTTTCATAAATCGGCATGTTCTTCACCATGGAAACAAACCATTTTCCAGGTATGGTTTTGTTTATTCTTTTAGGGCTTTTGAGTCTTTTTTGCATTTAAATTGGGGTTTTTGGTTATTTGTTCATTTGGGTTTCAAATCGCAATCCATGAACGACACCACATAGTATATTACATTGTTACATTTAGTCTTCAAATCAATACTTGCTTCTTTTTTTTGAATCTATGTTGCATTTTCATTAGGGCTTTTGGTTCTTTGTTGTACTTGGGTTTCAAATGCGATTTTGGGTATTTTTTTAATCCCGATTTTGATCGTGTTATTAAGATGTTGGATTTTAGGTTTCAAATGAGATTTATACAAGATGGTTGCTATACTGAGATTACTGGAACCATATAACCTTTTTGAGGCATGTTTTTCATTTATTTTGTTTAGTTCTTTGAAAAATATGAGTAATATTGAATGTGTTGGGATCTTGAATTGATTTAATATGGAAATTCTTAATTATTTCTTTCTTAAATTTTTTTATGGATCTAACTCAATATGTGTTTATTGAAGAGCATGGGGTATTATATTCGATTTTGTCAATAAGGGGATCTTAATCTCAATTCTTTTATGCCAATTTTTTTTGTCTTTTGATTTTTTTTGCTATTTAGTAGACTTTTCATATCTCAATCAGCGGTTCCGTACATTGAAGAAATAGTTAGCTCTTGAGTTGCTTCCCGTGGCATTGCCTTGACTAATTCACTGTCAGCTCGGAGGTGACTAATTCTCTACATTTTATCACAAGTTTATGTGATGGTTTCAACCACTTTACTTGAATGAAAACATATCCCATTGCTTGACCCCATTTTTTAAATGCAACCACTTTGTGTGAGAAGATGTGGAGTTTGGTCTTGGGATGATCTTTTTTTTATAAAAAAACTTTGTGCTTTATGTATATGAGTTCAGTTTGAGGGATTTAACTATTAATGTCTTGAGGTTGTATTGGCTAAAAATTTTGGGATTCTTTATTTTAATTTTTGAAGGTTCTATTTTGACTTCGTGTTGATTTCATTTTGCAGATAATTTAGTGGGTACTATTCTAATTAGTTGCGTTTTACTATTTTGCAGATCTCATTAATATTGGGTTTCAACATGCTGCGATATCTAACGATTTTGCAGATCTAGCAATGTTTGTAGTGGTATAGTAACATTATTTGATATATTATGAAGTTATAAATTGAATTTAGATTCATTAATAACACTGACTGTTACTATATGTTTTTATGTTCATTGGCATAAACGCGCAAATGCTTTTATGTGCTCTGTTTGGCTACGAGTCGAATGAACATCGTATGATTCTCAGTTGTTCGAGAAAAGTGCTTGGATTGTTGATTTGAATTTTGATGGAGAAAAGTGCTTGGATTGTTGGTTTGGACATTTCCTCTCTTGAATAATGTGCGATTATTTTTAGTTAAGAATTTACCATCTGTTTTTTAAGTTAAGAACTCCCATATGCAATTGCTATTTTTAGAATTGTAGACCATTGATTTAAGTTGGTCTAGACATGACTTTCATATGCTTAATTTTTATAGTTTACTCACTGTGTACATTTGGTGCAGAATAAGAAATGATTACCTATTTCTTGGAGTTTCAAATGCATGTAGGATGGGCAAGCTATATAAAAATGTAATATATTGATTATCTTTACATTTGTTTTGGATTTTTCATTGATTCATTGCTCTTCGTTCCAGCTTTCCAACTTATTTCAGTAAGATTCTTGACGTTTAAGGTGAAAGTATACTCCAAAGTTGATATGCAAGGTGAACTTTTCATGTTCAAATTCTTTATTGTTTTCTGTTTTCCAAGAATAATTCCTTTAGTAAAAAATGAGTTTTTTTATAATGTTATAAGAATGTCAAGTTCTCTAAGGTTTTAGGTTGCTGTTATGGAACTTTTTCAAGTTCTATGCTTTAAAAAAATATGTAGTATATTTTTTATAACTGATGAGATGTCTTAAGCTTTATTGTACAAGTCCTTATATTTTCTTTTAATTAATGGGGTTTTTTTGGTTTACGTGTACTTATATCTTGCTGTTGAGAGGTCAAAGCTTCATTGAAGGCAATTTTTAGTTGTTCTGTTTTTCTAAAATTTTATTTTGTTGCCTAGGTTGCGGAAATTGATCATTTTTGAGGATTTATTATGTTCAGTTACCTGCTGCCTTCTGCTCTTTACAATTATATATACCATCTTGAACCATTAGGCAATTTTATATTTGTATAACTTGGGATATCCAGGCATCATAGAGCACCTGATTAATCGAAAGGGTATGTCATATTGAATCTTTTTATTGAATTATAATTTTCACCACTTTTTTGGTAAATGTATAGCTGCTCAAGGAAAAAGGGCTTATGCCAGACCTTAGTACGCAAGTAGAGAATATTGTATGCACACTGGATAGTGCTCATTTAAATGGCTACAGTATAGTAAGTAACATGAAGAATGACAGTTTGCGTGTAGCACGTTTCGGTAAAAGATATTAAACATTCCCATGCCAATCTAAGGTGAGTTTACTTCAGATTTATTTCTTTGTGTTTGAATTTACTTTTTTATGTTTTTTGGTTCCCTGCAAATTTACATCTAAAGTTGCTTATAGTAACTTTGTTATTTACAACACCACCTCTGTTATTTTCCAATGCTTTTTTGATGAAAATTATAAAATACACATGTTTTTTTTTCTTTTTTTCATGATTTGTTGACCGTTAGTTAGGAACGGTGACTCCGATTTTTTTCTTCTCTTTCCCAGGTGAAATAAATACACTATTTTTTCTTCTTATTTTCTCCGCTTTCCCAAGTGACTTCGATTTATTGACCGCATGTAAATGTAAAAACACATTTTCTTTAGGTATGTTTAAATACCACTTAATTTGTAGATTAAATTTAACATGCCTAACATAGATAAAAATGAGAATGATGCGCTTAATTTTTCTTTATCTTTTGGACATTAGGATTTTAGCTAACAAATGTTTTGGCTACTACACTTCTCTAATGCATATCTGAAATATTGTTGGCCTCCGTTTTTGTGTTCATTAAACAACTATTATCACCTACTTTAGGCTTTAGTCAGTTTTTTGCTTTTGGCCATGCTTTTTAATCTGCTTTGTCGCTGCCTTACCACTGCAAGCCTGACTTTTTCTTCGCACTATGACCTGCGATGTTGCCCTACCACAGCAGGCCTCAATTTGACTTAGCATTATCAATATAGCAGGTACTTGGACCTGCTTTGCTGCTGCCTTGCCATTTACTACCCTCATTTTTGGTTTGGTACTTGGACCTGCTCTATTTTGGTTTGAATTGACTTCCATTGACTGCCCTCATATTTGGTTTTGTACTGGGTACTTTTTGAAGCAATTTTTCATCAGTCGGGGACTTTACACCACGATCAAAGGATGATGCACATATTGGACTTTACTCATGAATCTGGAGGTTGACATTGTCATTGGAAAACGAGTTATATAGAAGTTCAAACGAGTGGTTTTTTAATCTAAAAAAATACCAGATAGAAGAGCACAGGCTTTGCAAGAGGATAAGGTGGTTTGCGGAGCATAACATTTCATTGTAATGAAGTTTCTTTCATTTTATTTTTTAAATATAGAATTCAATTCTGCGTACAGTTATTTTTTATTTTTTAAATATCTTAAAATATTGTGAGAAAGTTGCTTTCGTTAAAATTTTATATGCAATGCTTGAATCCCACACCTAGATCACATGAGCATATCTGACTGAATTTGACTGTTGCGCTTGATATTGAAGTACAGTTAGAGATGTGGGAAACTAATGTCGATTCAATGCTTCTAAGCATGATTAAAACATCACCAACGACTTTAGATTATGCATTCGTTTTTCTTCAAATCTCAAATTAATTTATGCTTTTAAAAGTTGTTGAAGTTGGTACTAAATTTGATTATACTTTTATTGTTTCAGCGTAGGGTCATTCTTTTCTGGAATCAAAGGGAAGGACATACTGAGTTGATTGCAGCTGGAAGGGAGAAATTGGCTTCGGTTTCTCCTGGCTGTGGTGGTGTCGCGGTGGCTGCAGTTTCCGGTGGGAGTGGTGCAGCTGCACCTACTGCATCTGAGCCCAAGAAATAAAAACAAAAGGAAGATAAATACTCTTTAGATGAAGAAGATGACGGTGGTTTATTTAGTCTCTTCGACTAAGATATATGCATGTATGGTTTAGTATGAAGAACGTTATCCGAAAGTCTCTTATCATTTAGTTTAACGTAAGGGGTTTTTAGTTTTACTAGACTGCTTATGGTATAATTTTAGTTTTTAGATAGATATATTATCTTTCCTTTAGACAATGAGTTAAGGCACAAAACATGAAAGTTAACTTTGAATGTTTTCGTTTAAAAAAATAATATTAAGTATAATACTAAATTAGTACCACTTTGTACAATAAGTCATTTTCTCCTTCTTTTGCGTTATGTTTTGTAACACATTTTAGGTGGTGTGAGCCTTTTTGTAGGGTTTTCGAGGATGTTTAGGCATGTCGTTGACATGAGACAATCCAGTTGTATGAATTGTGCTCGAAATTACGATCATGGCGCGCAACAAATGTGAAATAGTGATGGGGACATGATAGTTCATTTGTCAGTCTAATCATTAGGTGTGAAGGCTATTGTTCGGCAAAACGGAGACGACATGTTCGACAAATCTGCATGGTAAACCTTTCCAATAAGAGTTTGAACAAATTGACACCTCCGACGATCGAGTTTCCAGTCGTGAAGCATCTCTCAGGAACTCATAATTCAAAAGGAAGTGAAGAACACCTTTTTCATTTGCGCAAGGATTTCTACACTTTTAGCCTTATGGAGGGTGTGTTTGCCAACATAACATATTATGAAAATAACATTTTTTTTTTGTTTTACAAACTCCCTGGTATTATGTGTATTATTGATACTATTTGTATTGTGGGTAACATTATGGTTTAAGTTTTTGTATTCATCAATACATTTCCTTAAATTGGTATTTGAATGAGTTTGTTTTAAAGACACCATGCTCATATATGAATGAGTTTGGTACCCTATTTTGAATTGCCAATGTAGTGTGCATTTGCATGCATTTTGAAATTCATTGCAATCTTACAAAGTATTTATGACTTTTCTTAATTTTTATGAATAATATGATGAATAACACATCCATCCATATTACATTTATTTTTTGGATGATTAATTCATCACATTTTTTTTTCTAATGTGGATAGGTGTGGTCGAATTTTAATATTTTGAAACTGAGATTAACTTGGTATTTTGATGCAATCGCGTATTTTTCTTTATTATTCCACTTAATATTATTTACTTAATAATTTTTTTTTACTGATATATAGCTATTTATAATTAGTAAAGTTGTACTATGTGTTTTTTTATTGGTTTTCCAAAATTATATGTGAATTTGTTTGATGAATTTAAACTATTTGAATGTTCTTGGACTATTTGTTAAGCATGATGGGTAGTCCTTTAAACAAAGAGGATTATGACCATTTTTTAAAAATTACACCTTATTTTGTTGGGAATGAAATTTTTGTCATTTTGCAATTAAGTACTTTGGAAAATTTTATCATGCCTTCAGACACGGGCATTCCACTAGTATATATATATATATATATATATATATATATATATATATATATATATATAGAGAGAGAGAGAGAGAGAGAGATTGAGACATATATATGTGATATGTTAATAAATATACATGTGTGTGATTGGTATACTTATATGATTTGGTTTTTACCGAGTCGGTGTGATGGTTCGACCGCTGGTACCCAGGATGATGTGTAATTAATTCCTTCGAAGATGATAGCATTGACAGACTGCATTCATTGAGTTATAGCTCTGAGGGATGGTTATTATACTTATATAGTGTATGATATATAAGTATAGATATACTTGATGTCAATAGTAAATTGTATATATATTTATATGAGATGTGAAATATATATATACGGACATAATAAAGAATTGAATGCGAGATAAATTCTAGATGAGCTCGCCTTTAGTATATGGTTGGGTGGAACTTCGAAATATAGATGTTTCCTTGCCATAATTTTTTGTGCATAAGGACCTTATCTGTATAATTTAATGTATGCATCATTTAATGTTGAGCCGTGGGATTTATCTCATTGTTAGTAGTGCTAAGGACTTAGTGTTAATGCAACAGACGTTATAAAATTCAAGGATGTTGGTTTTGACGATAACTCACCTAGTGTAAAGGAAACACTATAGAGTGAGAGCAATTTGATGACTGTATAATTATATAAAGATATAAGTGCTATGGAGAAGCACTGAAATTGTTCTCTCACCGCAAGTATGTGGGTAAGGTCAGGTGAAGGAAATCGATTGGAGACTTATAGCCAAACTTTGAACAAAAGGCAAATTCAAAAAAATATGTTCTGGGTATGACGTTCATAAAAATTTTATAGAGACTAGGAACCCTAATTAGTTGGGCTTTCCATTTGGACAAGATGGAAAGATATAGTGGTAAAAGTGCATTAGTAGGTTAACAAATAGGATTTAGAACGTCCCGTTGATGTCCCTTGGACCGTTATATTTCGATGATCGACAAAGAAAGGGAGTAGTGTAACGGGAGGGTTCCTTGTTTGGATTTCACTTTTCGAGATGTTCCACGCATGAAACTGAGAAAATGTCAGAAGTCGAGAGAGGTCTTGGGCACTAGGGATATAGTTAGGATAGTACATATATTACGTTTATTAGAAATACCTTGATCTTAGGACTACCACGAAGTAAGGTCAATAAGTTTAGTAGCGCTGATATAGGAAGACTATTGTGAGTTAACCACAAGAAGATCGATGGGTTAACCTTAGGAGGTATTGGATTTCTAGGTTTCAGGAGAATTACATTTCGAATTATTTTGGTTAAGGGTACCCATGTGTTAGAACCAAGACGAGGAAGTGAGGCCCATTATTTAGTGTAAGTGTTACTTATCAGACGTTTATAATAGTTGTGCAGATAGGCACAAGTTAAAAGGTGTATGGGAACCTTGGTATGTTGATTTTATATACCTCCCGAAATAGAATGGACGTAGTATATAAATTTAGAGATTATGCTGCAGGGCAGTTCTAAATGGATTTGAAATGGATTGGATGGAACATCGTAGGTCGTACGCAATGATCCAATTATATTTGTGTAATAGGAGTTAGCACACTTAGGATAAGTGTAAAGACTGATGGTAATAGTCGAGCGCTAATGTAGTTTCCTTTTTTGAGGGAAATTAGATGTCCTGATGTAAAGGAGTGAATACTTGGAGTAATGGATCTCCGATGGGACCAATAAGTTTGAGAAAAGGTCATATGCTAGTTTTCTTTATAAGCACTTAAAGAAGTACTAGGTGTAATATGATGTTAGAGTCAACCTTACGACCGAGATAGCATTGTAACATATAGAGATTTAGTTTAGCTTGTGATAAGGATAGTGCGTTAGAGCATACGCCTTGAGATAAGTGGACTATGGTAAGAGACCATTATATTAGGCTATATCTAAATTTGGTTAAGCTAGGACATAGTGTATATAGCGATCCTAGAGTAGTGGTGTAGGTTATACCTAAATTTTGAGGACAAATTCTGTTGTAAGGGGGTAAGTATGTAATACCCCGTCCTTTTAAAGGTATTTAAATTACATTGTGGACGTGATTTGGTAATTTGAGGAATTTTTATGAATTGTAATTTTGGAATTTATTAGTGAAATTCAATAAATTTAATATTATAAAGTGAATAGTAAATATTAGTTTTCAAGTGTCGGATTAATATTTATATGGATTATATTTCTCTTACGAGACTAAGTATCTAAGTGGATTATTTTTATTACATGTCGCGGTTGGGTAAAGAGACAAAGGAAATTATTTTAATTGGAAAACACGCGTATTGAACGTGTTGGATTTTATTAGTGAATTTTAGTTAATTAACTCGAATGGAGATTTTGACTATGCCGTTGGGTTCAGAATGGCCGAGATATTAAAAATAGTGTATCCGGGGGTAGTGTTTAGGTTTCGGGGATTTTTGGACTAGTAGGGACTCGTAATTGAGTAAACGAGTCATTTTACAATTGGGTACACACTCAATTTTGGATTTAAGAAGAGGCAGACCTCATTCCTTTCCCAAAATCAGATCTAAGAGAGAGAAAGAGATGAGAGAAGAAAAAGAAGAAAGAAGAAGAAGAGAAGAAGGAAGAAAAGGAGTTTTTGGGCCAAACTTCGCGAGATTCGACTTGGGATCGTCGAATTTAATCCATGAGGCAAGTGTTTAACTTGGTTTATGATTTAGTGTGTTTATTTCTCATATTATAGTTGGTGAAAAAGTATAAAGATTTTTGGGTTGAAATTTGCGTAAATCAACTGGGTTTTTTGGAAGATTAAACGGATAAAACTTGGTTTATGCCCAATTTGAGAAACTTAAGAATTAATTGAAATTAATGGTTGGTTATGGGTTCTAGGATGATTAGAACCCTTTTTATTTGTGTATTTAGGGTTGTTTGAGGTGGGATGATGATTAGAGAGGAGATAAGAAGCTTGGAGGTGCTTTAATAAAGGTTTGAATTTTTGGAGAAGAAAGTGAATAGTGACGAGTGTCACTTCCGAACTATTTCGGCTCGAAAGAGAGCCAATTCGGCTCTTGGTCAAAACATAAAAGTTGTATATCTTTTCGATACGATAGAGTGGGAGCCGACCCGTATTTTTCGGATTTTATTTCGATTTTCTATGATTTTTCTAAGAAAGCAATTCTGAGGTTGAAATCGTTAACTCGGAAATCAAATCGGAAATTGGAAAAATAAAGGATAGAATTGTTTGGAGATAAATATTTGGGGTTCACAAAAATCGTTTGGGGACTTCAAAATATATTTTTTTAGTAAGGCGTGTACCTTGGGTTAGTTGAAAGTAAAATCCAAGACTTACCCAAATAGGGGTGTTCTTGAGGAGTAATACTTAAAGAGGTATTTAGGTGGGTAATTTTATATAAGTAATTGTGCGCGTAGAGAAGGTAGTTATATACCGACCTTGGTTAACCAAAATCCTACGAGATGACTAGGATGAAATTTAGGATACGTACTACAATTGAGAAATTTCCCTAAGCATCTATGGACGACACTCATTATAAGTGAGGATGTACCAAAGGAATTAAGAGAAGTAGTGCATATCCTATTTAATTATTATGAATTTGTACATTCAGGAATTAATTGTAAAAATATTTATGAAGTGATTAATGAGTGATTTGAATATTAAACAAGACAGTATGTATTGGGGTAGTATTTTAAGTGTATGAATGTTTATATTATTAAGAAACAGAACACTTGAGGTTATTGGCTATTGCTATAGAGTTTGGAAATTATAGCCATAATATATTGGTAAGTGATTTAGATTGTATAGAAGATGTCGTTAAATTATATATAATATAAGACAAATAAATATAACGATGTTATTGGTATTATCATCATGCGGTGAGAAAATCTCGGAAATAATATATTAAGTATTGGTTATAATCGATAAATGCGTAGGATATTGGAGATATAAATATACTACGTGTGGAATTTATTATATGGGCTATGCGTATGCCCTGATATTAAGATATATATGGGTTAAATAAATACCTATGGGGAATTATGAATATGAAAGATAAATACATATCGTTATCATATGGTTGTGTAAATACCTCATTGATGTTATATTTATATAGGTGGAATGTGTGCCTATATTATTGTTTATTATGTGCATGACATACCTACCATACCTGCTATCACGGGAGGACGACTTTCGAAAGAGGACAATCTTATCTTGTGTTTCCTTCAGGGAGATTTAGATTTGGTACCTCAAAAACATAGGACTGTGAAGGGCTTATTTGTGAGCCGATAAGTCTGCTAACTATGGGAGCGTAGGTATGTGCGTGACCCATGGATATGTGAACTATGTTTGTCTCCAATATGTGTGATTTGTATCGATACGGTTCTTAAGTGATTCGGGACGCGTGATCCTTGTGTACGAGATGTACTTGGATTTGACAGCAGAGTATGTGTGCACCGCTGCTTAGCCTCGGGGAGCTATATATGTATATATGTACTCAGAATAGCATATATGTATACTTGAGATGTTTCACTATAGCTTAGTAGATAAAAAAAATGACTTAGCTACTTATATTATAGCTCGGTGGATTGATTATTATACGTGTTGTGTATAGTATATTATTTATATATGAGATAAGATATCACATAACGTAACCTTGCATACAAAGGGAAAAGAATGAATAAAGTGATATACTCCTTCCGGTAAATTTATATCCGGATTTATATGAATATGAATCGTAGGTTCTACTAAGAACTAAATATTTATACACGAGTTGTTATAAGATGTGGCATATACTAAGGGCCTAATGGATCCCGAAGATCGACATTGTCACGTAGTAGTGTATCGGGGGGGGGGGTCCTTATTTGGATTTTTCTTTGTGAGACACCCCACGCACGAACGTAACATAATGTTGGAAATAGGGATAAATTTAATCCTTCGTACTCATATTACAAAGGACTATTAGAAGATGGAAAATACATTAGTTAGGAAGGATAGCTTAACTAATTTGTGTAAAAGATATTCAATAGTTGTGCACTATTAGAATAGGGGTGAGGTGTATCTCATTAGAGTGCGATACTAGTTTAAATATGAGAAATATCATATCTTAAAAATATGGATTTTAAGCACTTGATAAAATGTTTTCAAAACTCGGACTCTGACCCGTTTCTCTATTTTTCCCCTTCTCTTCCTATATCTCTATATATATAGGTGTCAAGACACAAGGATGCTTGGATGATGTTTCCTTCGAGTCAGACATTTGCTGCGGCAGTTGTGGATGCAAGTAGGATTATTGTAGACGCTTCTATCATTGATATCTCGATAGGAGGTACTGTAGGAATATTCGGGTTGATGGCCCAGTTGTACTCATTTATTCTTCTATCGCCTTTTTGTGCGGCATTCGATTTAGTTGTATTATTTTGTACTGAGTGTTTGGTTACTTCATTTCATTTAAGTTATTGCATACAACTGTTGTAATTGTTTTGTTTGAATGGCTTGGTTAAAATATTAGTTAATTTAAAATTTGACTCCAACCTAATAGGATATTGGTAATTAAATTGGTTTTCGACGGTGATGCTAAGAATGAACAATATGAGACTCCTGTTTGAATTTGATATAGGAGTGATGGCCAGGTATTTTATTAGGCGGGTTGTCACACTATTTTGAAAGTGTTCATTTCTGTGCTCAAAGAGGACGTCAAGAGGCTAACGCATGCATTCAAGATGGGGCATCGAGAAACCTAAGGAGAAGTCTATAATGTTGGTTGGTCAGATACTCAAGCGAAGCTCAAGGAGGATAAATGACGTTGCCTTTTCTTATGGATGTCTAAGTGCCATTAAGGAAGCAATGGCTCAAAAGGAATCAACACTTTGTTATAAGTGACAGGTTGAGTATGCCACCTATCATCATAACCCTTCTTCGAATGATGACGAGTGGATTCTTATTGATGCCATCCCTCCCCAAATTCTGGAACATGATCTCGATGATGATGTGGAAGAACTTATCCCTAAACTATATGATATTAAAAGGGCTATTGTAGCGAATTTTCTTACTTGCCACCCAGGGTCATATTAAGTCCTTATAATTATTTTGCTCTTTGGTGTAATTCTAACATTTTATTTTAATAAAGATCGTTATTGATCTTTTCTTATTATTCGTTTCTCATTGGTTACTCGATGTATTTGCCGACCGAATAGTATTGGTTGACTAACTTAGGCTTTATGTTTTTTAGATGGACTATTACTTAGTTTGAATCATTTTGGGTTTTCAGCCGACAAAACGATATTTAAGTATTAGTCTTTTGTTTTCACATGTGCGAACATTCTCCCAGTCCGATATTCCCTAGAGATACCATTCCTTCTACTTTACATTTTAGGTCATTTCGTCACACTTCTTTAGGCCTAAGTGAGATGATGGCAATAATGCACCTGACTTATTGGAAATCCTCCTGAGCAGTTTTTTTTTACCAATATGAATTGTCGACCAATCTGAGTTCGCTTTTTTGCATAAGGATCCCATGTAGGGCTTCTTTATAGTTTCCAGAGCAACTCATGAGGTTTGTTGTTTTTTTGACAAAGACCTGGGAGTTATAAATATTTATAACCTAGTTTGTGATATTCCGTGGTCATTACAGGTTCTCCTCAGCATGTGAGATTCTTTGATCGAAACAAGTTGAATAACTTGTTGTGATCCTGAAGAGTTCTGTTATGAACGAGAGAGTTTATCATTTGTAAATTATGCAAATTACTGAGAATTAAGGAATGTAAAGCAGTCAAAAAATCACATTGAAAATGTGAGGGCCAATACGACCTTTATTAAATAAGGACTATCAAGCGACATTTCTTTGAAAACCAAAATTTCCTTAAACTAAGATGTGCTAAAAATGTAGAGAAGTCTAAAGTTAGAACTTCTTAATATTGGTTGCATTCCATGCTCTCGGTATCTCTATGCCCTCCAGTGTTTCTAAGTGATATGCTATTTGTAAGTTATCCCTTATTACTTTGAAGGGCCCTTCCCAGTTTGGTCCCAGTTTGCCATCTGATGGTTTTACGGTACTGCCAAGGAATTTTTTATGACATAATATTTTATTAAAAACTTCCTCGGATTGACTTTTTTGTTATATTGTTTTCTATAAAATTGGTTCTCATAGAAAGGAGACCTGCTTCTAGGGGAATGATAGCTTCCAATTCATAAATGAGCGCGAAGGGGGTTTCCCCAGTCAATCACTTAGAAGTGGTATGATAAGCCCATAGAACGTGTGGGAGTTCATCCACTTAGACGCCTTTGTCTCTTTATAACCACTTTTTTAGTCGATCGAGGGTGGTTTTATTAGAAGTCTCTACCTTACCATTTCTTTGGGGATACGCCACAGAGCTGAAGTGGTGTTTGATGTTGGGTTCATCACAAAAAGATTTAAAGAACCCACTTTTGAACTATGTACCATTATCAGTGATGATGGTCTTTGGTATCCCAAAGCGTGTGATGTCAGTGATGGTTTGGCCTATACCCATTTGGTTAAGTAATCAATGCAAATTAGTAGATACTTACGATTTCCACATGTCGTAGGTAGTCGTCCCACTATATCTAATACCCATTGAGCGAACGACCATGGGATTATTAGAGATTTTAGGTCATTGGTGGGCTGATGAACCATAGGGGAATATTTATGTCACTTAGCACACGTTTGGGCATAAATACATATGTCTTTGTTCATATGTGGCCACCAGTAACCTTATTTTGTTACTCAAAATTCCAACAATCTTCCACCTACATGACTCCCGCATATGCCATGATCATGAAGTTCACTAAATATCTTCTCAAAATCTTGTGGGTGGACGCATTGGAGGTAAGGGCATGTGATCGATTTCTTGTAAATCTTTCCTTCGGGGTCGAGGTAAAAATAGGTAGCTTTAACTGCTACCCAGTATGCCAAACTATTATCATTAGGTAGTATGTCCCTCCGTACATAATTAGTGATGGAATCGATCCAACTAGGGGCCTTCTCTATGGGGAAAACCTGCTTTGCTGTGACAGTTGGGAAAATACTTGGTCGTGAGAGGAACTCAATTTGAATAGTTCTTCTTAGGTCGAAGTTAATTGATGAGCTCACAGTTGTTAAGGCATCCGCATGGATGTTTTGTTCCCGAGGAATATGTTGAAGATCAACATTTTCAAATCTTCACATGAGTTCCATCACCACAGCGAGGTAGGTTGACATCCTTTCAAATTTGGCATTAAAGTCCCCACTTACTTTCTTTGAGACTAGTTTAGAGTCACCAAATACGTGGAGGAATATTGTCCCCAACAAATTGGGCTTTGCACAAGCCAGTGATCAGAGCCTTGCACTCAGCTTCGTTGTTGGAGGAATCGAATCCTAATTTGATCCCCTTATCGACAATAGTATTCTCTGGAGTAAGTAGTAAAATCCCTACTCATTCCCCTTAGAATTGGAAGCTCTATTAACATATAGGCTCCAGTCTTTAGAATGTGCTTCCTCATTTACTGCCTGCCCCGCTTCTAGTTGGTCGCATTGTTGTTCTCCTATGAATTCAGTGATTAAATCTACTAGTACATGCCCATTTATCTTCGCTCCTGGTTAGAACTGGATATCGTATCTCCCACGTTTGATTGACCACCTTAAAAATTGTTCACAGAGATCGGCCTTTCTGATAACATCTTTAAGTGGGTAGCATGTGATTAACGTTATTTAATGGGCCCCGAATTGATTCACATTCTTTGAGGCAACCACGAGAGCATAAGCTAGTTTCTCGAGAGTCAGGTTATAACGCCCTGAACCGGATTTAAGTGTTACCCATGAGTCAACCCTGTCAGACTCGAGCATTAGGTGTGAAGTGAAGTGGAACAACCTAAATAATGTTGCTAGTCTAGTTTTATGCGATTTCAATTTCAGAATAAACTACGTGGGGGACCCATGGGGAGAACCCTGAAGCCCAAGTAAACATAGCTGCTAATGTAATATAACCAAATTATACTTACCTTTAAAACGCCCTCAAAATACGGAACCGCTCCCAACCTATCATAATAAAGTGGAAAAGTGAACTTATGCCGAGTGGGATTTATACAACATTATAGGAATCATTGGAAGAAAAAAATACTCACGCACTACAACCACATGCATGAAAAAATATGGATATGTCTACATACGTATACCTTTGAAAAATACATGTTTCAATGCATTAATAATTTAATTTCCAAAACCTTATTTGTCCTGATTAATTAACCTTAATCTCTTTAAAGATTTTCCTCACTCATATTTAACATTTCCTAATTTATTCAACACACTCAATTACACACATGAAACCTTTCCACTTTATGTATGAAACTATCCTTTAGCGGAATTTACCCTTTTATTCATTTCCATATCCTTTAGTATTTTCGTTCAAAATCTCCATTTCAATGCACGTAATTCTCGTGATAGAAAACACTTATTAAATATTTGAAAAACCCTTTTAACAACACATTTTTGTGTTAAATATGGGTTTAACCATTTAGGTTGCTTAACCACCAATTAACTCACTTTCTGTACCTCTTTCCTTATCTTATGGACATTAGTAAATTTACGGGCTAACTTGTCCATTTAGTCTTTAGTGGCATATGAATTTCATTCATTCAAATTAGGTTGTATTTACACATTTACCGCACAACATATTTCTTGATTGGTATTCCACATATCGTTTGACTTTTTCTCAGAATCTTCTTATACCGCATAATTACACAGGCTCTACACCGACCGCTATGCGCACCAGTGGTTTAGGGCTTTTCACTAGAGGGATCTGGGCCCTTCTTGCTTTATCCCGGTGTCATCCGAGTACCTTTCAATGTGTTTTAACATTTTACAAATGTCCACATTACTTTATTTGCCTATTACTTGGCCGAAGCCAAAACCCAGGCTTTTACCGCCCAAATTTGAGTTAGACTAAAAAATTAATCATTTTTTGTCCTTTATACTTTAACCTTGATTTTTGTTCCAAAATCATATTCATTTAGGATCATTTTTTGCAACACCTTTTCCAACATTTTTATTTCATAAAAAAATTCCACTTCAAGGAAAATTACAATTTTACTCATTCATTTTCAAAATCACCTTCTGCTCCATTTTCATAGTGTTAAATTCAACCAAAAAACTATTAAGTTATACATACCAACTTCTTAAGTGTTTTAACCCTTTAACAACTTTTTATACTTGGGGTAATCTTTTACTTAATTGGAAATACTTTTACACCTTTAATTCTCATTTAATTTCATAAGTGTTAATCTTTCACAATATTAGTAAGTTACACTCACTAAATACTCCATGTTTTCATATTAACACTAAATTAGTACTTTTTACCAACACTCGTATTTATTTACCTCTTTTTTCCAAGAAATGCATCTACACTTGAGACTACTTTTATAAGAAGTACCATTTCTTTATTTAACTCGCAGTCCATTAATTGTTGACACTTTATGTCCTTTCGTCCCAATTACACTTACTTTAAAGACTAAAATCCCAACTTTTATTATTTCTGATTTAAACCTAACAAATCATGCGATACGGTTAAAACATAATTTTCACCAATTCTTTACCAAATAATTATTTATTTCCGAATAATTTGTTCCACGAAATATTTAACACCAATATTTCTAGAAATGCCCTCTTCTAGAAAACACATCATCTTTCAATATTCCAAAATCTTGAATTATTTAGTTATCCTTTATTTTTGACAAATATCATTTTATTTTATTTTTCAACATTTTTATTTAATAAAATTGTCCATTATTTCCTTTTATTAAAAATACACCAAAAGGACATTTTCTTACATTTTTATTTCCACAAAAATATCCATTTTAAATTTTACTAGAAAATATACACAACTAATATTTTCTAACATTTGTATTTCATATAAATGTTTATGTCCATATTTTCTAGACAATACACAAAACTAATATTTTCTAACTTTTTTTTCCCTTAAAAATGTCTATTTTCAATTTTACTAGAAAATATGCACAACTAATATTTGTATTCCTTAAAAATGTCTATTTTCAATTTTCCTAGAAAATATAAACAACAAATATTTTCATAAATTTGTATGTCATAAAAATGCCTAAATTCAAATTACTAAGAACACACCATTATTTTCTTTTATTCCTACCCTTAAACATTCACAACAAGAATAGTACAAGATTTGTCAAATGGGGTAGAAAATACAACAAGAGTAAATTACCCACCTCAAATGACTCTAAAAATGGTGGTGGTGGTGGTGGTGAAGATGGGTGACTCCCCCACCTCCAAAGGTGGCCCTAAAGGGATTCACAAAGATCTCCACCAATAGAGTCTATGGAAGCTCCAACATACTACAAAAACACGTCCACATGTACACCTTCTTTCCCCAAAAATGCTCCCATAAAAACCCCGACTAATATCTTCCTTGTCTATATTTTGTGGCTACATATTTCCTTGATAGTGGGAAAATGAGTATATTATGGTGTGTGTATGGTTTTAGACTCTAACTGGCGGAAGGAAGTGCACCAACAATATGGAAGAAGGATTGTTGGTTAGAGAGATGGAGAGAGTGTTTTAAAATATGCTTAACCTTATTCGGTTTGATTCTTATAACCCAACTAAAGGATTTGCCATAAATAAGGAAACCTTATCTCCAAAATCCTTCCCACATTGGTAAGAATCTATCCTTCCACCGACAGCTCACACAATCCATTTGATCTAGAGGTAGGCAATGCTTAGACAGAAGTAAAATGGATCTGTCAGCAGCGTCGTTCGAACAACATTATTGTCGTTCAGAGGAGAGCTTTTCGCATTAGAACAACATCCATGGTCATTGTCGTTCGAATGACCAACTCTTTACAAATTTGCTCAAAATGGCTCCTCAATTCTGAAAAGAGGCCAAAATTCACCCTATACAAATCATGATACAACCAATCGTCATATCTACCATGTCATTCTATCCTTCGAAGGAGGAGTAACTTCACCAAGTCACTATTGCACGCTCGGTTTATACCTTCCGTTGCACATTAATAAAAAAAAATCGAAAACTTATTTGTCCAGATTAATTTACCCCAATCTCTTTAATATTTTCTCTACTCATATTTAACATTTCCCACTTTTTTCAACATATCCGGTTCAACACTTGAAACCTTCCCACTTTATGTATGAAACTAATCCTTTACCGGAATTACCCTTTTATTCAGTTCCATATCCTTTAGTATTTTCATTAAAAATCTCCATTTCAACACACACAATTACTAGGTTGGAAAATACTTAATAAATATTTGAAAATCCCTTTTAACAACACATTTTTGTGTTAAATATGGGTTTAACCATTTAGGTTGCTTAACCGCCCATTAACTCATTTTCTTTACCGCTTTCCTTATCTTATGGACATTAGCAAATTTACGCATTAACTTTTTCATTTAGCCTTTAGCGGTATATTTATTTCATTCATTCAGGTTCGGTTGTATTTACACATTTACCTCACAACCAATTTATTGTTTCGTATTCCACATATGGTTTAACTTTTTCTCGAAATCTTCCTATACCGCATACTTGCACCGATGGATACACACCATATTCTCTGGTCAGTGCTTTAGGAATTTCCATCCAAGGGCTCCGGGCCCTTATTGATTTATCCTGGTGTCATCCGATTACCTTTAAATGTGTTTTAACATTTAATAAATGTCCACATTACTTTCTCCCCTTTTTACTTGGCCAAAGCCAAAACCCCAGACTTTACCGCCCAAATTTGTGCCGGGAAAATTTATCATTTTTGTGTCCTTTATACGTTAACCTTCATGTTTGTACCAAAATCATATTCATTTAGGACCACTTTGTGTAACACCTCTTCCAACATTTTTATTTCACAAAAATGTTCGACTTCAAGTAAAATTACCATTTTGCTCATTTATTTCAAAAAGCACCTTTTACTCCATTTTCACAAGTGTTAAATTTACCCAAAACACTATTAAGTTATACACACCAACTTCTTAAGTGTTTTAACCCTTTAACACCTTTTTATACTTGGAGTAATCTTTTACTTGTTGGAAATATTTTTACACCTTTAATTCCCATGTAATTCCATAAGTGTTAATGTTTCACAATATTAGTAAGTTACACTCACTAACTACTCCATGTTCACACATCAACACTTAATTAGTACTTTTTACCAGCACTCGTATTTCTTTACTTCTTTTTGTCATGAAATACATCTACACTTGAGACTACTTTTATAAGAAGTACCGTTTCTTTATTTAACATGTAGTCTTTTACTTGCTTACACTTTATGGACTTTAGTCCAAGTTGCACATACTTTAAAGACTAAAATCCCAACTATTATTATTTCTTGTTTAAACCCAACAAATCCTACTACATGGTTCAAACATAATTTTCACCAATTATTTACCAAATAATTGTCTTTTTCCAAATATTTTATTCACTGAAATATTTAACACCAATATTTCTAAAAATGACCATTTCTATAAAACATATCATGTTTCAATATTCAAAAAGCTTCAAATATTTACTTATCCTTTATTTTCAACAAATATCATTTTATTTACCAACATTTTTATTTAATAAAATTGTCCATTTTTTACTTGTACTAAAAATACACCAAAAGGACATTTTCTTATAGTTTATTTCCATAAAAATGTCCACTTTTAATTTTACTAGAAAATATACACGACAAGTATTTTCTAACATTTTTATTCCATAAAATTGTCTATTTTCATATTTTCTAGAAAATACACGAAACTAATAATTTTTAATATTTTTATTCCATGAAATTGCCTATTTTCAATTTTACAATCAAATATACACAACTAATATTTTCTTAGATTTTTATTCCATAAAAATGTTTATTTTTAATTTTATTAGAAAATATAAACAACTAATATTTTCTTACATTTTTATTCCATAAAAATCCCTAAATTCAGATTAACAAGAACATGTCTTCTTTTTTCTTATATTCCTACCTTTAAACACACACAATAAGAATACTACGACATTTCTCTAATGAGGTAGAAAAAACAACAAGAGTAGATTACCCACCTCAAATGACTCTAAAATGGTGCTGGTGGAGAAGATGGGTAACTCCCCAACATCCAAAGGTGTCCCTAAAGGGAGTCACAAAAAGCTCCACCAATGGTCTCGTAAAGTGAAATCCGCACTAGGAACCCCCTGATACACTACTACTTAACAGGGCCGATCGTCGAGATCCGTTAGTCCCTCATCCACGGCACGTACCCTCAAATCCCCATTCTTTGACATACAAAAATTAAAACCTAGCCGACTACACTCATATCATTAAAGGCGATATATATTATAGCTCTCTCATTATCGCTAGGCGCACAATGCAAAATTAATAACGATCTTAACCTCTTTCATTTACAATAAATCAATACCCCCTGAATCGCGTTATTAAACGTCCCTACTCACCGGGATCACATACAATAAGAGAACATACTCACCGAAATATACGATACAGTATAATGTACACAAATATATATATATATATATATATGTGTGTGTGTGTGTGTGTGTGTGTGTGTGTGAAGGCTCGACCCTCTTTTAGGTGATACCTCACGGAAACGACATATCTCACCCTGGAATAAAGAGCACGATAGCTTTATCACATAATCTACTACTACTCAAACCCTCGGTATCCACTCACTACAATTGATTATAATAAACTCTAATTTTATATCACTCAATATGTAGTAATATTAATTACACAATGTAACCACTTGCAGGCGATACCAAACATCCCTCTATTCAACAGTACACACATACATAAGAAGGCTAATGCTGCCAATGCACCTATTAACTCGCCTCGCGCTCAAATTTGGTGATAATAAACAAACCTTTCCACTCACCCATGACACAAAAATACCCTATACCCATACGGATAAAGAGAAAAAAATTTAACACTCCTTTTCATCTAACTTTCATGGTCAATGAGTCCTTAAGCAGAACTCTCGTGCTAGGATTGAGTCGTAGTCTGTTGAAAATGTTCACAATCAGGATCTCTTCATATAATTATCCCATGCCTTGCCTTGGGAAATACCTCTTCCCGCGGTCCCTCTTTCCACAATTCTCACAACTATCAAGGAAAACTCTCCTACTTTTGGCCCTTGCCCTGTTGGTCTCATGGAACTCGATGTCGACCTCAACTGCCCTAACTGAATCTACCCTCACTTGGTGAGGATTCCCATTGATCTGAATCAATTAGACATGTTCTCCCTACTGGGTATCTTTCCCTCCCATGGTGTTTCACTAGCACTCTTGAATTTTTGTCTTGTCTTTTGGTTAGATTCTACCACTCCATTTATTCCCTTCTCGTAGAAGCGTTAATGTGGATACGACCTTGATGACTTTGGCGTCAGTCATCTTAGTCTGATTTCCCCATCATTGTTTGAGTATGCTATCCACAAGTCCATCGTCAACTTATGGACCCTTTTTATTCCCCTTCGTCGGGTATAAAGTTCACTTAATAAGTCAACCCCTGTTTCCCAATCGATCCCCGCAAATGGTCCACTTATGATACATTTTAAAACTCCATTTGTACCTCTGTTTGGACAGTAAATGGAAAATCTTATGGCTGAACCGAACTCTAAATTTTCCACTGCATTCCATGTCTACATCCTTATGTGTGGTGACTGACTTTTATCACCATAACGCTGCTCCAATAAGAAAAAAATTTGCCCAAAATTTAATCTCGAGTGTCAGTAGACTCCCCCACATGTGATACCAGTTGAATGTCATCTTTCCGTTTGTGAATCACCCTTCTGGACTTTCATTTATCTTTAATGGATGGCCCTTCTGAAAAGCAAACTTCTTCAACTCTCCATTTTTATCCATAATATTAGGCAAGCCATAAGTTGTGTAGATGTCTTCAATGACGGTTCATGGAATTTATTGCACTCCATTAATTATTTTCAAATCAACGACCTAAATTTTATTTTCAAGCCAGAATTCGTTCAATATTATACGGCTCCTGCTGCCTATTTTTCGGCAGTCCTTCTAATGGCCCTCTATGGTCGTCTTGTATTATTGGCTGTACTAAGCCCCACCGAATTCATAAATGAATCACATCACTGACTCATTAGCATAAGAAGTTAAATCTCATATGTAGAGGAATACAACAATCCTATGATAAGGCTCTACATCAAAGTCGCACTGATCCTAAAGACACTAAAACTTAATGCTCTGATACCACGTGTGACACCCCGCCTAATTAAATATCGGGTGATCAGTCCTTTATTAAATTTAACACATAATGTTCATACGATAAATGGTCCAATAATCGTTCCCGTACCAGCAATCAAGTGTATAGTGCATAATAAGCAAATAGAGCAAGTAAAGAGAGATAAAAGACAAGATATAGAGTGGTTCGGCCTCTAAAATAGGCCTACATCCACTGTGTTGCTACATTCTCATTATATGAGTTGCATTGTACAATATAATCAAGACTAAAGAGGCATACAAGTATGAGAATAAATGAGAGTACATGGCTATAGCGGTTCTGGGGGTACCGAAGATATGGTTGTGATGTAGGCGAGTAGCCCCCAAGACGTATGTTGAGGTTATGTAGAGAGAATTTGGAAAGGCTTTGCGAGGTATTGTAGAATATGAACCCAGGATCCCCCATCTCGAGGTGTGGACCTATATTTATAGGAGAATCATGTACTGTGTTATTACTGTAATGGATTGGGGCTGAAGCCTATTAGTGCACAGAATAGGGCCGCACCCTGTAATTTATAAAAGGGGGGACGCATCATTCAATTGAAGGGTTGCGGCAGTGGGGCAGTGAGCCATATGTTACATAAGGTGCATACTGTATATGGCCATAATTGTGGGTGTCACACCCTATGCTGTAGTAGGCTGCAGCCCATTAGTGCAGCTATGGGTATAGGTGCCGCACACCGTGTATGAAGGATTAACTATAGGTGCCTCACATTGTGGTGATAGATTCCGCAGTCTGTAAGCTTCTATACTTGCCATTGTACACATTCTGTGGCGAGGTGTCATATCTGTACTATTAATAATCCCCCAAGTCGTAGTGCCGAGAGATTACGATTGGGGTTGCGGTTGAATAGCCATCTTTTAAATGTGATGCGGTAGCTTCAAGGCAACGCTTCATATTCCCACACCCTCTTATATAAATTGTTCCGGCCGTGGACTTCATTACGTTTTCAAAATCTTTGAGAGCGTATCGATAGCCAACCAATGTTCATTCGTCCTCTTACTTTTTTCGGTGACTTTTGAAAGGTGTGTGTGGTGGTTATGAGGCGCTTTGAGGCTGAGAACCTGGATTTCTTCATTTCTAGGTAATTTCCTACCACTTTTCACTCTCTTTAAGTATTTGATTCGATTTTCATTTCAAAACTCCATCTGATCGATAGGAACTTCAAGTTCCAAACCATGATAACTGAATTGTTCTGAGGATTAAACTCGCATATCTACTCTAAAATGAATTCTCGTCTGTTTAATTCAATATAATTGAACCTTAAATTCATTCCTCACATGATAGAAATAGGATACACGAATCGAACATCTAAATGTGTCTTATTAGATAATACATAGTTGTTTAAAGTTCAAAGATATTAATAATTGATCTTGAATCAATCTTCAATATCGGACCAATTCATTAATTTTGTTGGTTAGGGTTAGACTTTAGGGTTTCTGAACTCCCATTATGTTCTTGACGTTCTTGAGAGGGACTCTTCATATTCTAGGGTTTTTGATCTTTGAATTTACCCAGACTAAATGCTAACGTGTTTGAATGAGTAGCCGCGGAGTGACAAAATTCCTTTAGTATTTTAGGGATTTCCTACATCAATGCAACCTTCAAATATTGATATTTGCAACACAGAAAATGTTGTTGCGCAGGAACTAAACATAATGATGTGGCACGCAGTTTAGGCTGTGTCACGTAGATATTTGGATGCGACCCGTAATAACTCAGGATATTTAGGTTCTCAGACAGAGTCTGTTGCATTTAGGCTAGGCATTGTCCATAGTTTAATGACTACGACATGTAAAAAGACCATACATCCTTCCCCATAAAACAAAATGTCATCGTGACAATTAACTTCTAGGGCTTTAGAACCCAACATTTGGTATACTTAGCCCAATTTGCCTAATATTTCTTTTTCATCCTCAACTTAATATATCATTACACATGTTGCGGCCTCTAAGAGGCCTTAACTACGGAACCTAACTGCGAACTCTGCTTTTCAGGTACTACTGCAACCATACGAACTTTGAACCAGACAAATTTTTGAGAGGATTTTGGGAAAAACATTTTGGAGTCACTCCACCTAAACGTCCTTCAGTACCTCCTTTGAAGTTAGTAGGACCTTGACAACTGAAGGATTGCCCCAGTTGTGTGGTATTTACTTCAGATTCAAGCCTAGACTCTGCGATCAGGAAGAAGGGGTGAATTCTAGCAACCATCTGATGGACATGGATGAGAACGCCATAGTAGGGGAAGCATTTAACAATAGGGATGATCCTGCTGGAACATCTGGGAGGGTTGAGAGACCTCCTACTGCACTTGATATCCATAGCATTATGATCCAAGAATGGGTTGATCAGGTAGCTGAGGCCTTCGAGTTTCTAGTGAACTTGATGTACTCAGCACCTGTCACAGAGCAAAGGCCATGCACGACAGTTGCCGATGATGGGTTCTTCTTCCCCCTACACGCTTTCATTTACGAGTTGCGGCCGCCAGTCCCTGTTCCCATTAGATGAATTTTCTAAACCATGAAGTTAGCACCATCCCAATTAGATCCTAATGGATGGAGGGCCATTCTTGCATCTATTGTACTATGGGAGAATCAATTTAAGAGAGACATTACTCCCGCGGAGTTTTTCCACTTCTACCGACCAAAGGAAAATTCGGTTAAATTTACGGGGTACTACTTCTCCTCAGTCAGCGGCAGGGATGAGACCCTTTACTCTGGTAGGCCTACGAGTGTGAAGAACTAGAAGGGTAAATACTTCTACATATCTGGCGAAGGGTGGGAGGTCCACCCTGAAGAGAGTGAGAGGTAGAGATCATTTAGGATGGCTCAACAATGGGGTGTCCCTCCAAACTAGGTACTTTTTTAATTATAACCACATCCCTTCTTTAAAGTTTCATATTATTATCCTCTTTTGTTTTGTACTAACCTTTGTATTTTTTCGCAGTTCTTGACAATTTTCAATTGAGCAAGCTGCAAGATAAAAGAATTTCCAAGGCCACGGTAGTTCCAACTGAGGAGAAGAAATTCAGTATACTTGTAACTTCTGCCTTTGTATTTGAAGTGGGCTACTTCCCCAACAAATCTATACCAAAAGAGATGGCCGCAGAGGGTAATAACTATCAACAATTTGTTCCTCGACAATTATTTTTAAAGAAATTTTTTATTGTTGCATTACTTCTTTAAGGTGAGGAAGTTGATAGGGAGCTCTTGGATGCCCAACTGGCAGAGATGGATGAGGACACAACTGTCCTTAACAACACTACTAGGCGCAGGAAGAGGAAGAGGTCTAAGGCCAAGGTTCCTGCCGCGGTCCCTTCAAGTGACCAAAATCAAGCTCCGGAATAGACTACCCCTGCCGCGCCCCAACTCCAAGTTGAGGAGGATCATCACGAAAGGCCTAAGAATACTTTTGATGATGACATTGGGGACAATCTGACCATGGCAGTGTTGATGTCAGCGTCTCATGCCCCTATCCTTTCAAATTCTCCCCCCCCCCCCCCACCCCACCACCACCACCAATTGCCATAGTAAATACAAACCTGACGCTTCCTTAGTGTCGCGCTAGTGTTGGTCTTGATGGAATTCGCAGCCACAGCTTAGGCAGCCCAACCCTGAATCTTCTTGGAACACAACTGTGAGGGACGTTCGCCGAATAAAGAGGGTCCCAGATGCCGCGGACCTTGATAGACTCGTGGATGAAGACCACGATGACTTGGAGGATTATAGTCTCCACAGTATTTTTAGGGTAAGTGCAATTACCTTTTCAGCTTTATTTTTTCATTCCCTATCTAGATCCTAACTTTGAATCTCCTTTTAGGCCACAGACGTCATGATTTCTCAGAAGAGGAAGTACGACGCCTTCTACAAGCTGAAAGACGTTGCGGAGAGGGTATATGCCGCTGACTTGGAGAGTGTAAGAAATTCTTCGATTGAAGCTAGAAAAAAGTTTGTTGTTGAGGCACTTCAGGAAGCTCAGATGAATCTTAAAGTTATCGTAAAAGCCGAGGAAGTTGAGGAAAATTTAAACAGGCTACAGAATCCCTTAAGGTCTCCCAATCTCAGACTGCAGAAGCTCTACAAGCTGTGGAATTTTCCAATAGCAAGCTTGGACGTCTTCAAAATAAGTACGAGGAGTTGGAGACTAAGGCTGTTGATCAAGTGGAAAACCGAGCGTCAGTGTAATACGCTAGTCGTTGTTATCGGCTTCCAACCTCAATAAAAAAAAACCTAAACTTGCAAATACACTTCTTAAGAAGTATAGTGGTGAGTCTGGGTATCGAATCCACAGGGAATGGTTGATAGAATTTAATTGATTTATTACTTTTAAATAAAAAGTGAAAAAGATAATTAATGATTGGGAAAATTTCTTAAGAAAAACAAACTGAAATTTGTTTAAAAATTTAGATCTGACAAATGGGAGAAAATAGGGTAGGGTACAACCCCTCAATCCTTAACAAATTACCGTATAGAATACTAGAATTGTAAATTAAAATTATTGACTAGATCCGGTCTTTATAAATTCTAAGCATTACATATATGAGGGATCTAACCCGCATCATATGAAATCAAAGATAGATATAAAGCGGTGAATGATAAATTATACTCGCAAAGCGTTCTTAAACATCTCAAGTACCTAGGGCAAGAGATTAAAAGATTGACAATGTTTGTATGAGTTTCTTTCACGATTCAATCAATATTTTAATTTAACCTCTATTTTCTACATAAATAATTTGCCTTGGATTGAGTTCATGTACCCCAACCCTTGGGAATTTAGCTACTCATGATTTTTCTAGAAAACAAATTCATACCTATACATGGAATTATGGATCTAACAAACACTGATAACAAATTGCAAAACAATTTAAAATTGAAAAGAGAATTAAGATTAAATAAGAGAAGGGAAATTGATACTTGAATTGAATTGAAGAATAGATACTTGAAATCTGCACTAGATGAACTTGAATCTTCAAACATACAAAATAGGGCTTTTCTAAGAGTATGAAAAACTAAAAAGGATTTCTAAAAAAATGAATATCTCTCTCTAATTTAGAGTCCCCCTTGGAATGAGGTAGGGTTTGGTCTTTTATAGCACCAAGTTGCACGAATTTGACATCAAATTTTGCTTCTGGCACAAGTTTTTGCCAACCAATCACCATAAAGTCTGCATAATTAATGACAGAAATTCGCACATCCAGACCGCTCCGTTTCTCTTCATTATCGAGCAACTTCAAAACATCGTAACTTCTTCACCGTAGCTCGGATTGAGGTGCCGTTTTTTCCAGTATTCTTATAATTTAGAGCTCTTAAACTTTCTAGTTGGCCCCACCTCTGGACTAAGGATGAAAAATTACGAAAATGCCCTTCAACTCTCCATTTCTTGGTTTCTTTCACTGTTTTGAGTTCTCCTTCGGACTAACTTACATGAAGTACCTGTAAAACACATGAGAAATGCACAAAACACAAAATACTTGCCAAAAAAGGTTAGTATCATAAATAAGAGACAAATCCAAGCTAATTACACTGCACGGGATAACAAAAATACCGAAATTAAGGGGATAAATACGAAGAATATGTGCCTAATCACACCCCCTAACTTAGAACTTTGCGCGTCCCGAGCAATGTAAATGAATCTAACCAAAAATCCACTCTTGAAAATTCTTTTATTGGGATAGAATACCTTTTTCGCGGACAAGCGATTGCATTTAGCGTATGCAACAAGCCTTTAAACCCCTAGGTTACCCTAGTAGGACGAGTTTTGTCTCGTGATGGTTTGCAGTGAATTTACCCACAAAATTCTTTATTGACTCAAACAAATATCAAAATACTTAAAAATTGTACAATTTAAACTTTTCAAAAAATAATACCATAAATTCATATTCAAATGTCTCAAACCAAAGTGTGTGTGTGCAAAGCCAAAAAATTAGCCTCAAATTTCCACCGATTGAGCATTACGTTACTTCCCGAAAATTCGTTTTGATTCAAATTCTTACGGATGCACTCACAAACGAATCACTCGGATTGTGGTTATTTTCTCTCGGTATGCATGATATAAAGAGTAAATATAATGGACACAAATTCATGCATACAAAATTGAAAAGAAGGAAATATATGGTGAAAGATCTCATCATCGGAATACAATTATTAGGAAACGGGAACATCACCTCTATTTCACACCATTTAATCTCTCATTTTATCTTTTCATGTCTTAGCTCTCCACGCGGTAATCAATTTCGCAATTTGGACTCGGTTAGGACTTTACTTGGGGTTAAGGTGTAACGAGGAAAAACTGGAAATGGTAGGGAATGTTGGAATTGGAAAATGTCCTTATGATGTCCATTAGTGCTTTTTCAGGCATTTGTTCATTTTTCTCTTTCTTTTTCAATTTTCATTTTTTTCTTTTTTTTTCATTTTTTTTCACTATTTTTTTATTCAGCATTTTTTTTCTGTTTTTCTCTTGCCCCTTTTTATTGCACAATTTGGACTTGCTTGATGAATTTTTTCAATTTTCACAATTCCGGGCTATTTGGGTTTTTTTTGAGTTATCAAACGAAAGGGAAATATTATATTAGGCTCAAAGTGGGTTCCAAAGGGATAATTTTATTTTTCACAACTTTTTATGGCTAATATTTTTGGGTAAAACAAAAGAGGGCCTACTTCATTTTCCAAATTGCTAATCACATTACCATATGCATCTCGAGATTAATTAAGTTTAGAGATATATTTAGCACGAATTTCGAGACAACATTTAACACATTTCCCATAACCGATCAAAACAAAGGATTGAGATCATCAATGACTTATTAAAACGCTGAAAAGAACTTTGAGTTAATCATAAACTCGGATTGATTTAAAAACTCATAAAAAATTGAAAGGCTCGAAATCTCACTGGGTTTGATCAATCTTTACACTTATTCGTTAAGTCGTCAATTTTCTTTCAATTCCCATCTTCGGTCAATTTTGGCTTAGTACATTTTGAGATTTAACAATTTGAGACTTTAAATAGAATAAAGGTGATATTTTTGAAAAATTTAAATTCCAATTTTTATTTATTTTGAAGAAAAATATTTTTGGATTTTTTCAACTTTTTTTTTAAAATTTTTTGATTTTTTTTTTGTTTTTTTTAAAAACACACTTGGAAAGAACATGTGATCGAATCAATGAATCTAAACAATAAATGGGAAGAACATCCCACACCCCCTAACTTAAATGTTGCATTGTCCTCAATGCGAATCAAGAACACAACATAAAGAGAGGAAAAGAAAGATATTACTCAAATGGAGCGATCTCCGATGAGTGCGAGTCCATTGAATCTACAAAACATGTTAGAACCAAGCATAGAAAAAATAATAACAAAAACTCTACCTATCGAAACTAGACTATAATAAAAGAAAAAAAGAAAAAAAAAACTAACTATTTACAACCTAAATTTTGAACGGCTAATAAATCATACATTAAAAGTCGTAAACTTTGAGGGTCCACCCAAAATACAATCTGACTTTGAAGGATTAATGGTGTATCCTCACTAGAAAGCATGCCTCCAGAAAAATAAGAATTCCGTTTGAAAAACGGAAGGCATGTGCAAAGTTTAAAAAATGAACCATCACCAATTAAAAAAATTTAGGGGGATAATGAAGGATTTGGGTGCATAAGAGGACAAGTCCCATTGGGATCCAAGAAATATAGAATCACGTTCCAAAGATTTTTCAAGTAGTATGGGAAGCGGATCACACAAACAGAAAGATTCCATATTGGAAAAAATTCAAACATAGAGTCCTTGTCCTCAAAATCTTCTCCCTCAAAATTTTCAATTGGATCTGGTGGAGTGACATGTCTAAGTGTATGGCCCGTAAGATGAAGCATCTCAAAAAAACATTCCCATACAAGAATCGGATCAACATCCTCAAGACATTCATCCAGTTCTTGTGGTGGATTTAATGGTTCGATAATAGTGGGGACACAAGGAGACAATTGATCTTCAACCTCAATAGGTTTTTAAATACTTATAAGAGGTTGATATTCAAAAGAACTTGGATCACTCTCAATGATTTCATTCTCAAAATTATTAGGTGAAGCGCAAGTCTCGACCTTCTCTAAGTTGTCCAAATAATCATTCAACTCCTTGCAAGTTGCTGTAATTTTCAACTCGGTAGCAGCAAGGTCATCAAATTGCTTTTTTATATCAAGTAAGAGTTCTTCCAAAGTAGGCTTCCTTGGTTCTAGCACCTCGAATTCCTCATTTGGTTGAAAACTTACTTTATCTTCAAAAATATCGGAAGAAAAATCCTCATTGGGTTCAAATAATGCATCTAACTCTTGCTCCCAATAACGCTTTTTTTCTCGATATTCTTTTTCAAGTCTTTCTTCTTCAAGCAATTGATTTTGATAAATTTGGATTGCCTTAGCACTAGGCTTGTATTTATGAGACTCATCTTTAGTGATATTGATCTAATGTTCATAAATCGTGAGTTCATTCTCCTCCTCACTATTAGCATAACAATTAAAGCCACCAAAAGAGTTAAAATAAGACATTTCAAATTGGGCAATTCAAGAACGTGACACCCATATTTTTCAAATTTTTTTTTATTTAATTTAATTTATTTATTTATTTATTCTTTTTACGAAGTAGTAAGTCAATTATAATCTATAACAAACAATCCCCGGCAACGGCGCCATTTTGATCGAGTGGAAAACCGAGCGTCAGTGTAATACGCTAGTCGTTGTTATCGGCTTCCAACCTCAATACAAAAAAAATCTAAACTTGCAAATACACTTCTTAAGAAGTATAGTGGTGAGTCTGGGTATCGAATCCACAGGGAATGGTTGATAGAATTTAATTGATTTATTACTTTTAAAGAAAAAGTGAAAAAGATGATTAATGATTGGGAAAATTTCTTAAGAAAAACAAACTGAAATTTGTTTAAAAATTTAGATCTGACAAATGGGAGAAAATAGGGTAGGGTACAACCCCTCAATCCTTAACAAATTACCGTATAGAATACTACATTGTAAATTAAAATTATTGACTAAATCCGGTCTTTATAAATTCTAAGCATTACATATATGAGGGATCTAGCCCGCATCATTTGAAATCAAAGATAGATATAAAGCAGTGAATGATAAATTATACTCGCAAAGCGTTCCTAAACATCGCAAGTACCTAGGGCAATAGAGATTAAAAAATTGATAATGTTTGTATGAGTTTCTTTCACGATTCAATCAATATTTTAATTTAACCTCTATTTTCTACATAAATAATTTGCCTTGGATTGAGTTCATGTACCCCAACCCTTGGGAATTTAGCTACTCATGATTTTTCTAGAAAACAAATTCATACCTATACATGGAATTATGGATCTAACAAACACTGATAACAAATTGCAAAACAATTTAAAATTGAAAAGAGAATTAAGATTAAATAAGAGAAGGGAAATTGATACTTGAATTGAATTGAAGAATAGATACTTGAAATCTGCACTAGATGAACTTGAATCTTCAAACATACAAAATAGGGCTTTTCTAAGAGTATGAAAAACTAAAAAGGATTTCTAAAAAAATGAATATCTCTCTCTAATTTAGAGTCCCCCTTGGAATGAGGTAGGGCTTGGTCTTTTATAGCACCAAGTTGCACGAATTTGACATCAAATTTTGCTTCTGGCACAAGTTTTTGCCAACCAATCACCATAAAGTCTGCATAATTAATGACAGAAATTCGCACATCCAGACCGCTCCGTTTCTCTTCATTATCGAGCAACTTCAAAACATCGTAACTTCTTCACCGTAGCTCGGATTGAGGTGCCGTTTTTTCCAGTATTCTTGTAATTTAGAGCTCTTAAACTTTCTAGTTGGCCCCACCTCTGGACTAAGGATGAAAAATTACGAAAATGCCCTTCAACTCTCCATTTCTTGGTTTCTTTCACTGTTTTGAGTTCTCCTTCGTACTAACTTACATGAAATACCTGTAAAACACATGAGAAATGCACAAACCATGAAATACTTGCCAAAAAAGGTTAGGGGCATAAATAAGCGACAAATCCAAGCTAATTACACTGCAGGAGATCATAAAAATACCGAAATTAAGGGGATAAATACGAAGAATATGTGCCTAATCAGCTGCCAATAATGCCAAAGCCCATGCTGTGATAATTAAGAAAATGGAGGGAGACCATTCTGCATCCTTTCAATTGGAAATTGATAGCACTATGGAGTCATTCAAGGTATCTAAGGACTTCTACCTCATCAATAATAGAGCCTACCGCCGCGTCTACCAAGATCTTAGGCATAGAGTTATAAAAAAACTTCCCAGACTCTAAAGAGATTATTATTACTTGGGGTCTTGGTGATGCTGAGCATCAGCAATGCGTGGATGATATCAAGGCCGCAACAGAGGAAAGATCCAGGTTAAAAGAAGAGGTAGAGGCAGCGGCAGCTGGTGAAGAGACCATGATGGATGCAGAGGGAGATGAAGTTGACGATGCTGAATCATAGGGTTGTGTTCCTCTTTTATCTTTTTGTTGCCTGTTTGAATGGCTGCGGCCTTTTATTTGTAATCTTAATACTGAACTTTTTCAGGATTTTTGCCTTCTAACTTTGTTATCAAGGTTGCGACCACCTTAAAAATCAATGGTTTATGTATATCATTTGCATGATTCATACTTCAAATGCTTCAAAACTTAAATTCTTGTTTGCTTGCTTGATTGTTTGCTTGATTGAATATACGACTGATAGATTAAGGCCACGGCATCTAAGCACAAATGGCCTTTCCACATAGGCTGCGACCTGTTATCTTCGCCTTAGCCTTTCCACTTGAATTCTTATAGATTGTTTCCACATATATATGTTTAATGGTGGTTATAGTCTCTTCTTTTAATCGAATTTCTTGAACAGGACCGTGGCACCTTTGAATGTTTGAATGCCCTATGCTGTAGCTTTATAATGGGATCCTAATCCAAATGTCACTTATTTTCTCAAACAGGGCCGTGACATCGAAATGCAAATGATTTTCTTCACACAGGCTGCGACACCTTCTTAGCCCTTTACACAATTGAGGCCATCCTTCTGTAGCTTTAGCACACTTTCTGATCACAGCAACACAATATCTTTTAGTCGCTTCGATTGTCTTTCATGTAATATGGCTTTTACCCCCGAAAAAGCCATCCTTTTGTACGTATATGGGATACTATCAAGCCTCCCCATGCTGTGTTATGTTATTAAGCCACCAACAGCTAATATATGGGATACTATCAAGCCTCCCCAGGCTGGGCTATGTTATTAATCCACCCACAGCTAATATATGGGCAATTATCAAGCCTCCCCAGGCTGGGTTATGTTATTAAGCCACCCGCAGCTCATATATAGGATACAATCAAGCCTCCCTGGGGTGGGTTATGTTATTAACCCACCCACAGCTGATATATGGGATACTATCAAGCCTCCCCAGGCTGGGTTATGTTATTAATCCACCCACAGCTAATATATGGGATACTATCAAGCCTCCCCAGGCTAGGTTACGTTATTAATCCACCCACAGCTAATATATGGGATATTATCAAGCCTATGGGATACTATCAAGCCTCTTGAGGCTGGATTATGTTATTACGCCACCCACAACTAATATATGGGATACTATAAAGCCTCCTTAGGTTGGGTTATATTATTAAGCCACCCACAGCTAATATATTGGATATTATCAAGCCTCCCCAAGATGGGTTATGTTATTAATCCACCCATAACTAATATATGGGATACTATCAAGCCTCCCAGGCTAAGTTATGTTATTATGCCACCCACAGCTGATATATGGGATACTATCAAGCCTCCCCAGGTTGGGTTATGTTATTAAGGCACCCACATCTAATATATGGGATACTATCAAGCCTCCCTAAGCTGGGTTATGTTATTAATCCACCTACAACTAATATATGGGATACTATCAAGCCTCCCCAGGCTGGGTTATGTTATTAAGCCACCCACAGCCGCTGATATAAATAAATCCATCCCTAGCTGGATATTACAAACTTCCCGACTAAATAACGCATTCCGAGAGCCGAGAACACTTTTTGAAAAATGCTTTCTATATTGAAGTCATAATATATTGGAATATGGTCCCTATAAGTGATGTCGTGGGCCAATCCAAATAGTTTCTCTCGATAGTTGCTTTTGCCATTTTTGATTATCATTTGCTTTCGGACAATCAGGCATCTTGACAGGCATTGTGGGCCCATTTAGATATTTTCATTCCCGACATAACATATTGTCTCGAATCGTGATATGTTTAAGATAAAATTGTATTTTATAAGATAATATTTCATGGAAATGTGAATCAAAACATGACACTATAAGAGTGAACTTGATTTCATATATCAATTCATATATATATATATATATATATATATATATGTGTGGCTTTGTAAGGACAATACCAAAGTTTAATTTAAAACAGCGTATGAAGGGTTTCACTATGAAATAGAAATAGATAAAATATAAAACATAAGCATGAAGAATAGGCATCTAGCCTATCAGACTAGGCTGCATCCCCTAAACATCCCTGAGGAACCTCTGCAACATCCCTTGCCCTCTCAGTCTTTCAATTTAACCCTTCAGTGCATAGCATTGCTCAGTGTTATGGCCGTGGTCCAGATGGAACTTGCACCACTTGGATTTGTTCCTCTTGTGGGGTGGAGCTTTAAGCTTCTTTGGCCACTTCATCAGCTTTTACACTTTAATGGACACGAAGATGTCTTCAATTGGGAAGGACAATGGGGTGTAATCCCTATATCTCTTGCTCTCTTCTTCCTTCTCTGCTTTCCTTTTCTGGATCCTGCTAATCTCTTCTGCGAATGGAACTTCGGTCACTGCCGCGGCAGCGAAGGCTATTGTGGCAATGATTTAGGGTTCCGCACCCACATTGGATGAGGTCGCGGTCTCTAAAATGAGGATCCTTAAGTTAAATAATTGACCTGGGTTTGGAGTGAGGCATGGATGTCGTAGAGATGGTCGAGGTTATTGTATAGCTGCACAATCTCATCTTTGACTTATGTGCTCTGGATGGATTCTCCTTCCATTTTATTCTTTTGTTAGTTTTGAAAAAATATATAATCTGAGACAAAACTAGCATAAGTGAGTAGTCACATAAGCATTGGAGTAACCAAGTAGGAAATTGAGATGCATCATTTGAACTACTGCATGATATTCTGTTGAAGCCGTGACCAGTAAGGCATATAGATGTACTACTGTGGCCTTTGTATGATATTCACGAAGGTTGAGATGGAGACCACCTAAGTTTGTTCCTTGATTTTTTGAAGATTCTGCAATAGAACCGCACTAGTAGGGGCCGCGGTAAGAGAGGCAGTTGAACTGCCAGGCCACATCCCTACCTAAGCAGTGTAAGGAGCGATCCCAAAATAGAAACTCGTAAATTGAGTTTTTATCTCCCAACATGTGGGGATAAATCCTACTAGGGTCTATCCATGATAGAATACCCTCAAGGTTCACCAAACAACACAATTTTAAGGATAAATCCTAGATCGTAGGCCAGGAATCAGCAAAAAGGGAGTAAATACAATCCTTCCCTAGTCATTCATCTTTTCGAGGTTAAAGCCCACCATGCTTTTCAGTATTATCTAGATGAAACGATATCACCGGGGTATGTAAGATATATCTAAGGTCATAAAAGAGAGATCATAACAAATCTGAATATAAAAATACCCATTTAAGGGTGTAAGTATAAAATAGAGCTCAATAACCAATATTTACTCATGGGATAATGATCCAGAGGATCCCTATAAATAGAATAAGGTGTTTAAGAACTCAAAATATATAGAAACAAGATTAAAATATCTCTATTCCCACGGACGGCGCCAAATTGATGATAAGAGAAATCGTCCACTAGTCGTTCTCGTACCAGCAATCAAGTGTATAGTGCATAATAAGCAAATAGAGCAAGTAAAGATAGATAAAAGACAAGATGTAGAGTGGTTCGACCACTAAAATAGGCCTACGTCAAATATGTTGCTACATTCTCATTATATGAGTTGCATTGTACAATATAATCAAGCCTAAAGAGGCGTATAAGTATGAGAATAAAGGAGAGTACATGGTTGTAGCGGTTTCGGGGGCGCCGAATATATGACTATGATGTAGGCGAGTAGCCCCAAGCCGTATGTTGAGGTTGTGTAGAGAGAATTTGATAAGGCTTTGCCAAGTATTTTAGAATTTGAACTCGGGATCCCCTATCTCGAGGTGTGGACCTCTATTTATAGGAGGATCATGTACTACGTTGTTACTGTAATGGATTCGGACTGCGGCCTGTTAGTGAACATAATAGGGCCGCACCCTGTAATATGTAAAAGGGGAGTCGCATCCTTTAATTAAAGGGCTGCGGCAGTGGGGTTAAAAATTTGAGAAGGTTATAAAGTATTTTAGATGTCAATTATGAGCGCACAGTTGAGTCTGGATCGGCCATGAAAGTCAAAAAAGTGTACCCGGGGGTGGTAAATGGGTCACGAGCTATTTTTGGGCATAACCGGACCCACACAGGGGTGTTTGGGCCATTTTATTTAGGCCATGTGACTAAAAACGGCATTTGGAGATAAAACCCTAGGTTTGTGACTGATGGCCAGCCCGAACACATTTGAGAAAATATGAGAACATAGAGGGGCAAAGAGGGAGGACTCCTGGGAGACAAAGAAGAAGAACAAGAGAGGTGTTCTTCATCACACAACAATTTCTTCATCAAAGGATTAATCAGACACTATGAATCCTAAGGAATGTGGTTAAACTTCCTTTAAAATTAATTGTTGTCTTCAATTCACATCATAGTAGGTGTGTAAACAAATAATTTTGGGTTGGGGTGACACATAAATTGGGTTTTAAATTTTTGGATGCTTCACATCAATTTTTGGACTGTTAAGGGTTTATAAATTCATATTGTACTGTTTAAGGAATTTATGATTAAATTGGGATAGATGTATGACTTGTAAAGAGATTGAGAGAAATCATCTTTAAATTCGGATTTGGACTGTTTATTGTGTATAAAATTTTGGACTAAAAATGGTGAAGGAGGAATTAATTTGAAAAATGATTTGCAGTAGAGAAATCTAGGCAAAAAAGCTTCAGTTGAGTTTTAATGGCGAGCTGGACTGGGCGAGGAAGAAGAGAGACAGAGAACCTAGGGTTGTTCGAACGACCTCGGATATCCTTAGAACGATGTGCACAGACGTTCAAATAACACAGGTCTCGTTCGAACGACGAGATAAAATTCGGTTATATTTGTTTCCTTTACTCTTTTGGGTTGATGATGAAATTTAAAGGTTAAATTCGTACAACAGGTGCACTTACTTTTATCCTAAGTTGTTTGAGGTTTTGAAGGGACAAACAGTAGGATGTATGAGGGATTAAATAAATGTGGAGAGAGGAGCATTTAAAAGAATAAATTAATAAATATGTCGAACTTATTAAGGGGAATTTGGGCAAAAAATTCTAATTATTTAATTACGGGCCACGTGAGTGAGTCTGGGTATGTTGGTTGAGTGACGTCAAGGTATTAAATTAATCATTGAGAAAAATGAATTAATTTGGAGTCGGAATATAGACTGGGGTAATATTTAGATACGAGCCAAGTGAGCGAGTCCGGATATATTGGTTGAGTGACACCAAGGTAATAAATTAATTAATGGATAAATTAATTAAATTTGAGTCGGACTACAGACTCAGGAACTTAACAAATTAATTAACGAGCAAATTAATTAAATTAAAGTCGGACCACAGACTCGGGAAAATATAGGCTAATGCGACGAATTTTTCTGCACGATAGAGCCAGAATTTAAATTGTATGTACACGGTGTTTGATAATATATATATATATATATATATATTAAAATAAAAGGATTTTTATTGAATCAATAGAGAGAAAAGCCCTGTCTAATGGGTTACAAGCAAATATGAAACTATCAATACAAAATTAAAAGAGACATTATAGTGAAATTTTCTGAATCAACTAAAACAGATGCTCTAATAGCTCTAAGGAGATCACTATAATTTTGAAAGATTGAAAAGCATTATTGATCGGACCCATGGTTGGCAAGCAAGATTGCAGTTTTATTGGATTATGAGGAACATAACTTGATAAGACAATGATTAGTCTGAAGAAAATCTTTGATTTCTTTAAAATCAGCCCTTATACGCCATGGAGATGTGGAAGAAGAAGATAAAAGAAAATTAAGAATATTTTCTGAATCCACTTCTATTTCTATGTTAGAAATAAACTTCACCTTGCAGAAATTGATCCAAACCAAAATAGCTTGAATTTGAGCTTCAATCAATGAACTTGTAGATAATTTTTTTGCAAAATCCCAAATGAATCGACCCACATCATTTCGAATAATAGAACCAACCCCCATATTGTTCCCTGTCTTAGCAGCACAGTTGAGTTTGAGTCTTCCTTTTGGGGGACATTTCCAAGGCGCAACTTTGAAAGAAGATATGGAAAGCTTGAAGTTGAGAGAAAAGGAAACTAGGATCTCATTCCTTAAATCAGCTCTCCCACTTTTAATTTTTGAATTTTGAAATACCTCAGCAATTCTAGATATCACCCTTGAAGTAACCAAGTTAGCTCTCATTGATATACCTTCAAAGAGAGCTTTGTTTCTAGCAAGCCAAATTTCCCAGATGATAATAACTCGAACGATCTTATGCAACCATTGAGATATATGCGACTTACCTGAATGTAACCACCATTGAATTATCGAGCCATGAATATAGGAAGGTCTTTGAGTAACTCCCAATAAGCAGCAAAAATGATTCCTAACTTCAGCACCTGTAGGACCTGATATAAATAGATGATTCAGAGATTCACCATTCTTATGGCATCACTGACATCTTGAAGCTAATTTCACTCCAACCTTTTGAATAAGATCTTCAACAGGAACACATTTAGATAAGGTTTTCCACATAAAAGTAGATATGTTATGAGGAATATGTGGATCCCAAATAAAGTTAAAAGCTAAAGAGGAAAGTTTAGACTTTCGAATAATCTCATAAGTAGAGGAAAAGGAGAATTTTCCACTAGATGAGGGATGCCATATGAGAACATTATCTAACCATAAATAATTAGCCTCCATAGTATTCCAAGAAGATCGTATTCTTCTAAAATCCATAGAGCCACTTCCACTAGATACATTAGGATATTTAGCATTCATAAACTTAGCTCATAAACTTGTATTCTTCTTCATATTCCAGGCCAATTTGATATTGGAAGCTTCTCTGATATAAGCCAAATTTGGTATGCCTAATCCACCTTCTTTTATTGGAAAACAAATAGAATACCACTTGATCCAATGAATTTTTTTAACATAATAATAATAATAAAGGAAGAGGGCTTTTTTGGTCTCCCTCAACTCACGGTAGAGATCAAATCTGTGGATTTCGTGTTTATCAACTAATGGCAAGGATTAAATGGGAGGAGTTTGAATCCAATGGATAAGAATCAGCCAAGGAATGATCCGTGTAACCTTAAACTACTTTGGGACTCACAATCTAGAGAGGCTAAAGTACATCCTATGATATGTACTTAATCTACTGCAGACAATCCCTTCTATCTGCACACAATCTCATTTTCCTGCTTAATCTGCTGCACACAATCTCAATGTGCACACAAAAGAGTTGTGAAGAGAGTTTTGAAGCTGAATCTTATGGTGAGTTATTGAAGTGTAAAACATATTTTGATTGGTTTGAATGTTATGAATGTTCTTATATGTGGGAGTTAACTGAGTTTTTGGTACTCTCTCATATGTGGGAGTTATCTGAGTTTTTGGAGCTTTCTCTCGTTTACTTTGTTAAGTGAGTTTTTGGTTAACGTTTTTTGTTCAATAACGATTTTTGTTAACTGTGTTTTTGGTTTTCTCTCATTTATGTTTTCAAAACTTGATATAGTGAGAATTAAACCCAGTTCAGCGTTGAAAGAACTAAACCCATTTCAGCGTTGAAAGAATATCGGGAACTAACAGTTCAGCGTTAAAAGAGTACCAGGAACACAAACTCGTACATTTTACATACTCATACCTAAACCCAGTTCAACGTCCAAGGAAACAACTACTGGGTTAACACGAAGATAACAGGGTTGTGTTGAAAAAATTAGTACTGGGTTTTTAAGAAAAGAGAGAGACCGAGCATAAATTGTTTTCTATAAAAAATATACAATCACATATATAATAATAGTCTTAAGACCAAGCCGTTTAGGTATGACCGAAAGAAACAGAACTTGAGATTGAGATTGTATTCTCTTGCACGTTTTTGGTTAACTGATTCTATCCACTTGCAAGTTTTTTGCCCACTGAGTTTTTTGTTAATTGAGTTTTCGATTAATTTTTTCTGTTCAATAACGATTTTTGTTAACTGGGTTTTTGGTTCATTACGGTGCGGAGATTGAGATTGTTTTTGCTTAACTACTGGGGTTTTGGTTAACTCCTGACCTGTGTTTTTTTTTTAACCAACATAGACGAAACATTTGAGTGTTTTGTGGAGTTTTTGTGTTATAAAAACTCCAGCTCTACGATAGAATAACTGTATAACACGAATATTCTTAATGAACTGCAGCACCATCTGTCTTTTTTTAATGAACTGTATGACACCGCATGTATATTTTTTTAATGAAGAACCAAGTGGAGTCCAATTTTTAATGAACGGAACCACCACATATTTTTGCTACGAAAGTTTTATTTTGAAACAGTTTGTTATCTACTAGAAGAGGTTCCATGTCTATGAAAAAATTTCAAAAATGTCTAGACCAAGTGGGACAGTGAACTTCTGGCATATAACTATAGATGGGAGATTAAATTTCAAGTTAATCAAATCACGTTTTTAGAATTCTATGTGTGTGTGGAAAGTGTTAGTTTTATTTGCTTTAGGTTTATTATTGTGCAAGATTCAATTATACACAATTAGTTTATGACCAACACAAATGACAACAAGTTAAAGAATAAAAGAGGAAACATATGTGATCAACTTTAAAAAACACAAGCTTCCACACGACATCTTTAAAAAAACAAGACAAATCTTATCATCTTCACACTAACGATTAAATATACAAATGCATACATCTCTATCAGAATGGCGGGAACTTAAATGGTTATGTTTATCAACTTTCTTGGACGGGTAAACAATAACTGACCTTAGGTGAAAAGGTTCGAAAGTATGAATCATGAAGGTATCTAGGAATTTGGGATAACAACATAATTGATTAAAGTCGAAGATTGAGGACACTACCACTAATGACTTCCATCAACTTCGAAGGTTTATTTTGATGAACCTAACTGTCCACGGAAGAAACATGATTCGTGGCACTGCAAGAGCGAATCCACCGAAAACATTGATGATTACCAATACTAGATATCAATGGGAATTGCATATTTTTACCCTTTCATTAAGAAAGCTAAAAATCATGTATCAGGGTTATGGGAAAGTCTTATAGTTAACGCAGTCAGTAAGGATTAGTTATATCAGTGTAGCTAGTATTTTTAGCTAAAGTTGGATGGTGAATACTATTTCTGTCACAAGTTGGAAACTATCATTTTTTGAAATGTTGTTTTAACATTTTAATATGATAGAAAGGAAGTTGACTTATGTTACATTTATTTTGACACTTCAAATCAGGTATACTTGAATGAATTGTAAAGATATTATTACATTCGGCGTGCAATTGGCACGGGCAAATGTGACATGTTATGTTACAAAATGTGCAGCTAGAGAATATTACAAAAGGTGTGTAATGTCGTCATTTATCGCACCTAGCAAATTTATCACCCTACCATCAGTACGGGTACAAAAAAAACATTTTACACTTTTAGAAAAAATGGTCAACGCCAACAGTATGTATATACATACCGCTGGCGAGGACCATTTTTTTACAAAGTTAATTTGTGTTTTTTGTATGGTATTTAAAAAAAATGATCCGCGTTAACGGTATGTATAGACGGTCCAATACATATCGTTTACACGTACCATTTTTTTTTAAAAGTAACATTTAAAATATAAAAAAATTACTATTTTAAAAAAATTGCAATTTTTTTTCAAACAGTTAATCACATTTATATAATGCAGGACACAATTTTTTTTAAAAAATAAATTTTTTGAAAAACTGTTATCACAACTTATAAAATTGCATTTTTTTTAAAAGTAAAAAATTATTTTTTTTAAGAACAAAACATTTTGAGAGATGACAGCTAGGTCTCATGTTGACTCGAGGTTTCATTATTTTCCTTTTCCTTTTGCAAATGCCATGTCATTGTGTCAACAATTGTGTGTAATGATTGTGTCCGTCTTGATAAACTCTATACCTTGGATTTATGTTTACAATACGATACTTATTTTGCGATGCATTAAAATAAATAAAAAATAAAAAATTTCAATTTATGGGTTCAAAAAAAGGGTCATGATAACATGTACCCTAAGGGCACATTCTAGGAACCCAAAAATAGTAGGGACAAAGTTTCGACATTCATTTAATAGGACACTGATACTCATGTAGAGCTTCCATACTTACAATTTTACCTCTCAAAATATGTTCCCTTAGGGCACATGTTATCATTTTCCTCAAAAGAAAAAAAATATCGAGCAGAGGTTTAGATTTCGAGTTGATGAAGATTTCTTTTTTCCGTTTTTAATTTTTTTGTTAAAATTTTATATTTATTTTTTTGGTATAGTGAGTTAAACATTTCTTCTAGACCATTTGGGTATTTTTTGGGGGCATACCTTCTAAATTAAAATTTTGAACTTACACAAGATTCTAATCTTGAACAGTTGAGAGTGGTGTATTACGTGGGTTAGAGGGTGGGTCTCTAATGTTAATATATGTAAGTGTATATATATTGTTTTTATGTATGGTAGTGTACCTTTTACCGGATTTATAGTGATTATTTAAAAAACTATTTATTTATCAAACTAAATTTAAAAAAAAAATTAGAAAAAAAAATATATAAATGTTTTTAAAAAAGTCAGATTTTAATTCGTAATTTTTTTTTATCATAAGATATTCTATAATAAAAAAAACTTCATTATAAAAAAAGTCACTTTATAAAGAAAATGTTTTATAATTTCTTTATTTTTATGAAAAAAGTTTGTGTTTGCGAAAAAGTTTTATTTAAACTTTTTTACAAAACTTTTGATTTGTAAAAAAAAAAACCGCAACCATTAACTTTTTTAAATAAAATTCTAGAACCAACTCTAATGTTTATAAAGTTATAAGGCGCTTTCAGTAGTAGGTGAAACAAACTAATGGGTTGCTAAAATCATCAAACATGTTTGCATGGGCATAAATTTATCACGGGAATGAATTTATTGTCGTGCCATCGGCACGGGTACAAAATATCACGAGAACAAATTTATCGTTGTCCCATCGGCACGGGTACACCCTAGTATATATATATATATATATATATATTGTGTGCTTATAAATATCAATGACTAGATATTTATTTCAATTTATATACTCTATTGCTATCAAGGGAGGTTGCGCGGTGTGGGTGAATCCCCTAGCTTGAGGACTATGGCGAGTATATTCGCAGGACATAGCGTTCAATTTTAGAGGTGGGTAATTGAGATGATGTCCTCATACTAGGGGGACTATGAGCGTCTCCATTACGTTTATTATTTACGTTTAGATTCGGCGGACCATAGTTATCTCGGAACTCCAGGTGGGACTGAGTAGCCTGGGTTGATAGTACTTTCGAGAATACATCCGATGAGGTATTACTCGCGAGGATGGATATATATATATATATATATATATATATATATATATATATTCAACATATGTGTGAATGTTGTAATATAGTGTATGTATATAATGAAATAAATAATTATATACGGGTAATCTAATACAAGGAGAAAAATTGTATTTATTATATAACTAGAGTAAATGTTATATGGACTTAAAGGAAAGATGATTATTAAAGTTAAAGTGAGAAATAACTTATAGATCATATTTTAAAAATACTCGGGTTAGAGTAGTGTATCAGGGAAGAATTTTGTCAAGAGCTTGTTACGGGTAGAGGACTATGTGGGATATAAAGAAAGCGTTAAGTGTGCACATCAGTTGATGGGTGACTCTGTCCTCAAGAGAGTGCGACACTGGCTTAAATATTAAGAGCATTAATGCATTTTATATTTATTGCAATTTAATCACTTCCTAAATATTTTCAAAATATTTTGGGTTCTAACTGTGACACCCCGACTAATTAAATACCGGTTAGCTACTCCTTTATTAAATTAATTCAACATGCCAAGTTGGTCCAGTTAATAGCATCACTGTCGAAAACATTTTAATGATTACTAACCACCTAGTATTTAAAAAGTAAGTGCCAAATTTTAATTAAAGTCTGATTAACATGCAACAAGTGTAATAAAGAAATAAATAACACCATTCACCATAATGAAGTAAAAAGAATAACCATCACATAAGGTAATTAAAGTCTGGAGGAAAACTCCTCACAACAATCCCACAACTGAAATAAGTAAACCGAATACTGAAACAATACATGCTAAAGTCTGAAAACTGTAATGGAAATGTAACTCTAATAGAAATGGGCAACATGCCCTACAACTGATAGATAATGACTCTGGAATCCAAGTGATAGAAGCGTCTACAAGCAAATTCCCTGTAGCTTCCACAAACAGCTACAGCTCGTCACCTGAATGAGTATCCTATGCTTGGTGTCCTTGTGGCTGGGCACCTAAAATGGTTTTACAAGAAAAATATTTGAAAAGCAAACGGGTCAGAGCCCGAATGTGGAGTTATATTTTAAAAACCTGCAAGTGCTTTAAAAACATTTAAAACATTAAATGCAAAGTACACGTTAGGACGTGCACTCACTTGATATTCTCACCTCTCGTCTAACTGTGCACTCCTAACGTAAGTACCCATCTATAACGATATAAACCACTAGCTAAGTGACATCATATCTAGATAGACTGTAATAGGGCCTACCCTTATTACTCGGTTCTATTAACATTATAACGCTCGTAATTAAATAGGGATTTAATGTAAACTCAGATGCGCAATATGCAATATATTTCACTATCAGCTAACCCGTTATGTTTCTCGAAACAATATTGTAATTATATTCACAACAATAACATGAAGGTTCTCATTAATTAAGTGTATATTATTCACATCATAAATATACAATACAAGCACCCCGTGAACTAAGCTGCGGTGCACACATACTCTGCTATCCATCTCGGTACATCACGTACATAAGGATCACATATTCCGAGTCTCTCAGGAATAGTTCAGATAACACAAATCACAAATAGTGGAGGCAAACACAGTCACATCACATGGGTCACGCACATACCTACACTCCCACGATCAGCGGACTTATTAATATCCCAATAAGTCTTTCTATGACCTATGTTCATCAAGGTAACCAGTCTAAATCCGGGCAACACAAGGATTAGAGGGCCCTAAGCGAACGCAAACCTCCCGTGATAGCAAGTATGGTAGGTATGTCATACACATAATACATATACCAATACTAAGTAAACACACGTCTTAGTAATCCCGTAGTTCAATCGTAGTACGTATCGCATTCTCGTACCAACTTATAATATCTACAACTTATATTATTCCGGTTTATAATCATACGCGCCATAGTTAATTCTCACGTCGTAGTAGACACTCACGTCTCAACCCAAATCTTCCATTTAATATAACTCTCCTATATAATTTCCTTCATATAAATACCCAAAAGTCCCAATTCTATCATTACATCATCGTCGGAATGTTATCTATATCATCGACCAAGTTTACGGGACTCCAAAAATCAAAACAGTCCAAAAAGGACCAAACTGTCAACTCGTTAGAAGTCTCGTTCGAACGAGACTGTTCGAACGAGATTCCTCTGTCAACTCGTTAGAAGTCTCGTTCGAACGAGGCTGTTCGAACGAGATTCCAGTTCGTTCGAACGAACTGTACCTTCTAACGATATCTCGTTCGAACGAGATATCGAACGAAATTACTTCTCGTTAGCAGCGACTGGTCAACTCGTTAGAAGCTCGTTCGAACGAGATCGTTCGAACGACCTGGGTTGGTTTCTAACGAGCGACCAGCCGCGAGCCCAAAATTTCCAAAATCGTTTTTCACCCAATTTCTACTCCTCAAATCTCCTCTAAACTTCATCCCAACTATGTTTTAAGGTCTCTAATAAATCCTAAACATGTTATAAACACATCCTAACACGTTTTAAAGAATTAATCCATCCTAACATCAACCAAATTTACAAATCTCTACACTTTTCCCCAATTTCTCAAGAACATGAACCCTAGGTTTTTATCATCATCAAATCCCAGAATTTAATCCGTTTTAATTTCTTCCAATCACAAATATCATGAGAATAGTTATCTACCTATCATTCTACATGCAATTTTCCTCAAGATTTTCAAGTTCTATGTTCTAAACTACATGGGTTTTCATATTTCATCAAGAACAAACCATAAATCCAAATTATCTAACATGGAGAGAACATTCTCTGAAATTAAATGGAATAAAGTCACTTGCCTTGGTTGTTTATGAGTTTGGTGTAGGTTTGATGAAGTTTTTCGGCAGAATTTCTTCTCTTCCCCAAGCTTCTTCTCCAATGGTGGCTTAAGGTGGCTAGGGTTTTCTTTGGGAGAGTTGTAAACCTAATGATAGCCTCCGTAGCTTAATGGGTTAATATGGGTTGGTTAGTGGGTTTAGTGGGTTAAATCCACATCAGATTAAAACTCCCAATTTTCGTCACTTTTAATTCCTCAAAATGTAAAATTACCAAAATACCCTTTAAGTTGTCGGTATGGCCTAAAAATACCCCAAAAACCAAACTACACCCCCGGCTAGTGTTTTCTGACTATCTCGACCCTTCCGGACGCGTTGGAGCACTCAAAACGACCATATGGATAATAGAAATAAAAGTCACTTTTATAATTAAAATAATATACCATGACGCGGCGGTCACACGCGTCTCAACAAAATTCCCAAGATGTCGTATATAAATCTCACGACAAATTTCATAATTCCAAATTCATATATAATCATATATGCACATATAATAAAATACCAACTCGCATCTCGCTAGTATTTTAACCCGGATTAATTTCCAATTAATACGCATTTAATTAATTAATCCCAAAATAAATATAGCCCAAAAATACGGGGTATTACATACTTCCCCCCTAATAACTGAATTTCGTCCCGAAATTCGAAACTAGAAAGTACCTGCTAAAAACAACTCTGGATAACGTTCGCGCATCTCATCCTCGTGCTCCCATGTGGATTCCTCGACATTGTGATGTCGCCACTGAACACGCACTAACGGTACTATCTTTGACCGCAGTTTCCTCTCGCTTCGGTCCAAAATAGCAATTGGCCCCTCCTCGTATGAGCTATCCGGCTGGAGATCGATGTCCTCCACAGCAATGTGAGAATGGGCCAAATTATCTCTAAGGTATTTCCTTAGCGAGGAAATATGGAACACGTCGTGAATCCGATGCAAATGCTCCGGTAACCCAAGTCTACACGCAACCGGTCCGATCCGCTCAATAATGGGAAACGGCCCCACATACCTCGGTGCCAACTTCCCCTTCTTCCCGAAACGCATAATCCCCTTCATCGGAGATACCCTGAGCAAAACCTGGTCCCCCACTTGGAACTCTCTGAAAAATCTTTTCGCATCAGCATAACTCTTCTGCCTGTCTTGAGCTACCCGAATGCGACTCCGAATCAACTCAATCCTTGCCGAAGTATCCTGAATCACTTCCGGCCCAAGCAGTTTGTTGTCCCCTACCTCTAACCAACATGCTGGGGAACGACAAGGACTACCGTAAAATGCCTCAAATGGAGCCATGCCAATAGTAAACTGATAGGAGTTGTTGTAAGCAAACTCCACCAGTGGAAGATACTGCTCCCATCCACCCCCGAAGTCAATAATTCACATACGTAGCATGTCCTCCAACATTTGATTTGTGCGCTCGGTCTGCCCATCAGTCTGCGGATGATAAGCCGTACTCAACCGCAATTCCGTGCCCATGGCCTCCTGGAAACTTTCCCAAAACCATGAAACAAATATCTTGTCTCTGTCAGACACGATATTTAGGGGCACACCGTGAAGTCTCACAACCTCTGAAATGAAGAGCTGGGCATACTGTCTCGTAGTGTAGTCGGTCCTTACGGGTAAGAAGTGAGCGACCTTGGACAACCTGTCAACAATTACCCAAACGGAGTCGTGACCCCTCTGCGACGTAGGCAACCCCGTGATAAAGTCCATGGAAATTCTCTCCCACATCCACACCGGGACCTCCAACGGCTGTAGCAATCCTGCTGGTCTCTAATGATCCACTTTTACAAGCTGACAAGTGGCGCATTTTGAAACAAACTCAGCGATATCTCTCTTCATACCGCTCCACCAATATTACCGTCTCATGTCCTGGTACATTTTGTCCCCTCCGGGATGTACCGCGAACCGTGAGCCGTGCGACTCTGCCATCACATCGTGTCGTAATTCATCCCCTTCCGGAACTACCAATCTCCCATTGAAGCGTAATCCCCCGTCTGAGCTGACGGTATAGGACTCGGCTCCCTCTGTTAGTAATCGAACTATCTGCTCCTGACAGAACGAGTAATTAGCCTGTGCCCGTACTACCTTCGTGACAATCTGTGGTGTAACGGTCATCACAGACATGAAAGATCGGGCCACTGCATCCTGGTGTCCCAATTCCTTCCACTTAGCCTTCCACACCTCTGCCACCTCGTCTGCTGGCCTACGGCTCAACGCGTCTGCTACCACGTTAGCCTTACCCGGGTGGTACTGGATGTCGAACTGGTAGTCTTTCACAAATTCAAGCCACCTACGCTATCGCATATTCAACTCTTTCTGCGTGAACAGGTACTGTAGGGACTTGTGGTCCGTGAACAGTTGGAACTTCTCTCCCAAAAGATAGTGCCTCCAAATTCGTAGGGCAAATACCACTGCCGCCAACTCCAAATCATGCGTGGGGTAATTCTTCTCGTGAGGCTTAAGCTTACGGGAAGCATAAGCTATGGCATGTCTCTCCTGCTGCAATACACCTCCAAGCCCTTGCAAAGACGCATCGGTGTAAACCAAATACTCAACTCCCGGTCTCGGCAAAGCTAACACAGGTGCTGAGGTCAATTTGTCCTTCAATTCATCGAATGTCAACTGACAGGCATCACTCCAGATGTATGGCACACCCTTATGAGTCAGATGTGTCAAAGGACCTGCTATCTCCGAGAAATCCCGAATAAACCTCCTGTAGTATCCTGCTAGACCCAAGAAACTACGAATCTCCGTTGGTGTCATGGGATGTCCCCACTCCCTCACCGCTGATACCTTCCCCGGATCAACAGATATTTCCTGGTCGAAAATAACGTGTCCCAAAAACGGGACTTCCTTCAGCCAAAACTCGCACTTCACATATTTTGCATACAACTTGTTCTGACGAAGTGTCTGCAAAACCTGTCTCAAATGCTCGGCGTGCTCCTCCTCTGTCTGGGAGTAAACCAGAATGTCATCAATGAAGACAATGACAAACTGATCTAGGAAATCTCTGAACACTCTGTTCATCAAGTCCATAAACACAACTGGAGCGTTGGTCAAGCCGAAAGGCATAACCCGAAACTCGTAAGAACCATATCTCGACAAGAACGCAGTCTTCGAGACATCTTCCTCCCGGATACGCAACTGATGGTATCCCGATCTCAAATCAATCTTCGAGAAGAAAGAAGCTCCTCTCAACTGGTCGAATAAGTCATCGATTCGAGGCAACGAATACTTATTTCCATATCGTGACCTTATTCAACTCTCGGTAGTCCACACACAATCTCAGTGAACCGTCCCTCTTCTTCACAAACAAAACTGGAGGGCCCCAAGGTGAGGTACTCCTGCGAATAAAGCCCTGTCCTAACAGCTGCTCTATCTGATCCCGTAGCTCTCGCATCTCTGCCGGAGCCATACGGTACGGTGCGCGTGCTATAGGTCTCGTACCTGGTAGCAAATCTATAACAAAGTCTATCTCTCGACTGGGTGGTAAGCCTGGTATCTCCTGAAACACATCTGAATACTCCCTGATGACTGGGATCGAATCTAAAGGAATCACAACCTCCTTAGAGGTATCCTCCTCTATGTAATACAGATGAGCGGTCGATCCTCCCTCTGGACGAGGCATTGCCACTAAAAACATCTCTTGCCCCGGAATGGCAAAAACAATACTTTCGCTGAAGCAATCAATCATGGCCCTATAAGCTACGATCCAATCCATACCGATGATCACATCGTGAACATGCATATCTAATACCAACATGTCTGCAGGTAATACTAGACTACCGATCCCTACTCCCACTCCCCGGCATATAAAGAATATAAGTGACCCACTCCCCAATGGTGAGTCGACACACGTCACTGTGCTCTCTTCCGTAGCTAACAATCCTAAAGCTTTCGCGAAGTGTGTAGCTATAAAACAATGTGTAGCACCCGTATCAAATAACACCCGACCCATAGTGCCATGGATAGGAAACGTACCCTCAATCACGGGCGGTGCCTGTGGAACTGCAGCCTGGTGGACGTTGTAGACACGTCCATACTGTAGCTGCCCCTGCTAAAATGGAACTGCTGGAATGGGTGGCAATGCTGCCATCTGTGGTGGTGCGGGGAGAGCGGCTGGAAACATAGGCCTCTGTGGCTCCTGGCGAGCACCCTGCTGCTGCTGCTGTGGGGCCCTGCCCCTATTAGGACAATCCTGTCGTTTATGGCCAGTCTTGCCACAAATAAAACACTTCCCCGGGAAGTTCCCTCCTCTTTGCCCCTGCTGTCCCCGGCCCTGGTGGCCGTTACCGTTCCTCCCTTGGCCCTGCTGGCCCTGGTGAAACTGCTGCCCATTCTGCCCCTGTTGGCCCTGATGGCCGTTTGGACCCTGATGGCCTTGACGGAAACCTCCCTGTCCCTGTCCGAAGTTCCCTGACCGGAACCTCTTATTATCCCCCTACTGGGAGCCCTGCTCATTCTGTCTCTGCCCCTGAACAGATTGTGCCCTGCTGGCACCATGTCCTCCAGTCCTGCCCTGATGGCTAGACTCCCCCGACCTCTTACCCTAGGCCATATGAAAACGGTGGTCCTGGCAGTGTAACAATGTAGCGTTAACCACATCAGAATAAGTGGCCAACGATAAGTTCCCTAGCATATGCTGACGGATCCTCCATGTCAACCCGTCCGTGAACTTCTCAATCTTCTTCTTTTCTCTTGGTATCTCATCTGGAACGATATTCAACAGATTAGTGAAGTCAGCCTCATACTCGGCCACAGTCTTACCCTCCTGCTTCAAACTCATCAATCTCCTCCTCATTTCCGTATGAACTGCTGACGGAAAGTACTTGCGGTCGAACCGCACCCAGAACTCCTGAATCGTGAGAGTATCCCTCTCTTCCGCGGTGGTAATAGACTCCCACCACTGTAGCGCAAATCCAACTAGCTTGAAAGTAGCTAGCACCTGCTTCTGGACGTCCCTGCACTCATACATCCTTAAGTGCCTCTGCATGTCCTTCCTCCACTGGCTCGAGACTACCACATCTAAGCTACCTGCAAACTCTAGCGGATGCGCTTTCTGATAAGCGTTACGTACACGCTCCCAAGCAGACGGGAATGCATTTACCTGTACTGACGCGGCAACCGGCGACTGAGGTGGTGCCTGCTGAACAACGACAATTGTGGCATTTACCGCTTGGGCTACTATAGCTGCAACCTCAGCGGCGTTCATCATGCCCTGAACTGGAGCGGGCTGGGGTTCGGGCGTTGCATCCCTGGGAACTCGTCGTGCACGTCGTGGAGGCATCTGAAATAAGAACAAAGTTTATAAGTTCGCTATTTATAAACTTAAGATAGCTGAAGACGAAGCATACATAAAAGAGTACAACAGTCCTAAAATATAGGGCTCTATATCAAAGAAACGTAGCGGAAACATAATAGCCGTACAGATCCTAAAGGACACTAGAACCTGATGCTCTGATACCACCTGTGACACCCCGACTAATTAAATACCGGTTAGCTACTCCTTTATTAAATTAATTCAACATGCCAAGTTGGTCCAGTTAATAGCATCACTGTCGAAAACATTTTAATGATTACTAACCACCTAGTATTTAAAAAGTAAGTGCCAAATTTTAATTAAAGTCTGATTAACATGCAACAAGTGTAATAAAGAAATAAATAACACCATTCACCATAATGAAGTAAAAAGAATAACCATCACATAAGGTAATTAAAGTCTGGAGGAAAACTCCTCACAACAATCCCACAACTGAAATAAGTAAACCGAATACTGAAACAATACATGCTAAAGTCTGAAAACTGTAATGGAAATGTAACTCTAATAGAAATGGGCAACATGCCCTACAACTGATAGATAATGACTCTGGAATCCAAGTGATAGAAGCGTCTACAAGCAAATTCCCTGTAGCTTCCACAAACAGCTACAGCTCGTCACCTGAATGAGTATCCTATGCTTGGTGTCCTTGTGGCTGGGCACCTAAAATGGTTTTACAAGAAAAAGATTTGAAAAGCAAACGGGTCAGTGCCCGAATATGGAGTTATATTTTAAAAACCTGCAAGTGCTTTAAAAACATTTAAAACATTAAATGCAAAGTACACGTTAGGACGTGCACTCACTTGATATTCTCACCTCTCGTCTAACTGTGCACTCCTAACGTAAGTACCCATCTATAACGATATAAACCACTAGCTAAGTGACATCATATCTAGATAGACTGTAATAGGACCTACCCTTATTACTCGGTTCTATTAACATTATAACGCTCGTAATTAAATAGGGATTTAATGTAAACTCATATGCTCAATATGCAATATATTTCACTATCAGCTAACCCGTTATGTTTCTCGAAACAATATTGTAATTATATTCACAATAATAACATGAAGGTTCTCATTAATTAAGTGTATATTATTCACATCATAAATATACAATAAAAGCACCCCGAGAACTAAGCTGCGGTGCACACATACTCTGCTATCCATCCCGGTACATCACGTACATAAGGATCACATATTCCGAGTCTCTCAGGAATAGTTCAGATAACACAAATCACAAATAGTGGAGGCGAACACAGTCACATCACATGGGTCACGCACATACCTACGCTCCCACGATCAGCGGACTTATAAATATCCCAATAAGTCTTTCTATGACCTATGTTCATCAAGGTAACCAGTCTAAATCCGGGCAACACAAGGATTAGAGGGCCCTAAGCGAACGCAAACCTCCCGTGACAGCAAGTATGGTAGGTATGTCATACACATAATACATATACCAATACTAAGTAAACACACGTCTTAGTAATCCCGTAGTTCAATCGTAGTACGTATCGCATTCTCGTACCAACTTATAATATCTACAACTTATATTATTCCGGTTTATAATCATACGCGCCATAGTTAATTCTCACGTCGTAGTAGACACTCACGTCTCAACCCAAATCGTCCATTTAATATAACTCTCGTATATAATTTCCTTCATATAAATACCCAAAAGTCCCAATTCTATCATTACATCATCATCGGAATGTTATCTATATCCTCGACCAAGTTTACGGGACTCCAAAAATCAAAACAGTCCAAAAAGGATCAAACTGTCAACTCGTTAGAAGTCTCGTTCGAACGAGACTGTTCGAACGAGATTCCTCTGTCAACTCGTTAGAAGTCTCGTTCGAACGAGGCTGTTCGAACGAGATTCCAGTTCGTTCGAACGAACTGTACCTTCTAACGATATCTCGTTCGAACGAGATATCGAACGAAATTACTTCTCGTTAGCAGCGACTGGTCAACTCATTAGAAGCTCGTTCGAACGAGATCGTTCGAACGACCTGGGTTGGTTTCTAACGAGCGACCAGCCGCGAGCCCAAAATTTCCAAAATCGTTTTTCACCCAATTTCTACTCCTCAAATCTCCTCTAAACTTCATCCCAACTATGTTTTAAGGTCTCTAATAAATCCTAAACATGTTATAAACACATCCTAACACGTTTTAAAGAATTAATCCATCCTAACATCAACTAAATTTACAAATCTCTACACTTTTCCCCAATTTCTCAAGAACATGAACCCTAGGTTTTTATCATCATCAAATCCCAGAATTTAATCCATTTTAATTTCTTCCAATCACAAATATCACGAGAATAATTATCTACCTATCATTCTACATGCAATTTTCCTCAAGATTTTCAAGTTCTATGTTCTAAACTACATGGGTTTTCATATTTCATCAAGAACAAACCATAAATCTGAATTATCTAACATGGAGAGAACATTCTATGAAATTAAATGGAATAAAGTCACTTGCCTTAGTTGTTTCTTAGTTTGGTGTAGGTTTGATGATGTTTTTCGGCAGAATTTCTTCTCTTCCCCAAGCTTCTTCTCCAATGGTGGCTTAAGGTGGCTAGGGTTTTCTTTGGGAGAGTTGTAAACCTAATGATAGCCTCCGTAGCTTAATGGGTTAATATGGGTTGGTTAGTGGGTTTAGTGGGTTAAATCCACATCAGATTAAAACTCCCAATTTTCGTCACTTTTAATTCCTCAAAATGTAAAATTACCAAAATACCCTTTAAGTTGCCAGTATGGCCTAAAAATACCCCGGAACCCAAACTACACCCCCGGCTAGTATTTTCTGACTATCTCGACCCTTCCGGACGCGTTGGCGCACTCAAAATGACCATATGGATAATAGAAATAAAAGTCAATTTTATAATTAAAATAATATACCATGACGCGGCGGTCACACGCGTCTCAACAAAATTCCCAAGATGCCGTATATAAATCTCACGACAAATTTCATAATTCCAAATTCATATATAATCATATGTGCACATCTAATAAAATACCAACTCGCATCTCGCTAGTATTTTAACCCGGATTAATTTCCAATTAATACGCATTTAATTAATTAATCCCAAAATAAATATAGCCCAAAAATACGGGGTATTACATACTTCCCCCCTAATAACTGAATTTCGTCCCGAAATTTGAAAATAGAAAGTACCTGCTAAAAACAACTCTGGATAACGTTCGCGCATCTCATCCTCGTGCTCCCATGTGGATTCCTCGACATTGTGATGTCGCCACTGAACACGCACTAACGGTACTATCTTTGACCGCAGTTTCCTCTCGCTTCGGTCCAAAATAGCAATTGGCCCCTCCTCGTAGGAGCTATCCGGCTGGAGATCGATGTCCTCCACAGCAATGTGAGAATGGGACAAATTATCTCTAAGGTATTTCCTTAGCGAGGAAATATGGAACACGTCGTGAATCCGATGCAAATGCTCCGGTAACCCAAGTCTATACGCAATCGGTCCGATCCACTCAATAATGGGAAACGGACCCACATACCTCGGTGCCAACTTCCCCTTCTTCTCGAAATGCATAATCCCCTTCATCGGAGATACCCTGAGCAAAACCTGGTCCCCCACTTGGAACTCTCTGAAAAATCTTTCCGCATCAGCATAACTCTTCTGCCTGTCTTGAGCTATCCGAATGTGACTCCGAATCAACTCAATCCTTGCCGAAGTATCCTGAATCACTTCCGGCCGAAGCAGTTTGTTGTCCCCTACCTCTAACCAACATGCTGGGGAACGACAAGGACTACCGTACAATGCCTCAAACGGAGGCATGCCAATAGTAAACTGATAGGAGTTGTTGTAAGCAAACTCCACCAGTGGAAGATACTGCTCCCATCCACCCCCGAAGTCAATAATGCACATGCGTAGCATGTCCTCTAACATTTGATTTGTGCGCTCAGTCTGCCCATCAGTCTGCGGATGATAAGCCGTACTCAACCGCAATTCCGTGCCCATGGCCTCCTGGAAACTTTCCCAAAACCGCGAAACAAATATCTTGTCTCTGTCAGACACGATATTTAGGGGCACACCGTGAAGTCTCACAACCTCTGAAATGAAGAGCTGGGCATACTGTCCCGTAGTGTAGTCGGTCCTTACGGGTAAGAAGTGAGCGACCTTGGACAACCTGTCCACAATTACCCAAACGGAGTCGTGACCCCTCTGCGACGTAGGCAACCCCTTGATAAAGTCCATGGAAATTCTCTCCCACATCCACACCGGGACCTCCAACGGCTGTAGAAATTTTGCTGGTCTCTGATGATCCACTTTTACAAGCTGACAAGTGGCACATTTCGAAACAAACTCAGCGATATCTCTCTTCATACCGCTCCACCAATATTGCCGTCTCATGTCCTGGTACATTTTGTCCCCTCCGGGATGTACCGCGAACCGTGAGCCATGCGACTCTGCCATCACATCGTGTCGCAATTCATCCCCTTCCGGAACTACCAATCTCCCATTGAAGCGTAATCCCCCGTCTGAGCTGCAACATGTGTGGATGTTTCAGGATTTGGATAAACGCTTCTCTTATTTCATTCCTAGGTTACGAATGTTATCTCAGTTTATCTCGAGCATGTCGCTCACGGTTTAATTCAATTATTTCCTTTCAGATTGTATGGGATTTGTTACTATCTCTTGGTTTGGTTTGGTTTTATTGTTCTTAGTTGATGGTTTATTCAGTAAGACTTTTTATTATTGTATGTAATGATTAATTCTATTTGCATTGGATGTTTTATTTTAATTCCGCACCTTTTTTGTCTTGGATCGCTAAAGATAAAATTGGCACTAGCTTTTTGAATATTAGGGGGTTAGTATGTTTTTAAAAAGTTTTCGACAGTGATGTTAAGAATGAAACGGATGAGATTCCTAGTTTAATTTGATATACGACTCATCACCCGATATTTTATTAGGCGGGGTGTCACAGATGGTATTAAAGCATCAGGTTCTAGTGTCCTTAGGATTTGTACGACTTTTTACGTTTCAGCGTAGCATTCTTTGATATAGAGCCTTATGATAGGATTGTTGTATTCCTTTACGTACGTGCATTTACATTCTCATGCTATTAAGTGTAGTTTATGTGATTCATATACGAGTTCGGTTGGGATTCGTACATCAAACATCATGGAACGACCAACGAGGGACGTTAGAAGGATTGTAGGAGGAGAGGAGAGGCTCAGCAAAAGGCATGGAGTATTTTTAAAATGGTGATCATGATTAGGGTAACCATGATTACAGTTCAGGGGGAGTCAGAGGGACTCGTTTGAAAAGCTATTGTAAGAATTCGAGGAAGAGAGGAAGTGTGATGAGCTAACGAAAAAGAGAGAATCCAAAGGCAATCATGTAGGGTGGAGTGCAACCACATCCAGTATTAAATTCAGGCGAATATTTTGCTCATAAGAGCAGCATGGATTGCCAAGGATCAGTCACCCCGCATAGAGAAATATGTATGGAGTTTAACGAAAATTTGGATACGATCTGACCGAGAGACCTTCCATCTAGTGTTTAGACAGTGATGCGAATGTAATTTTGAAACTTATCATAAGCGGACAAGATAAAGGCCGATCATAATAGATAAGTTTACTAGTTTAGCAAAAATTTATACCCGATGAAGGGTAGTGAGAATAATGGAGTCCGTAAGTTGATAATGGACTCATGGTTAGAATATATAGGCATGGGCAAAAAATCCAACTAGGATGACTAGCGTCGATTATCAACAGGAGTCATACATTTACGAGTTTACATGAACGCTTCCATGAAGGGGGAGTCAAGATTGTTGGGGAAACTATCTATAGGGAATAACTTGATTCAACGGTTCTAGTGAGACATCATAGAGGGGGGATACCCAGTAATGGGTGCATTTTAATGAGTAAGGTCAGTAGAATTTATACCAAGTGATGGTGGATTCAGTCAATGTCGTCAAGGCCGACAACAAGTCCCATAAGGACAGTGAAGACAAAGGGAGAAAGGGGGTAGCAATCAGGGTCAAGACTAGCAGATCCGTGGGAAGGACAATTCCTACATGGCTAGTGGGGAGAGATAAAAGGGAATGACATAGAGAGGTGTATAATGTGTAAATAGTGGGGACACACATGTGGACCCTGTCCATTGTAGGGTAAGTACATGGGTGGGATGCCCGATAAGGGAAACACTTATAGGAATTTTGGTTCGATTTGGACGAGATTATTATGTCCATGAACAATTTTAGTTGCCAGTGCATTGACGAGTGTAAGTATAAGTTCTATCCTCGGGTAAATAGGTTACGTTTTGTGTGATACGGGTGAATCCCAGTAAATTTTTATATAACACTATATTCACATGGGAGACGGGTCTAGTATGTTTATCGTTAGTGTTATTATGATTTTTATATTTTTACCGTTGGGTAGCGGGGCTCTCTTTGGTTCCTTCTGCAGGGGGTGGATGCAGACACTGAGAGGATATTTAGGTAAATCTTGGAGTGAAGTAGACTTCAGAGGGTACAGTTGTTTAGTTATATTGTATCTCGGTGCGTAGATACTTTCACTGATGTGATTTAGGGCATGGCGGATTGACCATAGAGCAGAGATATTTAGCTCGTTAGTGACTTAGCGCTGAGGACTTAGTGATTGTAGAAGTGCAACAGTTTATAACTCCTTTAGAAATGCGAGAGTTGATAATTAGACATAAGGATATAGGGACAAAGTGTTGGAACTTTGCGAGAAGTTACTACTTTTGACCACTTTGGGAGTAGCATAGACAATTTCTCCCTATGTTTTGGGTGGTTAAGATGGATTTTAACTATGGTCGATAATGATAGTAATTCTTAGTATTCGCTATACCCAGACATGGATGATTTCGGGTAGGTGTCATCTAAGAGGGAGTCTGACCTAAATAAACATGTCTTTGTCAGCACATGTGTTGAATTATTTGGTATGATAGGCATATAAGATTTTATGGCGATGTTATATTTTATCACGATAAGTAGGGATGTTTACTGACGTGATTTAGGGTGAATAGGCTAATTTTCGAGGAGGGAGATATAGCTCAGGGTTCATTTCTCGCAAGGAAACAAGTGATAGTAAGGGAGAGTTATTATATATTGTCTTTTGTAGCATAAAAGTGGGAGTGTATGCTTTTATGTCAAGAGATGGGTATTTGGAGGTACGTGTTATGGACTGGGGGCCTCCGAATGGATCTCAACGACCGATAATGTTAGGTAGTAGTGTATCGGGGGGCTTCCTTGTTTGGATTTAACATGGCACTAGATTTACCATTGTCACTCAAACACATTAATCAAATATAATAAAAGAGTGTTGTCGCAAAAAGAACGGTGATAACATCAAATCAATAAAATTTAAGCAGATGTCGCATTTGGTAAATAATTCAGCAAAACGTAAAGAATATTAAGAAAAGATTGTGACAATTAGTATGCATTATTTTATCTTTGCCTTTATCATGAGAGTTTTCATTTTTTTAAGTTAAACATATATTACTGTTAAATCTTTAACCGTTTACCTGTTTGAAGATATTTTCCATTTTTCTAGAAGAGTAAGATGTGATGTGATATCTATACAAAAAATATGAAATGAATTACTTGAGTTGAATCAGTACTTTACTTTTGGAAATACAAAACAAAATTTAATGCCAAATCAAATTTAATGTCAACGTTTTAGAGTTTGTGCAGGAGCTTCATGGAGGAATGTAGATGTGGGAGGTCGAGCAGGGGCCTTAGTGTTTCAGGCCCATTTATCTTTTTGTTATTTTGTATACTCCCTCTATACGGGTTTTTCTCCCTTAATGATTTGTATTGTTAATACATTTACTTATCATATATATATATATATATATATATATATATATATATATATATATATATATAATTAAAAGAAACATCTTATATAGATGTCATTGGATTTACGATCGTCGTCAAACAACAACCTAACATATTCACCGCATATAGTAAAAGAGTGTTACTGCTAAAAGCAGTGAAAAAAATTAATAACGAAAAGTTTACATAGATTTCAGAGGTAATAAATAATTCTGGAAAACATAACTTTTTTACCACGAAGAAACAAATCATCCAAATTAAACATAAATTCTATGATTAATTACACTTTCCCCCTGAACTTTATCCAATTTTCACTTTGACACCCGAACTTTCTTTTTCTTGACATAACCCTCCTCAACTTTAAAAACGACTACAGATAACCCCCCACTGTTAAGATCTGGATGAAAAAGAGGGTCATGCACATGGAATGTGTTCTTTTAGATTGATATTTTGGTATTTTGAGCACGTATGTTAAAAAGGGAAAAACTAAAAGTCATTACTATCTCTCCCTTTATGTGTGTGTTATATATATAAGTGTTTTTTAAAGCGCGATATTACGAATGCAATAGCGCGCTAATGTCTTTTGCCGTAGGAAAATGCAATGTAGCGCAGGGTTTCTTTAGGAATACCCAAATAGTGTGCTATTGGCTAGCGTGTCACGCGAAAGTGCGCGAAATTGCATAAAAATGCCCTATCCTGCACAAAAAAGCGCAATAGCGGCACAATCAGAGCTTTAAAATAAAAGATGTATCGCCCTTAACCCTTAATAAAACTTACTGGCGGTAAAAAGTCGTATGCCACCCTTAACCCTCATAGAAAGAGAGAACCTAAAAAAACCCTAAAAGCCCCCATACTCGTTGTCAATTGAGCTCGAAGTCACCTTATTGTTGCCGATCTAGTTCAGAGGTCATTCTACTACCTTCGTTTCTTTTTTAAGTTACATTTACCCTTTTCTTAGATACCCAAATGGCAACTCCTGTTTGGGGGCTCTAACCCCATTTTTTTTTGTTTCTCAGTATGTTCTTTTTCAGATAACTCTGTCGTTGGGAGCTTCAAAAAGTCATTTTTTCGTAACTTTTTTTCAATAACTCTCACAATTTTATTTGTATCCTAGTTAACTCTACAATGTTATTTGTTTTATAATTTTCAGTTTAAATATGGTAATTGTTTTCAAAAATTTCATTTCAAATTTTAATATTTAATATTTTTTAGTTTAAAATGTTACTTATTTACAAAATTTCAACTTAAAATGTTTACTTATTTTCATAATTTTGAGTTTAAAATGTTAATAATTTTCTTTGAAAAATGTCACTTATTAACAAAATTTCATCTTAAAATGTTGTGTTTTATAATTTTCAGTTTAAAATGTTTATCTGTTTTAATAAATACTAGTTTAGAATGTTAATATTTTATAATTATCATTTTAAATGTTACTTATCTATAAAATTTCAGCGTAGAATATTATTTTTTTTATAATTTTGATTTTAAGGACTTGTACTTTCACGAGAACACTCCTTTTCGGGTAATATCACTATTTTCATGTCTTTAACATGGTTCTTAATTCACATTGAGGCCAATGTCAGGTTTTAAGTTAGTGAGTGTGGGATATTCTATCCATTCATTGGTAGTTTCTTTAATTTGATTATTTGTTCTTCCCAAGCATGCTTTTGTTGTAAAAAATTAAAAATTTTAAAAAAAATATCTTTATTTTTTCTCTTTTGTTCATTATTTTTCCTTTGATTTCTATGGTAAATTTTAAAAACTATCGAATCCAATTGATAACTTAATGATGCATGTTCTCGATTTTAGAAGTTATTGGACTTTTGTCCTTAATTATTGATATTATGAATAACTTCATGAATTAAACTTTAATCCCATGAGCACATGCACTTTTCCTGCTTTATTGATTTGGTTTGAGATTTTTAAAACTCGAAAATCTTTATTGCATTGTATATACTTACACCTAAGGAGATTTGGGCATTTCTTCGTTTGTGAATGTTATACAATTCTATATCCTCTTTCAAAACGTTACAGCCGTTGGTAATCTCATTATCCTTTCATTGATGAATAATTAATTGAGTTCATATATGAAATGTGTTACTTGAGTATGATTTTCAATGTTTGTTTTCATTCGAGAATTGCCTAAACTTTAGGAAACGATCATAGGCCATCTTTGTTATATAACCCATATTGACCTTGACCTCACCCTAAATGTTTTCCCTAGTCAACCCCTTTGAGCCTAAATATAGCCTTTCATTTAATAACCCCAAATCCCATAACCAACTCTACGTTGGAGTTATAAACCATACATATTACCTTATGTACCTTACTAAATTTGTAGATTCATGAAAGCATTCATAATGATTAACTCAAGGTGAGGGATATATGTCCCAACGAACGGTTTTTATACCTTTTGGTAATATAGTTTAAATATACGAGCCTATATTATCGTTTCCTTTTTGTTAAAATCACCTTTTACTCTTTTATTTTAGAAGTATTAAACCTATCTAAATTCTTGCAACATTTCTCTGTGGATTCAATACCTTGACTGGCCGTTATACTCCTTTAAAAGGGTGCCATCATAGTTTTGGTTTTTGTATTGAGGTGGTGACCCAAAAATAATAAACGAACGGCGTCGGTGACATGACCTTGCGGCAATATGCTCTCTATAAATATGTGTGGAATTGGCTTCGATGATCATAATGCTAGAATTCCCAATGCCAACACCACACATGTGAGAGAGACGAACAGGAACGTTAGGAAAGGTCTACATTTTGGTGACATTCCCCATTGTATCTTCACCTGAACTCATTGTGGTAAGAAGGGTCATCTTAGACGTTATTGTTATGATCTTAAGAACTCTCCCATGAAGTTTAATAAGTCGCTTAGGTTACCAAAACCCCCATGCATCATTACACCCCTACTTGGGTTAGAAAATCGAACTTAGAGGCTTTAGGAATTAGACTTCATGACTCTTGTTTGGTTGCACGTGATTCTTCCCATGATAGATCTTATGGATGATTGTGTCAGCCGTTTGTGTCATACCTTATTGTTTTCTTCATGATATATAATTTCTATTATTATGGCATGTGTATCATTTTATTTTAATTTTTTTTTGAGTTTTAAGGAAAAATAAAAAATGATTTCATTTTTGATATATTTTTGAAAAATCCAAAATGATTTTGTTTTGGGATCAAAATATTTTGAAAACACAAAAATATTTTCATTTTTTTTTTTCTTGAGTTTACACTTATGATATGGCATATTGCTGTCCTTGGACCCCCTCACTTCATTAATTTCATGTGGATAGAATATTTGGTGATGATTATAGATGCCAAGATTGATGTTAACCATGTTCTTAATGAGGTTGTTTCGAAATTGATTTGCATTTAGATTCAACTACTTTATGCCATCACATACACATGCACGAGCTTAGGTGAATGTTTCACTTCTCATGTAAGTTTGAGTTTGTTGAGATGTTCTCCTATCAATATTGTAACCTATGTGCTATCTAGACTTAGGGGGAGTTGTGCACGTATGAACCGTTTTCCATGACCTTATTTATTGTTAATTGAAAAAATGACGAGTGTACACGGTAAAGGGCTGCGAAAGGCATGTGAACTAATCGTGAAAGCCACAGTTTAAAAAAGACCAAGAAAAAAAAATAAGGCATTAAAAAGATCATATGTTGCCAAAAAAGGTCCGATAGGAAATCTCTTAAAGAGAAAGTAGAACCTCAAAAGAATAAAATGCAATAGAAAAGAATTATCATCTATGTTTGAGGGAGTTTGGTTTGAAATAACAACGGGTTTTCATAATGAGGCCAATGTAGACAAAGTCATGTCATGACACTGTTGTTTGGTAGAATCGTCAAATTCTAGATTTGTGTTAACGATGATTGCTTAGGTCACTAAGTTTAACTTATAATACCATAGTTTGATAATTTTTAGCATTCAATTAGATCTTTTTTAATATCTCTATGTGTTTCAAATATGATCCATTTGTGTTAGTTTACACACAATCATTCCATTCCATGTTTAGGCACATCAATACTGTGTTAATGTATAAATCATTCTTATTTTTGAGTCGGTATTGTTCTTTTTTTCGTAGTGTCAAGTGTGTATTTCAGCTGTTCATCTTTTTGGGGGTGATATGCCACTATTTTTTGGGTTGGAATCAATAAACTTTGTTGTTGTTATAACGACTTCACAATGTCGTTCGATGAGTGGTTCAATCGAGCTTCACGGAAGATGTTTTCGACGTACGAAGATAGGTAATTATATATGTAACTTTAAATAAGCTTCGCGCGAGGGTCTATTTGTAATACCCCGCATTTTTATCGATATTTATTTACGGGATTAATTAAATTAAATGTGAATTAATTGAGAATTAATCCGGATAAAATACTAACGAGATGTGAGTTGGTATTTGATTATAATGTGTATATATGGCAATATATGAATATTGAAAATATTGAAATTGTCGTGAGGCTGAAATACGTCAATTTGGAAAATTTCGTTGGGACGCACGTGACAGTCGCGTCAGGAATGTAATTATTTGAATTAAAAAGGGAATTTTATTTTTATTAACCGTATGGTCATTTTGAGTGCGCCAACGAGTCCGGAAGGTTCGAAATAGTCAGAAAACACTAGTCGGGGGTTTAGTTTGGGTCCCGGGGAATTTTTGGCCCACACCGACAACTTAAAAGGGTATTTTAGTAATTTTGAATTTTGGGGAATTTTGACCAACGAATTTTGGTAATTAAAAATAGGGTATTTGGGAACCCATTACCAGCACTTAACTAATTAGAGGGCTACGGGAGTTATAGGAGAAGTTAGGAGGGGTTCCCAAAGGAGAAAAACCTTAACCTCCATCTTCAACCTTCAACCTTGGGAGAAAAGGAGAGAGCAACCTTCATCAATTCAACACCAAATTCAGAGAATAATCCAAGGCAAGTGGTTTAATTACGTTAATTTCAAGCGAATGTTTCCTCCATGCTTAGAAATTTATATAATCGCATTGTTTTGGGAGATTTATAAAAACCCATGAATTTGAGGATTAAAACTATAAACCATGTTAGGATTTGCATGTAGACATATTCTGGATGAATTATCAATTCATACTATAGCCCTTGATAATTCAAAAACGGATTTAAGAAGAGTATTATTATGAAATCTAATAAAATTCGATGAGTGAGATAATATTAGGATTAAAAGAGTAAATTCGAATAATTTGATGAAATGAGGTTTGGGGCAGAAGTAAGGATCTTAAGAATAATGATGTTATATGTGGGAATAATAGGAGACTTAGTAACTCCTTTGAGATAGGTTTTAAGTACAAGAAACTATGACGTGGGATGTGTTGACAGTCTACATTATATATTATCGGAAGACTTATAAATGTATAAAATTGGAATAATGGTATAAGGATGTAGAATATACCTTTATTAATATCGAGATATCTAAGATGTGTGAATGCTTAGTATATGACTTATGTGTATGACATACCTACCATACTTGCTATCACGGGAGGTTTGCGTTCGTTTAGGACCATCTAATCTTTGTGTGCCTATGGGGGGATATAGATTGGTACCTTAAGAACATAATACTAGAATGACTTATTTGTGAGTTAATAAGTCAGCTGACTATGGAGCGTAGGTATGTACGTGACCCATGGATATGTTGAATTATGTTCGCCTCCATTTTTGTGTGTTGTGCTTATTCGAACAATTCCTGAGAGATTCGGAATTTATAATCCTTATGTACGTGATGTACCGGGATGAGATAGCAGAGTATGTGCACCGTAGCATAGACTAGGGGTGCCTATAATGTATATTTATGATGTGAATAATATACAACTAATGTTCAATGAAATACTTAGTAAAGTAACGATGTGTATACTTGTGCTATTTTAATAGAGATTAAAATGAGAACTCCACATAATAAAAGGTTGTTATTAGGGAATTAAGGCACATACATGGTATACTTTAATGACATGAATAAATCCTTAAACCTATAAAGTGAATCCAGGTTTTGTATTAGACTAGTTAGTTAGTAGCATAACTAGTACGGGCTATGGATGCGTTAGGAGTGCACAATAGTTGAGAGGTGAGGAGCTCATGTGAGTCCACGTCCTAACATGTATTTTGCATTCATTGTTTTAATGTTATTAAAGCACTTGCTGTTTTTAAAATACTCTCCACTTTCGGGCTCTGACCCGTTTGCTTTCAAATCTATTTTTTTGTAAAAACCTTTTAGGTGCCCAGCCACAAGGACACCATGCATAGTATTTCCATTCAGTTGATGAGCTGTAGCTGTTGTGGAAGTTACAGGGCCTTGATAGTAGACGTCTCCTTTTCTAGTCTTGACTCCATATTCAGTTTCATCATTTGTAGGGCATATCGCCCATTTCTATTTAGAGACATTTCATATTTCATTTATTCAGATTTTGGCATGTAATTAATTGAGGGTACAAGGTTCTATTTATTTCAGTTGTGGGATTGTTGTGAGGAGTATTTCCTCCAGACTTATTGTTATTTGTTGGTTATTCTATTGCTTCTTTATGGTGAATGATTATGTTATTCTTTCATAATTCTTTTATTGCATGTTAATCAGATTTAATTTAAAATTTGACAACTTACTTTTTAAATACTAGGTGGTTAGTAATCATTAAATGTTTTCGACAGTGATGCTATTAACTGAACCAACTTGGCATTTTTAATTAATTTAATAAAGGAGTAGCTACCCAATATTTAATTAGTCGGGGTGTCACAGGTGGTATAAGAGCATCAGGTTCTAGTGTCCTTTAGGATCTGTGCGGCCTATTATGCTTCCAGCGTAACTTTCTTTGATATAGAGCTCCATGTTTAGGATTGTTGATTGCTTTAGTAAAATTTCGTTCTCCTTCTATGATGTATATGATAGCGAATCGTATTACGATCGGGTGTGTTCGTGTGCCGAACAATGTAGTACGTCAGGTGAAGACAGTTGGGTGAACAACAGGAGGCACATATATATTGAGGTTAATTGAATTATTTAAAGAAGGATGACCGTAGTTGAAGTCACCGATATTATAGCACGGATGTCCTGGATAATATGGAAGGCTAAGGCGCGACTTGAGACTTTCGGGTACAGCTATAGTAGGAATGGGGTCAAATTAGACACATCCAACAAGGATGGAATGGGAGAGAAAGAGTTAGGTGTAACATTGAAGAGAACCAGCAGTAGCAATACTCGAAAGGCAAAGACGACATGTGCTAGCCAAACGAACGCAATGTATCTAAAGGCTTGGACATATGTCAGGATATGACCAATTGAGAGTGAAAATTTAGAGAAATTTTTCCTTGACTCGTAAGAGCGGAGATTCAATGGTGAGAAACAAGCAACCCACTTAAAAGTGGAATGTAATGTCGAGAGGGTGTACACGTATGGTTTGACCATAAGTTCCTTCATCAGATGTTCAGGTTGAAAGGCGAATGTTATTCTGAACTCACATAAGAGGGCCAAACAGGGGTCAACTTGTGAGGGGAAATTTAATGTTGTAGCGAACCTTACACCGGGTGGAGAAGGTGGTATGGAGAAGAGGATTTTAAAGGAAGAATATACATACAAGAAGAATTGTTAGCTCTTATGGGGAATTCTGCTTGGATGATAAATACAAATAGTAATAATATCGCGTGGTGTAAATTTGGAGGTAAATGTTCCCTTGGGTAGGGAGATACAAAAATCGAAGAATTTTTATATAATAAGACTGGGAAATGGTGTTGGAGAAACACCACAAGGGGAAAGACCCAATGGAGAAACCGTTAAAATAATTCGATAGAGGAATTACTACCGAGCGATGGTAATTTCAGTAAGAGAGGTGGAAAACTAGTAGTGTGTTCCTTAGGTACATCAAGCTAAGGGAACAATGGAGATAGTCTTCAGAGCTAAGACTACCAACGTCCGAGGAAAGGACCACTTTAACATGGTCAGGGTGACCGAAAATAAGTGGAGTATGTGTAGAGGTACTTTATGGGAGTGAAAACCTGTACATTATAAATGTTTCCCGATGCAAGTGTAGGGATAAAGGTATTAGGCCTGGCAAGGGCGACCGTTATTGAAATATTTGGTGTGGTACGGACAGGTGTTAAGACCAGAAACCATTAGAGAAGCCAGGACGATTATCAGGATGGGAGTAGGAGTTATATCCTCAGATGATGTTGCATGTTGGTTATGATATAAACAGGTTACTACAATGGTTATTGTTGTCACTTTTTCTTGAGAGTTGAGTTTAGTGAGTATCGGCAATTTTGTTTATGTGAACATTTTTCGCTGATTGTGTGGGGTTCCTTGTATTATTATCCGTATAGGATGAATGGGTATATTGATAGAAGTACATGATTGATTGATTGAAATTACTCGTTTTAGTGCTGTATTATACAAGTATGATATTATCCAAATTGTGTTTTTATATAATTGTACCAATAGTGTGCTGGTATTACAAGTTTATCGAAGTTACTACCTTGGGGTAGAATGTTTTGGTTCTGGAGAGGCCCCATTTGTGAGAGGGCCGGGCTCAAAATTGTACTATTGTATATATGTATTTATATATAAATATTGGTATGATTTCAAAGGCATAATGGTCTCGGATACTTAATCCTAGTATGCGCGGAGATTTAAATGAAATGATTAGTATGTAATTTATTTACTAGTTAGCAAAACGGTTTAGCTGGTTATTGTAATTAACACTCAGGATGTCGAAATAAGTATAGTGCATTATTTATCGCCATTTAGAGATCTGGGAGATTATACTCATAGTTGTGTACCTGGGGACGGGATTTTGAGAGCCCCAAGTGTAATTGCATAGCGTATATGGAATGTGATTACCATCAATGTCAAGAAAAAGTGTCTTTCGAAAAGAGTTCCTTGTTTAAGTTAAATTGAGAAAGGAGATGTAACTTTGTTATTAAAAGATGAAAGTGTAGGGGTACATATTATGGATAGGGCTTAACGGATTCCGATGACCAACAATGTTAGGTAGTAGTGTATCGGGGGGGTTCCTTGTTTGGATTTTGCTTTGCGAGACACCCCACGCATGAAACTTAGCGTAAGGTTGGTAGTAAGGAAATGTGTGGCCCTTCGTTCATGATTTGGATACCTCTATAGTTATGGGAGTACATAGTTATAACGGGAAGTTACAAGGAGTAAATTATGATGTAAGGCCATTAGAGCCAGTTGTTAATAAATTACGATATAAGTACTAATAATGTTGGTTTTGTCACGGCGTGTTGAAGGACGCATGGAGGATAAGGAGGATTTAGGATTTCTAATTCAGAAGCGATTGAGAACACCCGAGTTGTATAGCACTATTGTATTTACAATGACAATAAAGAGTTTGGGATTTGTATGTAGCGTATATAATGTTTAAAAACCATATGGTTGGGTTATAAGGGGCGTAGACATCTTGGTTTGCCAAAGTGTAAATCAAAGGAAGAGGGAACATGGACGGGTGAGATTAATACTTATGAGATTAAACGTCATAAGAAAAGGTGTAAGTGAATATCATGTGTAGTCAGTGTAGCACGTTCAAACTTGGAGAACAGCAGTAGAAAGCCATTTAATAAAGGGATATCTCTTGAGAAGGCAAATAAATTATTATGAACAATTTGGAGTAGAGTTCCGATCAATCGAATGTTGAGAGTTACTCAAGGGTAAATATAATGAGGATGTCAATCAGGTGTAAAGTCCAGATATGCACAAAGTGGTGAAAAGTGTGAAAGTAAAAACTTTCGGTATTTGTAGGGAGAATAAGATCATTAAGTATCATTTAACGGGGAAAATTCTATGTGAATATCGACATTAAAAGAGGTATAGTAAGTAGTAGAACAGTTGGGGTTAGATGATCAACCAAATAATTTTGTATCAAAACGACGATTCCAAGAATGGGAGGGTCAAGTTGGAGAATTTTCTTGAGAGGTAGCCAACTTATTGATAAATAATGAGTTCCTTCGATTATGTGGGACATGTTGTCCAGAAGGAGAGAAATTGTTATATACTTGGGGTGATTTACACTATTAGATAGTGAACACGCTGGTACATGGTTCGATACAGTACTATTCAGAACTAAGAGGAGATCCCCGAAATCCACCTTTAACGTGGGGTAACAAGAAGTAGTGGAAATACATTTCACTTGGACTAAGTTGTATCACCTATGGCCCGAGGTGTAGGTGCAAGGTAATTGACGACTGGTGGGCTGTATAAAAGAATGTTGAATTCATTTCGATATTTTATTTCCAAATCGAGAAACTAGTAAGCAAGGTACATTGTGGTAATGGGAAGAAAATATTATCTAATAGTAGAGCTGGGTGAAACCACCCGTATCTATTTTATTGTGGACAAGGTGCCAAAAATTGTTTTGTGAAACACCACCCTAATGTATTTTTACCTGGTGTAATTCACAACGCAGGGAACAGAGATTCAAGGAATGGACAAGAAGTAGTCAACTGTGTTATAAATTTCTTCCAGGTGGGAGTTTGGTGTGTTGCTAAACGCGGAAAGTAATGCGTAGAGAGGCACGGGCTAACAATAATATTGAAATTATGCGGCTAACGATGTATAGGCCATTTTTCTTCGATTGTTGTTTAATAAGAGCGCAACGTGAGGTACATTTATTGAAGTGTATTATGATAAGGTATCAAGTCTGTTAAACAAGCTTGTTGTGAACAAGGGCTTTAGTGATTAGGATTTTCTTTATATTTTGTTTGGAACACTGGAGGGTATCGAATTTTTCCAGGTATGCCTTATTTTTCTGAATTTCGGGACGAAATTCTGTTATTAGGGGGGAAGTATGTAATACCCCGCATTTTTATCGATATTTATTAATGGGATTAATTAAATTAAATGTGAATTAATTGAGAATTAATCCGGATAAAATACTAACGAGATGTGAGTTGGTATTTGATTATAATGTGTATATATGGCAATATATGAATATTGAAAATATTGAAATTGTCGCGAGGCTGAAATACGGCAATTTGGAAAATTTAGTTGGGACGCACGTGATAGTCGCGTCGGGAATGTAATTATTTGAATTAAAAAGTGAATTTTATTTTTATAAACCGTATGGTCATTTTGAGTGCGCCAACAAGTCCGGAAGGGTCGAAATAGTCAGAAAACACTAGCCGGGGGTTTAGTTTGGGTCCCGGGGCATTTTTGGGCCACACCGGCAACTTAAAAGGGTATTTTAGTAATTTTGAAATTTGGGGAATTTTGACCAACGAATTTTGGGAATTAAAAATAGGGAATTTGGGAATCCACTAACCCATTACCATCACTTAACTAATTAGAGGGCTACGGGAGTTATAGGAGAAGTTATGAGAGGTTCCCAAAGGAGAAAAACCTTAACCTCCATCTTCAACCTTCAACCTTGGGAGAAAAGGAGAGAGCAACCTTCATCAATTCAACACCAAATTCAGAGAATAATACAAGGCAAGTGGTTTAATTACGTTAATTTCAAGCGAATGTTTCCTCCATGCTTAGAAATTTATATAATCGCATTGTTTTGGGAGATTTATAAAAACCCATGAATTTGAGGATTAAAACTATAAACCATGTTAGGATTTGCATGTAGACATATTCTGGATGAATTATCAATTCATACTATAGCCCTTGATAATTCAAAAACGGATTTAAGAAGAGGATTATTGTTGATTTTGAAAGAAATAGAAAACTAGGGTTCTTGATGATATTTTGATCTAAATAAGGTCTTTGGGTGATGATTAATTGGTTTTAGAACGTTAACAATGTTGTAGGATGATTATTTGATGATATTATAACGTTAGAATGAAGTTTCATGCATTGTAATGGATTTTTGGGACGATTTGAGGACTGCAAAACGAAGCACTCCGTAACTTATCTGGTGCAATCGATCGATCGACATTCATCAGTCGATCGATCGACCACCATCGATCGATCGATGTTCAAGGTCGATCGATCGAACTTCCCAGAATGAGAAATATTTTCCCTAGTTGAATTTTAATGATGTTAACCCTTAGAAAATTATTAATGGAGATTTATGAATATCCTTAGACTTAAGGAAGACCAGTAGGTGTGGTTATAAAATTTGGACCTGAGTTAGAATTGAATTTGAGGAATTATTATGAAATCTAATAAAATTCGATGAGTGAGATAATATTAGGGTTAAAAGAGTAAATTCGAATAATTTGATGAAATGAGGTTTGGGGCAGAAGTAAGGATCTTAAGAATAATGATGTTATATGTGGGAATAATAGGAGACTTAGTAATCCGTTTGAGATAGGTTTTAAGTACAAGAAACTACGACGTGAGATGTGTCGACAGTCTACATTATATATTATCGGAAGACTTAAAATTGTATAAAATTGGAATAATGGTATAAGGATGTAGAATATACCTTTATTAATATTGAGATATCTAAGATGTGTGAATGCTTAGTATATGAGTTATGTGTATGACATACCTACCACACTTGGTATCACGGGAGGTTTGCGTTCGTTTAGGACCATCTAATCTTTGTGTGCCTACGGGGGGATATAGATTGGTACCTTAAGAACATAATACTAGAATGACATATTTGTGAGTTAATAAGTCAGCTGACTATGGAGCGTAGGTATGTACGTGACCCATGGATATGTTGAATTATGTTCGCCTCCATTTTTGTGTGTTGTGCTTATTCTAACAATTCCTGAGAGATTCGGAATTTGTAATCCTTATGTACGTGATTTACTGGGATGAGATAGAAGAGTATGTGCACCGTAGCCTAGACTAGGGGTGCCTATAATGTATATTTATGATGTGAATAATATACAACTAATGTTCAATGAAATACTTAGTAAAGTAACGATGTGTATACTTGTGCTATTTTAATAGAGATTAAAATGAGAACTCCACATAATAAAAGGTTGTTATTAGGGAATTAAGGCACATACATGGTATACTTTAATGACATGAATAAATCCTTAAACCTATAAAGTGAATCCAGGTTTTGTATTAGACAAGTTAGTTAGTAGCATAACTAGTACGGGCTATGGATGCGTTAGGAGTGCACAATAGTTGAGAGGTGAGGAGCTCATGTGAGTGCACGTCCTAACATGTATTTTGCATTCATTGTTTTAATGTTATTAAAGCACTTGTTGTTTTTAAAATACTCTCCACTTTCGGGCTCTGACCCGTTTGCTTTCAAATCTATTTTTTTGTAAAAACCTTTTAGGTGCTCAGCCACAAGGACACCATGCATATTACTTCCATTCAGGTGACGCGCTGTAGCTGTTGTGGAAGTTATAGGGCCTTGATAGTAGACGTCTCCTTTTCTAGTCTTGACTCCATATTCCGTTTCATCATTTGCAGGGCATGTCGTCCATTTCTATTTAGAGACATTTCATATTTCAGTTATTCAGATTTTGGCATGTAATTAATTGAGGGTGCACTGTTCTATTTATTTCAGTTGTGGGATTGTTGTGAGGAGTATTACCTCCAGACTTATTATTATTTGTTGGTTATTATATTGCTTCTTTATGGTGAATGTTTATGTTATTCTTTGATAATTCTTTTATTGCATGTTAATCAGATTTAATTTAAAATTTGACAACTTACTTTTTAAATAGTACGTGGTTAGTAATCATTAAATGTTTTCGACAGTGATGCTATTAACTGAACCAACTTGGCATTTTGAATTAATTTAATAAAGGAGTAGCTACCCGGTATTTAATTAGTCGGGGTGTCACACTATTGTTTTAGGTCGTTAGAAGAAAAAATTATGTGGTTCAAATGAGATCCATATGTCGTTTGAACGACAGTCCCTAATCATTCGAAAGACCACTTTCCATCTTTAATTTTTTTATCAGTTTCAGTACCTGTATGCTACATATTATTATATTATTCTCATATGGTACTTTTGGATTATTTGTGGACAATTTATGGAGTTGTCTTGGATTATTCATGATTGATTAATGTGTTGCATTGTTGGATGATAATTTATTTAGTCACATCATTTGTTATTGTGATGATTTTTTCAGGTGACTCTTTACTAGATTTATCTTGTCACATTTTGATCCATCATTATCTAGTTACTCAGGTTTATCTAGACATGTTATACTCATGTTTAACACACCACATTTACGAGTATTTGAAATTTCATTAATTCAGTCATTTTAAATTACACATGTGGCGTAATATATTCGAATTCATTATTATGTGGTTATTAAAATATAAATCAGGATATATAATGATTAATATTTATGTAATATTTTGTTAAGAGAATAAAGAATTATTTTATGTCATAATGAGTGATAAAGGTGTGACAATATTGTATCTCAACTGGGGGTCACATGTAGACTGTATGAGGTCGAGATAGGAAATTATTTGAACGTGACTCAGATGGCGATATTGAGGTCGTGGTTGGTTTTGAAAGGGTTAAGATAGTCAAAATAATTTATCTTGGGGAAGTAATCATGTCTCGGGGCCTTTTTAGACATAAAAAGGGCCCACACGGGGGTATTTGGGTCATTTGAGCTTGGCCTGTTAGCCTAATTTCAAGATTAGGGATATTTAACATAAGTTTAGAGTTAAAGGTGGCCATTAACCAAACTCTAAACCCTAGAAATTGAGAGAAGAGAGAAGGGAGAAAAAAAAGGGGACTTTAGAGGCCAAATTCAAGGAGGAAGTGGATGTGATCGTCGATTTGTCTTGTACAATGTGTAATCAAACCCTATGAACCTGGAAAGGCAACTAATTAACTTTCTTCTTTTTTTGAATTGCAAAATCTCAAGTTCATATCATGGTAGGTGTAGACAAACTCGTTTTTTGATTGGGTTGCAATATGGAAAATGGGATTGGGGGTATTTAGGCATTAGATGTAAAATTAATTCTCAGCTAATGACGAGATTCCATGTAGTGATGTTGGAATTTGATTTATATTTGAAATCCAGCATGTAATTTCATTTAATTTGGATTGTAGAATCAAATTTAATGAGATGATGGGATGAAATTTATGAAAAAAACAATTCGTGAAATTTATGAATCTTAATAGAAATCAATGATGTTTGATGATTTATATTACGATAAGGACATGTTTAGATGTGTAATAAATCTTGGATGTAATTGGGTTGAAGTTTGGGTTGAATCCATTAAGGTTTGAGGGTTAAAAATGGAGAAAAACAATTTTCGAAGAAGAGGACATGTTCAGGTATCGATCGATCGACATACGTCGGTCGATCGATCGATTCGTCCGAAACTTGTTCGAACGAGTTAAGGTTTTCATTAAAACTAAATTAGTCTCTCGTTTCAACAAGTTTCGTATTTTGTTCAAAAGGCCCTAGGTTTTGGACAAGTAGATAGATCTTGTAACAACCCCTATTTTCTCACGTAAAAGCTGCCCAGCCACGATACGCAGAAGATAGGGCTTGCTTCACAATTAATACCATTATTAGAACAAAGTAAATAATAATAAGCTATTTTCCAAAACTACTACATTTGTAAAATAGAGAACACATACACCATAATCGAATATTGTAAACCACAACCACCATAATAATAATAATAATAATAATAATAATAATAATAATAATAATAATAATAATAATAATAATAATAATAATAATAATAATAATAACAATAATAATAATAATAATAATAATAATAATAATAATAATAATAATAATAATAATATCCAACTAGAGTAATAAAATCCCAATTGACATAAAATAAAAGAGTATCGGGCTTATGCCCTTACAAATGTTCCAAATAATAAATGACTCGAGCTGAAAAGCACTTATGCTAGAAGAAACTAAACCTGAATATGGAGAGCAAGCAAGATCGTTGACTGCTACAGTACAATCCAACTGTACCTGTTTAGGAGCACGTGGGGGGAGAAAATATTTATATTTGGGTCAGAGCCTGAGGTATGTAAGAATTAACTTGAATAGTAAATTAATGTAATAATACTATCTATGAACAATAATTATTCCCCCCATCGTCACTCACATGCGTATAACATCTCACCTCTCATCTAAGTGTGATATCGACCGCACCCCATTTAATCCAAAATAATGAATGGTGACATCAACTCTATACGTAAACAAGTTCATTCATAATTAAATATTTAAGTGTAATTCCTACATTTACTTGTCAACATTCACTTATCTCACTATCATTATACTATCAATAAGGCAAAACATCTATTATGCATTATAGGGTCTCCTGTATAAATATTGTCCATTTTCTTTGATAATTAAAGTTATTTAATTCTAGTCTAGTCAAATAATGATATATATATGTATGTGTGTGTGTGTCCTTTCATATATTTTGGCACAAAAGGGCATCTTCCATTGGTGTCTATTAATACGCCATCGGAAAGTTCAGAGGAATTATCTTATTCCTAAGCGGACATCCCAAACACACATCCACATTGGGGGCAGTCTCTATGCAGGACACCTGTATACGACCCATACCCAGCGGTGATACATGAACGATCAACGCCAACCCTGACCTCTAGTCGGTGGAGCATCCATGTAGAACCTGTATGGCCTAAACATCGCCAAGCCCACCAGTGCCGATGTTTGGTACACAACCCAAACGCGCGAAGCCTTGAGCAAATAGGACATGCAACGAATATGTTAGCTCCACATAATTTCATAGTAGTACATATTATTTATCTCTATAATATGTATAGGAAATTACTCTACGATTGCCAATAATAATCTACATTTAATAATTCATAATATTTCTCAATTATCAATAATTTATAATCTAATAAATTAGTCACCTCAATCCATAAATAATTACTTAACATTCCAGCTAAAAGTCATTATTATTAATTTAAGTATGGGTGTAAAATTATTCCATAACTCCATTAACCCATAAATTCATACCTTTCCTTTCCTTAAATTATCTCTAACTGCTTTAATATGAAGTAAAAAAATTCGTTGAGCAACTGTTCGGAAAATCGAGGTTACAATAGAAAAGGGTTAGGAGAGGGAAATTCCACATCATTCGAATGACAGGAGGAGACGTTCGCGCGACATTGGCAGGTCGTTTGAATGACCTGCCACGTCGTCTGAAGGATGTCTCGTCATCTTACTCCACCTCTCTCACTTTTTGGGTTTCCCAGATGTCTCAACTCCTTAAAATTCCTATCAGTTCTCAACCCATAATTTTTCATGTTTTCACAGTCATTCAGTCCCAAACAATTTAGTAACAATTCCATATTTCAACGATTTAAGTTCCAAATTTCCAACTATGTCCGTTTCATACATAGAGCATTTAATAATGGCACTAAATCTATATTTCAATCCATTAAAGGTTAATAATAATATCTACAATGATTAACAATTATCTCAAAAAATTATCATAACATAACAGAAATCTAATCATCAACACAAGGCTTTCGATTCCTAATTTCTGGAATAAATTGTACAAGTCTATCCTTCATTTACACGGGGGTCTTCATAATGAAATCAAATATAATAATCTTAAACCTCATAAATCTTAATTTCCCGAAATCTAAAGGGGATAAAATTATGCATTGAGAAATAAATTATAAACATTGATTATGCAAGAAAATTCTTACTTTTAATTTTTGCTAAGGAGACACCCTTGAAGACTTTGGATTTCCCTATGTTCTTCCTTTTTTCCCCTTATTTGGTGTTTCTCTCTTCACTCTCCCATGTTTTCTACTATAGGTTTTAATTTTGTGATAGTTGGTACGTGGTTTACCCCCACTTAACCAATCAATCAGTGTTAATCCCTATTTTGGTCAAAGGACCAACTTTTGGACCCCCAAACGGACCCAAATCCATAACCTAATAAGCCTAAAAGTTATCTAACCTATATGTTATTGACCCGTGACCATTTTTAAAAGCCTAATTCATCTTAACGAGCCCATATGAGTCCCAAAATATGTTACGAATACTTTAAGTCAATAATAAATATTTTAATTTTGTGTCGCACATAAATTTTGTATTTATCCAATATCACAATTAAATGTTATACACGTGCACATTAATTTAGTCACACACACAAATGTAATTGCATAATAATATTCAATTTAAAATTTCCAAATAGAATTATTTAATTATTTATTTTAGATGAAAATACAAGTTATTACATTCTTGCCCCCTAATAATGGGATTACATCCTCGGAATCAAGAAAGTACGAACCTAGCTAGAAGAGTTTCGTATACTTTGTGTGCATGTCATCCTCCCTCTCCCACGTCGACTCTTCCTCCTGGTGGTGTCCCCACTGTACCCAAACTAAGGGAACAACTTTGGATAGTAGTCAGCGCTCCCATTTATCCAAAATGGCTATGGGGCTCGCCTCGTAAGTAGCATCTAAATGGAGATAATCTTGTCGATGTCAGTGTGCTGGTACGCCACGTCTAGGGATCCGGCTGCAGTAATGATATATGAAAAATATCGTACATCCGCTGTAAGTGCTCCAGTAAACCCAATCAATATGCTATGGTTGCAATCGTCATAGGCCCATGTGAGGTGCTCGTGCCTCTTACAGGACCATTTTGTGGTTGTTTTATTCTTTCACACCTTGACTCCATATTTTTAAGCGTAACTGTAACCGATTGCAAATTCTCGTTGTATACTCAAATGGGGAGTTCTGTGACTACTCCATCGTTTCGTACGAGTTACATTGGTCCCGTACGAGGTGCCCGCACCCCTTAACGGGACCATTTTGTGGTTGTTTTATGTTTTCATCCCCTGACGCCATATGTTAGGCCTAAGTCTAAATTTTATAGATTCTCATTGTATAGTGAAATCGGGAGGCCGGTGACTACACGGCCGGTACGTACGAGATACAATGTCCCGTTCGAGGTGCTCATGCCTCTCACGGGATTATTTAGTGGCTGTTTTATGTTTTCACCCCTTGACCACATGTTTTTCAGCGTAAGTCTAACCGATTACAAACTCTTATCGTATACTCAAACGGGGAGTCCGGTGACTACACCCTTGGTTCGATCGAGTTAGATTGGTCCTGTCTGAGGTGATCGAACTTCTTGCGGGACTATTTTGTGGTCGTTTTTCTCTTTCACCCCTTCACGCCATATTTTAGGCCCAAGCCTAAATTTTGCAAATTCTTGTCGTATACTCAAACCGAGAGTCTGGTGATTACGCGATCGGTTCGTACGAGTTACATTTGTACAGTTCAAGGTTCCGGCACCTCTTACTGGACCATTTTGTGATTGTTTTATATTTTCATCCTTTGATCCCATATTTTCGGTCAAATTCTAAATTTTTCCAATTCTCGTCGTACACTCATACTAGGATCATGTGTGAGGTGCTCGTGCCACTTACGGGACCAATTTGTGGCTATTTTATGCTTTCACCCCTTGACACCATGTTTTAAGCGTAACTCTTACCGATTGCAAATTCTTATCGTATACTCAAATAGGGAGTCCAGTGACAATATCGTTGGTTCGATCGAGTTACATTGGTCCTATGTGAGGTGCCTGCACCCCTTACGGGACCCTTTTATGGTCGTTTTATGTTTTCATCCACTAACACCATATTTTAGGCCTAAATCTAAATTTTATAAAATCTCATTCTATACTCAAATCGGGAGGCTGGTAACTACACAATGGGCACATACTAGTTACATTGTCCCGTTCGAGGTGCTCGTGCCTTTCACGAGATCATTTTCTAGCTATTTTATGTTTTCACCCCTTGACCACATGTTTTTCAGCGTAAGTCTAACCGATTGCAAATTCTTGCCGTATACTCAATCGGGGAGTCCGGTGACTACGCCCTTGGTTTGATCGAGTTACATTGGTCCTGTGCGAGGTGCTCGCACTTCTGACTGGACTATTTTTGTGGTTGTTCTATGCTTTCACCCCTTCACGCCATATTTTTGGCCCAAGTCTAAATTTTGCGAATTCTTTTCGTATAGTTTAATCGAGAGTCCGGTGACTATGCAGTCGGTTCGTACGAGTTACATTTGTCCAGTTCGAAATTCTAGCACCACTTACTGGATCATTTTGTGATTGTTTTACATTTTCATCCTTTGATGCCATATTTTAGGCCAAATTCTAAATTTTGGCAATTCTCGTCGTACACTCATACTAGGAGGCTGGTGACTAAACGATAGGTTCGTACGAGTTACATTGGTCCCGTGTGAGGTGCTCGTGCCTTTTACGGGACCATTTTGTCGTTGTTTTATGCTTTCACCCCTTGACTCCATGTTTTTAAGCATAAGTCTAACCGATTTCAAGTTCTCGTCGTATACTCAAATGGGGAGTCCGATGACTACACCGTCGGTTCATACAAGTTACATTGGTCTCGTGCGAGGTGCCCGCACCCCTTACGGGCCCATTTTGTGGTTGTTTTCCGTTTTCATCACCTGACACCATATTTTAGGCCTAAGTGTAAATTTTGGAAATTCTCATTGTATACTCAAACTAAGAGGCCGATGACTACATGGTCAGTACGTAAGAGTTGTAGTTTCCTGTTCGAGGTGCTCGTGCCTCTCATGGGATTCTTTTGTGGTTATTTTATGTTTCACCCCCTGACCACGTGTTTTTCAGCGTAAGTCTAACCAATTACAAATTCTTGTCGTATACTCAAACGGGGAGTCCGATGACTATGCCCTTGGTTCGATCGAGTTACATTGGTCACGTGCGAGGTGACCTCACTTCTTACAGGACCATTTTATGGTTATTTTTTGCTTTCACCCCTTCACGCCATATTGTAGGCCCAAGTCTAAATTTTGCAAATTCTTTTCGTATAGTTTAATCGAGAGTCCGGTGACTATGTGGTCGGTACGTACGAGTTACATTTGTCCATTTCGACGTTCCAGCACCATTTACTAGACCATTTTGTGATTGTTTTTCATTTTCATCCTTTGGTGATATATTTTAGGGCAAATTCAAAATTTTTCCAATTCCCATCGTACACTCATACCAGGAGGCCGGTGACTACACGGTCGGTTCGTACGATTTACATTGGTCCTGTGTGAGGTGCTCGTGCCTCGTATGGGACCATTTTGGCTGTTTTATGCTTTCACCCCTTGACTCCATGTTTTTAAGTGTAACTTTAATCGATTGAAAATTCTCGTCGTATAGTCAAACGGGGAGTTCGGTGACTCAACCGTCGATTCGTACGAGTTACATTGGTCCCGTGCGAGGTGCCCACACCCCTTACGGGACCATTTTGTGGTTGTTTTACATTTTCATCCCCTGACGCCATATTTTAGGCCTAAGTCTAAATTTTGTAAATTCTCATTGTGTACACTAACCGGGACTCTGGTGAGAACATGGTCGGAACGTACGAGTTACATTTGTCCTGTTCGAGGTGCTCGTCCCTCTTACGGGATCGTTTTGTGGTTGTTTTTTATTTTCACCCCCTGACCACATGTTTTTAAGCATAAGTTTAACCGATTACAAATTCTTGTCGTATACTCAAACGGGGAGTCCGGTGACTACGCCCTTGGTTCGATCGAGTTACATTGGTCCCGTACGAGGTGACCTCACTTCTTATAGGACCATTTTATGGTTTTTTTTTCTTTCACCCCTTCCCGCCATATTTCAGGCCCAAGTCGAAATTTTCAAAATTCTTATCGTATACTCAAATCGGGAGTTCGGTGACTACGCAGTTGGTTGGTACGAGTTACATTTGTCCACTTTGAGGTTCTAGCACCTCTTATTGGACTGTTTTGTGATTATTTTACTTTTTCAACCTTTGATGCCATGTTTTAGGCCAAATTCTAAATTTTGCCAATTCTAGTTGTACAATCATACCGGGAGGCCGGTGATGACACGATTGGTTTGTACGAGTTACATTGGTCCCGTGTGAGGTGCTCGTGCCACTTATGGGACCATTTTGTGGCTATTTTATGCTTTCACCCCTTGACTCCATGTTTTTAAGCCCAACTCTAACCCATATCAAATTCTCGTTGTATACTCAAACGGGGAGTCCGATGACTACACCGTAGGTTCGTATGAGTTACATTGGTCCCGTGCGAGGTGCCAGCACCCCTTACGGGACCATTTTGTGGTTGTTTTACGTTTGCATCGCCTGACACCATATTTTAGTCCTAAGCCTAAATTTTTTAAATTGTTATTTTACAGTCAAACCCGGAGGCCGATGACTACACGATCAGCACGTACGAGTTACATTGTCCCGTTCGAGGTGCTCGTGCCTCTCACGGGATCATTTTGTTGTTGTTTTATGTTTTCACCCCTTGACCACATGTTTTTTAGCATAAGTCTAACCGATTGCAAATTATTGTCGTATACTCAAACGGGGAGTTCGGTGACTAATCCATTGGTTCGATGGAGTTACATTGGTCCCATGCAAGGTGCCCGTACTTCTGACGGGACCGTTTTGTGGTTATTTTATGTTTTCACCCCTTCACACCATATTTTAGGCCCAAGTTTAAATTTTTTAAATTCTCATTGTATACTCAAACCGAGAGGCCGGTGACTATACGATATGTATGTTCGAGTTACACTCGTCCCGTTCGAGGTGCTCGTGCCTCTTACGGGATCGTTTTGTGGATGTTATAGATTTTCACCCCATGGCCACATGTTTTTAAGCATAAGTCTAACTGATGGAAAATTCTCATCTTATACTCAAACGAGGAGTCCGGTGACTACGTCATTGGTTCGTACGAGTAACATTGGTCTCGGGCGAGGTGCCAGCACCTCTTACGGGACCATTTTGTGGGTTTTTTACATTTTCATCCCTTGCCGACATATTTTACGTGAAAGTCTAAATTTTGCAAATTCTACTCGTATATTCAAACTCGGAGGTCGGTGACTACACAATCGGTTCATATGAGTTACATTGGTCCCGTGAGAGGTGCTCGTGCTTCTTACAGGACCGTTTTGTGGCTATTTTATGCTTTCATCCCTTGACACCATGTTTTTAGGCCCAAGTCTAAATGTCAAATATTCTCATAATATACTAAAATTGGGAGTCTAGAGACTACGCGATCAGTTTATACGAGTTACAGTGGTCCCGTGCGAGGTGCTCATGCCTCTTAAGGAACCAATTTGTGGCTATTTTATGTTCTCATCCATTGATGCCATGTTTTTAAGCCCAAATCTATTTTTTAAAAAAATTCTCACTGTAAACTCAAATCGGGAGTCCGGTGATAATTAGGTAGGTTCATACTACTTACATTTGTCCCATGGGAGGTGCCCGTGCCTCTTTCGAGATCGTTTTGTAGTTATTTTACATTCTTACCACTTGATGCCATATTTTAGGCCTAAGTCTAAATTTTACAAATTCCCGTCCCATACTCAAATCGAGAGGCCGGTGACTATGCGATCGGTTCGAAAGAGTTATATTGATCACGTTGAGGTGCTCATGTCTCGTACGGGACCATTTTATGTCCGTTTTATGCTTTCACCCCTTCATGCCAAGTTTTTAAGATCAAGTCTATTTTTTGGCAAATTTTAGTCGTATACTCAAACTGGGAGTATGGTGACTATGCTGTCAGTTCTTACGAGTTACACTGGTCTTGTGCAAGGTGCCCGTGCCTATTACGGGACCGTTTTATGGCTAAAATATGTTTTCACCCTCTGACGACAAGTTTTTAAGCGTAAGTCTAACTGATTGCAAATTCTCTTCATATACTCAAATCGGGAGTCTGGTGACTACGTCGTCGGTTCGTACAAGTTACATTGTTCTAGTGCGAGGTGCATGTGCCTTTTTTGAGATATTTTTATGGTTATTTTATGTTTTTACCCTTGATGCCATGTTTTGATGACCAGGTCTAATTTTTTGCAAATTAACATCCTATACCCAAACCAGGAGTTCGGTGAAAATGCGGTCGGTTCGTACTAGTTACATTGGTCCCATGCGAGGTGCTTGTGCCTCTTACGTGACTGTTTTGTGTTTTCACCAATTGATGACATATTTTAGTCCTAAGTCCAAATTTTGTAAATTCTCAACGTTTACTCAAATCGAGAGTGCGATGTCTACGTGGTCGGTTCGTAGGAGATACAATGGTCCCATGAGAGATGCTTGTGCCTCTTAAGGGAGAGTTTTATGGTTGTTTTATGTTTTCACCCTTTGATGACATGTTTGTAAGCGTAAGTCTAACCGATTAAAAGTTCTCATCGTATACTCAAATGGGGAGTCCGGTTACTACATCATCAGTTCATACGAGTTATGTTGGTCCCGTGCGAGGTGCCCGGATCTCTTATGGGATCGTTTGGTAGTTGTTTTACATTTTCACCACTTGACACCATATTTTAGCCGTAAGTCTAAATTTTTCAAAATCTAGTCAAAAACTCAAATAGAGAGTTGAGTGACTACACGGTCGGTTCGTATGAGTTACATTGGTTGTGTGTGTGGTACTCGTGCCTCTTACATGACCATTTTGGTGTTGTTCTATGTTGTCAACCTCTGACGATATGTTTTTAAGCTTAAGTCGAGCCGATTGGAAATTCTAATCATATAATCAAATGGGGAATCTAGTGACTATATCGTCGGTTCGTAAGCGTTACATTGGTCCCATGCAAGGTGCTCGTACCTCTTACGGGACTGTTTTGTGGTTGTTTTATGTTTTCATCCCTTGACGCAATATTTTAGGTCTAAGTCTAAATTTTCAAAATTTTCAACTTATACTAAAATTAGGAGGCTTGTGAATACACGATCGATTCGTATGAGTTACATTGGTCCCGTGCAAGGTGCTCGTGCCTCATATAGGACCTTTTTGTGGTGTTTTTATGATTTCACCCCTTGATGCCATGTTTTTAAGCGTTAGTGTAACGGATTGCAACTTCTCATCGTAAACTCAAACAGGGAGTCCGGTGACTACGTCGTCAGTTCGTACGAGTTACATTTGTACCATAAGAGGTTCTCGTACCCTTTACGGGACAATTTTTTGGTTGTTTTATGCTTTCATACCTTGATGCCATGTTTTTAGGCCCAAGTTTATACTTTGCAAATTCTCATCATATACTCAAATCGGGAGGCTGATGACTATGTGGTTTGTTCGTAGGAGTTACTAGGGGTGTTAAAAAAACCGCCCGACCCGAAAACCAAACCGAACCAAAACCGCCGGTTTTTTTTAGCCCGGTTCGGCCTATGGTTTACGGATATAAAAAACCGACCATGTCAGTTCGGTTGTCGGTTTATACGTGGGAAAAACCGATTCAAATCGAACTGACCCGAAACCAATATATATATTAAAAAAACCTAAATAACTTATAATTTTATATCCAAAAACCATTAGCCACCTTTAAAAACCGACCCAAACCAAAAATTGCCCTTAAAAAAATTGTCCCAAACATGAAACCGTCTAAAACCAACCCGAAACCGAATCGAACCGAGACCGCACTGAACCAAAGCCGACGGATTTTTTCATAGTTGGTTTGGTTTCGATCTGACCTTTTCCAAAACTGAACCGATCGTTTCGGTTTCAATTAGGGTCCAAAATCGACCCGAACCGACCCATGAACACCCCTACGAGTTACATTAGTCCCGTGTGAGGTGCTCATACCTCTTTTGGGACCGTTTTGTGGTTATTTTATGTTTTCACCCCTTGACGCCATGGTTTTAAGCTCAATTCTAATTTTTTGCAAGTTCTCATCGTACACTCAAATCGAGAGTTCGTTGACAACGCGGGTACTTCATATGAGTTACATTGGCCCCATGCGTTGTGCCCGTTCCTATTATGGGACCGTTTTGTGAATGTTTTACGTTTTCATCCCTTGATGCCATATTTTAGGGCTACGTCTAAATTTTGAAAATTCTCATTGTATACTCAAACCGGGAGTTCGGTGACTACACGCTCGGTTTGTACAAGTTATAATGGTCCCTCGTGAGGTGATCGTTCCTCTTATGGTACCGTTTTGTTACTATTTTATGTTTTCAACCTCTAACGGCATGTTTTTAAGCTTAAGTCGAACTGATTGCAAATTCTCATCGTATACTGAAACGAGGACTTCGATGACTACGTCGTCGATTCGTACGCATTATATTGGTCCCATATGATGTGCCCACATCTCTTACGGGATCGTTTTATGGTTGTTTTATGTTTTCAACCCTTGACGTCATATTTAAGGCCCAAGTCTAAATTTTGTAAATTCTCATGGTATAGTAAAATTCGGAGGTCGACGACTATACGGTCGGTTCTTACGAGTTACATTTATCCTGTGTGGGGTTCTTGTGCCTCTTACGGGACTCTTTTATGACGATTTTATGCTTTCACCCCTTGACGCCATGTTTTAAAGTGTAAGTCTCATCGATTGCTAATTCTCGTGGTATACTCAAACGGGGAGTCCGGTGACTACGTCGTCGATTCACATGAGTTACGTTTGTCTCGTGCAACGTTCCATAACATCTTACGAGACCATTTTGTGGTTGTTTTATGTTTTCATCCCTTGATGCCATATTTTAATCCAATGTCTAAATTTTGCCAATCTCATTGTATATTCACACCGGGAGGGTGGTGACTTCACGATCAGTTTGTACGAATTACATTTGTCCCGTGTGAGGTGCTTGTGCCTCTTACAGCACCATTTCGTGGTTGTTTTATGCTTCCACCACTTAACGCCATGTTTTTAAGCATAAGTCTAACCGATTGTAAATTCTCATCGTATACTCAAACGGGGAGTCCGGTGACTACGTCGTCGATTCGTATCAGTTACATTGGTCCCGTGCTGCATTCCATCACCTCTTATGGGATCGTTTTGTAGTTGTTTTACATTTTCATCCCTTGACGTCGTATTTTAGGCCTAAGTCTAAATTTTGTAAATTCTCATTGTATACTCAAACTTAGCAACTGGTGAATACACGGTCGATACATATGAGTTATATTGGTCCCGTTCGAGGTTCTTGTGCCTCTTACGGGACCATTTTATGGATATTTTATACTTTTACCCCTTGATGCCATGCTTTTAAACCCAAGTCGAAATTTTGCAAATTCTCTACGTATGCTCACACCGGGAGGCCAGTGGCTTCGCGATCAGTTCGTATGAGTTATATTGGTCCTGTACGAGGTGCTCATAGCTATTACGAGATCGTTTTATGGCTGTTTTACATTTTCACCCCTCGATGTAAAGTTTTTAAGCTCAAGTATATTTGTTGGCAAAATTCTAGTAGTATACTAAAACTGGGAGTCCGATGACTACGAGGTCAGCTCGTACGAGTTACATTAGTCCCGTGTAAGGTGCCCATGCATCTTGCGGGACCGTTTGATGGTTGTTTTATGTTTTTACCCTTTGACGACATGTTTTTTCAGTACAAATCTAACTAATTGCAAATTCTCATCATATACTCAAATGGGGAGTCCGGTGACTAAGCCGTCAGTTCGTACGAGTAACATTGGTCCAGTACGAGGTTCTAGCACCTCTTACGGGACCGTTTTGTTATAGTTTTACATTTTCATCCCTTGACTCCATATTTTAGGCCAAAATCTAAATTTCGTAAATTCTCATCGTATATTAAAACAGGAGTCCAGTGAGTACGCAGTTCTTTTACACGAGTTATATTGGTCCCGTATGAGGTGGTCGCACCTCTTAGGTGACCGGTTTGTGGTTATTTTACATTTTCACCCCTTGATGCCATGTTTTTAGGCCCAAGTCTAAATTTTGCAAATTCGCATCATAAACTCAAATCGGGAGGCCGATGACTATGCGACTAATTCGTACAAGTTACATTTGTCCCTTGGAAGGTGCTCGTGTCTCCTACGGTACCGTTTTGTGGTTATTTTTTGTTTTCACCCCTTGACATAAAGTTTTTAAGCTCAAGTCTATTTTTTTGCAAAATTCAAATCGTATACTCAAACCGGGAGTTCGGTGACTATGCGATCAGTTAGTACGAGTTACACTGGTCCCCCGCAAGGTGCCCATGCCTAGAACGGGACCATTTCATGACAGTTTTCTGTTTTCACCCTTTGACGGCATGTTTTTACGCGTACGTCTAACTGATTGCAAATTCTCGTCGTATACTAAAATGGGGAGTCCGGTGACTACGTCGTCGGGCCGTATGAGTTACATTGGTTCAGTGCGAGGTGTCAGCACGTCTTATGGGACCATTTTATGGTTGTTTTACATTTTCCTCCCTTGACACCATATTTTAGGCCTAGGTTCAAATTTTGCAAATTCTCGCCATATACTCAAACGGGGAGTCCAGTGACTACGCCGTCGGTTCGAACATGTTACATTGGTCCAGTACGAGGTGCATGTGCCTCTTACGAGACCGATTTGTGGTAGTTTTATGTTTTCACCCCTTGATGCCATATTTTTAAGCCCAAGTCTAATTTTTTGCAAATTCTCATTGTATACCAAAACCGGGAGTCTAGTGTTAATGCGGTTGGTTTGTACTAGTTACATTGGTCCCGTGCTAGGTGCTCGTTCCTGTTACATGACCGTTTTGTGGTTGTTTTACGTTTTCACCAATTGACGACATATTTTAGTGCTAAGTCAATATTTTGCAAATTCTTAACGTATACTCAAACTGGGAGTTCAGTGTCTATGCGGTCGGTTTGTAGGAGTTACAATGGTCCCATGAGAGGTTCTCGTGCCTCTTAAGGGAGTGTTTTGTGGTTGTTCTATGTTTTCACCCTTTGGCGGCATATTTGTAAGCGTCGGTCTAACCGATTGCAAGTTATGGTCGTATACTCAAATGGGAAGTCCGATGACGACGTCGTCAGTTTGTACGAGTTACAATGGTCCCGTGCGAGGTGCTCTCACCTCTTATAGGACCGTTTGGTGGTTGTTTTACTATTTTACCACTTCATGCCATATTTTAGTCCCAAGTCTAAATTTTGTAAATTCTCATCAAAAACTCAAATCGAGAGTTCAGTGACTACGCGATTAGTTCGTACGAGTTACACTGGTCCTGTACGAGGTATTCGTGCCTCTTATATGACTGTTTTGTGGTTGTTTTATGTTTTCAACCTCTCACGACATGTTTTTTAGCATAAGTCGAACCGATTGCAAATTCTCATCGTATACTTAAATGGGGAGTCCGGTGACTACATCTTCAGTTTTTACGCGTTACATTGGTCCCGTGTGAGGTGCTCGCACATCTTACTAGACCTTTTTGTGGTTATTTTATGTTTTCATCACTTGATGCCATATTTTAGGCATATGTCTACATTTTACAAATTCTTGTCTTATACAAAAATTGAGAGGCCGATGAATACACGATCGGTTCATACGAGTTACATTAGTCCCATGTAAGGTGCTCGTGCCTCTTCTGGTTTTTTTATGATTCACCCCTTTACACCATGGTTTTAGAGTAAGCCTAACCGATTGAAACTTCTCATCGTATACCTAAACGGAGAGTCTGTTGACTACGCCTTTGGTTCATACGAGTTACATTGGTCCCGTAAGAGGGTCCTGCACCCCTTGCGGGTCCATTTTGTTGTTTATGTTTTCATCCCTTGACGCCATATTTTAGGCCTAAGTCTAAATTTTGTAATTTCTAATTGTATACTCCAATCAAGAGGCTGGTGACTATGTGGTCGGTTCGTACAAGTTACATTGGTCCTGTGGGAGGTGCTTGTGCCTCTTAAGATACCCTTTAGTGGCTATTTTATGCTTTCACCCCTTGACGCCAGGTTTTTAGTCCCAAGTCTAAATTATGTAAATTCTCATTATATACTCAAACCGGGAGGCCGATGACTATGTGGTCATTTCGTACGAGTTACATTGGTCCTGTGTGAGGTGATTATAACTCTTATAGGACCGTTTTGTAGCTATTTTACGTTTTTACCCCTTGACATCAAGTTTTTAAGCTCAAGTCTATTTTTTGGCAAATTCTAGTCGTATACTCAAGTTAGGAGTCCGGTGACTAGATGGTCAGTTCGTACGAGTTACACTAGTCCCGTGTAAGGTGCCCGTGTCTCTTACAGGACCGTTTTGTGGTTGTTTTAGATTTTCACCCTTTAATAACATGTTTTTAAGCGTAAGTCTAACCGATGGAAAATTCTCGTTGTACACTCAAACGGGGAGTCTGTTGACTACGTTGTCGGTTCATACGAGTTACATTGGTCCCGAGCGAGGTGCCAGCACCTCTTATGGGACAGTTTTGTGGTCTTTTTTACACTTTCATCCCTTGTTGCCATATCTTAGGCCAAAGTCTAAATTTTGCAAATTCTCATCGTATATTCAAACCGGGAGGCCGATGACTACACAATCAGTTCGTGTGAGTTACATTGGTACAATGAGAGGTGCTCGTGCCTCTTATGGGACCTTTTATTGCTATTTTAAGCTTTCAGCCCTTAACGCCATGTTTTTATGCCCAAGTCTAAATTCTAAAAATTCTCATCATATACTAAAATAGAGAGTCCGGAGACTATGTGATCGGTTCATACGAGTTACAGTGGTCTCGTGCGAGGTGCTCATGCCTCTTACGGGACCAATTTGTGGCTATTTTTTGCTTTAACCCATTAATGCCATGTTTTTCAACCCAAATTTATTTTTTTGAAAATTCTCGTTGTATACTCAAACTGGGAGTCTGATGACAATGTGATCGGTTCATACTAGTTACATTGGTCCCATGAGAGGTGCCCGTGCCTCTTTTGAGAACATTTTGTTGTTATTTTAGATTTTTACCACCTGACGCCATATTTTAGGCCTAAGTCTAAATTTTACAAAATCCCGTCGTATACTCAAATCGGGAGGCCGGTGACTACGCGATCGGTTCATAGGACTTATATTGATCACGTCAAGGTGCTCGTGTCTCTTACGGGACCGTTTTACGCTTTCACCCCATAAAAACCAAGTTTTTAAGCTCAAGTCTATTTTTTGGCAAATTGTAGTCGTATTGTCAAATCGAAGTCCGGTGACTACACGATTCAATTTGAACGAATTACACTTGTCCTGAGCAAGGTGCCCGTGCCTCTTATGGGAATGTTTTATGACTCTTTTATGTTTTCACCATTTGATGACACGTTTTTAAGCGTAAGTCTAACTGATTGCAAATTCTCCTGTTTTGTGGTTGTTTTACGCTTTCACCCCTTGACGCCATGTTTTTTGGCCCAATTATATTTTTTTAAAATTAACATGTTATACTCAAATCAGGAGGCCAGTGACTATGCCATTGATTTTTATGAGTTACATTGGTCTCGTGTGAGGTTCCCGTACCCCTTACGAGACCGTTTTGTGGTTGTTTTACGTTTTTACCCCTTGACGCCACATTTTAGTCTTAAGTCTAAATTTGTTAATTATCGTTGTATTCTCGAACCGAGAGGCTGGTGGCTACACGTTTGTTATGTACGAGTTACATTAGTCCCGTGCGAGATGCTTGTGCCTCTCACGAGACCATTTTGTGTCTATTTTTTGCAAATTCTCATCGTATACTCAAATTGGGAGTCCAATGACTACGCGAGTAGTTCATACGAGTTACAATGGTCCCGTGCGTTGTTCCTGTGCCTCTTACTGGACCGTTGTGTGGATGTTTTATGTTTTTACACCATGACGCCATATTTTATGGTTAAGTCTAAATTTTGAAAATTTTCATCGTATACTCAAATCTGGAGTTCGGTGACTACACGGTCCATTCGTACAAGTTACATTGGTCCTATGCGAGGTGCAAGTTCCTCTTATGAGACCGTTTTGTTGTTGTTTTATGGTTTCAACCTCTGGAGGCATGTTTTTAGGCGTAAGTCGAACCGATTGTAAATTCTCATCGTATACTCAAACGAGGAGTCCGGTGACTACATCATCGATTCGTACGCATTACATTGGTCCCGTACGAGGTGCCCGCACCTTTTACGGGAGCATTTTGTGGTTGTTTTAAGTTTTTAACTCTTGACGCCATATTTTAGGCCTAAGTCTAACTTTTGGAAATTCCCATCGTATACTAAAATTGGGAGACCGACAACTACACGGTCGGTTCTTACGAGTTACATTGGTCCCATAAGAGGTTCTCATGCCTCTTACGGGACCGTTTTGTGGCGGTTTTACGCTTTCACCCCTTGACGCTATTTTTTTAAGTGTAAGTCTAACATATCGCTAGTTCTCGTCGTATACTCAAATGGGGATTCCGGTGATACACCATCGATTCGTACGAGTTATATTGGTCCCGTGTGAGGTTCATGAACTCCTTACTGGGCCATTTTTTGGTTGTTTTACGTTTTCATCTCTTGACGCCATATTTTAGGCCTAAGTATAAATTTTGTAAATTCTCATTGTATACTTTAATCGGGAGGCTGGTGAATATACGTTCGATTTGTTCGAGTTACATTGGTCCCGTGCAAGGTGCTTGCCCCTCTTACAAGACCATTTCTTGGATATTTTATGCTTTCACCCCGTGACGCCATGTTTTTAGGCCCAAGTCTAAATTTTGTAAATTCTCATCGTATACTCAAACCTGGAGGTTCGTGACTACGCAGTCGGTTCATACGAGTTACATTTGTCGCGTGTGACATGCTTGTTCCTCTTACGAGACCAATTTGTGGAAATTTTACGTTTCCACACCTTGACGTCAATTTTTATGCTCAAGTCTATTTTTGCCAAATTTTAGTCGTATACTCAAATCAAGAGTTCGGTGATAATGCGCTCAGTTCGTATGAGTTCCACTGGTCCCGTGCAAGGTGCCTGTGCCTGTGCCTCTTACGGAACCGTTTTGTGGTTGTTTTATGTTTTCCCCCTTTGATGACATGTTTTTAAGTGTAAGAGTAACTGACGGTAAATTCTCATTGTATACTCAAATGGGAAGTTCAGTGGCTATGTCGTCTGTTCGTACGAGTTACATAGGTCCCGGGCGAGGTGCCAGCATCTCTTACGAGACCGTTTTGTGTTTTTTTTACTTCCCATCCCTTGCCGCCATATTTTAGGCCAAAGTCTAAATTATGCAAATTCTCAACGTATACTCAAATCGGGAGGCTGTTGACTACACAATCGGTTGGTATGAGGTACATTGGTCCCGTACGAGGTGGTCGTGCCTCTTACGGGACCGATTTGTTGCTATTTTATGTTTTCACCCCTTAATGCCATGTTTTTAAACCCAAATCTATTTTTTTGAAAATTCTTATCGTATACTCAAACCGGGAGTCCGGTGACAATGCGATCGGTTCATACTTGTTACATTGGTCCCGTGGGAGGTGCTCGTTCCCGTTTTGAGACCGTTAGGTGGCTCTTTTACATTTTTACCACTTGATGCCGTATATTCGGCCTAAGTCTAAATTTTATAAATTCCCATTGTATACTCAAATCGGGAGGCTGGTGACTATGCGGTCGGTTCGTGAGAGTAATATTGATCACGTTGAGGTCCTCATGTCCCTTACGAGACTGTTTTATGGCTATTTTACGCTTTCACACCTTGACGCCAAGTTTTTAAGCTCAAGTATATTTTTTGGCAAATTCTAGTCGTATACTCAAACTGTGAGCCTGGTGACTACGCGATCAGTTCGAACGAATTGCACTGGTCCTGGGCAAGGTGCCCGTGCCTCTTATTGGAGCATTTTATGACTATTTTCTGTTTCCACCCTTTGACGACATGTTTTTAAGCGTAAGTCTAACTGATTGCAAATTCTTCGATTTTATGTTGTTTTACGTTTTCAGCCCTTAACGCCACGTTTTTAGGTTCAAGTCTATATTTTGCAAATTCTCATCGTATACTCAAATTAAGAGGTCATTAACTACATGGTTGATTCATATGAGTTACATTAGTCGTGTGTGAGGTGCTCGTATCTCTTATGGGATCGTTTTGTGGCTATTTTATTTTTTATCCCTTAAAGCCATATTTTAAGCCTAAGTGTAAATTTTGTTAATTATCGTTGTATACTCAAACTGGGAGGCCGCTGACTACACGGTCGGTATGTATGATTTACATTGGTCCCGTGCGAGCTTCTCATGCCTCTTACGAGATCATTTTGTGTCTATTTTTTACAAATTCTATTTGTATACTAAAACTGGTTGTCTGGTTACTACGCGGGTAGTTCATACGAGTTACACTGGTCCCATGCGTTATGCACGTGCCTCTTACTGGACCGTTGTGTGGAAGTTTTACGTTTTCACCCCTTGACGCCATATTTTAGGGGTAAGTCTAGATTTTGAAAATTCTCATCGTATACTCAAACCGAGAGTTCGAGGACTACACGGTCGATTCGTACAAGTTACATTGGTCCCATGAGAGGTGTTGGTGCCTCCTATGGTACCATTTTGTTGTTGTTTTTTGTTTTCAACCTCTGACGACATGTTTTTAAGCGTAAGTCGAACCGATTGCAAATTATTGTCGTATACTCAAACGAGGAGTCCAGTGACCATGTCGTTGATTCGTACGTAGTACATTGGTACCGTACGAGGTGCCTGCACCTCTTACATGACTGTTTTACGGTTGTTTTACGTTTTTAACCCTTGACGCCATATTTTAGGCCTAAGTCTGAATTTTGCAAATTCCCATTGTATACTAAAATTTAAAGGCCGATGACTTCACGCTCGGTTCTTACAAGTTACACTGGTCCCGTACAAGGTGCTCGTGCCTCTTACGGGACCGTTTTGTGGTGATTTTATGCTCTCACTCCTTGACGCCATTTTTTTAAGCTTAATTCTAACCTATTGGTAATTCTCATCATTTACTCAAACGGGAAGTCCGGTGACTACGCCATCGATTTTTACGAGTTACATTGGTCTCGTGTGAGGTTCTCGTACCCCTTAGAGGTCCATTTTATGGTTGTGTTACATTTTCATCCCTTGATGTCATATTTTAGGCCTACGTCTAAATTTTGTTAATTCTCATTGTATACTCAAATTGGGAGGCTAGTGACTACACGGTCGGTACGTACGAGTTAAATTGGTCCCGTACGAGGTTTTTGTGCCTATTTCGAGACCTTTTTGTGTCTATTTTATGCTTTCACTCCTTAACACCATGTTTTTAGGCCGAGGTCTAAATTTTGCAAACTCTCGTCATACACTGAAATCGGGAGGCCGGGGAATAGGCGATTAGTTCGTACAGGTTACATTTTGTGGTTGTTTTATGTTTTCACCACTTGACGCCATATTTTAGGCCTAAACATGAATTTTTCAAATCCTCGTCGTATAGAAAAGATGGGAGTCCGATGATTACTCGATCGTTTCATACGAGTTATATTGATCCCGTCGAGGTTGTCTGTCACTTCGGGGACCGTTTTGTGGACATTTTACACTTTCACCCCTTAATGCCATGTTTTTAGGCCCAAGTCTATATTTTGCAAATTCCCATCGCATACTCAAATCAGGAGTCCGATGACAACATGATCAGTTCGTACGGGTTATATTAGTACCATGTGAGGTGCTCGTACCTTTTACGGGACCATTTTGTGGCTGTTTTATGTTTACACCCCTTAACGCCATGTTTTTTTAGCTCAAGTCTATTTTTTTGAAATTCTCATCGTATACTCAAGCTGGGAGTTCGGTGACTACGCAGGGACTTCGTACGAGTTACATTTGTCCTGTGCGTGTCCGCGCCTCTTGTGGGACGGTTTTGTCGTTATTTTACCATCTCACCCCTTGACGCCCTATTTTAGGGCTACGTCTAAATTTTGAAAATTCTCATCGTATACTCAAATCGAGAGGCTGGCGACTACACGGTCGGTTCTTACGAGTTACATTGGTCCTCTGCGAGGTGCTTATGCCTCTTAAGGGACCATTTTGTGATGGTTTTATGTTTTCACCCCTTAACACCACTTTTTTAAGCGTAATTCTCGTCGTATACTAAAACGGGGAGTCCGGTGACTACGTCGTCGATTCGTACGAGTTACATGGGTCCTGTTCGAGGTGTTCGCACCTCTTATGGGACCACTTTGTGATTGTATTACGTTTTCAGCACTTGATGCCTAAGTCTAAATTTTTTGAATTCCTGTTGTTTGCTTAAACCGAGAGGCCAGTGACTACACGGTCGGTTTGTATGACTTATATTGATCCCGTAGTGGTGGTTGTGTCTCCTATAGGACCATTTTATGGCTATTTTACACTTTCACCCCTTGACACCATATTTTAGGACTAAGACTGAATTTTGCAAATTCTCACCGTATACTCAAATTGAGAGTCCAGTGACTACACGATCGGTTCGTAGGAGTTACAATGGTCCCGTGCGAGGTGCTTGTGCCTCTTACGGGACCGTTTGTGGTTGTTTTGTGTTTTCACCCTTTGACGGCATATTTGTAAGAATAAGTCTAACCGATTGCAAATTCTCGTTATATACTCCAACAGGGACTCTGATGAGTACGTCGTCGGTTCATATGAGTTACATTGGTCCCGTATGAGGTACCCGCACCTCTTACGGGATCTTTTTGTGGTTGGTTTACATTTTCACCCCTTGATGTCATATTTTAGCCTAAATCCGAAATTTTGATATTCTCATCATTTACTCAAACAGGGAGGCCGGTGACTACACGGTTGGTTCGTACGAGTTATATTGATAATGTCAAGGTGCTCGTGTCTCTTGCAGGACTGTTTTGTGGTTATTTTAGGCTTTCACCCCTTAATGCCTTTTTTTTCCCAAGCCTATATTTTACAAATTTTCGTCGTATACTCAAATAGGGAGGCTGGTGACAAAGCGGTCAGTTCGTATGAGTTACATTGGTACCGTGTGAGGTTCTTGTACCTCTCATGGGACCATTTTGTTGCCATTTTACATTTTTACCCCTTGACAACATATTTTTTTGACACAAGTCTAATTTCTTGTAAATTATGACTGTATACTCAAACTGAGAGTCCGGTGACTACGTGGTTAGTTCTTATGAGTTACATTGGTCTTGTGTGTGGTTCCTGTGACTCTTACGGGATCATTTTGTTCATGCTTTAGGTTTTCACCCCTTGATGTCGTATTTGAGGCCTAAGTCTAAATTTTGTAAATTCTCATCGTATATTCAAATTGGGAGTCTGGTGACTATGCGATCGATTCGTACAAGTTATATTGGTCCCATGCGAGGTGTTCATGCCTCTTACGGGTCTGTTTTGTGACTGTTTGACATTTTCAACCTTTGTCGGCATGTTTTTAGGCGTAAGTCTAACCGATTACAAATTATTGTTGTATACTGAAACGGGGAGTCCAATAACTACGCTATCAGTTCTTACAAGTTACATTGGTCATGTATGATGTGACCGCACCTCTTACGGCACCGTTTTGTGACTATTTTATATTTTCCCCCTTAATGCCACATTTTTGGCCTAAGTCTAAATTTTGAAAATTCCCGTCGTATACTCAAATCGGGAGGCCAGTAACTATGCGGTCGGTTCATACGAGTAAACATTCATCCCGTGCGATGTGCCCGTGCCTCTTACGGGACCATTTTGTGGTTATTTTACATTCACCCCTTGATGCCATGTTTTAGGCCTAAGTCTAAATTTTGTAAATTCTCATTACATACACATACCGGGAGGCTGCAGACTACGGAGTCAGTTCGTACACATTACATTGGTCCCATATGAGATGCCCGCACCTCTTATGAGACCGTTTTGTGGTTCTTTTAGGTTTTTAACCCTTGCAACCATATTTAAGGCCTAAGTCAAAATTTTGCAAATTCTCGTCGTATACTAAAACTGGGAGGCTGGTGACTACACGGTTGGTTCTTACGAGTTACATTGGTACTGTACGAGATTCTCGTGCCTCTTATGGGACCATTTTGTGGTGGTTTTATGCTTTTACCCAATGATGCCATTTTTTTAAGCATAAGTCCAACGGATTGCTAATTATCTTCGTATACTCAAATGGGGAGTTCGGTGACTACGCCGTCGATTCGTACGAGTTACATGGGTCCCGTTTGAGGTTCCCGCACCCCTTAAAGGTCCATTTTGTTGTTGTTTTATGTTTTCATCCCTGGACGCCACATTTTATGCTTAAGTCTAAATTTTCTAAATTCTCGTTGTATACTCCAATCGGGAGGCAAATGACTATGCGGTCGGTTCATACGAGTTACGTTAGTCCCGTGCGAGGTGCCCGTGACTTTTACCGAACCATTTTCTGTATGTTTTACGATTTCACCCGTTGACGCCATATTTTTCAGAGTAAACCTAACTTATTGCAACTTCTCGATGTATACTCAAACGGGGAGTCCGGTGAATATGTCGTCGGTTCGTACGAGTTACATTGGTCCCGTGAGAGGGTCCCACACCCCTTATGGGGACATTTTGTTGTTATTTTACGTGTTCATCCCTTGATGCCATACTTTAGGCCTAAGTCTAAATTTTGTAAATTCTCGTTGTATACACCAATAAAGAGGCCTGGTGACTATGCGATGGGTTCGTACAAGTTACATTGGTACCGTTCGAGGTGCTTGTGCCTCTTACGAGACCCTTTAGTGGCTATTTTATGCTTTCACTCCCTGACGCCATGTTTTTAGGACGAAGTCTAAAATTTGTAAATTCTCGTCGTATACTCAAACTAGGAGGCTGGTGACTACGCGGTTGGTTCGTACGAGTTACATTGGCCCCGTGTCAGGTGCTTGTACCTCTTACTGGACCATTTTGTGGCTATTTTACGTTTCCACCCCTTGACGTCAAGTTTTTAAGCTCAAGTCTATTATTTGGAAAATTTTAGTTGTATACTCAAATCGGGAGTCTAGTGACTACACGGTCAGTTCGTATGAGTTACACTAGTCCCGTGCAAGTTGCATGTGCCTCTTACGGGACTGTTTTGTGGTTGTTTTAGGTTTTCACCCATTGATGGCATGTTTTTAAGCGTAAGTGTAACTGATGGAAAATTCTCATTGTATACTCAAACAGGAGTCCGGTGACTATGATGTCGGTTCATACGAGTTACATTGGTCCCGGGCGAGGTGCCATCACCTCTTACGGGACTGTTTTGTGTTTTTTTTACATTTTCATACCTTGCCTCCATATTTTAGTCAAAAGTCTAAATTTTGCAAATTCTCATCGTATACTCAAATCAGGAGGTCGGTGACTACACAATCAATTCGTATGCGTTACATTGGTCCCGTGAGAGGTGATCGTGCCTCTTATGGGACCCTTTTGTGTCTATTTTACGCTTTCACCCCCTCAGGCCATTTTTTAGGCCAAAGTCTAAATTTTAAAATTCTCATTGTATACTAAAACAAGGAGTTAGGTGACTACACGATCGATTCATATAAGTTACAATGGTCCCGTGCGAGGTGCTCGTGCCTCTTACGGGACCGATTTGTGGCTATTTTGTGTTTTCACGCCTTAATGCCATGTTTTTAAGCCCAAATCTATTTTTTTTTAAATTCTCATCGTATACTCAAATCGGGAGTCCGATGACAATGCGGTTGATTCATACTAGTTACATTGGTCCCGTGGGAGCTGCTCGTGCCACTTTCGAGACCGTTTTGTCGTTATTTTACATTTTTACCACTTGACACCATATTTTAGGCTTAAGTCTAAATTTTACAAATTCCTGTCGTATACTCAAACTGGGAAGACGGTGACTATGCGGTCGATTCGAAAGAGTTATATTGATCACATCGAGGTGCTTGTGTCTCTTACAGGACCATTTTATGGCTATTTTACGCTTTCACCCCTTTACGCCAAGTTTTTAAGGTCAAGTCTATTTTTGTGCAAATTCTAGTCGTATGCTCAAGCCGCGAGTCCGGTGAGTGCGCAGTCAGTTTGGACGAATTACACTCATCCCGGACAAGGTTCCCGTGCCTCTTATGGGAGAGTTTTATGACTATTTTATGTTTTCAACCTTTGACGGCATGGTTTTAAGTGTAAGTCTAACTAATTGCAAATTTTCCTATTTTGTGGTTGTTTTATGCTTTCACCCCTTGATGCCATGTTTTTAGGCCCAATTCTATATTTTGCAAATTCTCATCGTATACTCAAATCAGGAGGCCAGTGACTACATAGTCGGTTCGTATCAGTTACATTAGTCCCGTGTGAGGTTCTCGTACCTCTTATGGGACCGTTTTTTGGTTGTTTTACGTTTTCACCCCATTACGTCATATTTTAGGCATAAGTCTAAATTTTGTTAATTATTGTTGTATACTCAAACCGGGAGGTCGATGACTACACAATCGGTACGTACGAGTTACATTGGTCCTGTGTGAGCTATTCGTGCCTCTTACGAGACCGTTTTGTGTCTATATTTTGCAAATTCTTGTTGTATTCTAAAATCGGGACTCTGCTGACTATGCAGGTAGTTCATACGAGTTACAATGGTCCCGTTCAATGTACATGTGCCTCTTATGGGACAGTTGTGTGGATGTTTTACGTTTTCACCCCTTGACGCCATATTTTAGGGGTAAGTCTTTATTTTGAAAATTCTTATTGTATACTCAAACCGGGAATTTAGTTACTACACGATCGATTCGTACAAGTTACATTGGTATGCGAGCTGTTGGTGCCTCTCACAGGACCATTTTGTTGTTGTTGTTTTATATTTTCAACCTCTAACGGCATGCTTTTAAGCATAAGTCAAATCGATTGCAAATTCTCATCGTATACTCAAACGAGGATTCCGGTGACTACATTATCAATTCATACGCATTACATTGGTCCCGTGCGAGGTGCCCGCACCTCTTATAGGACCGGTTTTTGGTTGTTTTATGTTTTTAACCCTTGATGCCATATTTTAGGCCTTAGTCTAAAATTTGCAAATTCTCGTCGTATACTAAAACTGGGAGGCCGGCAACTACACGGTGGGTTCTTACAAGTTACATTGGTCCCATGCAAGGTGCTCGTGCCTCTTACCAGACCATTTTGTGGCGGTTTTATTCTTTCACTCCTTGAAGCCATTTTATTAAGCATAAGTCTAATTGATTGCTAATTATCGTCGTATACTACAATGGGGAGTCCGACGACTACGCTTTCGATTTATACGAGTTACATTGGTCCCGTGTGAGATACCTGCTCCCCTTACAAGACCCTTTTTTGGTTGTTTTACATTCTCATCCATTGACGCCATATTTTAGGCCTAAGTCTAAATTTTGTTAGGTCTCGTTGTATGCTCAAATAGGGAGGCCGGTGACTACACGGTTGGTACGTACAAGTTACATTGGTCCCGTACGAGGTGCTCGTGCCTCTTACGCTACCTTTGTATGTCTATTTTACGCTTTCACCCCTTGACGCCATGTTTTTATGCCTAGATCTAAATTTTCCAAATTCTCATCATATACTAAAACTGGGATGCCGGTGAGTAGACGATCAGTTCTTACGAGTTACATTTGTCCCGTACGAGGTGCTCGTGTCTCTTATGGGACCGTTTTGTGGATGTTTTATGATTTCACCCCTACACACAAAGTTTTTAAGCTCAAGTCTATGTTTTGGCAAATTCTGGTTGTATAGTCAAACAGGGAGTCCAATGACTGCGCGATCAGTTCGTATAAATTTGAATGGTCTCGAGCAAGTTGCCCTTGCCTCTTACTGGACCATTTATGACTGTTATACATTTTTAGCCTTTGACGACATGTTTTTAAGCGTAAGTCTAACTCATTGTAAATTCTCCCATTTTGTGACTGTTTTACACATTCACCCCTTGACGCCATGTTTTTAGGCCCAGGGTTAAATTTTGCAAATTCTCACTATATACTCAAATCGGGAGTCCAGTGACTATGCGATTGGTTCCTACAAGTTACATTGGTCCCGTGCAAGGTGCTCATGCCTCTTACGGGACCATTTTGTGGCTATTTTATGCCTTCCACCTTTGTCAGCAAGTTTTTATGCATAAGTCAAACCAATTAAAAATTCTCATCGTATACTTAAGCGGGGAGTCCAGTAACTACGCCATCGGTTCGTACAAGTTACATTGGTCCCGTGCGATGTGACCTCACCTCTTACGGGACCGTTTTGTGACTATTTTATATTTTCACCCCTTGATGCCACATTTTCGGACCAAGTGTAAATTTTGAAAATTCTCGTCGTATACTCAAATTGAGAGGCGGGTTACTATGAGGTTGGTTCATACGCGTTACATTCGTCCCGTGCGAGGCGCTGGTGAATCTTACGGTACCATTTTGTGGTTGTTTTAGGCTAACCCCTTGACGCCATGTTTTATGCCCAAGTCTAAATTTTGTAAATTCTCATCGTATACACAAATAGGGAGACTGCAGACTATGTAGTCAGTTTGTACGAGTTATATTAATCCCGTGCCGGTGCTCATACCTCTTACGTGACCGTTTTTTGGCTATTTTACGGTTTCATCCCTTGATGCCCTGTTTTTAAGCCCAAGTATATTTTTTTGCGAATTCTTCTCGTATACTCAAACTGGGAGTCCAGTGACTATGCGATCGATTCGAACGAGTTACATTGGTCCCGTACGAGGTGCCCATGCGTCGTACGAGAGTTTTATATGGCTATTTTAAAATTTTAAAATTCTCATCGTATACTCAAATCTGGAGGCCAGTGACTATGCAGTCAGTTCCTATGAGTTACATTGCTCATGTGTGAGGTGCTCGTGCCTTTTGCGAGACCGTTTTGTTGTTGTTTTATGTTTTCACCCTTTGACGACATGTTTTTAAGCGTAAGTCTAATTGGTTGTAAATTCGTATCGTATACTCAAATGGGGAGTTCGATGACTACGCCATCGGTTCCTACGAGTTAAATTTGTTCCGTGCGAGGTTCTCGTGCCTCTTACAGGATCGTTTTGTGGTTGTTTTGCGTTTTCACCCCTTGATGCCGTGTTTTAGGTGTATGTCGAAATTTTGCTAAATCTCGTCGTATAATAAAACTGGGAGGACGGTGACCCCAAGGTCGGTTCCCACGAGTTACATTGGTCATGTGCGAGGTTCTTGTGCATCTAACGGGACCTTTTTGTGTTTTTTTTTTATGTTCTCACCCCTTCCCGCCATGCTTTTAAGGCCAAGTCTATTTTTTTGCAAATTCTCATCGTATACTCAAATCGGGAGTCCGATGACTGCGCAGTCAGTTCGTACGAGTTACATTGGCCCCGTGCGAGGTGTTTGTGCATCTTATAACACCATTTTGTTGTTGTTTTACGTTTTCACCCCTTAACACCATATTTTAGGCCTAAGTCTAAATTTTTGCAAATTCTCGTCCTACACTCAAACTCGGAGTCCAGAGACTATGCGGTCAATTTATATGAGTTACATTGGTCCCGTGCAAGGTGCTCGTGCCTCTCACGGAACCATTTTGTGGTTGTTTTACGTATTCCTCCTATAGCGACATGTTTTTAAGCCTAAACGTAAATTTTTGCAAATTATCATCATATACTCAAACCGGGAATCCGATGAGTACGCGATCAGTTCCTATGAGTTACAATGGTCCCGTGTGAGGTGACCGTGCCTCTTACGGGACCATTTTTGGACTGTTTTACTTTTTCACCCCTCGACAACATTTTTTAAGCCTAAGTCGAACTATTTACAAATTCTCATCGTATACTCAAACCCGGAATCCCGTGACTATGCATTCATTTCCTGCGAGTGATATTGGCCCCGTGCGAGGTACTCGTGCCTCTTACGGGACCATTTTATAGCCGTTTTACATTTTCACCATTAGACACCTTATTTTTATGCCTAATTTTAACGTTTTACAAATTTTAGTTGTATACTCAAATCGAGAGTTTGATGACTACACGGTCAGTTCGTAGGAGTTACATTTGTCCCGTGTGAGGTGCTCGTGCTTCTTACGGGACCGTTTTGCATCTATTTTAGACTATGCGTTTAGTTCCCATGAGTTATATTGGTCCCGTGCGAGGTACTCATGCCTCTTACGGGACCGTTTAATAGTTATTTTACATTCTCACCATTAGACAACATATTCTTATGACTAGGTTTAACTTTTTGTAACTTGTCATTATATACTCAAACCGATAGTCCAGTGACTGCACACTCAGTTCCTACGAGTTACAATGGTCCCATGCGAGCTGTTTGTGCCTCTTACGGGACCATTTTGGGACCGGTTCTTACGAGGTACATTAATCTAAAAAATTATTTTGTGAGTGATGTGATAAAAACAAATATGTAAAAACTTAGAAATTGTACGAATCATATTATATGCACTCTAGTGAGACAGATTACTCACCTTTGCAGCCCTTCATCACACTTTTTCCTAAATCACTTGTTATCCCCTGCTAAAAACTATGAAAAAGAAAAAAAGAGATTAATAGGTGATAAATGATGCCTAAAAGAATCATGGGATGTGAAATTATCACACATTAAGGGCTAAAAATTGTAGTACTTCTAAGAAAATGGATGTGTGAACTTCTATAAACATAACTGGGAAAAGTGAAGAACTCCGTGAAAGAATCATTTTCATCCCATCTGTCATGCTTACTATGTATTCTAATGTGTGTCCCGCTTACCATCACATTAAAAGTCACCATAATTGTAACGATTAAAAAGAAGTGCAAAGAACACACTTATTATATGTGACATCAATTATACTAACAATGTTTGCAACTTAAGAAGTGATTCAGCGGCATGCATCTTTAAAAGAAGAAACCCCAAGGAGAGTTGGGTAAAGTGATAAAAGTTGATAAAATCCAACACAAATGATCAAGAAATTGCAGAACAAGTGCCCAGTGAAGTCAAAGCAGAGGGAATGAGAAGGTAGACTTCACTTATCCCGTATGCATATCTTAGGTTCCCCACCAAACAAAGAAAATAATTTTATTACAGTTAAATATAAAAATAATAGTATGAATAAATGTGAAGAAAAGAGAATTTTAAGTCCCAACTCGAAAGATTAAGATAACCAGTTATGAAAATGATTTATCGGCTATTGTGGAATATCAGAGGCATGTCCAAAAAAGGAGAAATTAATAGATAAAAATACTAAAAAGAACTAATAATTTGTCCATGCTAGTTATTACAGAGACAAAAGTTTCCAAAGTGAAGGTAGGGGATTTTTTTTATAAAGGTTGGTTTTAATTTAGGTGTGGTCAATGATTCAAACTTAATATGATTTTTTTTTTAATCTTGGGAATACACTGTCTTGTCCCAAATGACCCCATGTATAACTATCTGAGTGGATCATACTCAACTTTCTTGTCTAGTTCAAGTTTCAATAGTGTATGCCAAGTGTTTTAAGGTATACAAGCAACTCTTCTCTGACATTCAATTCTAAATAAAAATATAAGAATACTGAGACAAAGAAGAGAGTATCACCTTTGCACCCTGAGTTTTGTTGATAAGAGGTACCAATCATTTTTCCAAAGTGGATTAACTCTGTTTGTACAAAACATATAAAAATAAATTCATACATACAGATCAGAAGCATATATATTGAAATTACAAATATGTTTTCAACAGTCGTATACAAAAAAACATCGTACTTACTATAATATGGTTTCAATAATCATATAGGAAAAAAATACCCTCTAGATAGATACATGTGCCAGTTCAACATTTATAACTGTACTGGTGTATTTATAACACCAATATACCAATGTGATGTGTACAAAATAGATATTGTTACGACAACGGCATAAGGGGTGATAATAAAAACTAATGTGGTTTCTACAATGTGCCAATAAAAAATCGTGGCTTGCATCCAATCCACTTATTATTTTCAAGGAAAACTATGACTATAATGCTTAAAATAGATTCTCGAGTAAATAGAAGAATTAATGTAGTTTAATCCTAATCAATATAAACCCTTATATTAAACTTCCAAAGGATTTTACAGTTTGAAAACCTGCTTTTTTCTCAACACTAAAGCATCACCAAACATAATTTGGCATAAAACAAACAATTCCAAGGAAAAATAAACATTACTGAATAATAAGTCACATGTACCATTACTAACTTTAACAATTATGAGTTTCTAACTGATTAGGCTACGAAATATGTGTGTCCATCCCCGATCCTCGCTGCGGGTGGGTGGAGTGAGGATCCTATGTCCCGCGCATCCCTCTCAGGAGAGCTTCGGCCGACATCATTAGGTGAGGTGAAAAATGTAGAGAGATAGAGTCTCCAGTCTATTTTACTCAAACCAAACAAAAGAAAGGGAGCCATCCCGAAGGACAACATCTAAGGACATACCGATACATATGAAACCAAAATGATTCGAAAAGGGTCCGGAGGCTAATTTACGAAATGGGAAGGTGTTAAGCACCCATTCCGCCCTTACAGTCTCTCATGGGTTTTTTCTATTTTACTTTATTTTCCCCGTGATATGTGTGCATGTGTATATATAGTGGAGATACGAATCATCAACTTGTATCATGGAAGAGATAAAGCGAGTCATTCGTAGGAATGTAAAGATAATATTAGAAAATAGGATTTGAGCAATCATCCTTGCGATGATCGTTATAATGGAAAGATAATATATGTGGAATAATACGCCACTGAGAACAAATATATGTATATATAAATATATGTAATATAATAGAGTGGAGTTTAGAAAAAATAGAAAACGAGAGAAAAAGTAAAAACAAAGGACTCGAGTCTCGGTTTTACCCCGAGATACCTACGTAGCCTATAGAGGCGTCAAAGTTCACGTAGTTCGCATGCAAAATGAGGGGTGGGGTTTATCCCATAAATCTAACCGGGGGATTATCTTATTTGTGTGTGTGTGTGTGTGTAGAAAAAAGTGTTTTAGTCGTGAGAGAAGTGTAAGAAAAGTGTGAGAATTCCCGTTTGAAATTTATGAGCAAACCCTCTTTTTCTTTTTCTTTTTTGGGTTTTTATTTATATGAAAGTAAGAGATGTGAAATAATACTAAATAAAAAGTATATTAGCATATGTGAGATGAGAGAATAAAAGTGCTAAGTAATAAAACAAGTTAATGTGAATTTATGAGAATTTAAGGAGATAATTAAGAAAATTAGACCTTCTTCAAGTTCTTGAGCTTGATCTTGAATGTTGGAGACCAGCCCTTTGCACTTGGATGATGATGGAGAGTGGTTAATTTATCAAGTTTGATGAAAAGGATGATGAAAATTGAAACTTGGAAAGGGTTTTGGATGTGGAAATCGCGCTGAGTTCGAGGGAGTTTTTCTGGATCTGCGTAGAGTGATATGTTTCATATCTGGGCCCCCTTTGCAATGAGGCCAAGTCCTCCTTTTTATAGGCCCAGGGCATTGCTGATTGACATAGACCTATTCCTGCCAATCGCTATGTGTGTTAGGCACACTGTCGATAGGCAGGGCCCGGGACCTGCCGTTTGGCAGTGTCTTTCAGGCCTTTTAGGAAAATCGACCGCAGTGTGCAAACCGTTGATTCGAATCATTCATTGGGTGGACTGTTGAAAAGGTAATTTAGAGACTTTAAAAATTCCTTGACCACTTCCACATTCGGGAGTTCACTTTGGGTATAATGTGGCTCGGAAGCATTCGTTGGTTCATTGGACGAGGAATTATCGGATGCAAATGGATCGTTCGTCCGCATGGTAAGTACGAATTGCACATGGGGTGAATCGTTGGAAAGTTTGGGAGACGTAATTCGACATTCCCAAGAGTCTAATCACATTTGGGGAGTTGACTTTGGTCAATCGTTCTCTGGAAGCATTTGGTGACCTCTCGGAGTAAAATGGATCATTCGTTAGTGCTGTAAGACAAAATCGCGCATGGAGAGGACGATTGGAAATGGGTTTCAGTGCCCTTTAAGATTCATTTAGTCTCGGTTGAGATAAATGGTTGACTTAGGTCACACGAAGCTCGAGAGCGTCTGGTGGCCTCCTCATCGAGTTTCTAGGGAAATTGGGTCATTCGTCTGCACCGTAAGTCAGAATCGCGCACGGAGTGGACCATTGGAAAGGGGGTTCAGTACCCTTCAAAGATTCGTTCAGTTTCGATCGAGCCGTATAGTTTGAGTTTTTGTCAAATGGAGCCTAGGAGTGCCCGGTGGATTTTAGGTCAGTACTTAGGGTATGACCTAGGTTTATAGTGATGAAGGGAGGAGCTACGGACCTCAAGAGAGTTTAGGGGTAACAGAATGGGGTGTCTACAGATCCCCTCAACGGGTGAGTTTGAAACAAATGATAGCCATCAAATAGACATTTCATGATGATTTTGAGGGAGGATGACCAATTTGGAGGGTCGAGGCCGATTCTACGGACCTAAGGGAGCGAGGATGACCAATTCAGAGGGTCGAGGACAATTCAATGGTTTAGGTCATTTCCTAAGGAGGTGTTGGGGATAACCAATTTTTGTGGGTCAAAGCTGATTCTGAGGGCTTGAAGATGAGGGTGACCGATTATGCGAGTCAAAGACAATTTTGAGGCCTTGAAGATGAGGGTGAACGATTCTGTGGGTCGAAGCCAATTATGTGGGCCTAAGGATGAGATGACCAATTCTGCGAGTCACAGCCGATTCTACAGGCTTAAGTATGAGATGACCAATTATGTGGGTCGAAGACAATTCTGTGGGCTTGGAGATCAGGGTGACCAATTCTGTGGGTCGAAGCCAATTCTATGGGTCAAAGCCAATTTTGTGGGCTTAAGGATGAGATGACCAATTTTGAGGGTTGAAGCCAATTCTACGGGCTTAAATATTAGATGACCAATTCTGCGGATCGAAGCCAATTCTACGGGCTTAAGTGTGAGATAACCAATTCTACGGGTCAAAGCCAATTATGCGAGCTTAAGTATGAGATGACCAATTCTGCGGGCTTAAGTATGAGATGACTAATTCTATGGGTTGAAGCCAATTCTATGGGCTTAAGTATGAGATGACCAATTCTGCGAGTCGAAGCCAATTTTGCGGGCTTAAGTATGAGATGACCAATTATGCGGGTTGAAGCCAATTATGCGGGCTTAAGGATGAGATGACCAATTCTGCGGGCCAAAGACAATTCTGCGGCCTTAAGTATAAGATGACCAATTCTAAAAGTCGTAGACAATTCTGAGGGCTTAAGGATGAGATGACCAATTATGCGGGTAGAAGCCAATTATGTGTTCTTAAGTGTGAGATGACCAATTCTGCAGGTCGAACACAATTCTACGGGCTTATGTACAAGATGACCAATTCTACGGGTCGAAGCCAATTCTACGGGCTTGGAGATGAGCATGACTGGTTCTGCGGGTCGAAGCCAATTTTGCGGGCTTAAGGATGAGATGACCAATTTTGCAGATCGAAGCCAATTCTTTGGGCTTAAGTATTAGATGATGAATTCTGCGGGTTGAAGCCAATTTTGTGGGCTTAAGTATGAGATGACCAATTCTGTGGGTCGAAGCCAATTCTGCGGGCTTGGAGATGAGGTTGACTGATTCTGCGGGTCGAAGCCAATTTTGAGGGTCGATGCCAATTTTTTGAGCTTAAGGATGAGATGACCAATTTTGCGGGTCGAATCCAATTCTACAGGATTAAGTATGAGATGACCAATTTTTCGGGTCGAAGCCAATTCTACGGGCTTAAGTATGATATGACCAATTCTGTGGGTCGAAGCCAATTATGCGTGCTTAAGTATGAGATGGCCAATTTTGCGAGTCGAAGCCAATTCTACGGGCTTAAGTATGAGATGACCAATTCCGCAGGTCGATTCCGATTATGCGGGCTTAAGTATGAGTGACCAATTCTGCGGGTCGAAGCCAATTTTATGGGATGAAGTATGAGATGACCAATTCTGCGAGTCGAAGCCAATTTTGCGGGCTTAAGTATGAGATGACCAATTATGCGGGTCGAAGCCAATTATGCGGGCTTAAGGATGAGATGACCAATTCTTCGGGCCAAAGACAATTCCGTGGCCTTAAGTATGAGATGACCAATTCTAAGAGTCGTAGCCAATTCTGCAGGATTAAGGATGAGATGACCAGTTATGCGGGTCGAAGCCAATTATGTGTTCTTAAGTGTGATATGACCAATTCTGTGGGTCGAAGACAATTCTACGGGTTTAAGTATAAGATGACCAATTCTACGGGTCGAAGCTAATTCTGCGGGCTTGGAGATGAGCATGACCGATTCTGCGGGTCGAAGCCAATTTTGCGGGCTTAAGGATGAGATGACCAATTTTGCGGATCGAAGCTAATTCTCTGGGCTTAAGTATTAGATGACGAATTCTGCGGGTCGAAGCTAATTTTGCAGGCTTAAGTATGAGATGACCAATTCTGTGGGTTGAAGCCAATTCTGCGGGATTGGAGATGAGGGTGACTGATTCTGTGGGTCGAAGCCAATTTTGAGGGTCGACGCCAATTTTTTGAGCTTAAGGATGAAATGACGAATTTTGCGGGTCGAATCCAATTCTACTGGATTAAGTATGAGATGACCAATTCTGCGGGTCGAAGCTAATTCTACGGGCTTAAGTATGAGATGACCAATTATGTGGGTCGAAACCAATTATGCGCGCTTAAGTATGAGATGGCTAATTTTGTGAGTCGAAGCCAATTCTACGGGCGTAAGTATGAGATGACCAATTCTGAGGGTCGATGCCGATTATCTGGGCTTAAGTATTAGTGACCAATTCTCCGGGTCGAAGCCAATTTTATGGGATGAAGTATAAGATGACCAATTCAGCGCGTCGAAGCCAATTCTGCGAGCTTAAGTATGAGATGACCAATTCTGTGGGCTTAAGGATGAGATGACCAATTCTGTGGGCTTAAGTGTGAGATGACCAATTCTGTGGGTCAAAGCCAATTTTATGGGCTTAAGTATGAGATAACCAATTTTGCGGGTCGAAGCCAATTCTACGGACTTAAGTATAAGATGACCAATTCTGCGAGTCGAAGACAATTTTGTGAGATTAAGTATGAGATGACAAATTCTACAGGTCGAAGCCAATTCTACGGGCTTAAGGGTAAGATGAACAATTATGCGGGTCCAAGCCAATTTGGCGGGATTAAGGATGAGATGACCAATTATGCGGGTCGAAGGCAATTCAGCAGGCTTAAGTATGAGATGTTCTTGAGGAATTATGCTGGGGAGATTATCTTGTGGTTTTGTTTTGGGCGGGGGAGCCGATAGCGGGGGGAATCTTTTGCATCCTCAGGAGGAATCGCAAAAATTCCACTGGGGAGGTGATTAGATGGTCCAGGGTTTGAATGTATTGCTCGGGGAGGTTTGAGATCTTTGGGGTATAGGAGTTGATACTCATAGATCCTCCGTGGACGTCATTGAGAGGAGTTTTACTTGGTTTTTGAGTGTTTCGCTAGGGAAATAGGGGTTCCTACTGAGGGAGTGCGAAATTTTCTTGGTGAAAATGTTGTAAATCCTTCCTCGGATTTTTAAGAATTTTTCAGGGATTTATGGTATTTTTTAGGAATTTTTGTACGAAATTTTAGGGGGGTGCCGGTAGGCATGGTATGGAGGGTGCCATTCGGCACTGGCACCGACTTTTGAACTGCCTCGGGAAGGTAAGGAGACAGTGCCGATCTATGGGTGAGGGGTCAATCCCCATCGGCATGACCCTTGTCATCCTATATAAAAGGGTGAATTCCCTTCATTTTTCACAGCTTCTTGCTTTCTCTCTTTCTGCAGTTTTCCTCTGCAAATCGTTCTAGAATTCCGATCTTTAAGAAATGGCCGCCTTTGTGAGCACTGCAGCGCATAGGGAATGGTTAACTGTTGATGACTAGGCAAGCGTGGAGTGCAAGGCCAGGGTACCTCTTCCTTTGGGGAGTAAGAACTCCTTTGACGCATTCGATCCGGTTGTGGATGAGCGGACCTTGTTGCGAGAGCCATCGCGTCATCATTCCTCAAGGGTGGTGAGCCCCGGCGGTTATGTAAGTAACCTGAATTTTAACATTCTTCTCTTTTTTCTTTGTGATTTTCTCTTCATTCTTGAATTTTTTACAGGTTTTTTCTTTTGACAGTCAGATATCTCTTTGAAGAATATGCGTGCCAGCGGGACGACGGGGCTTAAAGATGTTTGGGAGAATCTTCCACCTGTGGTGCATTGGGTGGTATCCTCAGCGGGTTTTGGGAGGTCAGTGTCTACGCTGGATGAGACGCGTCATTCGACAGCAATCTTATGCGCTTTGGGGGAGAGGTGGTGGGATACTACCCACACCTTCCATTTCGATTTTTGGGAGATGGCCGTGACTCCCATGGATATGCACCAACGGCTGGGTCTGGATGAGGAAAAGATAGAGGTGGATCATTCTCTGTGGGTGAGGCCGGAGGCGGTACGTGTGACACTTGGTGATGTAGGGAGGATAGTCTCTGGGGATTCCATCTAGTTGTCCTTGCTGAAAGAAGTTTTGCGGAGTAAGGAGGTTGATTTGGAGGACGGGCTGCAGGTGAGGCAGATGGCCCAGTTGTTTATTCTCCTAGTTTTGGGAGGCTTAATGGTGGCGTCAAGCAGTAGCGTCGTCCATTTGTGGTTCTACCGTATTTGAGGACATTTTTTAACATCCCTTTCTATGATTGGGGGAGCCTGACTTTTGCGACCCTCTATTTTTCTTTGGATTCATTTAGTCGATGCACTTGGCAAACTTTTACTGGAGCGACATATCTCCTTGAGGTATTTTTTAATTTGCGCATTTTCCTTTCATGAATTCTCATTTTCCTTATGCGTCTTTTTTTATTATGAATTATTGTCATTAGCAGATGTGGTTCTATGAGGTGATTAGGTGCAATACCCCACTGATTTCCTTGAAGGACGAGACTGTTAGGTACTTTTGTCGATTGTATCGATGGCGCAAGGCCAATCGACAGTCGAAGGGATCTCTCTCTCTCTGGAGGCGGTGCGTCAGGTTTTGAATTGCCTGACCAGTGGTAGGGTAAGACTCTTTCTTTTCAGTCTTGATTTTTGCACATTCTGATTCTGTATTGACTTATGGATTCTAGGGATTTTTCAGGTGACTTTTTACCCTTGGGGGACAGCCATTCAGGATACTGGGGCTACCGAGGTGAATGTATGGATGAGGAATTTGTTGGCGCATGATTTCGTCCATTCTTGGCATCTCGGGGAGAGGGTGGTTCGGTATATTGCTGAGGAGGAGGTGGTGGTACCACCTGCGCAACCTCCTACGTCCATGAAGCGGGAGCGGCTGCTGCCGGAGGATGCGAGGATCGTGGCGATGATTGGCGAGTCCTACTTGTTGTACACTGATACGGCTGCATCGTATGACTATATGGATTTTTGATGAGCTGGTTGATGGCGCCCAGCATATATGATGCCTTTCCTTTCCCTCCGGCGATTTGAGTCGGGCGGTGGGGTCTTCCCACCGCGGCGGTGGTTCGTCGGCGTCTACAACGGTGGAAACTTCGAAGGTTCCTTTTGTACGGTTGCATACCCCTTTATACAACATTCGGCATTTCGATGGAGGGATGGTGCCTATGTTGCATCATCCTCATGCGATGGATTCGGAGGAGCTGGGTTTGATAGAGGAAGTCCTTCATCCTACGGTATACCTTTAGTTCTTCTCCTTCATTCCTTTTATGTTTTGATCTTTTTTTCTTTGATACTGATTTTGCCTTTTACTTACAATAAGTCCGGGTGTCGACCACTTGGCTGAGGGACATCAGAGACTGAATATCTTCGGTGGCTTCCCACATTCGAAGATGCGGTTTTGGTTCCTTCTTGCTTGGTGTTGTCTGCTTCGTCTGGGGAGGACTCTGGCTTGAGTAGTGTTGGTGCGTCGTCTCGCCGTAGGGGAAAGAGAGCGCGTCGCAGGGTTGGAAGCTCTTAGGGAGGCGGAAGGGTAGGTGAGAGAGAGAGAATGGGGGTTCGAGCTGAGTCCCGTTTTTTTCTTTTCTTTATTTCCTGCAAAATTTGATGTAACACAGAAGAATATATATACGAAATGAAATGGTTTTTTTTATTATCTTTTGTTAATGATGAGTGAATGCATGCACATGCATTTTTACTTTGCTGCTGAGACCGTAAAAGGATATATTTTTGGGATTTTTAAAGGAAAGTTTTAAAAATGAGGGATTGTATAAAGGTGGAATGGAGTCTTTTGAAATTCTGCATATGCACACATGAAGAAAATGATAACATCCATCCAAACAGAGTCTATCCCTCTAATGATAAGTCATATCCTGAGGAGTCTCCACTGTGGCCATCCCCAGGTCGTTCTACCTTCCCCTTCTCTGGGAGGGAGGTCTCAGACCTTGCGCGTGCAGTTTGAGGGAGAGAATAAGGTCCTCGCGCCCTTTTCTAGGAGGAGCAATTTTATCGTCGTCAATGTGGAATGATTTGAAAAGATAGAGTCGTCATCCTATTTTGCATAAAATGAGGAAAAGAAATAATGTCGCCTCAAGATAATGGCATCAAAGACATATTGATTGTTGCAAAACCAATAGTTTAATGGTTTGGGGGCTAAGTTACAAAATAGGAAGGTGTTAGGTACCCATCCCACCCTTTCGGTCTCTCATGGGCATGTGTTATTATTCTCCTTGAAAATCACCATGAAGTGTGTGTGCATGTACATATAAGTGGAGAAGGGAATTGCTCTACGCATATCCTGGAAAAGGGTGGAGTGAGATCATTCGTAGGAGTGTTCCCAAAATTGTAATTAAAAATATAATGTACGTACTTATTTGGATATCGATGTTTATACTAAAACGATGATATATGTCAGATAAAGCATGACTAAGAATAACAAATACAATATATAAAATAATATATGAATTAAAAATTCAAGGATGACTCGAGTCTCGAGTTTTGACCCGAGATGCCTACGTAACCTAAAAAGGCATCAACGTCCACATATTTCGCATGAAATATGAGGATCGGATTTATCCCATAAATATAGCCGAGGATTTTATTTAGATGTGCGTGTAGTAAAAGGATAGTTTGATTTGAGAAAATGCGGTGAAAGATCCCATTTGAAATTTATGAGTAAAACCCTCTTTTTTCTTATTTTGGGTTTTTTACAGAAAATTTGTTATGTCCAATATTACTAATAAAAAAGTGAGATTATTAATATCTATGGACTAACGAGGTGTGGGACCCAACCTATTCTAATCCCGGGTGATCAATCCATTATTAAATTAAATAGGAATCATTAATGTTTTCATTCTTAGCATCACTATCAAATTTCAAATTAATTACTAATACCCTAATAACCTGGTCTCAATATTTTAATCTTAATCATTAGCATGAAATAAATAAATCAGAATAAATATATCATTAACTATTTCTATGAACATAACCATGAATAATAAGAAAATGGCGTAAGTAAATAACTGAAACTAGAATAACACTCTAGAGAAAATCTAAATACAATCATTCAAGAGTAAAGTCTAAATCAATACTAGAACTAAAGAGGAATAAAAAGTCTCCGAAAAAGTATCCAACTAAGAATGGGTGACATGCCCGATTGAGATAACTGAGGATGCATCAGAACTGAAATAAATATGAAGGTACAATAGGAATGTCCTAAAACCTCCACAACAGCTGCAGCACGTCAAATAGTGGAACTCCTATGCCTGGCATCCCTGTGGCAGGGCAACTAAAATGGTTTTTACAAAAAGGATTTGAAACGGGTCAGAGGCCAAGTAAAACAGTTTGAAAAAGTTTAGCAATTGTTTAAAATGGGACAAGATAAGATATTAAATACATGTTAGTACCTTGTTCCCCCACTTGATATCCTCACCCCATAACTATTGTGCACACTTAACGTACAACTCTAGACCATCTAGTTATGCTACCTGCCTAACTAGTCTGGCTTACATGCCTTTGCATCTAATTGATTATAGTTCCCACTTGTATTACCCATGCAATATGTTACTAAAATTTTCCAATTCTTTATACTCATTAGGAATATATACTAAATGATTTAGTTCTCGTACACTTTGGTTAATTTAGATATCACTATCTATTATTACCTTATTTAGTTCTGATACACTTGAATAATTTAGATATCGCAATCTATCTTATCTACTAACATAATCGTAGAAGAAACAATGGCATGTACATATATACATCACTGTTATGACATAAACATATACAACATCCCTAAGTGGAGACCTACGGTGTGCTCATACTCTACTATTAAGTCCCGATACATCGCATACTATATAAGGACACTGACTGAAATAGTCTCCCCCAAACCATAAATCAAATCACACAATATTTGAGGAAAACCTATCTCCAAGCCTTTGGGATACTCTCATACTTAACGCACCGAAATCACTGGTCACATACTCATTCACACAAGTGGTGCTCAATTCGTGAGGTCTATGTCCTGTGGTACAAGTCAATATCCCCCTAAATGGCCTCATCAGAATAAGACTATTGCCGACACAAAACCTCTCGTAATAGCAAGTATCCTAGGTATGATTACACATACAAATCAAACAATAGGTAAACACACCTACCATGTTTATAAAGAAATGTCTTTATATGTATCCACATAGCATATATCAAATTCCCCGTACATAGTATAATATCTCTCGAATATTCTACATAACGTAATACTTCTCATTGTAAATTCTTGAGTGTTTCTCAATACCCAAATGGTTGCCAAGTGTCCCTTAAGTAACAGTAGGTAATCCCACTCAAGGCCTACTAGTCTTGGTCCTACATTCCCCTAATATTTCGTAATAAGAAACAAATATCTCAATAAGCTTTTATTACCTATTAAGTTAAATCAATTATTAGTCTTAAACCCTTCTCGGGATACCAACCTCAAACCCAAATTAGCCTACCGGTAATTAGAATAGCTCTTAATAGAATCTTACAATTAATTCGAGGGTTAACCCAAACATTTTTTATGAGTTCTATGTAAAAAGGGAAAAAATTATGCAATTCTAGGAAATCGAATAGATTCGGCCTTGCTCCGAATTAATTCTCTTTTCGAATCGATTGGTCTAAGGAGCCGAATTAATTCGCTTATAACGGATCTCATATTTTGCAAAAAAAAAATAAGAGTTACAGGATTCAACATTTTTAACCTCAAAACCTCCATAATTTATTCCCAATCTCCCAACTAAACATTATACCATCACATATAAATGATTTCAAACGTAGTAGAACCATTAAATCAACAACGAACACCTTTAAATTTATTGAATTCAACATTAAAGATTCAAAACCCTAGCTTATCCTTCATGCTCAAGCACATCAACATTTTTCCAGATTTCCTCCCAAAATTTGTGAAATTTCTCATCAATTTCAGCTTACATGTATAAGGAATCAAGTATAACACCATTTCTACCCAATAACATGATTTATATCTCAACTTTTAAAGCCAAATATCATGAATTTCACAAGATTATCACCCTATTCTAACATGGATGATATATCAAATAATAGTTTAGTAAGATTAAACACTTGCATCTATTTGAAGGTATGATTTCGTATATAAGAAAGGTATAAAGTGCCCCGAGACCCAAACTAAACCCCCGGGAAGACTATTATGACTATCTTGACCCTTTTGGACACACCGGTCCACTCAAAATGACTATATTGAATGTCAAAAGTGAAATTATATTTAATTTCCCAAATTAAGTCTTGACACAACTGACACTTGCGTCCTGACTAAATTTATCATAGTTGCTGTATTTCTCACTCATAAAATTGTAATATTTCCTTATCATTATTATTACGCATTCACTAAGTAATATTCAATATAAATATCAACCCTTATCTCGCTAATTAATATTTATTTTATCGAATTAATTTCCAAATATAATTTAACTAATCCCAATTAATTCCTTGTATAAATATGAATAAAATTATAGGGTTTTACATACTTCACCCCAAATAATTGAACTCATCCTAAAATTAAAAAAAAAAAGAAATACATAATATGAATAACTCTGGATACTTTTTGTGCATCTCATCCTCACGCTCCCAAGTGGACTCATTGGCCTTATGATGCCCCAACTGAATCCGTAGAAGTGGAACTATCTTTGACCTCTGTCTCCTATCGCTATGCTCTAAGATAATAACCGACATCTCTTCACATGAAATATTAGGAGAAAATTGATCTCCTCTAAAATAATGTGCGTGTGACCCAAATCATCTCGAAGATATTGCCTCAACGAAGAAATATAAAATATATCATGAATCCGATGCAAGTGCTCCGGAACCCAAGTTTGTATGCAAATGGGCCAATTTTCTTAATAATAGGGAATTTCCCCACATATCTTAGGTTCAACATCCCTCTCTTCCCGAGCCTCATTATCATTTTCATAAGAGATACACGTAGTAGCAATCGATCTCCCCCACAAATTTTAGGAAGTATCGCTTAACATCCACATAACTCATTTGTCAATTTTGGGTTGTCCATCTATAGCTCATAATCAACTCCATCTTGGTTAACGTATCTTTAATCAACTCCGGCCCGAGAAGTTTGTTATCCCCCACCTCCAACCAGTAAGAGGACGAATGATATGGTCTACCGTATAATGCCTCAAATGCTACCATGGCAATTGTGAACTAGTAGTGGTGATTATATGCGTACTCAATTAGTGGAAGATACTACTCGCAGCCTCCATCAAAATTAAGGATACACATTCGTAGCATATCTTCAAACAGTTGATTAGTCTTATTTTCTACCCGTCAATCTATGGGTGGTAAGCCGTACTCAACCATAAGTCAGTACCCATAGACTCCAGAAAACTCTCCCAAAATCGAGACATGAAAATTTTGTCCCTATCGAACACAATATCTAATGGAACCCCGTGAAATCTCACTATCTCTGGAATGAAAATCTCGGTACAGTGTCCCGTAGTAGAATCACTCTTAACTGGAAAAAAGTGAGCTACCTTACTCAATCGATACACTATCACCCATATGGAGTTACGATCTCGATGTGATGTAGGTAACCCAGTTACAAAATCCATGGAAACGCTCTTCCATTTCAATATCAATATCTTTAACGATTGTATAACTCCTACCGATTTTCGATGGTCCACTTTCACCAATTGAAAAGTGGTACATCTCGAAGAAAACTTAATGATGTCTCTCTTCATCCCACTCCACCAATACTGCCATCTCAACTAATGTTACATTTCATCCCCTCCAGGATATACCATAAATAATGACCCATGTGACTCTGCCATCACTGTGTGTCGTAAATCCTCCCCTTTTGGGATAACCAATCTCTCATTGAATCATAAACCTCCTTCTGAACTCACGAAATATGACTATGCTCCTTTGATTAAGAGCAGTCTGATTCGCTCCTGAGAAAAAGAATCTGATGCATGTGCCTATACCTTACTCGTGACAATCTGGGGGTGATGGTCATGACTGACATAAATAATCAGGAAATGAAATCCTGATATCCCAACCCCTTCCAATTTTCCTTCCAAGCTTCGATAACATCCCTTACTGGAGTGAATCTCAATGCGGCTGCCACCACGTTAGCCTTTCCAAGGTGATACTGGATGTCAAACTAATAATCTTTGTCCAATTCAAGATACCTGCACTGACGCATATTCAACTCTCGAAATGAAAAAGTACTGTCGTGACTTATGATCTATAAATAGGAAAAATCTCTCTCCTAGTGAATAGTATCTCGAAATTCACAATACAAACATGGCTGCCACTAAATCAAAGCTATGGGTGGGGTAATTTATCTCACCAGGTTTAAGCTTATGGGAAGTGTATGCTATATCCTGATCCTTTTACTGTATCACACCACCAAGTCTCTGGAGGGATGTGTTAGTGAAAACAAGATACTCTACTCCTACCCTGGAATGTGTGAGTATGGGTGATGAAGTCAACGTTTCCTTTAGCTCATCAAAATCCAACCGACAATCGTTTTCCCAAACAAACCGTACACCTTTGTGAGCTAAATTACTGAATGAACTCGCAATCTTCGAGAATCCTGTAACAAACCGCCTGTAGTACTCGGGAACCCACAAGAAAATGCGCACCTTTGCCAGTGTTGTGGGATATCCCCACTCCCTCACAACTAACACCATACTCTGGTCCACCAATATTCCTAACTCAGAAATGATAATTCCATAAAAATTTTACCTCATGTAGTTGCAACCCATATTTCTCAAAATTTTCATACATTGATTCTCAGGCAGTGTTTATAAGACCTGATACAAATTCTCATCATGGTTCTCCTCGATCCGATATTACATCAAAATGTCATCAATGAAGACGATAAAAAATTGATCTAAGAACTCTATAAGCACCATATTCATCAAGTCCATAAATACATCTTGAGTATTGATTATCCCAAATGTCATAACCCAAAACTCGTAGGATCCATATCTCATCAAGAAGGTAGTCTTAGACACGTCCTACTCCTGGATGTGCAACTGGTGATACCCGAATCTCAAATATATCTTATAAAAGTAAGAGGATCCTCTCAACTGATCTAATAAGTCATCGATTTGGCGTAATGGATACTTTTTCCGTATCGTGACTTTATTCAACTCACGGGAATCAACACACAAGCGTAAAGATCCTGTTGTCTTTTTTATAAATAATATTGGGTCACCCCAAGGCGAGGTAATATGATGTATAAAAACCTTCCCCAGTAGCTACTCAATCTGATACCTTAACTCCCTTGTCCCCATGGGAGACATACGATACGGTGCATGAACTATTGACCGAGTGCCCAGTGCTAAGTTAATGAAAAATTCAATCTCTTTACTAGGGGGAAATCTTGATATCTCGTGCAATACATTCGAAAACTCACATACGACTGGGATCGAATAAAGGGAAATCACCTCTTAGTGAGAGGTCTCCTCCTCTATGTATTACAAGTGAGTGGACGATCCTCCTTCCAGATAAGGTATCGTCACTAAGAACATCTCCTCGCTAGGGATCATAAACACTGTAATCCTACTATAGCAGTCAATCATGGCCCTATACTTAGCTAGCCAATCCAGGACTATGATGGCATCGTACTCCAAAATATCTAATACCAGTTTATTAGAAGGCAAAACTAATATCCTAATATATATACTCACACATAAAAGAAAACCATTGTCCCGCTACACAATGGTGAGTCTGCACAAGTAACTGTACTATCTGCTGTCTTTAATTACCTTGCGGCACCTGATAATCTAGTACCTATGAACGAGTGTGAATACCTAGTATCAAATAAAATATGTCCCAAAGTACCATGTATAAGAAACATACTGTCAACATTAGGTGGAGCCTGGTGGACCTGATATAAGTGCCCATACTATAATTTCCCTTGTTGGGGTGGGGCTGCTGGAATGGATGAAGCTCCAAGTAAGGCTGGTACGGGTGCTGGTGGTATGAGGGCGACAGGAAAAATAGGCCTCTTGGGCTCCTACCGGGCTCCTTGCTGTTGCTGAACCTTAACCTTATTAGGGAAATACTATCACTAATCGAAAGTCTTGTCGTAAATGAAACACCAACCCGCAAAATTACATTATTTAGGTTTTTCAACTAATTTGAATATTGTGTCAAAACAAATTTTTAGTACGAACCTTCTCCTTGGTACAGCAAACAACGTTACTCGATGACTCAACATGCCTTGACATTACTCAATGTTACATTATTTAGGTGATGCACAGTTGCACTTGACACATTAGGCACACAAGCATATTTGATTGTTTGATATTATTTGAGTTTTTGCGTAAATATTGTCTAAAAGAGACATCATAATATTTTTGCTAAAAATACTTTTTTTTAAATAAAATTGGTGCAACTTTCATTAAAAATGAATTTCTTATTCTAAAATAATATTCAGAATTATTTAGCACACTAGAATGAATTCTTAAAAGAATATTTTTTGTTTATTAAAATTTCATTTTTTATGCTTTATAACTGTTACTTTTGGTGGTAACCAATTCTTATGTTAACTTTCATGTGGAGCTATATATATATATATATGTACACACACATATGTAATGCTTTAAGCTTAGAACAAAATACCTGTTATGTCCATTAGTTAAAATTCCGTCCTATTATTTTAGGAAGCTTTTGTCCTTATCCAAAGCTTTCATCCTAATAGTTGTTACACTACCTGTAGGGTGCATGCTTGAACATTAGGTGTTTTACGGCTTAGACTTTCTCTTGATGTTGATCGAATTGACATGTTTGTACCCGCTAGTTTAGACCCATTAGTTTTAAACATTCGGCTTTACCATGTAGCCTTATGACCTGACTTGACCAAGATTACCCTCCTTGCTTACGATTTGTCACATAACAGGTTTTATAGTCCTTGTAGTTTGCGTGAGCTTTGAATATTGCATATATATATGTCTATTTATATGCATGGCATGTTATATACAATATAGATCTTGGTGTTTTCCCCATATATGTTATCCTATTTGACCTCACAAGTCTATATAACAGTTCTATCATTTGTGTACCAGCTAATACCTATTAGTGGGAACTTGTTTTGACCGAGAGTATAGCTATTGGCCCTTAATAGTTTAGACATGACTTGACTTGGATTATGTCCTTTGGCTAGTGATCTTGTTGTGCCATCTATAGTCCACTTGCATTAGATTAATTTTTGGACATATTGATTTCACCTTCAACCATCAGTAATTGAAACCGTAGGAGGAAACTGTCATATTTGTTATTAGATTTGCAAGACTTGTTTTTAACTGTTAGTTTATTAGAGATAGTGAATTTGGATTTTAGTGTCAGCTGTCAATGAACGTAGGATTTTGTTACCATAAAACCCTATACCACAATGGTTTTCAAGAGAATGGTTTTAGGTTGTTCAGTTTTTTTATAACCTACTTAAGTTGTGTGATTTGTTAAATCTATTAATTAGTTTTAACTCGATTTAATCTCAGCCGTAGGATTAAAACTTTTAATATGAACCCTTGATTTAAATATTTCTAGAATATTGTTTTCTCACCTATATAAACATCATTAGAGATTTTATTTGTATAAGATATTCATAACATATTTTCTAGTGTGAGAAACATAAGAGGGTTCAAATTTGTAGAGAGAAAAATATAGAGAATTAGAGAGAAATATCTAAGAGAGAGATAGTATGTTACTTTGCACACGTTATGTTATTTCTACTTCATCTACTTTATGTTTTTTTTTTAAATTATCAGTGATCTTACACATCATCTCATATTTTAGAGATTGAAATATTGTGTTATTGTAGAGAGAACTTATGTGCTTTCGTGATGAAATAATTCTTTTACAAAAACTAGAATTCCTTACATTTTTATATCTGAATTTTATTAAATATTTTTATGATCTAAATATTATGATTTTGTGTTAGATGCTATATGATGTTCAAATCATAATTTCTCTAGATCTTTTATGTTTATTGAAAATGTTTTAAAGATTTATTTTCTCATATTTGTGAAATTATTTATAAAACACTTTCCTCATAAAATTGGATTACATTTATTTTGGATAGATCGAGAACACATTTTTAAATGATTGAATAATCTTGTTGTGTCTCCAAGATAAGTATTGTATGCATTTTTGTTAAGTTTTTATAGAAAACATAGATGCTTGTGTTAAGAATTAAGTTCTTGCATGGTTTGCATTTAGAACATATTCACTTGCACATTTTGCACAACTAGTATGTGTTTGAGAGATCAGTGTTGACTGAATTGGAATTCGCTAAAAGGTGTGAAGTTAGGAAGTTCAGAGAACAACTAAACCATCAGGGCCTTGGGAGAATTCAGAACAATCCATACGAGTTAATAAAAGTTCTATACTTGGATTAGGTCTGGTTGTTTGGTTAGTTTTTTATATAGCTTGTAACATACGTTCTTGTTTAGTGGAATTTTTGTTTTGTGGCGTAGAGGTCACCGTGGATGTTTTCCCAAGTTTGGTTTTTTACCACGTTAAAAAAATCATACTTGTTATTCTTCTTTTCATTATCTTATTCTATGTATGATTTAGAATTAAAATTGTTACATGATTTAATTACTTGAGTTAGAATAATTAACCATATGAGATATATTGTATTGTAACGTAATAAATGAGATTGTTATTAATTTGACTTTAGAATAAATCATATTTAATTGACTTTAATTTCCGCATGTATTAAAATCTAATTAGTTGTGTAATAAAGTTTTTCTTGATTTGATTATATATATGTTATTAGAGAAATTTGCATGAAATCATAGTATGTTCATTTACGCATATGGCATTGTTTCATTGGAATACTCGAAAATTTCAACCACCCCTACTTTGGCCCTACTGGACCTGATGAAACCATTATTGGCCCACCTGACCCTGATGTCCCTTATTAAATCCACCCTATCCTTAACGATAATCCCCAAAATAGAACCTTTTAGCACCATCCCCCAGTGGGGACCTTGCTCACTTTGCCTCTGATGACCCTGAGTCGACTATGCCCCACTGGCACTACGACCCCCAATCCGACCCTGCTAGCTGGACTCTCTTTCTCGTTTGATACCCTTGACATTGAAGCGGTGTGTTAACGCAAAAATTCTCCATCTATGAGGACCAATCAGAAAAGGACACACGTCATCCTACGTGGCAATATTCGACATCCGAGAAGAGTTGGTAGGGCACCCGAGGAGTATTAGTCGGCACTCGAGGAGAGTTGGTCAGTACCCAAGGAGTATTAGTCGACACCCGAGGAGAGTTGGTCGGCACCCGAGGAGAGTTAGTTGGCACCCTAGGAGAGTTGGTTGACATACCAACCAGGAAGATCAAAGGATAACTATGCATTTAATGTGCATTAATGAAGATGGCAGCGCACTTAATGAACCTTAATGTACATTTATACTGTATTAATAGATGACAACACATAGCATACCAAGAAATTCAACAATTAGATTCGTTGAATGTAGACATAAATGTCTACATACAACGAATCTCTTTATCTCCCATCACTATAAATACATGTATCCCCTTAGCCAAAATGGAGGAGATCCGGGGGAACCTAGAAACCCCATACACAAGATACACATCTTTTCTCTCTCTACACCCTATGGTGCTATTGTAAACCCCTGGGAATAAAATAACAGTGGACGTAGGCTTTATTCATAGCCGAACCACTTTAAAAATATTTACCTCTCATGTGCTTGATTGGATTGATTTCATCTATTTATCTGTGATCATAAAAATGGAATTCGGTCCAGTTTTTTGCATCAACAGATTGGCGCCGTCTGTGGGAACGTGTTACAAGCGTTGTTCTCCATCAAAAGCTAAGTTTTTATTTTCTTTACGTATAATCAATTATACATACATCTTTTGATTCAATCATGATTTTTATGTTTATATACATAAATTAATTGTCCAATTTTTATCTGGAAAATATTGCATATCATGATTTTAAAATCATAACTGTTAGATTAATTCTTATTTAGAAATCTGAAAAATAATGGATTTCATAAATCACAACTTTTTTCTTGATTCTCAAGTTTCAATTTTATATCGTGGAGTAAATATTTTAAATGATTATATATACCAATATATATGACGGTGGTAAGATTTGGTAATTTTCATTATAAATTTTGAAAGATCTTTGATGACTATTCAAATTCCCATTACATTTTTAATCAGAGAATGGGAAAAGGTTAAAGACAATAAAAAGTTTTCTCATAGAAATCATGACCCAGATCTACTTTCTCTCTCTTCAAGTTTGAGTCTCTTTACATTCATTTTTATGAACTATATTTGGTTCATCTTCCATCTATGTCAATAAAGTCTCATTGATTGATTTTTTATATAAATTTGGTAATAACTTCGATCATTCAGCATATTTTTATCTCTCCAAATAGGGAATAGGAAGGGATCAATATAAAAAATAATTTTATGTAACTAAAAAAAAATCATTACCCACCTATTGTAAAAGAGGATCAGTAAAACAATCATGACCATATCAAGACTCTGGGTACAAATTTGATATGTTGGCCCCTCGTTCATAACATCACAGGATTTCTTTGTCGAAATCACACGATCTAGTGGATTAGATCATTATTCATTTAATTAACATTCTTAATGCTTAAATTTTACATCGAATATTATTTTATTTTTTTTGATCTATTGTTTCGAGATATTTTGGGACATAGCAATCTCACGAAAAATTATTCACCGCGGATCATATGGCTGTCCGGAATCGTCCACTTACAACCCCTATTTCTGGTCATCCATCCATATTGTTGGTCGGCATCATCTTGGGCCACCTTTTATTAAAGGGAAGCTTAACCAGACCATTTTTCTTTGTCGGAGATAAGATTTGAAGATCCATCAGTAACGTTGAAATAATTTTATCCAACTACGAGGTATCTTATTATTGGTCGGAGCCCCATATTGTAGCTCGGTGGAACCAATTGCAGGTCGAAGATCATCTACTTCTTGATCGGCGACATCTCAGTCTTGTTCGGAGGGTTCAATTTACTGGTCGGCAACTATCCAACCATCCACTTTTTGGTCGGTGACATCTAATGTTGTTCGGTGCTGTCAATGCACCATTTTTGTTGATCGGCGAAATCGCTCTGCTGGTCGGGGACCATTTGCTTCTTGGTCAGCACTATATATTCTACAACCTGAGAAACCCCCAAATGTTGGTCGGCAACATCCATGCCATTGGTCGGCAGCAGTAGAATCTTGGGGTATTAAAAAAAGTGGAGCACCCAAGATATTTCTTTAAACACGAATTCAGCTTGGGGACAAACAGGGGGCTTAAGTCTTTTTTAACTTGTGATCACCCCAAAAATATTTTTAAAACCAAGTGATAAAGAATTTTTAAACAGCAACTTATACCTGATTAGTTGTTGGAGATTAAATGACTTTACAAAAAACTCTAAGTCTTATTTATGATGCATATCTGATAAAAAAATTTCCATCTCACACACATTTGGCACAAAAATATTATTTCATATTTTGAATTTTTTATTATTTTATGCTGATACACATTACATATTGTTTGGCTGAATAATTATTCTCATGATAATAATTATTTTCTCTAGTCTCGACAGGTGCTCGGGAATCTTATTAAAATTTCATAGGGACGAGATTCAATCCCGATGAAAGCTCTCGTAAACCTCTAGAAAGTAGTATTGCTCGACATCAGGCAATTTTGCCTCGACATATCAGCCAACATATATTTTTTCATTTTTTGAAATTAATATTTTTATTTCTCAAACATATACCTATCATATATTTATTTAATGATTAAATTATTCTCACGACTAATCAATTCAGCCTACACAAATGGTAGAGCAAGATATTAATTTTTACAGGTACAAGATTCAACTCCGACAAATGCTCGAAAATAATCTTACTCTTCTGAAAAATATTATCATAGCTCGGCAGCATGAAATTTCACCTCAGTGAGGAACTATTGATTTTATTATTGCTATGATATCTGCTCCAGCACAAATGATTCTATATATCCATTGGGATTCATATTCTATATTCATCTCAACATGGAGCTCAGCGAGATACTTATTATATATTCAGCTCCGAGGAAAAGCTACAACAGTTATTATATTTCACCCCCAACGGATAGTTGGTCGGGGCAATTCTTATTTATATTCAGGCCCAGATATCGGCTCAAGCACAAATTATTCTATATATCCCTTGGGATTCATATTCTATATTCATGGAACTCGGCGAGATACATATTATCATATTAAGCTTCGAGGAGAACTATAACATTTATTATATGTCACCCCCAACGGATAGTTGGTCAGGGTAATTCTTATATATATGCAGGCCCAGCAAAGTTCTCGACCATATTCTTATGTTCTGGAAAATATTATTCTTATTCGGCATTATGCAATTGTTCCTCGACAAGATACTTATTCAGCTTTCAGGAGAATTACAACATTCGTTGTATTTCACCCCCAACGGATAGTTGGTCGGATAATTCTTATTTATATTTAGGCCTGACAACGTTCTCGACCATATTCTTATGTTCTGGAAGATCTTATTCTTGTTCGGCATTATATAATTCAACCTCGACAGATCAACGAGGCACTTTATTATTATTCTTTATATCTATTTGGATGCATATTCTATTCTTATTTCATCATGGAGCTCGACAAATATTTATAATCATATATTCAGCTCCAAGGAGGTCTCCAGCATATATTATCTTATTCCCAACAATCTGTTGGTGAGCTCCAAGGATGTCTCCAGCATATATTATCTTATTCCTAACAATCTGTTGGTCAGCTCCAAGATGTCTCCAGCATTTATTATATATTATTCCCAACAATCCATTGGTCAGCTCTGAGGAAGTCTCTATCATTTATTATCAAAATATTTCCTAAAAATGCCAACTAAGGTTGGTTAGGAAGTAAATGTATTCCTAAAAATGCCAACTTATGTTGGTTAGGAAGTAAATGTATTCCTAAAAATGCCAACTTATGTTTGTTAGGAAGTAAATGTATTCCTAAAAATGCCAACTTAGGTTGGTTAGGAAGTAAATATATTCTCGAAAACGCCAACTAAGGTTGGTCGGGAAGTAAAACTATTCCTAAAAATGCCAACTAAGGTTGGTTAGGAAGTAAATCTATTCCCAAAAATGCCAACTAAGGTTGGTTGGGAAGTAAATCTATTCCTAAAAATGTCAACTCAGGTTGGTCAGAAATAAGAAGCTGTCAACTACAGTTGGTCGGAAACATTTTATGAGTATGTGAAAGCGATCAAGAAAAAAGCATTCAAAGTTCACATTCCACACTTGGGGGCTTCTATTACAGATATATTTGTTCATTCGGTGGAACATTCTTATAACATCATGCAGTCGAGCATCAAATTCAACTCCATAAAGTTACATAGTCGGGGCCTCGACTAATTATCATTTAGAAGTTATTTTTCTTGCTCGAGAATTAGTTCAGGAGGCTATTGAAGTTCAGGAGGTATATTGAAGTTCAGGATGAATATTGAAGTTCAGGAGGTATATTGAAGTTTAGGAGGCATATTCAGGAGTTATTATGCACATACTATTGAAGTTCAGAAGTCAAATTCAGCATTTACAGCACTGAGATCTTTACTACTACCGTCCCGACCAACATTGAAGAAGAAGTTGTGTGAAAATGTTTCGAAGTCCACCACTAGCCTGGTACTAATCAGATTGAGGAGTTGGGTTCAAAAGCTAGTATGTTACTCGATAAAGTATTCAGAGGATCATAAATCAGAAGAATCAAGCATGTTAAGTTAGCATTCAGTTGCTCGGCACAGGAGGCAGTTGGTCGTCTAGCAAACCAATCAACATACTTGAAGATTATGACAAGCTACAAGTTGTATACTATGGCATGGCTGCATCCAAATTCCCAGGGGTGATACATAGCACACGGAGTTCCTCAAAAGAAAGATTAGCAACCATCGATCCACCTTCATCATATGTCATCCAGGAGATAATACACTTTATGTTGAACAAATCAAGAAGGTAGATCAAGAATTTCACGAGCACCGAGCAACACTGCAAAATAAATACTCCATCCTTTCAAGTAAACCATCGAGCATGGAACATTGGGGGACTTCTGTTAACGCAAAAATTCTCCATCTACGAGGACCAATAAAAAAAGGACACATGTCATCCTACGTGGCAATATTCGACATCCGAGGAGAGTTAGTCGGCACCCGAGGAGTATTAGTCGGCACGCGAGGAGAGTTGGTCAGTACCCGAGGAGTATTAGTCGGCACCTAAGGAGAGTTGGTCGGCACCCGAGGAGAGTTAGTCGGCACCCGAGGAGAGTTGGTCGGCATACCAACCAGTAAGATCAAAGGATAACTATGCATTTAATATGCATTAATGAAGATGGCAGTGCATTTAATGAGCCTTAATGTACATTTATACTGTATTAATAGATGACAACACATAGCATACCCAGCAATTCAACAATTAGATTCGTTGAATGTAGACATAAATGTCTACATACAATGAATCTCTTTATCTCCCATTACTATAAATACATGTATCCCCTTAGCCAAAATGGAGGAGATCCGGGGGAACCTAGAAACCTCATACACAAGATACACATCTTTTCTCTCTCTACACCCTATGGTGCTATTCTAAACCCCTAGGAATAAAATAACAGTGGACGTAGGATTTATTCATAGCCGAACCACTTTAAAAATCTTTGTCTCTCATGTGCTTGATTGGATTGCTTTCATCTATTTATTTGTGATCATAAAAATGGGATTCGGTCCAGTTTTTTGCATCAACACGGTGGTCCTAAAAATGTAATAGAGAATCATTTAACACATCAATATATGTCTTCAAGGAAGGATTTCCCAATATATGTTGTCGGATCCTCCATGTAAGACCATCCGTAAATAACTATATCCTCTTTTCCTCCGTAGGTAACTCCACTGGAACCAAGTTAGCTAACCTGTTGAGTTCTTACTCATACTCAAACACTTTCCTCCCCTTATGGGTGAGATCTAATAGTTACCACCTCATCTTTGTCTAGAATGTGGATGGGAAGTATTTGTGGTCAAACTGCTCCCAGAAGTCATGTATCGGCAAACTAGAAAAATGTGGCTAGACTATGCCTTTAAACGTTCGTTCACGCATACATCCTCAAATGCCTCTAAATGTCTTTCTTATATTGGTTAGCAACCACCACATCTGAACTCCCTTGGAACTCAGGTGGGTGTGCCTTCGAAAAGGCATCTCTAACTCGTTCCCAATCAGAAAGGAATGAATGAATCTAATGTGGAACCACAATGTATGCCTGGGATGGTGCATGCTATGCAATTGGATCCAATTCTTCATTAACCGCCTGTTCAACTATAGTGGTAACCTTTGTAGTATTAATGGTACCCTTCGTCAGAGCTGGGTAAGGCTCTGGTTATGCCTCTGGGATGCCTCGTGGTGCACTTAGAGGAGGCATCTGAAATGATAATTTTCCATTAGTTTATAATTAAATGTGCCTTAAAATAACTGAATATGTAAATGCGTAATTCAGAATACAACAGTTTGAATAATTATGATTTATATAAAAGAACGCTACGCTGAAAATCACAGTAAGATGTATAGATTCTAAAGACACTAGAAACTGATGCTCTGATACCATCTGCGACATCCTGCCTATTTTAATCCTGGATGATCACTCCATTACTAAATTAAAGAGTAATCATTAATTGTGTCATTCTTAGCATCACTTTCAAATTTCAAATTAATTATTAATACCCTAATCGTCCGGTGTCAAAATTTTAGTCCAAATTATTACCATGAAATAAATAAATTAGAATAAATATATCATTCACCATTTCCATGCACATAACCATGAATAATAAGATAATGACATAACTAACTAACTTAATCTGGAATAACATGCCAGAGAAAATCTAAATACAATCATCCATGAGTAAAGTATAAATCAATACGGAAAATAAACGGGAATACAAAGTCTTTAAAAATAGTATCCAACTAAGAATGAGTGACATGCCCGACTGAGATAACTAAGGATGAATCAGAACTGAAATAAATATTGAGGCTTTTAATAGAAAGTTCCCGCAGTGTTCACAACAGCTGCATCACGTCAAATGGGGGAACTCCTATGCCTAGCATCCTTATGGCACGACACCTAGAATGATTTGTACAAAAAGGATTTGAAACGAGTTAGAGCCAATATAAAATAGTTTGAAAAAGTTTATCAAGTGTTTAAAATGCGAAAAGATAAGATATTAAGTTCATGTTAGTAACGCGTGCCCTCATTTGAGATCCTCACCCATCAACTAATGTGTACGCTTAACATACTACTCTAACCCACCTAGTTATGCTACCCGCCTAACTATTTTGTCTTACAACTCTTTGCATCTAATCGATTATATTTCCCACACATATTGCCCCTAGAATACATTACTACATTTTTCATGTTCTTTATACTCATTAGGAATCTCTACTAAATGATTTAGTTTCGTATACTTTGGTTAATTTAGATATCACTATCTATCCGTTACTGATTTAGTTCTCATATATTGGAATAATATAGATACCACAATATATCTTATTTACAAACATACTCGAAGAAGAATGAATGACACGTATATATATACATCAGCCTTATCATATATACATATACAAAACACTTAGGTGAATACCTATGGTGTGGGCATACTTTGCTATCAACTCCCGGTACATCATGTACTATATAAGGACAATGGCTCTAATAGTCTCCCTAGAAGCATAAATCAAATCACATAATATCGGAGGCGAACATAACTCGAAGCCTTTGGGATATGGTCATACCAAACGCTCCCAAATGACCAGTAACACTATCATTCACACAAGTGGTGCTCAATAACTAAGGTATATGTCCTTAGGTAGAAGTCAATATCCCCCCAAATGGGCCCATCAGAATAAGACTATCCCCAATGCCGAATCAAACAATAAGTACACACATCACCCACGTTTATATATATATATATATATATATATATATATAATGTCATTATAGGTATGCATATAACCTATATCATATAACCGGTACATAGTAGAGTATTTCTCGAATATTCTATGTAACGTAATTCTTAGCATAGTAAATTCCCTAGTATTTCTCAATACCCAAATAGTTGCCAAGTGTCCCTTAATTAAATTAAGTAGGAAATCCCACTCAAGGCCTACTGGTCTTGGTCTCACATTCCCCTAATATTTCATAATAAGAAATGAATATACGAATAAGCTTTTACTACCCATTAATCTAAATTAATTAGTTATCCTAAACCCTCCCCATGATACCAACCTAAAACCCAAATTAGTCTACCAATAATTCAAATATTTTTTAGTAGAATCTTACAATTAATTCAAGGGTCAACCCAAACGTTTTCCATGAATTCTATGTAAAAAGGAGAAAAACTATGCAATTATGGGAAACTGAATTGATTTGGCTTTGCTCCAAATCAATTCGCTTTCTGAATCAATTCGGCCAAGGAGCCGAATCGATTCACCTGTAATAGGTCTCATCTTCTTAAAAAAAATAACAGTTACGGGATTCAACATTTTTAACTTCAAAACATCCATATTTCATTCCCAATATCCCAACCAAACATACTAAACATTATACCATCACATATACATGATTTCTAACGTATTGGAGTAATTAAATCATCTAAGAACACCGTTGAATTTAATTAATTCAAGATTAAACAGTTAAAACCCTAGTTTATCATTCATGTTCAAAAACTTCAACATTTTCCAAGATTTCCTCCCAAATTTCCTGATATTTCTCATCAATTTTAGCATACACGTGTAAGGGACGAAGTATAACACCATTCCTACCAAAGAACATGATTTATATCTCAAATTGTAAAGCCAAATTTCATGAATATCATAAGATTATCACCCTATTCGAACATGGATGATATATCAAATAATACTTTAGCAAGATTAAACACTTTCCTCTATTTGAAGGTCTTATTCGTTGTAGAAGAATGGTATGGTTTTTATCTTCTCCTCCTGATCTACGCGATGGTGGTGTTTGTGGTGCAAGAATGGTGTAATTTGTCCTTGGAACCGCCTCTCTTGTCCCTCATATGGCCTCTCTGTGGTGTTGCAGATAGTAACCCAAAACCATTCATCCTAAATGATGATATAATCCTATAAAATTCGTAGGTCTCTTTTCACCAAAAATGTAAATGACCAAAATTCCCTCCCGGGGTGCCGATTTTGCCTAAATGTGCCTCGGGACCCAAACTAAACCCCTAGGTAGGTTGTTCTAACTATCTCATCCCTTACGGACACACTAGCGCACTCAAAATGAGTATATGGGATATTAAAAGTGAAATTATATATTATTTCCCAAATAATGTCCCGACACGGCTAGCATGCGCATCCCAACTAAATTTACCATATATGTCGTATTTTTCACTCGCGATACTTGTAATATTTTCTATTATTATTATTATTATTACTGATTCACTATGTAATATTCATTACAAATATTAACCCTTATTTCTCTAATTAATATTTATTTTACCAGCTTAATTTTCACATATAATTTAATTAATCCCAATTAATTGCCAATATAAAAATCAATAAAATTTTGGGGGTTACACAAGGATGAAATGTTGAAGTAGAGATTAGATAACTAATGCAAAAATAAGGACATTTAAAAGAGAAATAATATGGTTGGACCTTATTAGGAGCGTTGCAGATTGATCGTAATTGTATAAAAGTCTTCCTTGTAAGTGGATGAGGAATGTTGGATGAGAGGAAAGCGGATTTTGCTGAATTGGGTGTGAAAGTGATGGAAATGAAAGTTGGGGAGAGGTTTCAAACAAGTAAACGTCACTGACATTAGAAGAACATTGTTAAGATAACTGAACTTTATATTTTTAGGGTCTCTTTTCAATGTGTGCATTGTCAGACACACTGTTCATAGGTACGAAAATTGGTTCGCAATTCGACAACCTCATGCATATTTCTAAAACGCAATCTATAAGTCATAATTGTGCACACAACATACCATTGGAAAGGGTATTCAGATCCATTAAAAATGGATTGGGCTTGTCCCAGGTTTGGGAGTTGACTTTGGTCAAATAGGTCTCGAAAGCGCCCAATGATCTTTAGGACAAGAGATTCCTAGAGGAAAACGAATCGTTCATCCAACTGTAAGGTCAATTTATACATGGCATGGACCGTTGGAAAGGGTATTCAAATCCATTTAATTCTTCATTCAGTCTTATTCGATTTAGAGAGCTGACCCAGGTAAAACGGGACCCAAAATCGCCTGATGACCCTTCTGAGTAAAATAGGTTATTTGATCGTATCGTAAGGTCGATTTGTGCATATGGGAGAACGTTGGAAATTATATTCTACTTCCTTTTAGGATTCATTTAGTCGTATTTTAGTCAAAGAGATAAATGGAGTGAAATGGAGTCTGGGAGTGCCCGGTGGCCTTTGTATCAGTTTTCAGGGAAATCAGATCCTTCGTCCGAATGCTAAGGCTGATTTATGCACAGGGCAGATGGATGGAATGGGGATTCAGAGGTATTCAAAGATAAATTAAGATTTTGTTCCAGTGAGGGAGTTGATTATGGTAAAACCAGGGACTGGGAGCACACGGTGGCCTCCATATCAATTTTTTATATTAAAAGAGATAATTCGTTCGAACTGGTAGGCTAATTCATGCACATGGCCGACCATTAAAAAGGGGATTAAGAGCCCTTCAAAGTTTTGTCGAGATTTTTCTCTGATGAGAAAGTTGGCTAAAGGAAAATTGGTCCCAAGAGTGCCTTATGGCATCTAGATCGGTACTCAGACTATGACCTAGGGTTCTATGGTGAATGGGAAAGTGCTAGGGACTTAAGGAGAGTCTTAGAAGGGTACTAAAATGTGGTGTCTACAACACCACTTAAGGAATGTAAGATAAAGTTTTATAATTGCTCATTTTGATTTTTATTTGGCCTATCTCATTACACTCCACTCCACCTTCATGACTACTTTAAAATATTCGAATAAATGAAGTTCATGACATATGGAAGATTGAAGATCATACATCACAAAAAATCCAGAAGAATTATAATTTGTTTTGGTAAAGACTTTAATTATCCATGGGTTAGTTTTAAAGATTTTTCATTTAGAAGTTTTCAAAATGTTTTAAAATGATTTTTAAAAAACTCACTAACTCGTTCGAACAAGATGGATATGACATTCGAATGAGTATTGTAGTGTCGTTAAAAATAAGATTCCTAAATTTGAATGATATATAGATCCTTGCCTTTTGGGCAGGCTCTGGAATTTCATTTAAAGTGTCATTGAAAGCACAATCGAACGAGAAAGGATACATCATTCAAACTAGGTGGAAGTTCGTTCAAACGAGTATCCATGTTTTTATTTTTTAAAACATATTTTTCCACATCATTAATCCCTACCTCTTTCTTACAATTTCCGCTATAGATATAGATGCGAGATTAGACTTTTTTGAAGACTTTTTAGACTATATTTTGGGATCAAACTCTATTTTTTTTTCTTTTAAATCCATGTGCTCAATAAGGATCAATTTTACGCATCAAGAGGAACCAATTATATGTTTAAAAACCCTTGTCGAGATATTCTCTACTGCTAAATTATGGAGTCAAGTGTCCTCTGTGGAAAAAGAAAGGAATTGAATATTCCTGAGGATGATCGGTGGATAGCGAGGCAAGTTCTGCTTGTCATGGATGTGCTGGAATATGCCATATTTGATGCAAATTTAAAGACATCTCCATGTTATACTTAGTGGATCTCCAAGTAGTTTGTAAGTCATCTCGTGTCTGTTAAATTCTTTAATAGTGCGAAAATTAAAGGATTTGCCTGGAATGAATTTTCCTTAGATTATTCTTCTACTTGTTTAGATTGAAATTTGGCTTCATAACTTATATTGCATGCTCACTAAATTACATCCAGATAAAATTTGATAAAAATTGAATTTCTGTGTTTGTCCTAAGATACGAGTAATTCGTATAACCACACTTTCTTAAATTGATATTAGATTCAGATACATTAAGTTTTTATTTGATCATTAAATTATGTTTTTATGGATAATTTCACTAACAGGCTACATGTTTTCATCAAGTCTAATTATATTTATTGTAAATCTCGAATGAGGTGACTTTGAAAGCGATTAACGAGCATGTCTGGCCTGTTAGTGAAAGAGTGTGGAAACCAACCACTATGACTAATGGCGATATCATAAGTAATGAACCAATCACCACTTGGACGAAGGATGAAGTAAAATGGATTAAGTTTAACCCACACGGGTTCTGTGAAATTTCTGGAGCCATCACCCCTGATGAGTTTCACCACCATCATGATGTGAATCATGTATAAGGAAGCGTGTGGTATCCTCCAACTCACCCACGACGGAATTAATGTTATGAAAGCTTCTAAGATTTAAAATCGGGCTACATGATTTAATACAATTACTATGCTAGAGACTAAGTCATTTTGATGAATTTTATTCACGATTGGTTAATATTGTTAACTCTAGTTTTAATTTGGGTTAGAGAATTTTGAGACGTTCGTTGTGAAAAATATTTTGAGATCACTTTAGTCCCTATTTATCCCTAAGGTTACTATCCGTAATTCATTGGAAATTTTAGATACATTTAGGCTAAAAGAATTGGTAAGAGGCCTTCAAACATATGAAATCAATATGTTTCGAAAAATTCAATAATCGATAGAAAAAAGTGACTACTTTGAAACATCAATCTAAAAAGAGAGGGGAGGTTTCTGTTGAGTCTGGATTTGATTTTGATCTTGATGTTCCTTCCCTTTTTGAGAAAAAAATCTCAATCTATTAAAAAAAAATCCAAAGAAGTAAATGTTTTGAGAAAAATAAAGATTTTAAATCAGGCGAGAAGAGAAATTTTAGAAAAACGAGAAGAGTGTACCCTAATAAAGACAAGGAAATATGCTAGGTCATAAATCTCTTGCATGTTCTATGAGCTTAAGGTGACAGAGCAGATGCAAAGAAGCCTACAATACCACTCTAAAGATAGAGAGGTCGAGTTAGTGGATTCTTGGGACTAATCACCATATAGATGTAGCCTCACTGGATTCATAGGTAGTTATGTTATTACTTCTAGTACACCTCACGTAGATAGGGAAGTTGCTAAACATGATGACCTAGACATTGTGTCAAGTCAATCTGGAGAAAGTGAGGGAGATGAAGTTTTGAGTGAGGGTGAAAGTGGCTTATAATTTTCTTACGTGAAACATTATGTCGTTACCTTTAAGACGAAAAAATCAAAATAAAAATTTATTTCTTAGGTTGTTAGCTTTAGAGGGGGAGTTAATAGAGTCGAGAGAGAAAGCCCTATATAGGAGTTTTTCTGGTAGATACAATTATTTTAAGGTAGAGAGAAAATGGTGACTTGAACAACAAAGTTGCTACTTTTATGAGAGATCTTCATGCTTCATTGGAGACACGTGACAAATTTGAAGACCTTGTATCCCAACTAAAGAAATATCTTGTGCATGCTCGAGAGCTCAAGGTTTCTATAGAGGATACATCCAAGAAGGTAGGAAAGATGTTTCTTCACCTAACTTTAGGTTTTAGGGAGAGGCAACGAATAGGTTACGATGGTCCATCCACTTCCCATGCCACACCAAAATTGGTTCCAAATTTCGTTATAAATCCTTATAGGCCATGACATAAACCACAAAAGAACGTTCAACATAAATGAGCAAACTAAAGTAGACATAAAAATTCTATGACTGAACATATTGTAAAAGAAAAGGTCACCTTAGGTAATTTTTCTACAAGTTATGAAGAACTACATGTACACATACTCACGTGCTCCGCTATAGTTACTTTACTAGTCATATAGAGCATATTGAGTTTTTAGTACCAAATTCTCAATAATTAATTGAATAATTTCAAAGGATATCTATGCCATTTGACAACGCTTCTAAGGCCAGGATTAGAGCCAACAACGATAAGTGAAAACAAAAGATTACCTCCACTTAGGGACCTAAGCACGACGAGAAAGTGCTTATTGTTCAAATTTCTCTCAATATTCAAAATACATCCAACAGTATTTTAATAATGGGTTCTCTAGGCACATGAAATCTGACAAGCCATAATTCACCAACCGTGTGGATCGCAAGGAAGGCCAAATTATTTTTTGGAGATGGGAGTAGGTCAAGTATTTTAGGATGTGGTTGTGTTAAGATACTCGGATTTCCTAAACTAGGCAATGTATTGTACATTGAAGGGTTGAAAGTGAACTTCATTAGCATAATCCAACTTTGGTATGCAAACTTTATGGTTTTGTTTGATCGCTCTGAGTGTAACGTATGAGATCAATCCAGTGAACTATTACTACAAGGAGTGATGACCGATGATAATTATTATAGGATCATGCTTAAGTCCTCCTTTGTGTTCAATAATACCATAGTCTCCTCTATGAACCTTTAGCATCAACAACTAGGTCATATGAACTATAGAGATCTTGAAAGATTACTGTAAAAAAATGAGTGTGTGGGTTACCATCACATGGGAAACTAACTTCCAAGGTTTGTGGTCCGTTCCAACAAGGAAAACAAATCAAGTGTCACCACTAAAGTTGAATAATATTACAATCTCAGTTGTGTTGGAGTTGATACATATGGATCTTTTAGGACCTACGCATATAGATAGCATTATTGGTAAGAGATACATTCTCTTGGTGGCCAATGACATTTTAAGACAATCTACCGTGGGGTTTCTTAGAGAAAATTCTGATGTGATTGAGTTCCTAACAACCATGTGTCATGTTCTACAAAATAGACACGGTGTCACTATTATTCTGATGTGTAATGACAATGGAACTAAATTTAAAGAACCAAGAACGTGTAGCTAATGATGGCGTAGGCTTCAAATAAGAGTTTGCGATAATTTGTACTCCTAAATAAAATGGAATAGTTGAGAGGAAGAACCAGATGATTTAAGAAATGGCTATATCCATACTTCTTAGGAGGGACGTGCCAAACATTTTATACATGCCATATGAGTTGTGGATAGGTAATAAACGCAACCTATCGAATTTTTGTGTCATTATTAGTTCTTGTGACATTTTAAGAGATAGAGAGCACTAAGAATAGTTTGATTCCTGAAGAAATAAGGGTATATTTTTAGGTTATTCATCCCCGTGTAGGGCTTATAGGGTGTTTAACCTTCCAAGATCTATGGTTATGGAGTCAATAAATGTCACGAATTGAGAAATCGAGCCGTCGATATTTGTTAACCCTGACCTCGATTGGGAAAATAATTCATCCCTCGATGGCGAACCCATTGTTCCTCACACAACACTGGTGGACACTGTACTTGATTTAGGGGATCCAGTCTCTTGGGTTTGAAAGAGTCATCACCCTTTCACTATACTTGGTGATCCCACACTAAGTGTCAAGAATCATCCTCAACTTGGGAATGTGGTTAGCTATTTTTACTACACTTGCTTTGTTGAGGCCAAGAATGTGAAATAAGAACTTATGGACGGGCCTTAGATATACTTTATGAAATATTAGTTGGTTTAATTATATAAGAATGATGTCTGGGAGTTAGTCCACCGACCTAGTGAGAGTAATGTGATTAATACCAAGAGTATTTTTAATAATATGATGGATGAGAATGGTACCATAGTTACCAATAAGACCTGGATGGTTGCTCAAGACTACACACATATTGAGGGTGTAAAATTTTGTGAGGCATTTTCTCTATTTGCTGGGACTGAGTCCATCTAATTAGCCCCCACCATAGAATGTCATCTATGCTTCATGTTTTATAGAATGTATGTCAAAATTTACTTCCTTAATGGCATTCTACGGGAGGAAGTGTATATGGAATAACTAAAGGGGATTTAAAGACCTAAAACACCCAAGACACGTCTTTTGTCTTAAGAAGGCCGTGTATGGTTTCCATCAAGAACCCCGTGCTTGGTAAAGATGGTCGCTTCTAATTTCTTAGATCATGAGATCAAGTAAGGTGGAGTGTACAAGACGTTATTTGTGAGGAGAGAGAATGTTACTATTTTGATTGCACAAGTCTATGTGGATAGCTTAGTATTTAGATCCACGTGCTCCCTACATGCTCACACGTTTGAGGGGAAGATTAAGAGGGAGGTTGAGAAGAACATGGTTTGTGAGATAACATTCTTCTTAGGTCTCCAAGTGCGTTAAATTAAGGGTGGGATTTTCATATTGCAATCTAAATATAATAGGTACCTAATGAAGAAGTTGGGTTTAAAATTTTCTAATCACTCACACACCCCAATGAGTACATCCACTAAGCCTAGAAAAGACACTTTAAGTGAGGATGTAGAGCAGACCGTGTATATAATCATGAGAGGAGGCATTCTCTAACCGCTAGTCATTATAGCATTGCCCTTAGCATTTGAGTTTATGTGCAATACCAAAAGTATCTAAAAGAGTCTCACTCCATCTCATTTAAATGTATCATCAAATACATGAGTGACACTCTTTCTTATGGTATTTGGTATTCCTTTGACACTGATGACCATTTATTAGCCTATTTAGATGCTGATTAGGATGAGGGTTTTGATGGGTGTAGGAGCACCTCGAGTGGGTGTTTTTACTTTGGGAGTACTATTGTATCTTAGTTGAGGAAGAGGCAAAAATCCATATCTTTTTTTCCTCGGAGGAGGCTAAGTATACATCCATCGGGTATTGTTGAACACAAATCTTATGAATGAATAAAATATTGGAAGATTATGGGATTTACAAAGGCACAATGACTATTTTGTTTAATAATATTAGTTCAATTCATATATCCCGCAATACGATAGAAAATTCCTGCACAAACCACATTATGATACATAAGCATTTGAATTGTGATCTCAATGAATAGAAGGTCGTGTTCCTTAACTTTGTGAGAACATAGTTTCAATTAGAAAATATTTATACAAAACATTTAGATGAACTTATATTGGAAAATCTTAGGAATTCCTTGGGTATTTATACCGTTGATTGAGTTTTGGTACTTTTTCTACAATATCGTGATTATCATGTTCATCTCATTTATCCCAATAGTTAGATTGTTTTTCTATTGTATTTCTATGTATTTATATTCCTTGTTGATATATTTTGAAACATCCCAAAGGATTTTCTATTTTTAAGAAAAAGACAACAATATTTGTGTCTTCTTTCTGCCATCTATGAATGTACATTTTAGATATTCGGATCACCCTCACATTTCATCCATTCATGTCACTTTTTATGGTGTTTCAAGAAATGGCTTCATTTCTTTAATGTGCAAAATAATGTGTCGATATCAGTGCACTTATCATTACTGATACTTTTTTCATGCTAGACTCTTTATCACCTTTGCTGCACACATTCATGGACTTTATGAATATTTTACAAGCTTATCATGTGTTAAATACGGTGTTGTAATCTCAATAGTTCTTAATAACGAACCAAATGTACTATTGATAAGTTGTGCTTCTAAGAACCATTGCCCAGATTTTGTTTCCCGATTATTTTTATATGTGAAGTAATGGAAAGGGGCAACAAAACAACAAAATTCTCTTTGTATTAAAATACATCATTTTCCAAATAGAGCCTAAAAGATTAACGACACACAAAAATAGAAGTTCCAAGGTCATGTTATTTCATTAAAGCTCAATTACATATGAGCATTATGATATGTTCAAAAACTTGAAAATGAATTCTTATGTTTGTGAGCTTTTGAGGGCCTCTTAAAAAGATCAATGGGTTTGCATATTAGACTCTCTTAAAAAGAAATAAATAGTTTTGCATCATTTATTTGAGAATGACATAAATTCAAGCATGTTGCATAAGTCGAGTCAGTTTCTTCTTGTTCAACATTCTTACACCAGAGGTTTAAATTAGTTCTTTCTTTATAGATATCTCATTGACTTCATGCACCTATGTTATAAATGCCTATGTTGATTTACCTATAGAAAATGTTCGCACAATCACATTCCACTTTCATGATTCGGATATTTTAGTGTTATTCCATGGTATGATATATTTTCCACCTTTTATACATTTATACCTATATTTTTCATAAATGAAAATTTTGAAAAATTTTAAAATTAGATGTTTGAATTCCTTTCAAAAATTCATTGCATGTTATTCATTTGTTATCTTTATGATGATTATTTCTTTTGGATTCAAGTGGTGCTAACATTTTAGGTTTAGTTTCTAACTCTTCATTTATTACGGCTAAAAATGAAAGAACAAATTGAGGGGGATATGATATACCCTAAATGTACCCCATCCGCTCAAAGACATCAACCTCGGCCAGGGAGATGGCCGAGGTCAAAAGGAACCTAGAACGACAACCAGCGACCTCGTCCTCACCAAGGTCGGCCATGGCCGACGTTACTAATTTCATCACAACCATGCATCAGTTGAGGCCTACATGTCCCATGATGGAACTTATTCATCAGGCCATCCAGGGTTGACAACCTCGACCGAGTACGAGATGAGGTTACAAAAGCTACACCATCATCATAACCAACCTCGGCAGAGAATTGACCGATGTTCCTTGGCTACTCCTCCATAACCTCGGCTCAGGCCGACATTATGACTCAACTCGCACTACCTCGGCCTCATTTGAGCCGCGATAACCCTGAGTAACCTCGGATAAGGCAACATCCAGACTTCACCAACCTCTTACTCTTCGAGGACGAGGTTAGGACCAATCACAGACAGCCGAGTCTTTATTCACATATGTGTGAATGGGAACACGTGTACATAATTCAGTTATAACAAATCATTCCCCTCACGTGGGGGGAATATTTCATCATCATTATCTACATGTGATAGTGATAGATGCCTTCATCAGATTGTCTATATCAAATCACACTTGTTCATTGCATGCATAGGTGGTACATTACACCCCCAAGCACTATATATAGAGGTCATCCTCTACCTTGTAAAGAACCTGAAATTAGAAACCCTAGCTAAAACTCTGTCCAAATATACAGTAGAGAGAGAAAGCTTGAGAGATTATATCTATGGCCATTAGAGCCCTCATACAGTGATATTAATCACGCAGTTGCACAGTGGACGTAGGCGTGATTGGATGAACCACTTACATAACTGTGTTATTCCTCTTCTCCTCACCTCAATCTCTTATATTTAGTATACTCTTATGATACCATTGTTATCACTACCTTGAGCTTACAAACACCTTGACTGGTGGTGCTATTTCCAGCATCATCATTTTGGCGCCGTTTGTGGGAATCGAAAACCTATCTCTTCCTCATCTCTTGCTTAACTTAACCGGAGACTCTAGTAGCGAACGAGGCCCCACCCCTTTCTTGGAGAAGTTTCACCATTGAAACAGGTCCTGTAAGGTATTAACCTCATCTCCTATGCCATTTCTTTAGTGCTAACACATGGAACCAGAATTACCATAACCTCTTCCTCCGCCTAGGGGTGGTGGGCCTAGCTCCATCCATGCACCGCCTTAACCCGAAATGGTGGAGGTGGCCGCAGCCTTGAGGTCTTTTGCTGTAACGCAACAGGCAATGCAGGATCAGTTTGCACAGCTCAGTCAAAATATGATGAGGCCACCTGGAGTCTCACCGGAGATGATTACTCCGGTGGCTTCCCAGGCGCACCCTGAAGCCGGGGGACCACCCTAGGCACTGCGCAAGGATCACCCTACGCCCCAATGGAGGAGGGACGTTGCTAACCCAAGGCGCTTGCGCATGGGGAGGCAAGGACACTCTTGCCCTGAGGATAGATATGATGATCTAGAGGTGGGAGATGTCTCGAAAGATTGTTGGGAGCCATATGACGTTTCGAATAACACAGTTCTTCCTATCCAGCGGAGCCAAGGTTGTGAAGGCCGAAGGGATGGAGAAGGCCAACAATGAGGATCATCTTTTGATCGATTGTGCATAGGGACAGCCTTTAAAAGGTCGAGAAGTTATGCCGGCTCACAAAGGGAAGAGAGGCAACTTTGGCCTCATCAAGGACGAGGAAGAGACCAAGAAAAGGTCAACAACTGACATTGTGTTGCGACTGGGAAACACTCAGTCCACCCCATGGAGGTGGCAGGAGACAACCTCGGCCAGGCCAACGTTGAAAGACCATGGAATGAATCCATCCAACGTCTTAAGGAAAAGATAGGAGACCTCATCAAAAGTCAGGATCCACTGCAAAGAGGTTTCTCAAAAGGCTCTCCGTTCGTGGCTAAGATAGTGAGCTTCCCTACCACAACCAAGTTCAAACCGCGTACGGTGTCTCCTTAGTATGACGGTAGCACCAACCCTGTACATCACATTGAGATGTACCAGTCAGTGGCGAACATTTATTCAATACCGGATGAGATAAAGTATCGGGCCTTCTCAGGAACTTCGATGGGAGCAGCACACATCTGGTTTACTTCTCCTTTGAAGAATTCAATTGAGAACTTTAAGGGCTTGGCTGAATGATTCATTCATAATTTCTGTTTTGGTGTAACCTCAAAAGAATACCACCTATTTATTTTATGTCAAGAAAGGCAAGCACGAGAGCCTAAGAGACTACATCGCCAGGTTCAACAAAGAAAAACTTGAGGTTGAAGATTACGAAGAGAATATTTCCATAACCGCCCTCATAGGAGGTCCTTAAAAAGGGAAGTTATTGTGGAAACTTGCGAAAGACCCTCCCAAGTCCATGGCAGAGCTATTGGCAACTGTGGGGAAGGTCATGAACACTAAAGAGGCCATGGCCACTAAGTATGAAGACGAGAACGGCGGTAGCAGTGAAAAGTTGCAAAGAAAGAAAGATGGAAAGAAGAGGTCAGTTGATGACAAGTTTGCACATTATACCCCTCTTACTGTAAGCTGCAAACACATACTCAATGAGATCAAGCATGACCATTCCTTAAGATGGCCATAGAAGCTGAAGGCTCCTCCACATAAGAGGAATCAGAACTTATGGTGTGAATTCCACCAAGACCGTGGCCATGTCACAGACAAGTGCTTCGCCTTAAAAGATGAGATTGGGAAAATGTTAAAGTCAGGAAAGTTGAGGAAATATGTTGATGGAAAAGATCACAAAAGGACAAGAGATAACACCAAAAAGAAGAGAATTGATAGGTGTCCTAGCGATACCCCAACAAGAAGAGATGGCGACTCAGATGGTGATGATGAAGATGATCCTGACCTCCCACCAAAAGATGACAACACTCCAGTGAAGAGGGTTGGTGTGATCTTCTTTGGTATTAACATCATATGCGGAGGACTTGCAAGGGGTGGTTTTGATGTGGCAGACTGGAAAGCTCATGTGGTAGAGGCTAAGTCAGTGGTCAAACTTAAAGTAGTAAATCTGAAGTCTTCCAAGCGAACGCAGAAGAGAAAGAAGGTGGACATGGACACTCTCATAGTCGGGTTCTCATGACTCGACTTCAAAGGCATCCTAGCTCCACATGATGACCCTTTAGTAATCACAACAAGAGTTCATGGATGTGAGGTACAAAGAATTCTTGTAGATGGAGGAAGTTCAACAGATGTGATGTTCTGGCCCTGCTTCAAAAACCTAGGCCTTAGCAGAACTAGGCTGGTACCCTATCATCATCTGTTAATGGGGTTCAGTGGTGAAAAGGTCCATCCGCTGGGCATGTATGAAATGGACGTGCAAATGGCCGATGAGTGGACTAAGAGGTTGACCCAAAAGATCAATTTTTTTGTTATGGATGAAAACGTCTTCTCAGCCTATAACCTCATCATAGGAGGAGTAGCCCTTAAGGAATTTGAGGCCCTGCCGTCGACGGTCCACCAGATGCTAAAATCTATGGGGTAGGGGAAGTGCATAGTGACCAGAACATAGCACGAGAATGCTACTTCAAATCGACTGAAGAGAGAGAGGCCCATAAGAGAGCAACTACCACTTATAACATTAATACGCTTGAGCCTAGAGATGAAAGAAAGTTGAAGAAAGGGGAGGCTACGGAAGAGGTAGAATCCATCGTCCTCAATGAGGATGAATCGAAAAAAACTGTCCATATCGGCAAAGCCTTAAAATCCAAAATCAAGGAAGAGCTGATAAACTTCTTAAGGAAGAGGCATAGTGTCTTCGCTTGGAGTCACGTGTACATGCATGGCATCAACCCTGAGGTTATGTGTCACAAACTCAATGTATCTAAGGATACTAAACAAATGAAACAAAGACGAAGAGTCTACTCTAGGGAGAAGTATGACATCATCTGGGAAGAAGTCAGAAAGTTAGAAGAGGTTGAATTCATCAGGGAAGTCATATATTCAGAGTTCTTGTCAAATGCAGTCATTGTGCCCAAGGTCAATGGAAAGTGTAGAATGCGGGTAGATTTTACTAACCTGAACAAGTCTTGCCCAAAAGACAGTTATCCCTTACCTCGGATTGACCAGATGGTAGATGAAACGGCAGGACATGAGCTCATGAGCTACATGGATGCATACTCAGGCAACAACCACATCTTCATGGATGCTGAAGACTCAGAGAAGAAAGCCTTCATCACTGATAAATGGACCTACACAAATAAGGTTATGCCCTTTGGTTTAAAAAATGCGGGAGAAACGTATCAACGTCTTGTGAATAAGATGTTTGAAGACCAAATAGGCAAGACTATAGAGGTGTACGTAGACGATATGCTGACGAAGAGCTTAAAGGCCTGCACTCAAGTGGTGGACCTAGAAAAGACCTTCGATACCATGAACTTATACAGAATGAAACTCAACCTGGCGAAGTGTGTCTTCGAGGTAAATGCTGGGAAATTTCTTGGATTCATTGTCAATCAGATGGGAATAGAGGCGAACCCTGAGAAAATTAAGGCTTTGCTCGATTTGAAGACACCAAGAAGTATCAAGGACGTTCAGAGGCTCGCTAGAAGAGTTGCTTCACTCAACGGATTTATCTCAAGGGCGACGGACAAGTGTCTTCCATTCTTTAAGGTGCTTACAAAGGCCTTGGAGTGGGACAAAGAGTGTGACGAGGATTTTAATCAACTCAAGTCCTACCTTGGATCCCCTTACTCTTATCTCGGCCCATTGTGGGGGAGAAGCTATTTGTTTATCTAGCAGTCTCTGAATCGGCTATAAGTGTGGCGATTGTGTGAGAAGACGTTGGGGTTCAAAGGCCTGTATACTTCAACAGTAAGGCCCTTCAGGGGTCTGAACAAAATTATCCTTGGATGGAAAAGTTAGCCTACGCCTTGATACATGCCTCTAGGAAGATGAATCCCTACTTTCAGGCCCATCCCATGGTCATCCTCACCGACTCCCCACTAAGATAGGTCCTTCATAAACCTGAGAAGTCCGGTAGATTGATGACATGGGCCATTGAGTTAGGGGAGTATGACCTTACTTATCAGCCCAGGGTGGCCATAAAAGGGAAGGCACTTGCAGACTTTGTTGCTGAGTTCACATGGGAAGAGACCGAGGTTGAAAATAACCTAGAAATTACAGAAGGGTCAAAAAGCAACGTCTTCCTAAACTCGGAAGAGGTTACATCCAATGGATCCAGAGATAGAATAGATGAGAATGAGTAGGACCGGTACCTCTTCAGGCATGGAGTCATGTTAAAAGGCATCTTATCGTCAGATAAGGACATTTGGAACCTCTTTGTTAATGGGTCTTCTTACGAAAGCAGAAGCAGTGCAGGGCTAATACTTTCAGCCCCGGATGGTACGAACGTGGAATATGCCTTAAGGTTTAACTTAAAGGCATCGAACAACGAGTCAAAATATGAGGCTATGATAACAGGCCTCGCATTGGGAAGGACGCTTAGGGTAAGATGACTCCCGCTTCATAGTGACATAAGGTTGGTTGTTAATTAAGTGTTGGGGGTTTATGAGGCCAACGATGAAAGGATGGACAAATACGTGAAGAGGGTGAGAACGATACTTGAAGGGTTCGATGAGGTAAAAATGAAGAGAATACCTCGTTAAAACAATAGCCACGTAGATGCACTAGTAAGGTTAGCTTCGACAACCATGACAGACATCAAAAGGACAGTCCCAGTTGAGATCTTTCCTAAGGCGACCATTGAAAAAGAAGAGGTCAGTAACCCTTGCCTAAATCTGAACCCAGGGGACTCATGGATAGATCCCCTTATCAGACGTATCAGAGAGAAAGATATACCAGAATCAAAAATAGAGAGGAGGAAACTGAGGTACAGAGCTACAAAGTTCTCAATGGAAGGAGATGTCCTATATAAGAAGGGATTCCTATTATGCCTCCTCAGATGCGTTCATCCTATAGAAGTTCCCCGCATCCTACAGGAGGTACACGAAGGTTCTTCCTCCAGTCATATAAGAGGAAGACCATTGTCCAAGAGGATTATTATGCAAGGATACTGGTGGCCGACCTTGGCCAAGGATGTTACAGCCTACGTGAAGAGGTGTGATAAATGTCAGAGATTTTCCACTATCCCCCATCAACCTCATTAGCCCATGACGTCAATAAGTTCTCCTTTTCCATTCGCAAAATGGGGAATTGACTTAGTGGGTCCTCTGCCAAGGGCTACAAATAACTATCGATTTCTAATAGTTGCCATTGATTACTTCTCCAAGTGGGTAGAGGCAGAGCCAATGATAACGATTACAGAGCAGAAGACCATCCAATTTATTTAGAAGAACATCATATGCAGATATGGCCTCCCATACACCCTCATATCAGATAACGAAACCCAGTTCAACAACTCTTCCTTAAAGAAATATTGCGAAAGAGTTGGGATAAAGCAGTTTTTCACTTCTCCTGGTCGACCTCAGGCAAACGGTCAGACCGAAGTCATGAATAGAACAATCCTCAATGGAATAAATAAGAGGTTAGAAGAAGCTAAGGGAAGATGGAATGAAGAGGTTTATTTTATTCTATGGGCCTATAGAATAACAGCTAGGACACCGACGGGGGAAACCCTATTTATATTAGCACATGGCTCAGAGGCTGTCATACCAACAGAGGTAGTACTCCCTGCTCATAGGGTCCAGACCTATGACCCTGAGAATAATGGGGAGGAGAGAAGACTCGACATAGATTTGATTGAAGAGAGAAGGGAAGATGCAGAAATGAGGCAAGCAGCTTACCAGCAGAGAATAAAAAAGTTCTACAATCAGAGGGTAAAATCAAGACCCATAGCCGTGGGAGATCTAGTGTTAAAGAATACATTACATAAGGCAAACAAGCTTCACCCAAATTGTCATGGTCCTTACAAAATTATTGAGGAGGTTGTACCCGGGACCTATAGGATAGAAAACCTCGAAGGGGAACCTTTCTCCAATCCTTCGAATGCTGATCATCTAAAAAATTATTACATATGATGTTACGAAGGCTTTCATATAAATGTATTATCTTATGAAGAGATTATTAATGAGAAGATCAGTTCCCACGGCAATTCTTGGTTCATTATGCTCTAGTGGTATAAATTATGAGGTTAACATCCAATGTGATGACCTCAGACCTTATAACATCATAACTTGGAGATAGGGTTTGAGGTTAGACATCATGCTTGGATGACCTCAGACCTTAGACATCATTAATTTGGTGAAAAATATTTGGGGATAGCATCTTAGTTGATGACCTGAGACCTTATAACATCATTATTTGGTGACAGGGTCTGAGGTCAGACATCATGCTTGGATGACCTCTAACCCTTAACTTCATTAATTTGGTGAATATATTACTGGGATAACATCTTAATTTGATGACCTCAGACCTTATAACATCATAATGTGGTTACAAGGTCTGAGGTGAGACATCGTTCTTGGATGAGCTCAGACCTTAGACATCATTGATTTGGTGAAAAATTTATGAGGATAACATCTTAGTTGATAACCTCAGACCTTATAACATCATTAATTTGTTGAATATATTATGTGGATAACATCTTAGGTTGATGACCTCAAACCTTATGACATCATAATGTGGTGACAAGGTCTGAGGTGAGACATCGTGCTTGGATGACCTCGGACCTTAGACATCATTAATTTGGTGAAAAATTTATGAGGATAACATCTTATTTAATGATCTCAGATCTTATAACATCATTATATGGTGACAAGGTCTGAGGTGAGACATCATACTTGGATGACCTCAGACCTTAAGATCATTAATTTGATGAATATATTATGGGGATAACATCTTAGTTGATGACCTCAGACCTTGTAACATCATAATTTGGTGATAAGGTCTGAGGTCAGACATCATGCTTGAATGACCCCATACCTTAGACATCATTAATTTGGTGAATTTATTATGGGGATAACATCTTAATTTGATGACCTCAGACCTTATAACATCATAATTTGGTGATAAGGTCTAAGGTCAGTCACCATGCTTGGATGACCTCACACCTTAGACGATCATATTGAGACTTCGGATATAAAGAATAATTCAATAAAAATTCAGCAATTAAAGAAATAAATACATCCTCATAGGTTGATATAGACTAAAGTTGAGAGTTACAAAATACAACAGAGTTTGTCATCAGAGGTTACAGTTCGAAATAGAAATTAAAGTTACGAAAAGCTTCACAAAATAGTCAAGTATTCACAGCCTCAGGGTTAGTTGCCATCCCTCCATCTTCCTGGCCGAGGGTGGTCACTTCCACCCCGTCGTCCTGGGCACTAACATCTTCGGTCCTCGTGTCATCCTGGGGGGCAGTATCGGTAGGTGCATCACCTCCCTCCTCCTCTACTTCTTACAAGGCCTGAGCAAACCGAGGATCGACATAACCCAAACCAATGAAGTCAGAGGTTGCGAGGCTCCCTGATTCCTTCACCTTCATGGAAACCCATTTACCAGTGGCCTTTACACCCCTTCGAAGCCGAAGTTGACAAACTCATCAAAGAACTTGTACTCCTATAAGATCTTCTTGAAGGCATCGTCCAAGGCATCCTTCACATCCACATCGACCTTATATTGAAAAGAGTCAGTCTGAGTCTTCAGGGAAGTGCTATGATCCTTCCTCAACTTGTCTATGTCTTTTTCTAACCCCTTCACGATGGACTCAGACTTCTCCAAAGAGACCTTCAGATGCTCCACTTCGACGTTCAAAGCGGTCTCGATCTTCTCAGCCTCTTGGACCTTCTCAATCAGAGGAAGTTTCCCCAAGGTCTAGTTAATAAAATGGTGCATGGTGAGGAGACCCTATAGAATATGTGCAAAGATGCCAGTCTAAGGTCCGTCATAGTTCAAAACCGATGTTACACTTGAATATAATTCAGTGGTAAAGGAAGAAGTTCAAGGTCTTACTTGGATAGAGCGGTGGAGGGAGAACTCAGCTAATAGAGGCCTATCCAGAGAATGACAAAAGCGCTTGTCAGAGTCGGTCATGGCATCACCGATGGCATCTAAGGCCTTCAGACTATGGCCGATGAGACTGTCAGCAATCTTCAGTTGCTCCAAGCGAGCAATCAGTACGTCCTCAGAAGAAATGGGGATGGCACGATCCCCATTGGCGCATTCAGACTTGGTTTCTTCACAAGATTCGTGAGACTAGGGCCTGCCATCTCCCAGAGTTCGTTGGAGATCCCTTTTGGATATTCCGCAAAATAGAAAGTTCTGAGTTAGAAAATCAGAGATACACAAATTCAAAGGTATGACTTATTGAAATAATAAAGCAACTTACGGAGCTCGGTCAAAGGACTCCCCCCCAAGGCCAATTTCTGAGAGATAGTAGGGAGTCATAAAATGCTCGTACTTGACTAGCATACCATGATCACCCTGATCCTTAAGGTCTTTGAACTTTTGAAGATTATTTTGGCTTAGTCCAGGGTCGGCCCTAGTAGCCATTATCACTTTTCCCCACCTCAGGGGTATTCTCGGCTCTAGGGAGGAAGAGGGGGCACAAGGAACAAACTCCCATGACCCTGATGCAAAGAAGTAGCGTGGTTTACAATTATGGTTCGAGGTTTTGGTAACTTGTAACATCTTTTTATTTGACTTCCGAGCCAGAAAATGGTAATAACTTGGATGATTCCTGGCAGATGAGGGGACGTAGCACCCTATAAAGACTTGGACCGGAAGGTCTGAATGATGAACTGCCCTTCCTAAGATAATAGCTCCAATTATCACCCTCCAGGCATTGGGTGACAACTGGGAAGGAGACAAGTTGATGTAGGACAATATACCCTGATGATAGGATGAATGGGCAGACAAAATCCTAACGTGAACATCTCCTCACACAGGCAGATCTCACCGTCTCGACCGCCGAAAGCCCTCTCTTCCCTCATAGGTCTCCTGAGTTTTATAGAGGGACTTATAGAATATAGATGTCTGAAGGTCAAAAGGTCGACCTCACTAAAAGTTCTCTCTATATCGGCCACCTCATAGGTGTCAGCATCGCTCTCAGCATCATCAGCATCATCCGATTCAACGTCGGCCTGAGCAAACGATGGGGGACCACTTGGGAACCTCTGAGCGAACTCAGCTCCTGTGACAGCCGACAGGGGAATGGCTTCAAGGATTGGTGGAACAACCACACTAGGTCCTATAATCCCAACGTCGGAGGAAGAGTGTGATGTGATTGAACCCTTATGAGACGAGGCCCGATTGGAAACCTCGGCTTGATCAGGGACCTGATCCTGTTGGAAGGAAAAGTCCATAGCCTCTTGAAAGGAGTCCACATACATAGGGTCTGAGGTGGACAACTCAGACTCAAACATGGGAGTGGGTTCAAGTGGGACCTCAGCTGACTCAACTAGTTCGTCTAGCTCAGGGTATATGACCTTCAGAGGGGGTGAAAAGATAGGTCTGAGGAGGAATGCCTCTAACCTATGATCTTCCTCTTGGGCTCTTTCTATTTGCCTAATTTTTTCTAAGGTCTTCTCCCTAAGAGAGGGGAATTCCTCTAAGAGTTGATAAAGGGGACTAAGCATATGAGTCAGACCCTACAATTACGAATCTCCTAAATAAATAGTGTTGGCAATTTGATCAAAGATCAAACTGGGTTTTTAAAGTGGAACAAGTAAAGAACAGTTCACTGGAAAACTCATAGGCTCGTCAGAAAATGCATAAACCAGCCAAAAAATTCAAGAAATAGAATAACAAGGCATAAAAATGCAACAAAAGGAGAATAAGGGATGATAAACAGTACCTGAGAAAATGCGTGAAGAAGAAAGAGAGAGGTTTGATAATGCATGAAGAAGAAAAAGAGAGGTTTGATAAAAAAAAAGCCACCAAATGCACCTTAACCAAGATCTTGTAGAGAGAGAGAGAGAATAGAGAAAATGCTGGCAAGAGAATGAAGAAATGGAGGAGAAATAATAGAAATGAGGGTTTAATCCTCAAATAGCCCCACATGAATCCCAAGGACCATCATTGCCTTGGGATCCCAAAGGACAACTAACATCATTGAGCTTTCCAGACACGCTATCTACTTGAGCAGTTGACACTAATCAAGAAAGCATTGACACAAACAGAAATCCAACCTCGGATGAGCATACCCCTTAGTCACCTACTCACACAGGAAACTAAGGTCTAGGGGTGATTGATATACCCTAAATGTACCCCATCGGCTCAGAGACATCAACCTCGGCCAAGGAGATGGCCAAGGTCAAGGAAGGGACCTAGAACAACAACCAGTGACCTCGTCCTCAGCAAGGTTGACCATAGTCGACGTTACTAATTTCATCACAACCATGCATCAGTTGAGGCCTACATGTCCCATGATGGCACTTATTCATCAGGCCATCCAGGGTTAACAACCTCTGTTGAGTACGAGCCGAGGTTACAAAAGCTACACCATTATCATATCCAATCTAGGTAGAGAATTGACCGATGTTCCTTGGCTACTCCTCCATAACCTCGGTTCAGGCCGACATTATGACTCAACTCGCCCTACCTCATCCTCGTTTGAGCCGAGATCACCCTGATTAACCTCATATAGGGAAACAGCCAGACTTGACCAACCTCGTACTCTTCCACGCCGAGGTTAGGACCAATCACAGGCAATCGAGTCTTTATTCGCATATGTGTGACTGGGAACACGTGTACACAATTTAGTTATAGCAAATCATTCCCCTCGTGTGGGGGGAATATTTCATCATCATTCTCTACATGTGATAGTGACATATGCCTTCATCATATTGGCTAGATCAACTCACAGATGCTCATTGCATGCATATGGGGGACATTACACCCCCCAAGTACTATATATAGAGGTCATCCTCTACCTTGTAAAGGACCTAAAATTAGCAACCCTAGTTAAAACTCTGTCCAAATATACAGTAGAGAGAGAAACCTTGAGAGATTGTATCTATGGCCATTAGAGCCCTCACACAGTGATATTAATCACGCAGTTGCACAATGGACGTAGGCCTGATTGGCTGAACCACTTTCATAACTGTGTTCTTCCTGTTCTCCTCACCTCAATCTCTTATATTTAGTATACTCTTGTGCTGCCATTGTTATCACTATCTTGAGATTAAAAACACCTTGACTGGTGGTGCTATTTCCAGCATCAACAGGAGAGCTTATAAATTTTTAACCTCGTATTCGTCACGATATGTCTTTTGTCTCATGTGTATAGGTCATTATTCCTTCATCATGATTTCATGGACCAAACAAGATTAAGAGAGTTTTTAGTTGGACATATACATTTATATGTTTTCATTCCTTGGTTTGGGAGAGCATTAGTTGTATTTTTCTTAGGGGGTATTTTGGCTTCGGTTGTTATTCGTACCCGAATACCCCAAGGGGGAGATTTTTAAGAACAAGTTTTATAATTTCTCATATTTATTTTTATTTGGCTTATCCTGTTACAACCCACTGCACATTCATGACTATTTTGACGTATTCGAAAGGAAACAATTTGATAACATTTGGAAGATTGAAGATCATTCGTGACAACGACATTCCGAAGTGTTACGAGGTAGTTTGGTAAAGACTTTAAATATCTAGGGGTTATTTTTAAAAGATTTTTCATTTAAAAGTTTTGAAAGTTCTTTAAAATAATCATTAAAATTTTTTTTTGAAAAATGCGCTAACTCGTTGCAACAAGATGTATATGATATTTGAACGAGTTGTGTAGTGTCATTAGAATAAGGTTTCTACGTTCAAATGAGATTTGGATAGTCGTTATTTGTACAAAGTCTGAAATGTGATTCTGTGTTTCTTTGGAGGAGCGATTGAACGAGATAGAGTACGTCCTTAGAATGAGCTGGCAATTCGTTCGGATGAGAAAGCATGTTTATTTTATAAGTCATATCATTCCAAATCTTTTATCCCTATCTCCTTGCAATAACTTTCCCTACAAATTGAGATGCGGGTTTAGACTTTTCTCCAAGCCTTTTTAGAATTTTTTTTGCCTGTCTAAAATCTATTATTGTTAACCCAATCCCCTTAGATCACTACAAGTGATTTTTCCAAATCATAAAGAACATATTCTTTATTTAAAACCCTTGTAGATGTTTTTCTACCACTGAATTGTGGAGTTAGGGCTCTACTGTTGAAGAAGAAAGGAATTGAAGACATCTTCACATTATATTCAACAAAACTGTAAGTAGTTTCTATGTCATCTTGTGTCTATCAAATTCTTTAAATGTGATCAAATTAAAGGTTTTACCGTAAAGGGATTTTTTTACAAATTCTTCTTTTACTTCTTTGGTTTGGAGTTTGGTGTCATAACTTATATTGCATGTTCATACAAGTAAATCATGATAAAATTCGATAAAAAATGAATTTGTTTTGTATGGACTAAGATGCTAGTAATCTGTATAACCCTTTTTTTCTCATGGAACAATGGTCATGAAGTTCCTCAAGGCGTTGATCCTAAAATACTAACAATGGGCAAAACCTTCAATTTACCCATTGTCTTGGGCATTTTAGCTATGTTCGAGAATAATTCAAAAAGGTAGGAATTCTTGTTTTGAGTTTCTAGTATTAACCCTTTTTAGACTCACACTTTAAATCAAACTTATAGGGGAAGTAAGATCCTATCAAATAAATTAGGTATATTGATTTTTAGATTGTAGGACACAACGATAAAAATGGGAACATGATGCCTAGTGCTAAGACTAAATAGGTGATTATGTCACTTTTTGTTCTTAATATTTTTATTTTTTCATCATGTATCCTTTAGTCTTTCCTCTTTTACATGTATTAATTGGAATACCTCATATATTTGAGGATATAGGATTTAATTAAATTGGTGATTTAGCATTTATTTAAATCGATAATTTGGAGAAATTATTTAATTTGGTGATTTAGACTTTTAATTCATTCGATCAATTTTAAATTGACACGTGTCGTATTTCGAGGAGGAAATGAGATGATGGTATAAAGTGACCCGGATGATGATTTATAGGTGACGATTAATTTTGACAGGGTTGAAATAGTCTAAACAGTATACACGGGTGTATAATTTTGGTCATGGGGGGATTTTAGGCCAAACTGACACCGTTTAGGGGCATTTTAGTCAATTGAGAACTTAGGGTTAGAGGAATTACGAAACATTGTATGTTTATATCTTTCCATTAGTGTTAGGGGATATGGATAACACAATGATTAAGGAGGAGAGGCCATATGAGGGAAATGAGAGAATAAATCCAAAGCTTCCTACACTAATTTCCACCCCGAACGTGGAGGAATCGAGATCGGAATGAGAGGAGAACAACCATATAATCATATCAACGAAATCAGACCTTCAATTAAGAGGCAAGTGTTTATCTTGCGTCTATTTTGAGCATGTTATAATACACATATAGAATAGGATTTGATTTACATGTTTTTTAGAAGAATTCATATGAATTTGGGTGCGTGTAATCTTTGAATGGAAGTACGATTGCATGTAGTTACATTTCTCTATGTTTGTGACATGAAATCAGAGGGTTTGGGATGATTTATAACAAAGAAATCTGGGTTCTTGATTAAAAGATGTGAAGAATATGATAAAGTAGGGTTTTTATGATTTGTGAAGATTAAATCTTATATGATTCGTTGTTGTTGATGATTTACCAATATAATTTGTTAGGAACTATTAGAACAACCCTATTTGAAGTTTGGTTAAGTTTGTTTGGGAGTTGGGACGTTTGCATGCCGATTTATGGAAGTTAAAATGGTGAAAAACACAAGAACTGAACGAAGGAGACGAACTGCTACATTTCGAATCGATTCCGCACAGAGGCGAATTGATTTTGCATCTTGGTGAATTGATTCGGCTGCGCATAAATTTATAACTTTTCCTTTTTATTTATATATTCCCATGGATTGAATTATAAGGAACTTTAGTGATGGTTTTGTAATTATGTGTAGATTTAGGGGAGGTGAGTACGCATGCGGTTAAGATTCGATTTATATTGATAAGGATTAAGTTGTGATAATTAATAGATGATAGTAAGTCACTTGAATCATACACCGGTAAAATTATGATTTGGATTACGAGAAGGGTAGAGCAAAATCTAAGAATGTTACTAGTAAGGTGTAAGTGTAGTATCTACTAACTTAACATAATAGATAACTTTGGGCCCTGTAGAGAGAATAATTCTCAGATAGATATAATCGAGAGTTATAAATGTGAGAAAATTATACGGTGAGTATTAAAGAGATAAATACTGCATACGGGTGATTATTATAGATAAGAGAATACCTAGATGGGTTATAATTATAGGTTGAGTGTATACCTATACGAATTTATTAACATAGGTCGTGTGTATGGCTATACTGAATATACATATGGATTAGGTTGTGTGTATGCCTATTATGTGATTTTGTGTGTATGAACATACCAACGCGGCTTATTAACACGGAGGTCCCACACAATGAGCGATCCCACCTTGACGATTCCAGTGAGGTTTGGATTTATACCCCACAGCATAATGTTGATAGTGGATAACTATGTGAGAGAATTAGTGATGCCCGATAGTCGTTTGGGTACGTTAGGTATGTGCGCATCCTGTAAGACTTAGTGCTATGTTCGCTTTCAATATATGTGATTTTGATTTATGATTCGAGGAGACATTTAGAACCAATATTCCATGATTAGTTAGGTGAGGTACTTGAACTAAATAGAAAAGTACGCAAGTGTGCATCACGGTGGCCAGTCCGATGGATGCTATAATATATATGTATATAGTGTGATATATATAAGTATATATATATAGTCTACTTATGTGTAATAGTTGTGAGACTAGATAGTGTATATCTGAAACAATGCCTAATCTACTTAAGCAGAAATAGTAGAAAAGATAGATAGTGCGAATATAAAGATAAAGTAAGTGTCCAAAGTTAACTTGGGGATAATAATAATTACGTAAGAGTAATGCTAATTATTAGTTGTTCGGTAACATACTGTATGGAAGGTACGGGGTAAGTTAATGAGAAACATAACTAAAGTCTTAATGATAATTAAGGGTATATTGTAACATATTGTATGGGAGGTACATCATAGCTTGATCGGTTTATGGTTAGTTAGATACTTGAGACCTAACTAGATTAAGTATCTTAACTAGGGGGGCTTAGTAGAAGACGTTAGGTGCATACTATAGATAAGAGGCAAGGAACTCAAAGGAGTGTATGCAACCTAACATGTGTATCTAATAACTATGGATTTAAACTGCAATTTAAATAATTGCTAAATATTTTTAAATTGTTCTACTTTAGTGCAAAACTTTTTCCAAAACTTTTCGGTGTTAAGTCATAGGGATGCCCAACTTGATGATTCATCCTACGGATGCATAGTAGCAGCACGTGTGGTTGCTTATAGGATTTGGAATTAGTATTTTAGGTTACTTCATTCCTAGAGTAGGATGCAGTTTAATTATTTCATTTGATCACGTCGCCCTGCCAGCAAGTTTTTTTATTCAATTTATCAGACTTTGTATTTGTGGACTCAATTTTATTTCATTAGATGTTTAGTCATATTTTTATATTAATAACCGATAGTTTATTAGGTACCATTTTATTTATGTTCTTTATCTAGTGTTTAGTTAAGATTATTTTACTGCATGGATGTTTTGGTTATTGTGATTATTTCACTTGATTTTATTGTTTAATACAAAGATAAATTTGGCACCAACTTTTTAAATACTAGGTGGTTAGTTATTTTTTTTTAAATTGACAGTGATGCTAGGAATGAACTAGATGAGATTCCTATTTTAATTTGATAAAGGAATGATCAACCATTATTTAATTAGGCGGAGTGTCATAGATGGTATCAGAGCATCAGGTTCTAGTGTCCTTATAATCTGTGTGGCTTTTCTACGTTTGAACTTAGCATTATTTGATATATAGCCCTAGTGTATGATTCTTGTATTCCTCATTACGTATGCCTATAAACCAACTTCTATCGATTACTTTGTATTTTATGGTGGACTTATACATAATTCAAATCTCATTTCAGATGCCGCCTAAGAGAGGACATCGGGCTAAACCATTAGCGAGAGATGAGCTAAGAGAAGCTCATTAGGAGCCAGTGGTACCACGGCCACTGCCACTGTCACCACAAGGAATGGTGACTACCATACAGGTGGCCAAGATCGTGGCACAAGAAGTTAACGTAGCGATGATCGCAATGGCGTAACACTTTTTGTAAGATCCACATCAACCATTAGTGGAACCTAACGTTTAATCCCACCCGGGGACGTTCGATTGGCAGAGAGAGGGAGGCATTTTAGAAGGGTCACCCACTGTAATTTCAGGGTAATTGAGATGTAGTAGTAGCCAGTCAGTGTAAAAAGGACATACAGTACCACATGCGTATGATTGAGTGAAGTGACACTCAGAAATAGTTCTTGGCGACATTCAAGCTAGTGGGTGCAACTTTATAGTGGTGGGAGTCTATGATCACCGCATATGAAAGAGATGTGATGACAAATGGGGAGTTTTTTTGTGTGGTTTGACCGCAAGTATATTTCGTTCTCTATTAAGACAAAGATGAGGTGAAAACTTCTCAATGTCTCTCAAGGAGATAAGACCGTAGAGGAATATGAGGAAGAGTTCACTCGATTAGCGAATTTCTTGAAAGATGAGGTAAACACTGAAGAGAAGAGGATGCGTAAATTCATGTACGGACTTACATGGAAGATCAAACAACACTTGTTAGGTAATCCAGCATTGGAGATATACGTGGAGGTTGTCAATGTAGCATTACTGCCGGATCAGTGATTTCATATAAACTGTAATAATAGATTGAGTGGGTCCAGTCAGACTGGGAAGCTAGATGGGAACGGTGCTCGTGGGGCACAACAACAGTAGGATTAGGACTAGGTCTGGGGGTTCTCGATTCGAGAGTGTTGGGTTCAGGAGGGGTCAACATGTCACCAGCGACAACATTTTGTTCCTTAAGGCCAGTAAGGATATGGGAATGGTGGGGGAGGCCAGAAAGGACATGATCAGTGCTAGGGAGGATTTTCAGGGAAATGTTTCGTTTGTGGAGAGACATGACATAGGAAAAGGGATTTCCCTAAGAAAGGCAGGGCAACCACACGATAAGGTTCTGGACGAACACCAATTTCAGTAATTCATGGGTCAGTTCGGGCACAAGGATTACATTTAAGAGTCCATCGAGCAAGTGATGGAGCTTGCACTTGGCGATAAATTGTCTTTATTATCTTATGAGTATGGAGTAGGATTTTTAAATTATATGGGGGCATCATAACATAAAATTATTATCACTATAATTCATGAGTGAGTCAAATTTAGTCGGTACATTGGTGGTAATAACCTTATTGTGTATATATATATAATTAATTACGTGGGTTAACAGGGCTCTTTAGTGTTGCCTATGAGATAGAGGGAATGTACACTAAGAGGATGGTTGCATTACGTGTTAGTTTACTACTTTCGAGAATTAGTAGAAGAGAGTACACTATTTTATGAGTTTTGACTTGTTAGCGATGGTTTGAGCAACAGTATACTGGCATTGTAAGACTTTGGGTTTGCGATTCTAGACTATGATTTATTTTTGCTAGGTATCACCTAAAAGAGGGTTTAATACACACACACACACACACACACACGTGTGTGTTTGTGTGTGTGTGCATGTGTGTATACGTTATAGTGTGTTGCATATTAGACTTATAAAAATATGTTTGTATTGTAATTTTTATCCCGGTGAGTAGGGATGTTTACTGATGTGATTCAGAATAAGTTGGCATATTATCGAATGGAGAGATATAGCTCATGATTTATTTTCGCAATGAAACTAGTGATAGTAAGAGTGCCATAGTGTATGTTGTCCTTTGTAAAATTGGAGTGAACTAGTATACTTTTATGTCAAGAGATGGGGATTTAGGGTTACGTCTTATGGACTAAGGGCCTAACGGATCTCGACGACCGACAATGTTAGGCAGTAGTGTATTAGGGGGGTTCCTTGTTTGGATTTCTCATTGTGAGACATCCCAGACATGAAATTTATTGCAGTGTTAGAAGTGGGGATATGTTTGCTCATTAGGACATGAGTTTAGTACCTTTGTTATTGTTCATTTATGCAGTTATATATGAGTAGTGATAGCGATGTTATAATTTGACGCAAGCGGAGCCAAGTAGTTTTTGTGAAGATATCCATAGGATATAGGGTGTATGGGTACCCTGGGTAGTTGAATTCTTTTTAATATTATAAACGATTAGGATAGGTAAAAATATATATATAGTGATCTTAAGAGTATATGATTAGGGTAGTGCAAAAACCTTGGAGCACTAGTCTTATCAGAATTTCGAGGACGAAATTCCTTTGTAAGGGGGGAATTATGTAATACCCCGTATTTTTTAGGATATAGGATTTAGTTAAACGGTGATTTAGCATTAATTTAAATTGATAATTTGGAATTTATTTAATTCATAGAAATTACTAAATTTGTTGATTTCGAGATTAAATTAATTCGGTTTATTTTAAATTCACACGTGTTGTATTTTGAGTAGGAAATAAGATGATAGTATGAAGTGACTCAGTTGTTGATGATTTAGAGGTCATTGCTGATTCTGAAAGGGTTGAAATAGTATATCTGGGGGTATAGTTTGGGTACCAGGGCGATTTTGGGAAAAACTGACACCGTTTAAGGGCACAAAGGTTAAGGACGATAGACCATAAGAGAGGAAGAAGAGAAGAAAGATAAAGCTTCCCACACCAATTTCCATCCCGAATGTGACGGAATCGAGATCTAAATGAGGGGAGAACAACCATATCATCATATCAACAAAATCAGACCCTCAATTAATACACAAGTGTTTATCTTATAATTATTATAAACAAGTTATAATACCCATGTAGAATACGATTTGATTTACATGTTTTTTAGAAGATTTAATATGAATTTGGGTGGGTGAAATCTATTAATGGAAGTAGGATTGCGTATAGTTACATTTCTTTATGTTGGTGACGCGAAATCAGAGTTTTTGGGATTATTTATAACAAAGAAAATTGGGTTCTTGATTAAAAATGTGAAGAACATAAGCAAATAGGGTTTTTATGATTTTTGAAGATTAAATCTTGTATGATCCGTTCTTGTTGACCATTTAATGATATAATTCGTTAGGAACTGTTAGAATAACCCTATTTGATGTTTGGTTCAGTTTGGTTGGGAGTGGGGACATTTGGATGAAGGTTTATTGGAGTGAAAATGCTGACAAATGCAAGAACTGAACGAAGGAGATGAACTTCTACATTTTGAATGATTTGGCCTCCCGGCGAATCGATTCGGCCTCCTAAGCAATCGATTCGATTGCCCAGAAAATTCCAACTTTGCCTTTTTCCTTGTATATCGCCATGAATTGAATTACGAGAAACATTGGAGATAGTTTAGTAATTATGTGGAGAGTTAGGGGAGGTCAGTAGGCATGAGGTTAAGATTCGATTTATATTGGTAAGTGTTAAGTTGAGATAATTAACTGACGATAGTAAATTGAGTGAATTGTAAACCGGGAAATTTAGGATTTGGATTACGACAAGGGTAGACTATAATCTAAGAATATCACCAGTAGGGTATAATTATATTATATACTGAATTAACATAAAGGGTAAGTTTAGGCCCTACAGGTAGAGAATAATTATCGGATTGATATAATCGAGAATTGTAAATGTGAATGAATTGTACGGTGAGTATTCAAGAAATAAATACTATATGAGGGTGATTATTGTAGGCTAGAGGATACCTAGATCGGTTATAAGTATAGGCTGAGTGTATACATATACAGATTTATTATTATAGGTCGTGTGTGTGCCTATATTGAATATACATATGGATTAGGTTGTGTATATGCCTATTATGTGCATTTTTGTGTACGAACATACCTATGTAGCCTTCTATCATGGAGGTCCCGCGCAGTGAGCGATCCTACCTTGACAATTCTGGTGAGGTCGTTTAGGTACCCTAGGTATTTGCGCATCCCCAAAGACATAGTGATATGTTCACCTCTAATATATGTGATTTCGATTTAGGATTTAGGATTCAAAGAGACATTTCAAATCAATAGTCCAAGATTAGGTATGTGAGGTACTTGGACTTGATACCTGAGTACGCAACTGTACATCATGGTGACTAGTCCGATGGATGTCATATATATATATATATATATATATATATATATATATATATATATATATATATATATATATATAGGTATTTTAATCTTTTTATGCGTGATAGTAGTGATACTAGATAGTGTATATCTAAAAAATGCCTAATCTATTTAAGTGTTGATAGTAGAAAAGATAGATAGTGAAAATCATAAGATAAAGTAAGTGTGAGAACTTAACATGAGGATAATGATAATAACGTAAGAGTAATGTTAATTATTAGTCGCTCGGTAACATATTGTATGGGAAGTACGGGGTCAGTTAATGATAAACATAACAAAAGCCTTAATGATAATTAATGGTATATTGTAGCGTACTGTATGGGAGGTACAGGAGAGCTAGACTGGTTTATGCTAAGTTAAATACTTGAGACCTAGTTAGATTTGGTAGGCTGACTAGGTGGTGTTAGTAGAAGACGATAGGTGCGCACTATAGATGAGAGATGGAGAACTCAAGGGAATGTACGCAACATAGCATGTGTATCTAATAACTGTGGATTTAAACTGCAATTTAAATACTTGCTAAATATTTTCAATTTTTTTTTACTTGGGATCTTACCCGTATTTGAAAAACTTTTTCAGAACCTTTTAGGCGTTCAGCTACAGGGAAGCCCAGCTTAATGATCCGTCCCCCATGGATGCATAGCTACAGTACGTGTGGATGGTTGCAGGATTTGGACTTAGTCTATCCGGTTACTTCATTCCTGGAGTACATTGAGGTTTAGTTATTTCATTTGAGAACGTCGCCCAGCCAACAAGTTTTTTTATTCAGTTTATCAGACTTTGTATTTCTTGAGTCATTTTGATTTCATTAAATGTTTAGTTGGATTTTATATTAAGAACCGATAGTTTATTAGGTATCATTTTATTTCAGTTCTTTATTTGGTGTTTAGTTAATATTATTTCACTGCATGGATGTTTTGGTTATTGTGATTATTTCACTCGTTGTAATTGTTTAATAAAAAGATAAAATTGGGCACTAAATTTTTTAATACTAGGTGGTTAGTTAGATTTTAAAAATGTTTTCAACATTGATGCTAAGAATGAACCAGTTGAGATTCCTATTTTAATTGGATAAAGAACTGATAACCCGATATTTAATTAGGATGGGTGTCTCATTTATTGTTTGACATCTTGTTGTTCATACTACAAGATGAGTTGATAGATGATGAGAGTATAAGAAAATGTGGAGAAGGAAACATCCATTATAATGCAGACATCGATGCTAATGTAGTAGATGAAGTATTTAGAAAGGATAAAATAGGTAGTGTTCATGCATATTAAAACCATAGCTCCATGACACAACTTATTCATATTGGGATTGGAAGCGAGGAACTTGAATAGGGGGAAAAGGGATAAAGAAAAATATGCATCGAATAATTATGAGCACAACTCAAGACTAAACACTGTCGAGGATACCTGGAAGGTAGATTTCCATGTTCTTGAATTTCAATATGGAATTTTAGAACTTCATTGTATTATTCATGGTCTAATATGTAATTTCTTGGTCATTTATGTTACAGTTTACGAGTTATATTTTACAAAATATGACAAAAAAATGGGGTACAATTGAACACTCTCACATGTAATTGATCCATCTTAAAAAACCTCCCTTTATGTTTAGCCAAAAATTGTGGACAAAATTTCACATCAGATGGTGCCTCTCAAATACACCAGCCTCCTTGAATAATCCTCATAATTTTTATATTTCTTTTCTCCTTATTTATTCTTCCTCTCTTAAACCTCTAACTATTTTTTATGGTAACTAATAAAACGAAGAGAGGGTAGCTAAACCCCTCATCTTATGCATTTTTTTTTATTTCATCCTTTCTTTTTCTTAACATCTCACAAAATGATTATACTTATTCAAAAAAATACTAGTAGTTAAATATTTAATAAACTATTAAGGTATTCTCACTACCTTTTAGCATCTTTTCTAGTTGATTTTATACTTTTGTGAGATCTTTTGATGCCTTACGATAAGATGCCTTGGGGATAGGTCATGTGCCAGGTAATAGATCAATCCTAAACTCAACCTCCCATCTAGGTGGAAGTTCGGGAATCTCCTGAAAGTCATCCTTAAACTCGCATGCAATCTCAGCATCAATTGTTTATTTCTTTATTTCTTTTACAAAAAATAAGAAACTAGCCATCATCGATTCCGTACTGTCTTGGTGACTGTACATAAGGAGTGAAATTTTTTGAAAATCTATGCGAAGACTCCTATCACCCCAATGTAAGGGTACATGATTTTTCCTTAGCTAATCTATTCAAAGGACAATGGAGAACCCCTCAAACTCTAATATAATCCAAGTAGTTAAAAGTATTTTTCATACAAACTCTTTCTCAAGTTCTATTAATTGCTCATATATTGTAACTGATCCCACTAGGAGTGTCATAATGCATAATGGTACAGATAAAGGGGTAACAACAATGTGATTTTCTCAATAAATTATCTTGATAAACAATGTGAAGTACCCGTATCAAATACTACTCAAAATTTGGAATAAAAAACATTCATTTTACCTTGCATGTTATTAATTCCTGGCATGGTTGCATAAACCTTGGATAGTGCCGCTAGTTATTGACCTTGAGAGTTTTCTCCCTACTTACTAGGACAATAAGTACAGATATGCCCCGATTATTTTCTTTTAAAACACACTATTTGTCCCGATTGTGCACCTCTAGCTAGTGATGGTGCTTTAGTCTGTGGTACACATGGGCAAGGATCAACTGGATGGACTTCACATCCCTGGTTAGCCTAGTTACACTAACTAAATTTTCCTTTTTAATGTTGAATAACATGGCACTGCTGATGTTGTCCGCCCCAACCTTGGCCCTATTAACCCCAGAGCCTAAACTTTCCCTAGTTTCTTGCTTGGAGTCCATTGTTGGTTGACCTTTACATTGTTGACCTCTTTGAATCGGTCATAAGGATGGTACTCATTTACACTTTCCAACATGTATTTATTGAGGTCGTGAGTCAGTATATTTTAATATTTCTCGAACCTTACCCTTTTTGTACATCTCTTCGCCAAATTTTTCGTCATTCTTATCTAATTTTAAGTCCAAGTCCACTACATTAAAAAATATCTCTCGTACATATATAAGCACCTTATTAAAGAGATAATACTCTAATACATCAACTAATTTATAATTCTTCATCTCATATACTTCTATTAAACATAGACACACATGCATTGTTCCCTTAATGAAGTATTCCATGAACTGCTACATAAAGTATCCACAAGTCATTCTATTATGTTTATTTATCCATGAACTAATCCCCACCTAAAGAAATTTTTTCCATGTAGTTGTTTGGCATCTCACTCCTGTTTCTGCACCTCAATGAGATGCATTTTCTCAAAAGTCATTTCACACTTTTGGATTCATGCATCGTCTACCATTATACATCTTTGCCCATTGAAGTGTTGGTTGCCTAAGGACCAAAAGTATTTATTCCATCTTTCTAATGAATCCTCTCGATTATTCTAGTGGATATTTTTACCACTTGGAGAAACTCTATCATTATTATTCTCACTTCAATAATTACCACAATAGATGTTGCGATGTCTACTTGTTCTATTAATTAATTATTGTTCCCAGTGTTATGTACTCCTTTTCTGCCATCCATTTTCTTCAAATAGTAAAAAATAAGTTTACTTCATAGAAAAATAATTGTAAGCATGATTGTAGCAAGCACATTATTCCAATATGTGAGGATCACATAGACTATTTTTCCTTCCAATCTAGTGTAACTCGGGATCTGATTTGAAAATGTCAAATCTAAACTATTATCATTTGATCACATACTTTATCATTCACGTTTAATCTCGCCTCTTGAATACTATTCATTATATTCACATTTTACCAACACACGTAAAGAGTTATCGATAATAATTTTTTTCATATTAGTTTTTTTGTAAGTTTTCTTCTGAATTAATAATCAGAGGGTATAATATTGTGAATATTCAAGTATTAACTTCTGGCTTTATAAATTTGCAAAGCTAATGATAAGTTTAGAACATTATACATTTCTTTCATTTTCTTACAAGTTTAACTCCAATTCATGAATAGTAAATTCTGAATAGTAATCATGCTATAAATTACCCAAATTTCAACTACCAAATTTTTAGTCAAATGTCTGATTTATTTTTTACTCAAATTAAAATCATAATTAAATTTAAATACCTATAACATTCTTTTAAGGAAGAGGGACACAACCACCACAAGTTTTATTAATAAAATTTGAAGAAAAAGTCTGTCCTAAATGGCATGAACAAGCTCTAGAAAAATACAAATGGAAGATCTTTGTTGAGCCCAATGCGAAGATCTTAAAAAGTTATAAATAAGGGATTTTTTAAGAATTCCCCTTCCAAAAATTAAATGAAGTTTTAAATAAAACTTGGAAAAAAGTAGAAGAAAACAACAAATAATTGATAATTCTTAGAAAATTCGTAAATAAGGAATAAATAGTTTATTTCTCTAAGAACATGATTGCCTAGGCTATTAGGAACATAATTTATTTCTCTAAGGACATGATTGATCATGAAACCATGAGATGAAATGACCAGTCTACAAAAGTCAATGGACTTCTTAAGTCTCTAAGGAGAGTTCCATATATATTATGAACCATGTCAATGAGAGTTACAAACTCGATTTTAATAGAATGATTAATAATCCCAAGTTTAATGAAAAGGTCTAAACCAAATCTCAAAGTCTTAACCTCAGCATATAAACTAGTCTGATATCCCAAATGATGAGAAAAACATGCAATAAAACCTCCTAGATGATCTTTAATGATACCCCCACAACCACTTAAAT